>JAPDVU010000003.1:127079532-128280032 GCA_026230045.1 Corynorhinus townsendii | reverse complement strand
AAATATTCTGGAGGCTCCGGGGGTCTTCTTCTTGGTCTCATCCGAACCCCCAGACTCTACTCTATCATTCCCGACAATTGGAAAAATTGTCCCGGGGGGTCCCCGCGGTCCAGGCGCCGCTATTGGGGGGGTGGGTGGGGAGAGGTGGGGAAGGGAGGGGGAGGGCAGCGAGGAGGAAGAGCGCCGCAGCCGAGGCCGCAGGAGTCGGAGCAAGGGGGGGGACGGTTTCAAAAAATAATTAAAAATCGAGGAAATACCCTAGAAAAGCCCTTTTGGCGTGAAAACCCCAAAGAGGATCCAGGCTTCCCAAAACGGAGGTTTCGGGTGCCGGAAAGGTCCGTTTCTCGAACCCTGGGGGCTTTGGATCCCGAGGGGAAACTTGCAGGGGTGAGAGCCGCGGCGGGAGTGTCCTGCTGCGGCCCACAAGGGCAGAAACTGGGGGACGTGGTGAGGAGCTGGGGGAACGAGAGGACCCGGGAGCCGCCGGAGAGGCACGGGGACTCCGATCTCTTCTTTAGGGGTGCCCCAATATCCCCCCTCCCCCCCTGCACACACCTCCTCCCCCCTTCCCACCCCACCCAAATCTCCGCACCGAGGAAACTGGAAAGCTAAACTGTAAGTAACTACTGTGAACTGCGGGCTGGGGGAGAGGGCACCGGGAGAAGTGGGGCGGCCGCGATAATGGGGTGCGAGGGGGAGCGGGAGACGTTTTCCAGCCTTTCCAACCCGAGTTTTGCAAAGCAACATGGCGAAACCACGGCAGGTCCAGAGCTGTGCATACGTGGGCACAAGGCTTGCTCTCGGCAAAGATTTGGAGCAAGGATCAAGAAATGGTTCTTTTGGTCTCCCCTAAAACACACGTTTCTTCAATGTGACTTCCGGCTCCTAAATTCCCCGTTCCTCTCCTTCCTCCTCTCTCCCCCTCCCCCTCCCCCCGTGAGTGCCAACGCGGAGTCGCGACCACATGCGGGGACCAGGGGCTAGGGCGAATTTGCTCTAGCCTTGGGGGAGGGGGGCTGCTTTTTTTAAACGTCTAGGTCCCGATTTCATCGTCCTAGTCTCGTCCTAACTGCACCGAGAGCAGCCGGGGCTTCGCAAAGGGCAGGTCAGAATGGGGGTGGGAAGAAGCAGCCACATGCATGCACACGCGCGCGGATGCTCCCCCACCCCCACTCCAAGACAGCCTCGTTTCTCCCAGATTTTCCTCTCCTCCCCTCCCCCAGTTAATCTTGCATCTTGCAAGGAACTGAAACCCACGCGTCTCGCCAAAGGGCGCGGGGTAACCTCGAACACAGGAACCGGGAGGCGGGAGCGGGGGCTATCCTCTTCCAGTTTTAGGGTCCCTACGTGGGTACGGGGAGAATACAGGTGGGGACAGACGGAACGTGTCTGCAGACCTACCTCCAGCATCCAGGTGGCCACCATCCTGCGCATGAAGGGCTGGATGTCCTTCTGCACGCATTTGAAGTAGGAGCACTGGGGAAGGTAGCGCTCCTCGATGGTGAGCAAGTTCTGCAGAACGCGCTCATCGTGGAGCAGGTTGCCGTCGGGCACGGCCCTGCGGACCCGGTCCATCTCGCAGCACAGCAGCTCCATGGCCAACTGGGTGCCCTCTCGGTCTCCTGCTTTCTCCGGACTGGAAAAGTTTTTTGAAGGGGGGAGGGGAAAGGGTTCCCCTTACCTCCTTGCTTTGGCTAATTGGGGTTGTCGGGGGAATAGTAAGGGCAGAGAGGGAAGCCCAGGGAAAAGAGAGGAAAGGGATGGGTGGTGGAGAGGAGAGCCGCGGGGTCTGCCGACTCTGCCTCTCCTCCCCTCCAAATTGTCTCGCTCTCCCCAGCTCGCTCTCCTCTTCAGCTCTGCGAGGCAGTGACGCAAACTGGCTGGGCAGTTCTCCTCCCTCTCGCCGCGCTCCCCTCTCTGGTTCCTCCTCCCCTTCCCTCCCCTCCTGTCCCTCCCCTCCTCCTTTCAATCTCTCCCTCCCTCGCTCCTTTCCCCTCTTGTTATTAAGGAGAACAGCAGCTGGCCCGACCTAACTTCAAACGCGGTCCCCCGCCCTCCCCCCCCCCCTTAGCTCTTCGAGGCGCTCTCCCTCCATCCAGTCCCGCATGCCAGGGGCCCCGATAGGGGAACCCACAAAAAGCACCAATTCTTATTTATTCCCTTTAATTTCGCACACGCCGTAGATGTATCATACCAAAATACGACCCTCCAACTTTGCCTTCTTCAAAACTCATCCTATCACTCCTGCCCATGTATGGAAGATCCAGGAATGAGGGGTAGATTACTTGAAGACGGGGCGAACTCGGACAATTTAGAAATAGATCACATAAGTAAAAAATAAAGAGTGCGATTTCAGAAAATTGCTAACTCGCATACCCAGAGATACAGGTTATATCCCTGAAATGTAAGTTCCTGATCATTTCGAAGGTGTTTCAAAAGCCCACTAAAAGGGACCAGAAAAACGTCCTCTCTGCCCCCCCCCTCCCCCGCCTCCACATGCACACCGAGTGTGTGGCGAGGAAGAAGGGGTGGGGGGTGATAGGAGGGAGGAGGCAGCTTCTCCGACGTGGTAAAATGTGACCCTGAGCTGAAACCGTCCTGTTCTTGGGGGCGCTATTGGGAGACAAGGCGAGGCGCGCCCAGAGCCGCTGCAGGCGGGGACCGGGCTGCCACGGGTCCTCCGTGGCCAGCGGCCACGCAGGAAAAACCCGCTTCCGCGCCTCTGCATCTGCTGACAAGCCGACCGAGGTGTCTGCGCCGAGCGTGGCCACACTGATACAGCTTTCTAGGAAATAGCCGGGAGGGGGAGGGGAGGGGTTAGGTTGAGCTCACCCTCTCTACCCCTGTACAAATGCCACCCTTTTCTTTCCTCGGAGGCCCCTGACTTCCACCCCCGGTCCTTCGTCCGCATCCTCGCAGACCCCTCGGGTTCACGCCTCGCTCGCCAGCCAGGCTTCCTGCCTGGTAGCGGTACTGCGGCGGAGACGCTGCCCGCACAGGCGGCTGTGACACGTGCTCATATGCATCCTTGGGTCAGGCTGCTTTCACAAGGGACATGGTGGCGTTTCCTCACCTCCTTCCTCTCGCCACCCCTACCCTGCCTTTCAGTGTTACTTCACTTTGGGAGGAAGGGGAGTGAGTCCAGCACCCTAGTGTGTTAGCCGACCTGGCACGTGCAGTGAGCTTGGCGTGGGTCGGGGTTCTGGACATACCGAGGGCTGCCTTTACCGAGGGCCGCCTTTACCGAGAACTGGGGCCCCGAACCGGGGTGTGGAGAGCAAGTGTGTATGTGTGTGTGTGTGGGGGGGGGTGTTGGCTGGGTGAGCAACTAACTCTGTTCCCAGAAAGGAGGGGGTGGAGGGGGTGGTAGAATAGAGGTGGCAGAGACTGAATAAAACCAGAGGTGCTAGCGATTAACTCAGGCCCGGGGCCAGCCCCTAAACGAGGGTGGGGCGGAAGGGGTAGGGGGAGGGGATATCGCTTTAAAAGGGTGTGTAAGAGTTTGGGGCGCCGTCTCCCCTCCCTCTATTTGCATAGCCAATGGCTCTGGGGCTCCTGCTACTGCGCGCTGATTGTTACCGGGCAGATTACTTTTTTTTTCTTTTCTTTTTCTTTTCTTTTCTTTTCTCTCTCTCTCTTTTTTTTTTTGGTAGGAAGAGTTCCTCGCTACATCAAAAAGAAGCCAAGGCCGGGAGGAGGGAGAGCGGGGACCGGCGGGCGAGGCTGGGCGCCTTCGTCCTTATCAATAGCTGCGGGAATTAGTGTTCAATCTACTGTATAGAGAGAAAGGGGTGGGGAGGGGCGGGCGAGGAAAATGACTAATTGCTGTGGAAGCCATTAGTTTTAGGGAAGAAAAAAAAAGCGTACTGAAAAACCCGAGTAGCAAATTCAAAATGAAACAGTCGAGGATGACAAACTCGAAGCGATGACACTCGGGCGGAGTATTTATTCTTCGGAATAGAGTCGGTCCCTAACAATCACCTATTGATTTTGCTCAACTTGGACTTCCCGACTCAAACTTTGAGTCACTCCGGGTAAATACATTAACTTACATTTGAAGACCCCCATAAAGGAAATACTCAAACTTAGCCGCCTTTGAACGGATCAAAGAAAGCTGCGGGGGGGGGCGGGGGGTGTGCTGAGAGAGGTATTTTTAAAGTATAAATCTACCCGACAGGCAAGGACAGAAGCCAGGGAGGGCTTCCAGCCTCTTGACATCACTTGATAACTAATCGAGAGGGGTTCTCTCTCCACCCCCCACCCCCCCACCCCCGGGCAGAGAAAGCGTCCCCAGCCTTGGGTCCCCAGGAGGGGGCGGAGAAGAGGCGGGTGGTCTACCTCCGGGCCTCGCCCACCCTGGGGAGAAACCACGGGTGGCGAACCCTTAAGTCTCTGACCCTCTCGCCCCTTCCCTCCGCCCCACTCCTACCCCTACCCCAGTCTGGCTTTGGAGAGAAATTCCAGCCGGGAGCGGGCGAGGACAGAGGTAGTTGCGATGGGGCGGGGCGAGAGTGGAGTCCCCCCTTCTCAATTCACTGGGACCCGCAGGTTCGGACGCTTCCCGCGCAGCAGTCTCGCCTTTGCAAGTTCCCCCACTTACTTCCCCTTCCTATTACGGACTGCTCCTGAAAGTCAACTTCGCAGCAAATCAGCCCCCCCCCCCCCCAGTCCCGTTTCAGTCTCCCCAACTCGTGGGGTGGGGCACGAGAGGGTGCGGAGGTTGGCAGGAATGTCTCGGAGAGGCTTGGACTAGGAACCGAGTTTTCCCTTTGGTCGCCACTCAGACCACGTGTTAAAATCTTACTTTTGCTGGGTAAAAAGCACTCCACCTAGCACGTGGGGGGAAAGCATGTTGCCTCCTGGGCAAAAGTGCGCGTTTTCTTTAAGTGTAGACTTACTCTTAGAGAAAAATCAAGCGCCTGTGCTGAGGCTTCGAAGTAAAAACTGGGCACTTGGGAAGGGGTGGTAGGAAAAAAAAAGAAAAAAAATGTTGGTTCTTCCTTACACCTTTTCACCCTTCAAGGGGGAAAAAAACCCTGTCCATTGTAGGATCAATGATAAACTTGAGCAAATGCAAGTTTTTAAAAAGTCTTTTTAGTCCCCTCCCTTGCGGGCTCCCCACTTCCTACTCTTAGCGTTTTGGAGTTTCGGTTGGAAAGTGTACAAAACCCTGTAGGTACAGGGTGCAGCCGGGTGTTGGGTGTTTATAGGCACATTTCTGCAGGAACTTGCAACGCTAAACACACATACTCCCAAGCTAACCTGGCGGATGCCCGCCCTCCAGGTGATCCCGTAGCCTCCAAGCTTCGGAGTCCCGAGAGTTCGAGCCCTGCTGGCCCCGCGTCGGGGCTGTCAGGCCGGGTTGGAGGAAGGGAATGAGTTCAGGCTCAGGAATGGGGGCCATCGCCCTCCCCTGCCTTCCCCGAAGGGTAGAACGGTCTGTGTGGTTCTCCGTTGAGGGATGCATGGTCAGACAACCAAAACCGAAAACCCGACAGTTACTTAAAAGTGGATGGCAATAAGTCCCAGTTCCAGCTTCGGGCCTCGGGCATACCGGGAAGGAACGGGAGGAAGTATAGAAAGATAAATTTGGGGGTGGGGGAGAAAATAAGAAGAGATTAAGAACAAACTAGAAAAAAAAAGTGTGAAAGTAAAAGAGGGAAAGGTCGGCAACTGGAGAGCAAGAGGGAAGGTGGGTGAGTGGTTCGGAACGAGCTGACGACGGGAGTCTCCCCGAAACCTGGGCAAGGCAATTCCAGGTGTGAATAGGCTTCCGGGGGCCCTCTCGCCCCCGCCCCGCCACCCGCCACGTCCCTGGGCGCTTGGGGTCCTGCGGGGGGCACAGTCGGGGCGGCCTGCGCCGTGGCGGCGCTGCAGCTCGGACCAGGCTGCGCGCCTGGGCGGCATATGCGATAGGCGTGAGTTAGGCAGGGTTGCGCCTGCCGTCTGTTCGCCCACCTCGCATCTTTCTCCCCTCTCTTAGGAAAAAAAAAAAAGTAAAAAGACCCGAACTTCCCCCTCTTCCTGTCTGATTCAGCGGTAGGACACGCCTCACATGGCCGAAAATAGCTCTGGAAACGCATTAGCTTCATAAAAGTGAATTTCCCAACACGATTTGGGGCGGAGGGCGTCTGGCGCGCGGCGTCGGCGGGGCCCTGCCTCCGGGGAGGAAAAGGAACGGCCCTCCCCGGCCCCTCGCCTCCCCAGGCGCCTCGGGAGGGGGGCGCTGGGCGGCGGAATCGCGCCTCCGCTCGCGGAGCCACCACGCGGCTTTTTCGCGGAATTTTTACGTCACCCACACGTGGGGGAAGGGGCTGGGAGAGCGAGAGGAAGCGGCGGGGGAGGGGGCCGGCAGCGGGGAGGGCGCGGGGCGGCGGCTGCGTGTCCGGCTCCGCGCGGTGGGCGCGAGCCCTGCGGGCACCGCAGTGCTGCCCGCCCCACCAACCCGCGGGAGGGCGAAGGCTGTGTAGTTTGCCCGCAAGCCGCAGGGCCACCCTCCTCAGACCCTACCGCCCCCGCCATGTTCCACAGCTCCCCCTCCATTCTCCACCCCCAAAGAGGTTTTTTGTGGTGGTTGTTTTTTGTTTGTGTTTTTTGTTTTGTGTGTGTGATTGTGTTTTGTTTTGTTTTGTTTTTTGTGTGTTTTTGTGTGTGTGTGTGTTTTTTTTTTAAACCAGGAGCAACTCTTGACTCCGGAAAAGGCTTATTTCTTTGGCTTGTGGTCCAGTTCCGCTCGATACTGACATCTGCCCGAACATCCCGATTGCTGGTCGCAACACCGCGTCACTTAGCTTTCTACATTCTCTCCAACGAGGGGGACGTGAACGTATTTTTCTGTCCTTCGGAGTATGAGTTCTGCATTTACTTTTATGCCAGGAGGGTTCCACGCGAGACCTATTCCTTCCTGCTGCCCGCCCCATTCACTATTTAAATACTATGAGTCGCTTGATACTATGGTAATTACATGTAAGATATATCTACTGATGGTGGATGTGAGCAAAATTGGACCCATTTTGTTGTTAGGAGCAAATTCGTCTAGAAACATGCTTGTCAAAAATAGACGGACATACGTGCAGGGGGCTCCCCTTGCACTCGCGGGGCGCCTCTGTGGTACCCTCCTCGCGGGGAACCCAGACTGTAGGGCTGAAAGCTGCGGCGGCGGCACAGTGAGCCCACACACCTTCATTTCCCTTAAACTTGGGCAACATCTTTTTAATCTTTCAATCTAGAGGGTGAGATCTGAAATATGTCATTTCCAAAACCACGGTGACAATTCTGAGATTTTGCTGAAATTTACAAGGAGCTTCAGTGGGAATGTTTGGGAGAAAAACAGTAAATATGAACTGGCTTCTACCTCAATGAGGTAAAAAAATGGTGACAGGAATCAGATGCAGAAAGCTGGGGGCTTCTTCGAAAATGTGGATTTGAGATGGAATTATTTGTTTCTAATGTAAAGGAGAAGCTTTCTGTTAGACTCAGATTTCAAGTGTGAAAATTCTTTTTTTAAGATGACAGAATTTGGTTATGAGCAGTACTTTCTTGATTTTAACACAGTCCTTCTATTTTAAACTTATTATTTCTTTTTCGTTTAATAGTTGCTGATCTGACCCAAGTGACTTTGTTTTGTTTCTTCTGGAAAAGAAGGTTAAAATTAATAAAAATGTCAATATTTGCTGGGGATGCTCAGCATGAGTGAACTGTATTTGAGGGCTTGCTTTTTTGGTGCCTGATTTGATGGACACTTGGTTTGTGTACAAAGGTAGAAAGATAGGATAAATTATTGAAGAGGGGGGGAAAAAAGGGAAGGAGCCAAAAGAAGTATTTAAAAAAACCAAAAAGACAACTGCCCTTTAAATTTTGCTCCTGCTTAATTTCAGACATTTAAGTGATGGGAGGTCAAGTTAGGCACTTTGTAGATCTAAATTCTTAGTAAAATGTCAAGACTATTCCTACCAGAAATTTTTTTTTTTGAGCAATAGTCATTTTTATTTGTTTTCTAAATTCTTTAATTTGGTCAAAGTTCAAACATTCATTTCCCTTAAAAATGTCCACTTTCTCAGTATGATTGAATATTCTTTCCATTTCATGGAATTATTCAGCTTAAATGGTAACCAAATTGAAGCAATATAAAATATTTCTAATTAATATTCCTTATTCATATTTTATTTTCCAATCTCTAAACACAAGGATTGCCAGCATCTGTTAGTGCCGTTTGTAACATAATTCTACGACATGCTGAATTCATATTCTCCAAACTTTTAAAAACTAATTAACAAAAACTGGAGAAATAGTTTTCTTGTTGAGGCTTTTTTCTTTCTTTCTTTTTTTTTCTCCCGGTGGTAAATATCAGGAGGCAGATTGAAAATTTTTCTAAAATTACTTTTGTGGTGTCTTTTGTTGGCATTAAAAGGAATGAGCTTTGAAGTGTGAAGCAGGTTGTTTTCAAAATTTTATAATCTTCAAAATGTGCACCTCTGGAGAGAGATGTTGTTTCTATTTTAGGATTAACCTGAAAGCAGGCAGTTTGTGTAAGTATGCTAGACACTCCAAACTAGGTTGGATTTAGACTCTTCGGAGGAATGCATTTCCTCTTCGCTCAGCCTGAAGAAAGGGCATCTGCTCTTACATGAACTTGAAACAAAGTGTGCGCCTATGCATTATCTAAACAACTTAGAAAAGCACAAATCCAGAACTGAGGGGTTTATGTGGAAGGTGAAATTAGAACAAAAAATTCTATTTTATTTCTGCTGTTAACAATCTCAAATCATACTTTCACTGTGGTCCTAGCAACTATAAACCAAATCATTCTTGTGATGAGTAAAGGTGTTCCTCCAAGCCCTGTTTAATAATGATGATGATGATGATGATGATTCCTCTGTCTCTTCTTTTATCAATGAGCGTACGTGTAAGCCTTCACTTTATTTTTCTTTAAAAATTGTCATCAAATTGTAAAAAACTTATGGATGTTAAAGTTGGGTTTTTGTCCTGGAAAATAATACCAAAGCACTCAATTTTGCGCTTTTGAAAATAAAAAGTCACCAAAATTTAATATATCTATTGCTAAGGTGGTGAAAAAATACACAGGATTAAAAAAGAACAAGAGAATTTCTGTGCCTAACTTCCAAATTCTTTCCTTCATCATGCCCACATATGTTTCCGTTTTTGAGAGCAGCTAGCCCATCAAGCAAATGCAAACCCAGGACCAAAACTCTCTCCTGCTGTCAAGGAAAACGTCTGAAACAAATGGTTTGGGTTAGTTTACATGAGGTTTCAGGTGAAATGCCTTACATGTGGCATCCTCTGGACATCAGTTCTTTTAGGATTGTGAAACATTATTTTTTAAAAATATTTTGAGAGAGGGGAGTCTAGATCAGAGGTAAGATGTGTGCAGACCCTTTTGTGTGTGGGTCTTCCTGAGATCATTTGGTTTCAGGAAATTTCGTTGTATCCAGGAGCAGCCCCTGAGGTCTCTGTTGCGTGATTCCAATTAACTGGTAAATAGCAAGTTTTTCTAACCCCTACTTCTAAAGATTACTCTTCTAATGTTTCTCTTTTTAAATAAGATGGTATGTCTATTGTAATATTTCCCTAATAGAAAATTGAATAAAGCTTCAATTTACTTGCCTTTGTACAAGAAAAGTTAATAAAATTACTCTTTATACTGTAATTACCAGCAATTTTATGTCATCTAGCAAATGATTTAAGTCAGTCGGTAATGGAATGCCAGTGAAATTTGCTACACTTGGGATGAAAACCAAACTTACCTTAAGAAATCAAAGTCTGACCTTTCATTTACACATGTAAGACTTTACCTAGGCTGCCTGTAAGTTTTGCTGAGTGGAAATCTTCCAGATTTAGGAAAGCCTTGTTCTCTACCATAGATTAGATGCAGTCATGTTTGGAAACAAGGGAATAGACGGTAGAACCTCATGACATTTTGGCCAGTCATAGAATATGCCTCCTGTGTCTGGGAGTCTAAGATTGAAATTCTATATAGTATTCATCAAGGTTATTCATGCTGAGCAATCACATGTGTTGCACTGATAACATCACAGGTCTGTGCACAGATCAGAGCATGTGGGGGTATGCTTCAGATTTGTAAGGTACACTTTAAATGGTTTTAATGGAGAAATCAAGTACCCTGAGATTTCTGTGCTTTGCAAATGCCTTTGGTTTTTGTGATTTATTCATTCATTTATTTGATAAAAATTGAGACCTTAATATGTGCCAATAGTGTGCTAGGCATTGGGGATGTAGTGGGCACATAGTTAGACACTCAATGAATGTTTTAAAAGGCAGGCAGGAAGGAAAAAGAGTTGAATACAGCGCCCCCGCCCCCACCCCAAAGAAAAAAAGAATACAGTCCCTGTCCATGAGAAGCACATTGTTTAGTGATTAAGTATGGTAAATAATTAATATCCCATAAGCGGATGCTTTAAAAAATAATAATAAAACCAAAGAACAAAGGGCATAGAATGAGATGCCTTGCTTTAACCCTGTTACACAACCTACCTTAAACCAGGGACATGGAAATTTATCTTCTCTTTAAATCTAGTCTAATCAAGTAATTATTACTTGGATTTCACAGTATTTTTATTATGTTCTTAAATTATGTCCTTAATTTGTTTATAATCTTTAGAAACTACCAGTTGGTTGGATGTCTTGGTCACATTCTGGACTTTGTTTTTCGTCCATTTAAAGTAGCCAATGATAGAGCAGTTTTCTTAGTCCACCATTCTGAGAGCATTCCTTTCTTTGAGTAGCTGTATTTCCCAGAGCATCTGTTTCTTGTCTGAATGAACCCACCCTGAATCTGACAGGGTATTGATTAGCGTTTCACTCCTTTGATTAGGGAAGCTGATGTCAGAGTAGTTCATTTACTTGTCCTGAATCACTCAGACATGGGCAGAGAAGAATATAGACCACTGATAGCCTGGATGTCTCCTCAAATGGATGCAGGAAGTAATGTCCTTGTCATTGGCACCAGGTGGGTGAAACGACACTAGGCTGGAAGTCAGAATACTTGCATTCTGGTTCCTACTTTGCCACAAGCCAGCACTGTGTGACCTGGGGATAGCTTAAATGTTTTCATTTCTGAAGTTCCTCATCTGCACAATTTAGCTAGCTGTAGTAAAAGACATGAACTTCCCATTCAACTCTAGATTTATAAAGTTCCCAATGGCTTTATCAAGCATCATCCTAAAAATAGGAATCATCTTATAGCATCTTTGTATATATTTTATGTTTTACATAACGATTCTTAAATTGTGGATTTAGCTATATTCTCACTCCCCAGGTATCTGGGAGATATTAACTCATCAGGTTTGGAACTTTTAAAATTCAATTCCTTCTATAGGTAGACATGAAGTATGTTGTCAGGTGAAGGAGAACGCTGTTTTCCTTATCCTAAGTCAGTAAAATAGAATGGCAATTCTCAAAATTATATGGGATGTAAAAACATATGGAATATATCACTGTTTCAGGGTGCTTCACTCAATCCCAGCAGGTAAGTTAAAGTGACATACTTATTCCTACAACTCAAACACAGCCCCTAGAGACATCCAGTTTTGAATGGACCCTGATTTGCAGATCCTTCTTTAGGTGACTAAGTGACAGCTCAGAGCCATGTGGGACTCTAAATGAGGCTCATCCTGAACTACATGGAACTCATGGAGCATCAGGTGGTTCCTTTGGTAAAAACAGGGTAAGGCAAATTTCCTAGAGTTGCAACATTAGATAAGACATCTCTGCTTGCTTTCTGGCATGTTCTGATAACTAGGGACAAGCAAGCAAAGCTGTCTGCTGTGCCCCACTTTTCTTCCTCACTTTTCATTACTTTGTGTGAGAAACTTCATGCATCGGGATCCTTTGTACTCCAATAAAATACCCTTAGATGTAAATTATTTACTTTAAAAATGTATGTGTTTGTAGACATTTTTCTTCTTAAATTGTGACTAATGAAAGAAAAAAATTGTAGTAATTAATAAACAATTATATTTGAGATAGGTTCTGGACAGTGTTCCATGTCACTTTTTAAAAAGTATGGCATATGGTGTCATGGAGAGAGAGAGCACTGGACCTAGGGTCCAGGCGAGTGCATACTAGTTCCCGCTATGCCACAAGCTGTGACACAGGGCAAGATTTGTATGATAATACAATGTTTTAGGGTTGTAAAGGAACCCCACGGGTCTCTTAGTCCATACCTTTGTCTATCACAGAGGAACCCCTTTAGAACATCCTTAAAAGTGATGCCTTTGCTCAAATATTTCTACTGATAAAGAACTCATGTCTTAACCCCATTGTCTATCATTATCTACTGATAAATGACTTGTGTCATAACCCCATTGTCTATCAAATATAAGTATATACGTTGTTTTCTTAGGTTGAACAGGATTATATTTTTAAAAATAATTACTTTTTAAGAAATATTTATTGATTTCAGAGAGGAAGGAAGAGGGAGAGAGAGGAGAGAACCATTGATTGGCTGTCTCCTGCATGCCCCTTACTGGGGATCAAGCCCCCAACCCAGGCATATGCCCGACCCAGATGGAACTGGGGACCCTTCAGTCTGCAGGCCAATGCTCTATCCACTGAGCCAAACCGGTTAGGGCTGAACAGGAGTCTTTATCAGCATATAAACTCAGCAACACTGGTGTCTACTTACTATTGGTGGGCCTTGAGCTAGGTCCTTTGTCTTAGAGGAGCTTCCCAAGAACCATGTGCCATTGCGATCCTGGAGGACAGGAAGGTTAAATAACTTACTGAAGGTCAGTCAATAAGAGGCCCCAAACTTCCTGCTTCCTGGCCATTTCTGCCCAGAAATGCAGTCTCTGGCCACTGAAACAAGGCAGAATTAACTATTGCCCTTATTTATGCTGACAATTGATCAGATATTTGAGGATGCCATCTCTTCACCCCTGCCCCCAGGCTGGACTACACTTTCTCTTCAGCTATTCATTTGGATAGTAGCAGGCCTGTCTCCTCTGGATCTCAAATAGTTCACTGATACTCATCTTAAAGTGTGGTTTCCTTAATGTTAGGCTAATAGGAAAGCAACTTGGAGCAACTTAGAAACCTTCAGACAATGTGGTTACAGCAAAACACAGTAGGCCAATGGATCTTCCCTCACCCCATTTTTCCAGAGCAAGCATCCCCCAGGACCATTGAGGACTTACCTACATGAAAAGGAAATATAAAATGGTTACCCCATCTTCTGGAAGCTGCTTTTATTAATAAAACCCCAAGTTTTACTTCATTTTCTTACCTATACATTGGGTGAATTAAATTATGGATGATCATAGCTTATCTGTGTTCTCTGGCTCCAGAGAACAAAAACAGTGTCTCTGATAAAACATTAGGAGACATATTTCTGTTCATATAATGAGCTTTCTCTGCCATCCATCCTAACAGGGAAGAGGTACCATCAGCAATCAAATAAAGGACCAGGTAATTCACTAGGGATGTTGTGAGGGAATTGATAAGTCTTTTTTTTTTTTTCTCTGGGCCTTGATTTCCTTATATATCAGATGGGAATAATATCTACCTAGTAAAGTGGTTGTAAGGAGTAAATGTTTGTAGTGTATTTAGCACAGTGCCCTAGCATACAGTAAGCATTGAAAGAAAGCTACGTGAGGTTTATTATCATTAAACTCTATTTTTTTTCTGTTTTCTCAGCTCTAGGAGTTCATGGAATTATTAATGTATTTTATTTTATTTTTTTAAAATATATTTTGTTGATTTTTTACAGACAGGAAGGGAGAGGGATAGAGAGTTAGAAACATCAATCAGCTGCCTCCTGCACACCCCCCACTGGGGATGTGCCCACAACCCAGGTACATGACCTTGACCGGAATCGAACCCGGGACCCTTCAGTCCGCAGGCCGACGCTCTATCCACTGAGCCAAACCGGTTTCGGCATATTAATGTATTTTATATCCTCTGTGAAAGTGTCAACATTTCTGTACCAGATCTTAGTGCTGGGTGTCTGTACCCACTGTTTACCACCAACATGGGCCACTTACTCAGGGATGCTGCCAACATGATTTACTCTCAAACAAGTCCATTCTAAACTCCAGATTACTTTGTCCTCAGAAAGACATGTATTAAGAGATAATCTGAGTAGAAGTGCCAGGGGAAAACCCATCCACACAATCCCAGAGGTTGACTAAATGTGTAACTTTAAGTCAGTTATTTCAAATATAAAGATGTTCAAAGCACTAAAGGAAACTATCTGTAAAGAATTAAAGTATAAGAAATAGAATATATCAATCAAGAAGCAAATTATTAAAAAACCAAATGTAAATTCTGGAGTAAAAATGTATAATAAGTAAAATGAAAATTTCACTAGATAGTTTGAATAGAGCTAGAAAGTTGAATAGCTCTTCTTGAGCTAGCAGAAGAAAAAATCAGCTAACTTGAATATAAGTTGAGATTATTCAGTCTTAAGAACAAAAGAAAAGAGAGTGAAGAAAAGTGAGCAATCTCAAAGTCCTGTGGAACACCATAAAGCATACCAACATACATGTAATGGGAGTCCCAGAAGGAGAGGAGAGAGAGCAAGAAGCAGAAAGAATATTTGAAGAAATAATGGCTGAAAATTTTCCAAATTTATTTTAGAACCTACACATTCAAAAAGCTCAACAAACTCTAAGTAGAATAAACTCAAGGACAGTCACAAATACACATATTATAGTCAAACTTTCAAAACACAAAGAGAGCCTGACTGGTGTGGCTCAGTGGTTAAGCATCAATCTGTGAACCAAGAGCTCACAGGATCAATTCTTGGTTAGGGCACATGCCTGGCTCAGTCCCCAGGAGGGAGTGTGTGGGAGGTGGCCAATCAATGTTCCTCTCATTGATGTTTCTATCTCTCTATCCCTGTCCCTTCCTTGCTCTCTAAATAAAAACAGGTTTTTGAAAAGTAATAATTATTTTTTTAAAAAGACAAAGAGAATCTTAAAAACAGCAAGAAATAAAGTAACTTATCATATACCAGGGATCCTCAATAAGTTTAATAGCTGACTTCTCATCAGAAACCATGGAGGCCAGAGGCAGTGGAGTTACATCTTCAAAGTGCTGAAGGAAAAAGACTATCAACCAATAATTTGATATCTGCCAAAATTATCCTTCAAAAATGAAGGCATAATTAGGACATAGTTCATGTTTCTCCTCTTCTTTCTTATTTCCTAGCTGGCAAGGTTGGTAAGGTTGCTGTAGAATTGCTCTAGACTTGTCACTTAGTGAGGCCATGTGGCTTCCTACTCTCTACCCTCCCAAGGCCTTTTCATGTTCATAGGATTTGGCTGACTTACTGGTCCCATTCAGAGTTTCCAGGATTGCATTCTCTGCCCTTTTCTCTCTTTAGATGCATTCTCTGCCCTTTTCTCTCTTTAGAGTCTCCCCATGCACCTTTGATTATTATTTTCATTCTGATGACTTCTTATTTCATCTGTGGGCTCAGAGAAGTCAAATAACTTGGAAAAGGCCAATCAGCTTATATGTAAGTGGCAGACTTGGCAGCTGTCTGACCCCACTGCATTTGTTATTTCTGCTATAATGTGATTCCTATGTCTGAAGGTTCACTTAATCTAATTTTCCCATACTTGCATGAGACCTACCACAAGCCCTGCCTTCTCATCACCTCAGCCTGGCAAGTTCGCTTCTCTCTCAATTTACCCAGCCAGTGTCATCTGCAATACACATCAGGCACCCGCTTGGGACTGATGTCTTGATCGATTCTATGGCTTAGTGGTTATGAATGTGGGGTCTGGAGTCAGAGGGCCAAAGTATGAATCTGGCTTTATTACTTATTAGTTGTGTAACCTTGGGAAAATTGTTAACCTCTCTGGGCTTCACTTTCCTCAACTACAAACTAGAGATGCTAGTAGCACTTACCTCATGTGTAAAGCCAGGTAGCACAGTGCCTGACTCATGCAAGAAGCATTCAATAAATTGACTCCACCACCAGATCTAGGGGTAAGCCCCAAATGACCCAACCTGATCAACATAATTTCATTCATGTTGCCAGAGTGATTGAGTTAGAAATAGGTACATGAATTTGACTAGTTCAGAGTGGCTTTCAAGACTGCAGTTTGATGATGTGGTCTCAGATATGAGGCCTGGAATTGCTATATATATATATATTCATTTATTTATTACTAGCAGGAAGCCAGCCTGAGAACAAAGCTGACACATGGAGTAAGGCAGAGCTGAGAAATCAAAGAGAACTAGAAGCACAGGGCTGATCTAGTATCTTCCTGAAGTTACCCTAACCTCTGGAATTTTCCATGGCTTGAGCCAATTGAAAAATGTAGCATTAAGCTACTTTCTTGTTGTTGTTTTTTATTTGCAACTGAAAATATTGTAATTGATACTCTATATATCTTTACCTTCCCATGTACTAGTATATTCAACCTTTGCCATTAGATTGTAATAGCCTTCAGAGCAGAAACTAACTTAATGAGCTCTGTGCTGCCATGCACCCTGGTCCAGTTCTGTCACACAGTAGGTTCTCATTCACCTAAACTTCAGGCCATGGCACTTATTTCTCCTTGCCATTCGTGGACTTTGAGCATCTATCTTGCAGGCAGAAAGAGAAGGTGGCCAGAGTGCCGTGTAGGGTGGTTCTTGGCTGTTTCATCTTCCTGCTATGGTATAGTAATAGAAAATAAAATGCTTCCTAGATTAGCTGAGCCTTATTGAGCACTAAGCATTTTTCATTGTACACACAGAGTCATATTTTTTCCTCTTGGTTACCTATGGCTACTATTATGATGCCCTGTGTTACACATGAGAAACTGATGCTCAAAGAGGTTATTTAAGTAGCTTAGGTCACACCACTTATACATATCATTAATTTGGAATCCTGAATTCAAATGACTGTATCCCTGTCTTTAAGTTCTCATTCCACTTTACAGAAAATAAAACTAGAACACTTAACCAGTGCATTATGGGTGTGACTACACATAAAAGGTGGTGGAGAACTCTAATCACCAGATATGTGCTTAAAAATAGGCTTTGGAAAACATAAAAAAAATGGTAAATAAATGTATGTTAACTTCAAAGAAATGTTTAAGGTATATATGATTTTTAAAATGATTTCTCACTTTCCCAACATTTTCAGATAACTCATCACCTTCTGAATCATACCAGTGAGATCTTAAAAAAAAAAAAACAAAACAGTTTAAAACCTGAACAGGATCATGCCAAACATATTGTTTATAACTTGATTTTTTTTTCAGTTTCACAATAATTATTTGGAGTTTTTCTCTGCTGGTACATATAGCTCTATTTCATTCATTATATGTGCAGACTGTTTCTCAAAAGTATCCTAATTTAACCATTTCCTACAGTTAATAGACATTTGGGTGCCCTCTCTCACCAATTTTTTTATTTTGAAATATGTTCCATCAAGCATCATTATACTTTGCTTCTTTGTACATTTGAGTGTCCATAGAGGGAGGAAAATATTAAGGTCTTGATTCTATAAATTGGGTGGGCCAAGATAGAAAATGAATGTCTGAGGTTTCTGTCTTCTACGGCCTTACAGGATATAAGGGAAGAGGTACATACACACATAGCTTTCACTGTAATATAAAAGATGGGGGTGGAGGGGGGGTTAAGGATTACCACAATGGGAGTGCAGAAAAGGGAAACGGGTTCAGCTGAGTGGATTATTGAGAAGAATGCCTGGAGGGGGTGGTACTTGAGTCCGAGCTTGGAGGATGGTAAGGCTCTGATGCTTTATCTGCTCATCCTTCTATCATTGCCTGGCAATGTGCCTATTATTTGGTTGGACTCTGTTAGACCATTTGGTTGGATGCATAGTGGCAGAGAAGGAAAGGAAGGAAGCTCTGGGCAATGGAGACAAACCTCAGGAACAAAAGTGGAAAGTGCACAGTATGCTCAGAGGCCCAGGAACTGGCTGGTGTGGCTTGAGTATCTGGAGCATGGGTCACCTGGGAAGGGGGAGGGAGAAGAGATGTCAGGGGCGTGGGCTAAAAAAGTACCCAAGATGATTCAAATTTGCCTGGAAAAGGATTTTTCTTTAGAGTGTGTGATCAAGGTTGGGTAGAGGATTTAAGGACAGGGTAGACAGCTCTATGATTGGGATGATATGAGTCAGAAAGATGGATCCCTGTTCTTTACAGGTGCCTAATAGCCCCAGGTTTTACTGAATCTGTTACTATGGCAGCCTCCATGCTTCACTTTTGGGGGTTGTTTCTGCTTTGAGTTCAAGTGAAACAGCCATGTGAAAGAAACACTACAAAGTTTTAGGGAGAAAAAAAATCCCAACCTACTTTTAGCTGCCACTCTGTCTACATCCATAAAAATTCTTTCCATGCCCCATGAAATTCAACATGCAGTTTATCTTGTTTGTCCCATAAAACATCAGATGCGTCTTTAATGGCCTAACCCCAAAAAGATAACTTGACAGACATCAAACATTCAGCAGCATTCCAAATAACCTTTTGCTGGAGCCTGCCTTCTACGGGGCCATGTGGATGTCAGCCACACACAACTCGAGTCACGCTGACATAGCTGGCATGCCTGCATTGCGATGGAATCTGGAGGGTACCAATCACAGGCCAGAGAGAAGCCATTGGCCACAAGAAACAATGTGAGAGTGTTCACATCTCTGCAAAGGAGGAGTGTTAATGGTGACGGGAATGACAATTGCAGCCAGAGGAGGACGCTGACCCCAAAGCAGCATGGGCACATGTCAGTAACGCTGGGCCACTGGGCAGGAGCATTCCAGGGGCTCAGGCCATGGCCACACCCTTCTTCTCCTGACCCCCAACCAGAAAAATTAGTCAGATTATTACCAGCTTTTCCCTAGAACCACTTCCTGAACAAAATGCCTTGCTGTCCTCGGGGATTTGACAAATCCAGAGTGGATAATAGTGGCTGAAATTTTTTAAGCACTTTGATCTACCAGACACTGTGCTAGGCTCCTTCCAAAGAATTAGTTTAATACTCACAACTCCATGGTGAGGTAATTTTCACAATTCCCATTTTATGAAGGAGGAAATTGAGGCTAGCACTTACCTGAACCCCATAGCCAGAAACTGGCAGAATCAGGACTTGAACCACTGTCTTTCAAAAGCTAAAGCCTGGGCTCCTGACTACTGCACTCAGAGTCATGTGACTGCTGCATGGGAACTGTACCACCCACAGCAGCCACCCTCCCAGGAGGTGGCACTCTGGGCTAAAAGGGATTCTTTTTACTCTCCTGGTTTCCTGGGGGTCGGGTAGGCATGTTTAAGCATACTGTTCATTTGCCCTGGCCAGGTAGCTCATTTGGTTTGAGCATCATTGTGATATGTCAAGGTTGTGGGTTCAATCCCAGTCAGGGCATACAAGAATCAACCAATGAGTGTGCAAATAAATGGAACAACAAAGAGATGTGTATGGTTTTTTTTCTCTCCTTTCATCTCGCTCTAAAATCAACAAATAAATAATAAATAAATAATGAAATAAACATGCTGTTCATTCAACTCTGGTTTAGCTCAGTGATTGTGTGGTGCAAGACTCCTGGCGAGGCAGGCGAGGGAAGGTGGGGAGCTGGAGGTGGGGTGCTGGAGGGGCTGCAGAGCACAGGCAAGGGTGCAGCCGCCTGCGTGTGGGAGGCTGGGCTGCATGTCTTAGATCTATAATGAGTTTTCTCCTGACCTTTCTAGTGGGTTCTTTCTTATTTTTTTTCTAAGATTTTTTTTCTTACCTTTTTCTAACTTAATGTGTATCAAGTAATTGTGCTCAATCATTAACAACACCCTGAGCATGCAGCATCTCTTTAGTTCTCCAACAATTGAATGAAGTAGGTACTATTATTGTTTCCATTTTAAGAAGATGAAGAAATGAAGCTCAGAAAGGTTAAGTGTGTCTGTTCATTCAGCGCCCTGCCCTCTTCACCATGGTAACAACGACAATATGATACCAATGGTGCCCCCGCTCTGTACACGGCACTGCTTCCAATCCCTGGTATAGGAAGGCCTGTGGTCCTCACAACGGCACTATGACAGAGATGACTGTCACCCTTGTATAACAGATGGGGAAACTGAGGCACAGAAAAGTTGTTGTTTTGTAATTTGCCCAAGCTTGTCCAGCTCGTCAGTGGCAAAGCTGGGATTATCTTTCATTGCTTATATTTTGTGATAAAATAGAACATTTCTCAGTTTTGTCTTGTTTTTCACTTCAGATCTCCTTTGATGGCCTGGAGTGGGGGTGCCAGGGTCCTGAGAAGAGAGTCTCTGAGCTGAACTGGGAAGAGGTGCCAGCGACCACGTCCCTGCAAGTCTGGAGATGGAGGGGGGTGGAGAGGGTGATGAGATGGCAGCCACAAGCCTGGGGCTTTGCCAGGGGAGGCCTCAGAGCGCATCGTGGGTTGGCACCCCTGTGCTGGGCAGTGCGCAACGACGAGCCGCGGCTTCTGGGAGACCAGCAGAACGTGGTGCTCGGGAGAGAAAACTGGAGGGAAGGGCTGGCATGGCCTAAGCCTTCAGATCTGAGAAGGGCTGTTCTGTGGAATAGGGGGTGTAGGAGGCAGCTCTCCCAAGAGCCAGGCAAGAAAAAGCAGGTTTCTGTTTGGGCAGCAGCAGGGGGTTTCAGGGAGAAGGAGGACACATTCCCTACAGTGCACAGTGTTCCACAAGCGAGCGGTGGCCGCAGACCTGAGCTCTACAGAGCAGATGGGCCATCCTTAAGGTGACCCCTTCATTGTCTCTGCCCCTAACCTGCTGAGACCCTTGGCTCCAACGCCACCTTCTTCATGAAGCTCTTCCTGACCTGCTATCCCCCAGCACCCATAGAACTCACAGTTCCATTGAGGGGACAGAAAGCCTAGGTACTCAAAGGTCCAGGCCACCTCACATTGATTCGGGCAGGGGTCCCCCGTGGGCTGAGGCTGAGACAGGCACTCTAGTGATGGAAGCCTCGGGCACTCTGGAAGCCAGCCCCATCAGCCCCGGGACCTCTCCCGCATCAGCCCCCTTCTGCTGTTCCCTTGGTCTCCCTGTCGGTGTCCATCAGCTCTCTGGCATGAAGTCTCCTGTGCTAGCAGCTTCTTGCAGCTATGCATTTCTCAGATGCTCAGACGCACTTCTTGAGCACTTACCACATACCAAGCACTATCATAACTTGTCCTGGGATTATCCCATTTAACTCTCCTGACAACCCTGTGAGTCTATGTTATTATATCACCATATTACTAGGAAGGAAAGAGAGGCCCAAGTCTGCAGCAGCTAAGGAGAAAGCTGGGACTTGAACGTGATGTTGAAACCTGGGGTTTATCTCTGACTTGTCCTCAATAAAAAGAAGCCAGGACTTCTGTCTCCTTTGCATTTCCTAGAGCTCCTAGCAAATGGCTGTACACAGGAGTTGTTCAGTAAATGTTGGCTTATTGACTGTCCAAAGACATTTGTTGTCTGCCTTTTCAGTGATCAGTGAGTTGGGGTGCTTTTGAAAGGACAAAATAGTGTTAAATCCTCACTAGACAAGATCATGTACTTTTGGGAAGATGTTTTACTCTAAGTCTTTAGGGTAGCTGTGATATAAAAAAAAATATCTTTTTTTTTTTTTGTCCCCTGACACAGAGATCCTAAATCCCTTGGAATTTCCTAGGTGATAGAAGTGACAGGAGGGTCTTTTGTTCTAATGAGGCCACCCTTGGTCCCTAGGGAGCTTTAGGATGCCGGGTGGTCACCAAAAGGACCAGGCATATCTAAAGGGTTGGAATGTTGAGCCCCACCCCCAGCCTCTAGGAGGGGAGAGGGGCTGGAGATTGAGTTAATCACCAATGGCCAATGATTTGATCAGTTATGCCTGGGAGAGCGGTGCATGCCAACTCCACAGGACAGAAGCTCCTTTGCTCGGGATCCTGCCAGACCTCAACCTATGTACTTCTTCTTGTGTTTATTTGTACCCTTCATAATATCCTTTAAAATAAACTGGTGTTAGTAAGTAAACTGTTCCTGAGTTCTGTGAGCCACTCTAGCTCTAGCAAATGATCAAATCTGAGGACGGTATGTGGGAAACACTGGATTCATGGTCAGTCAGGGCTACGGCTTGCAACACGGGGCTTGTGACTGCATCCAAAGCGGGGGCAGCCTCAGGGATGAGCCCCTAACCTGTGGGCTCTATGCTAACTCCAGATGTTAGTGTCAGAATTGAACTGAATTGCAGGACACCGTGTCCAGAGAGTTGGAGAATTGATTAGTGTGGAGAAATGGCCCCACATTTGGTGTCAAATGTGTTGTGAGTAGAAAGAGTTAATAGAAACAAAGGGAAAAGTGAGAGGAGTTGGGAATGAGGGGTTCAGGGAGACAAGCCATTTCAGTAAAACCTTGATTAATTGACTCAGCCAATAAAAAACACGTCATTAATGGCTCTTATTTCTTCTGTCCTTCGCTTGTAGAAGAATATGAGATAAAACTACCTCTTATGAGGACTGATGTTGAAAATGTACCTTCCGGGAGATGACAAGGCATCCGTATAGACTCCACTCGATCTCCAACCCCCTCCGTCTACATCTCCAGCCCCGGGACAGTAAGACTTGATGCCCAGTGGTGACCTCAAGCCCAAAGAAGCCCCTAACCCAGATCACCAAAAAGGTTGCATCTGTTTCTCTGTGCTGAGATAGGAAAGTAGACTCCAGTTTTTGAGAGATTTCTCTGTAACAAGAATTGAAGCATAAAGGATGTTTTTCAGATTAACATTCAGGTCATAAATATGGACTTTGGAAAAACTTCTGCAAATTCTGTGTGTTTTGGTCAATTGGCCTTTTACTGTAACAAGTAAATTGGAAGACACACACACACACACACAAATTGGGGAAGAAGGTATAGACTTCACCAAAAGATTTGTTGCTTGAGCCAGACGCTCTCCCACAGTGCTTCTTTAAATTGAGAGCATGTCTGGTATGTTTTAAATGGTTTCATTCACTTGAAAGTGAGATTTATATATTCCATTCAGAAAATATGCAAAGTGTACTTGATTTTGAAAACCTTAAAAAAATCGTATGTTAAGCCTGAAAGAGGCATTTGAGTCTCACCTCCTCACTTTAAAATCGAGGAAACAGAAGGGACTCGGTCACATCACAGGTGTTGTCTGTGGCAGGCTGTCTGGCTTCCAGCCTTCTCCCATCATTCTGCCTCTTCCTGTAGCCGACATATCTGACCGTCCCTCCTTAGGACTCTACCTGGTCCTCAGCTGCCGTCACGGATAGTTAATCATCAGTCTCCTTTTGGATATTTTTGCTATTATTTTTCCCTTTTATTATGGAAAACTTCCAAACATAAAGGTAGAGAATAGAATCTAAATAACTCCCATGTGCTCCTCTCTCAGCTTCTACAATTATTAACATATGGCCACCTTCTTTTATCCATACCTACCCCAGCCACCCCTCCCACCCAGATGATTTTAAAGCAATCCAAACATCATGTAATTTCCTCTATAAATGCTCCATGTGTAACCATGTAAGAACCCATATAAATATATATATATATATATACTAGAGGACCAGTGCATGAAATTCATGCACAGGGTGGGGTGTGTGTGTGTGTGTGTGTGTGTGTGTGTATGTGTGTGTGTCCCTCAGCCCAGCCTGCACCCTCTCCTATCTGGGACCCCTTGAGGGATGTCTGACTGCCTGTATCAGGCCTAAACAGGCAGTCGGACACTCCTCTCACAATCCAGGATGGCTGGCTCCCAACTGCTCACCTGCCTGCCTTCCTAATTGCCCCTAATCGCTTCTGCCTGCCAGCCTGATCACCCCCTAACCACTCCCCTGCCAGCCTGATTGATGCCTAACTGCTCCCCTGCCAGCCTGTGTGCCCCTAACTGCCCTCCCCTGCAGGCTTGATCACCCCCAACTGCCCTCCCTTGCAGGCATGGTCCCTCCCAACTGCCCTCCCCTGCTGGCCATCTTGTGGTGGCCATTCTGTGTCCACATGGGGGCAGCCATCTTGGTGTGTTGGAGTGATGGTCAATTTGCATATTGATATTTTATTAGATAGGATAGAGGCCTGGTGCATGGGTGGGGACCAACTGGTTTGCCCTGAAGGGTGTCCCAGATCAGGGTGGAGGTTCCCTTGGGGCAAGGGGCCTGTGGTGGTTTGCAGGCCAGCCACACCCCCCGGCGACCCAAGGGGAGGCCCTGGTATCTGGGATTTATTTATCTTCTATAATTGAAACTTTGTAGCCTTGAGTGGAGTCCAGGGCCAGCCAGGGTGTACAGGAAGCTTGGCTTCCTCCATTGCCGGGGAAACACAAGCCTCCTGCTCGCTCTGTGGCCGCAGCCATCTTGGTTGGGTTAATTTGCATACTCACTCCTGATTGGCTGGTGGGCGTGGCTTGTGGGTGTGGCAGAGGTATGGTAAATTTTTTTGTGTGAATATTTATTTATTTTTTTTTTAAATAAATCTTTATTGTTCAAATTATTACAGGTGTTCCTCTTTTTTTTTCCCCCATAGCTCCCCTCCACCTGATTCCCCACCCCACCCCATGCCCTTACCCCCCGCCACTGTCTTCATCCATAGGAGTAAGATTTTTGTCCAATCTCTTACCACACCCCTCACACTTGCTTCCCCTGAGAATCATCAGTCCACTCCCTTTCTATGTCCCTGATTCTATTATATTCACCAGTCCATTCTGTTCTTCAGATTTTTTATTCACTTGATTTTTAGATTCACTTGTTGGTAGGTATGTATTTGATGTCATTTTGTTGTTCATAATTTTTATCTTTACCTTTTTCTTCTTCTTCTTAAAGAATACCCTTCAGCATTTCATGTAATCCTGGTTTGGTGGCGATGAACTCCTTTAGCTTTTTCTTGTCTGTGAAGCTCTTTATCTGACCTTCAACTCTGAATGATAGCTTTGCTGGGTAGAGTAATCTTGGTTGTAGGTTCTTGCTATTCATCACTTTGAATATTTCTTGCCACTCCCTTCTGGCCTGCATAGTTTCTGTTGAGAAATCAGCTGACAGTCGTATGGGTACTCCCTTGTAGGTAATTAACTGTTTTTCTCTTGCTGCTTTTAATATTCTCTCTTTGTCTTTTGCCCTTGGCATTTTAATTATGATGTGTCTTGGTGTGGTCCTCTTTGGATTCCTCTTGTATGGGGTTCTGTGTGCTTCCTGAACTTGTAAGTCTATTTCTTTCACCATGTAGGGAAAGTTTTCTGTCATTATTTCTTCTAATAGGTTTTCAATATTTTGCTCTCTCCCTTCTTCTGGCACCCCAAAAATTCGGATGTTGGTTCGCTTAAAGTTGTCCCAGAGGCTCCTTACACTATCTTCATATTTTTGGATTCTTTTTTCTTTTTGTTTTTCTGGTTGGATGTTTTTTGTTTCCACATATTTCAGATCTTTGGTTTGATTCTTGGGGTACGTTGATCTACAGTTGAGTTTCTGTATATTCTTTATTTCAGACAGTGTATGCTTCATTTCTGACTGATCCTTTTCCATTTTTTTGGCATTCTCATTAAGCTCCTTGAAGGTCTCATCAAGTTTCTCAGCGGTTTTAAGAAGATTCTTGAGTAACCTTATACATGTGGTTCTGAACTCTATGTCATCCAGTAGTTTGCTTTCCTCTGTTTCTTTCATTCATGACATGTTTCTTTGTCTCCACATTTTGGCTGCTTCCCTGTGTTGATGGGGTAGCTTTGTGTGGTAGGTGATCTATAGGGGGCAGTAGCTCAGCCTCCTCAATTACATGAGGTGGATGCTCTTGGTACAACCCTTTGTGGGCTGAGTGCAAAGTCTTGGTGTAGTTAAGCCTTAATTGCCATTGGTACACTGGGAGGAATTGACCTCCAGGCCAATTAGCTGTGAGCACTCGCTGTGTCTATAATGGAAGAACTGCTGCGCTGAAGACGCGCTTATGGGGCAGGACTTGTTTCAGTGGGGCTTTGGTGCTCATTGAGTCTGCCTCTTGAATGTGTCACTTATGGATGTGAGGAGTTGAAATCTGGTGTCTCACACTGACCACTAGGTACACTGGCTTCTGGATCTCCAATGGGGTGCAGGTCAGCTACTGTCTGAGGCCACCCAGCAGGAGCTACAGTGAGAGCTACAGTTTTCTCCTCTTTGCTTGCGGTTTGGAGGTTTTGGAGCTATCTGACCCAGGCTGCAAGTTTGCTAGGTTAAGCTGCGATAGGGCAGGGCTTTCTTATGCAAAAGCCACTGCTTAGAGCTTGGGTGGGTTTGTAGGTTGTGCAGGGCGGAGTCTCAGGGCATCACTAGGCTAGGGCGTGGCAAACAGCAATGGCTGCTAGTTAGCCAGCTCTGAGTCCCTGTCGTCAGTCCCGTGCCCCAGTGCCGTAAACAATTATTCCTGCGCGCAGCTCTGCAAGCAAGCCACCCTCACTGGCAGACAGTCCAGCTTCTCCCCATAGGAGCCTGGGTCCCCCGCGTCTCCCCAGAAACTGTATTTCAGAGTAATCGGGGGCTTGTCTCCCTTCGAGTTGAAAAAAGCAACGCCCGCCGCCAGCCCGGATCACGCGCCTCCGTACCTCAGCTTTTCAGCGCTCGTGCACGTCTCAATGCTCTTTTCTCTTTCCTTCTAGTTGTAGAACTTCCACTCAGCCAGGTTTCCCGTGGTTCTGGGTGATAGACGTTTTTTCTTTTAGTTGTATTTTTGAAATTGTTGCGGGAAGCAGCAGTTTAGGTGTTTACCTACGCCACCATCTTGGATTCTCCCCGAGGTATGGTAAATTTTGCATATTTTGCTTTTATTAGATAGGATATACTAGTATATATAGATATGTAATATGATTATCACAACTAACAAAAGTTGGTAATACCTTAATATCATCAAATTTCCCTGATTGTCAATCTGTCTCTCTTGCAATTGATATGTTAGAATCAGGATCCAAACAAAGCAGGAGACCAGATCTCTAGTGTCACGTAGAATGATTGGCCAATCATTCAAAATTCTTGCATTAGGATGTTTGCTGAACATAGGAAAATAGCATAATAAGGATACTTTATAGTAATAATAGATCACATTTATATATATCTACATTTTATGTGCTTCTTGGACCCACTACATTCATGTCAGAGCAAGTGGCCAGACAATGTTTGCCTCAGACAGGGAAAATGGAGGCCTGGAGGTGTTAGAAGACTCAATCAGTGGTCAAGCTGAGACCTCCTCAGTTCCCTTCTTATTACTGCAACAAAATGTCATTAAAACCTCCACTTCATTACAACCATAGCTTTTGTTTGGGGTGAGGGGTGCTCAGTAGGTTCCCACCCTCTTCTAAATGCTTTCATATAGTACTAAGGTAACTTTCAGAGCAACCCTGTGAAGTAGGGGCCTTTATTCCCTTTTCACTGATGAAAGAACCCAGGCAAAGAGGGTTGAAACATTTTCTGAAGTTCATGCAGCACCAGCATTTAAATCCAGGTCTTGCTGATTCCTGAGCCCATGCTCATAACCTCTGCAATGTATTAGTGTTGGATTACCAGGCAACTGTAGTTTGGAGGGTTGGAAATACACCTCCATTGACTTACCTTTTTTCCCTTCTAGCATTTGGCTTTAAACATGAACTGGAATTACATTTAAACAGTTTCTACTCTTCAGACTTTTCATAAATGAGGACATGGTTTTCCTCTGTTCACACAGCCCATAAACATTGATGTGGTTTTCCTTTATCTGAATTTGTGAAGGTCTACATAGCTCCCAACCCAATAATTAAGAGCTGTCAATAAACCCTATATTCCTGGACCTGTGTGCCCCAACCTCACACAGCCAATGGCTAGCGTCACTCGGTCCCCGCCTTGGCCTGGCCCTGCTCACTCTGTGTTGTGCTTTCAGGAGCAATCAAAGCCCTTTTAGAAAATATTTCCTGGTCTTCTGTGGCCTTGGATGGACAGAGTTTTCCACTAGCTTTTTTTCCCAGCCACACTAACCCTTAAGAAGATATTACTCAGGGCTCCACACCTACTTCAAACATTTTTTAGGGGCCCTGGTAGGGCCTCCTGCGTGATTGCCAGGAACCCTACAGAGAGGAGGAGCCCAGTTCTGGGGGTTGCTTTGGTCACCGTGTTTACTGAGAGTTTGGAGGCCCACTGTCCATGCGGCGGTGAAGCTGTTTCTCACACTTCTCCAAACAGCATATTCTTGTTAGGCAGCTGTTGCTCAAGAGGCCCTCTCTCTAGCCCCCCTTCCCCCAAGGTTGCTTTTCCCATGTTTGTATCCCTGGTGGGGTTTTCCCCTTCCTTGTTTTAAGGGCTTTCTCCCTAAGTCTCTCTGTTGTGGAACAGCTGTGCTCTGATATTAGATAGAATGTTTTCTGTGCTCACCACAAGCTTATGAACAAAAGAGTTTTAAGAACCCTGATAAATGAACAAGGTCTCTGGGAAGATGAAATGTTACCAACATTTCAAACAATTACAATCCTTGTGCATCTCAGAGGCTTTGCCCTTTCAGCGGCAAGCTGGGCGGGTATTTGATTATGGAGCTTGGAGACTTTTTTTTTCCAGTCTCCCAATAGACCTGACATGGGAAAGTTGGTCAGAAGGTGGCTCTTCACTTTGAGCTTGCTTTCCCATCGGCTGTTTGTCCTGGGGTGAGGGCCCCTTGCAGAATTTTGGGGAGTCTGGTCAGCAGGAGAGGCCAAGCAGGGCGTCTGGTTCCTGTTATCTTCCAGGTGGTGGTGGTGTGGGAGGGGGCGGTTTCTCCTCATCTGAGAGTGCGGGCAGCCACCCTGGATTCTGCGTGGCTGTTGGCAGTGATGCTGAGCGGATCCTGTTCCCTCTGCAGAGTAATCCTGTGAAGTTTGCATTATCCCCCCACCCCAACTTCCAAATGAGGAAACTGAGGCTCAATGAGATGAAGCAAATGGCCCAAAGTCATAGCAAGCAAGGGGGTGGAGCC
The DNA here is from genome assembly GCA_026230045.1 of Corynorhinus townsendii. Lineage (NCBI taxonomy): Eukaryota > Metazoa > Chordata > Mammalia > Chiroptera > Vespertilionidae > Corynorhinus > Corynorhinus townsendii. The sequence continues at coordinate 128,251,161 of JAPDVU010000003.1, read as the reverse complement.
AGTGTTTAAACACAGATTTTGGGGGGTCCAAAGCCTCAGCTTTCTTTGGTAAAAATTGTACTCCTAGGTGTATGGAGAGCAATGGCTAGGCAGGGGGCTCCTAGGCTATTTTGCTCCTACAGGTATCAGGACCTTTTTCTAACCGAGGGGCTCTCCTTTCTTTAAACTCTTCACCCCATCCCGCCTCTCATCCACATCCTCTGAGGTGTGCACCATCGCCCTTAATTCCCTGTTTTATTTTATTTCTTAAAAAATATTTTTATTGATTTCAGAGAGGACAGGAGAGGGAGAGAGATAGAAACATCAATGATGAGAGAGAATCATCCATCGGCTGGCTCTTGCATGCCCCACACTGGGGACTGAGCCAACAACCCGGGAATTGAACAGCAACCTCCTGGTTCATAGGTCGATGCTCAACCACTGAGACACACCAGCCAGGTGCTAACTCCCCATTTTAAAATCACTGAGACCCCTAGCTTTGCTTCATTCACTGTCCAGTCCATGGTCCCAACCCAGACACTCGCTCCCCAGCCCAAGCTTCTTCCTGGCCCTGCCTTCCATGGGAACAGAAAGGTCAAGGCTTGAAGAAAAATGACAGATGGCGAGAAAAGCCTCTCCCAGCCTGTGGATCTCCGTGAAATCCTTCATTATGGGATTTCCCTTGTCAGGCTGCAAGGAGAAGCCTGAAGGCTTACAGCAAAAATCTACAACACATCAAGGCACTGTACACACAGGCTTTGCTCATCACAGCAGAAACATCTGACAAGCAGCCCCGGGGGGAGAAGGGGCGCGGGGTGATGGGGGGAGGAGGAGGGAGGACAGGCGAGGGAAGAAGAGGGGGAAATGACCAGCAGTGTGATTTCATTTCCTGCCTGTTGGCACCATGCCTGCTCTCCTTCACAGAGAACAGAAGAAGAGGGCTTTAAAAAATGCAGCAGGAATGATTGAGGGTAGACATAAGGAAGCGCATCAAAACCATCAGAGCCTGGAGACCCAGGCGGAGAGCGGGAAGGCATCTCCTGGTCTGGAAATGTTTAAGACCAGGGTTCAGACTCATCAGTGGGCCGGCACAGAGGCCGCGGCATGGCCCTGGGGATTTGAGTCCTGTGAATTCAGGATGAACACAGCCGGGTTACCCTTGGAGGCATTCTCTTCTCAAGCCTGGCTGGGGTCAAGTCAACCAGTCCACAGGGGAAGCGACCAAGAGTGGGCGTATATGAGCAAGCTCCAGAAACTGCCAGGTCCAGCCGCACACGTGCTGCACACCTTTTCCTCTTCTGCCCTCAGACGTCGCAAGCTTTTCTAATTTCCTTTACCCTTTGAAGCGTCCCATTACCCGTCTAGCAAAGCACAGAGCACCTCTCCTTCAGGAGTTTGCGTGTTGATAAAGAAAAAGACTGGCCCGGGACACAGGGGTGATCACAAAGCACGTGTTTCAGCAAGTCTGGGGGGGCGGGGGCTTCATTCTGTGGGAGAAGGGAGGGCAGGTTCTGGTGCCCAGACATGGTAAGGCTGCCCCCCACCCCTGCTCACCAACAGGGTCCCTCCAGATTCTTGTCTGCAGAGGGAGGCTGTGAAAAGTGTAAAGACATTTTTGCGTGACTTCTGGGAGGACGTTGTACCACCCGAAGAGGGGTGGTGGTGGAGATGTGGCCTGAGGAAGGCGCCCCAGGTCCCCCGCCAGCCAGCCAGCCAGCCAGCCACGGGCTTCGGGCTTTGGGCAAGTCATCCCACTCCCTCTGGGCTCTGCTTCTCCTTTGGCCCAATGGGGTTCGTCCTCATTCTCCTGCTTGCCCCACAGGGAAATTATGAGGGCTGCGTACAGTGAAATAAAATTTGGAAAGTTCTTGGAAAAGTTCAAAGTGACATTTAAGTGTGATTGTTGTTATTCTGGATTGCAGGACGCGGAGGGTTAGGAACCAACTCTAGCGTTCCCTGCCCTCTTCTCCCAGGATTCACCACGCCTCCTGAGCGGCAGTGACCATCCCTGCCAGCGGCTGTGGCAGGAGAGGGGCTCCAGCAGCAGTTGGGCTGCGGCCGGCAGACACCACCGACCTCCCTCCTTGCCTGGCCTTCCAAACCCCAGGAAAGTCAGAGTTTCTGTGGAAACTTAAGCTGTGCCTGCTGGACCAGACCGGGGTGGGGGTGGGGGCTGCCCTCTGCCAAGTGGTGGGCATGGAGGGGAAGCGACAGCTGGAGGGTACTGAGCTGGAGGGAGCTCTTCTCCTGCCAGCCTGCGCTAGGCCTGGGGACTGCCGTCTGCAGTCAGCGTGGGCCCGTGTGGGTGGCTCTGGCAGGCTGAGGGCTGGGAGCCTGTGTGGGGGATGCTGGGAGGTAGGGGCCAGCAGGCAGGACATAAGGTGCACACTGCCTGTCCACCAGAGGGGATTGGGTCCAGCCTGGCAGTCACTAGCTGGCTCTTCCTCCAATACAGGAGGCTCCTTGCTGGGCCAGAATCACGTGAGAGACCACCGACTCACCTGCTGCTCCTGGTATGCAAAGATCTCTGTATCCCTTCCCCCACTGTCCTCCCCCCCTTCCCCCCCCCCCCCATACACACAGCCCCACCCCCGTCCACACACAGCTCCAGCCTCCGGAGGGCACCCAGATGGAGAGGACTTTCCAGTTTGCTCCTGTGGGCACATGTGCGTGCCTGCTCTCACTCAGTTCCCCATCTGGCCCCCTAGCCGAGCAGGGTGGCTCCTGGTGCAGGGACAGTGACATGGAGTTGACAGAAAAGTCTGCCTGACACAGGGCTGCTGCCACTCAATGCCCTGGGCTCTCAAGGTCAGCCCTTCAGGCAAGTTGCATCCTCTGAGACACTGGGTGTCTGGCCCCTGACATCAACTGGCCTCTCATAAAAGGGCCCATGTCCCCTGTTGCAGGACACAACATTTTAAGGCTAATTTAAATGGCACATAACATGGTTTAAAAACTAAAATGTACAGTTATTTCTACATGAAGCTATTGAACCATTGTTATTGGCTTCCCAGTACTTGTTTCAACCCCATGACTGATCATTCCCATCCCCTCCTCCAGCCGCCCCCCACCCCCGCCCCCCATGGTCTTGGGAGAGTGACTTTGCCTCTTTGGGCCTCAGTTTTTCCATCTTGGAAAGGAGGGGATGGCCAGGTTTCCCCCCAGAAAGAAACCTCAGTAATAACAAGAGGAATAATTATGCTAACTTTGTGTGCTTACTATATGCCCTCCATTTCCCCCCTTTAATCATCACCAAAAACCATAATTCTAGTTGGTAAAAGCTTCACCCTCAATTTCTCTTCTCTATCATTCAACTCATTTAAGTTTCACCAAATGGTCAATTTTGCCTCCAAGCCCACCGAATATGTTGACTCTCTCCCACTGCCATTAGTGCTTCGGCCCCTCACCAGCATTTTCTTGGAATATTGAAGCAGACAAAGGATGCCTTCTCCATTGTTGTGACCTCCCCCAAGTAGTTCTTTCTGAGACCCACATTCTCCCAGCCCGAAGCCCACAGCCTCCCAGACAAAACCTGTGAGTCCCACCATGAGAAGTCATACAGAGGCCACCCCTGTGTGCCACTCTAACAGCTGTTTATTTTTGATAGCACAGAGGTTTTGCTTTTTACAGTTTCAGTTACTCACGGTCAACCTTGGTCCCAAAATATTAAATGGAAAATTCCAGAAATTAATAATTTAGAAGTTTTCAATTGTGCACCATTCTGAGTAGCATGATGAAATCTCACACTGTCCCACTCCATCACATCCAGGACATGAATCATCCCTTTGTCACCTGTTCACACTGTGACCAAGGCATTCCTTGTTAGTCACATAGTAGGCATCTCTCTAAAGTCATCAGATCAACTGTCCTGATATTTCAGTGATTGAATTCAAGTGATCCTTATTTCATTATTTATTTATTTATTTTTCCTCCCACTCCCCCACCCTCCTCCACACTCTGTTGCATGCTTCCATGTCTTTGGATCCACTTCATTCATCAGTTTATTTTGTTACTTAGATAACACATCAGTTTATTTTACTACTTAGATTACTGAGATCATGTGATATTTGTCTTTCTCTGACTGACTTATTTCACTTAGCATGTCCCTCCATGCTATCTCAAAGGGTAAGAGATTCTTCTTTTTTACTGCTGCATAGTATTCCATGGTATAAATAGAATACTATGCAGCTTTTTTATCTACTAATCTACTGATGGGCACTTGGGCTGTTTCCAGATCTTAGCTATTGTAAATTGTGCTACTATGAACATAGGGATGCATACATTTTTTTCTGATTGGTAGCAAGAGTAGTGATGCTGGTAATTTGGATATGCCAAAGAGAAACCATAAAGTATTTTCTTTAAATGAAAAGGTGAAAGTTCTCAACTTAATAAGGAAAGAAAAAAAATGTAGGCTGCAGTTGCTAAGATCTAGAGTAAGAACAAATCTTTTGTGAAATTGTGAAGAAGGAAGTCATGCTAGTTTTGCTATTAAGCCTCAAAATGCAAAAGTTTCAAACATAGTGCATGATAAGTGCTTAGTTAAGATGAAAGAGGCATTAAATTTATGGATGGAAGACATGACATCATCATGCCTCTATGAAAGGTCAATAGTGGCCTATGCTACATCATAATGCCTTCAAGAAAGACCTCACTCACATAACTTTTATTCAGTATTTTGTTATAATTGTTCTATTTTATTCTTAGTTATTGTTGTTATCTCTTACTGTCCTAATTTATAAGTTAAACTTTATTATAGGTATGTATTAGAAAAACATAGTATATACTATATATAGTTCAGTACTATCCATGGTGTCAGATATCCATGGAGGATCTTGGGATATATCCCCGGGAATAAAGGGGACTGCTGTAGTTGTTCTATTATCCTGCCCTTGTTGCAGGTGAGAAAACTGAGGCTCAGAGAGATAAAACAACTTGCACATACAGCTGGTCAGTTGTGGAGCTGTGTTTCACAGGCAGGTGAGCTGGCCCTCAGCAGGAAAGCATGGAGGACTTAACCCCAAGCTGCTCTCTTGTTCTTGCCCTGACTCAGAAGTTCAGAGTAGCACCAGGTGGTGGGGAGCCCAATTACTTCCCAGAAGCCACCCCCCGCCACACACTTTTTGGAGAATAAGAGGGAGGCAAAGTTAATGACTCTGGTTCCAAACCCATGGGTCATGGCTGTATTTGAGCGAAGGTTACCAGTACCCGGAGTCTAGGGGAGTAGCTGCTGCCTGGGAAACCCATGGAGCTGCTAATGCCTTCCATCCAAAGATCCCAGTGGCCTTTGGAGGGAAAAGGCACAGAGCAAATGGGGGAGGGGTGCATGGAGGATCTTGGGAAAAGGCTACTGATGGGAACTAGCTCTGCTGAAGCTCTGGGCTAATGATTCCAGGGGCTACGGAGTATTTCTCTAGAGACCTTTAAAGGAGGGAAGAAGTAGACAGCTGGGAGGTGATGTCTGTGGACTATGCCCCTGAACACTGCCAGGTTTCCCCCCAGAAAGAAACCTCAGTAATAACAAGAGGAATAATTATGCTAGCTTTGTGTGTTCACTATATACCCTCTATTTTCCCCCTTTAATCATCACGAAAAACCATAATTCTAGTTGGTAAGGGCTTCACCCTCAATTTCTCTTCTCTATGATTCAACTCATTTAAGTTTCACCAAATGGTCAATTTTGCCTCCAAGCCCACCGAATATGTTGACCCTCTCCCACTGCCATTAGTGCTTCGGCCCCTCACCAGCATTTTGAGGATGGCTGACCTCACAGGAACCCTTATGGCCTGCTACAGGAGACCCTTTCACATAGGAAGCAGTTTCAAACATTTGTTTTAGCAAATCATTCATTTGTGCCAGGTAGAGATGGTTTACAAAAAATAGTAACTTTATATGTTTTGTTCTGAATTAAAAAGACAACTTCAGGTTGTAAATCTGAGTCCATCTTGACAAAGTTATTGAAGAAGATCCCAAAAAGAGAAGATCCTCATGCCCCTGGTCTCTTCTGTATGCTGTCACTCCTGCCTCTGTCTCTTCTTCCTAGAGGCAGGGAGAGCAGAGCATTGGGACATGGGAGGAGAGAGCAGGAAGAGGGGCTGGGTGGGTTTAAGGCCATGTCTGCACTTGGTCTCTTTATTCTTTTTGGTCCACTGAGCCTCCTGGGAATCCATAACCCAGTCTTCCTGCCCATTTGAGGATCTAGGTGACCTTTTCCAAGGACTGGGCCAGCCAGTTCTCTAAGCCTAGGCTCCTCCCCCTGCCAGTGGACAGGCTAGCTCAGAGGATCCTGCTTAATCTCATGGTTCCCAAGATCTAACATCACCTCCTCACACAGTAATGGCCTCATCTAGCTTAAGGAAGGATGGTCAATTGGCATGTCTTGCTTCAGAGTGTGGACAAATAAGAAAGCTCTGCTCTTCTAACCAGAGGAAATGCTACTGACCACTCTCCCCGACCCTCAGTGCGGAATGTACCAGAATCTCTCCTGGGTCCAATGCTGGAGATGAGAGACAAGAACCAAAGGGGCCAGCATCGGTGCTCTCTGCACAACCAGACACAGAGCATGTAAAACTAACCATAGCCCTAACCAGTTTGGCTCAGTGGATAGAGCGTCGACCTGTGGACTCAAGGGTCCCAGGTTTGATTCCAGTCAAGGGCATGTACCTTGGTTGCTGGCACATACCCAGTAGGGAGTGTGCAGGAGGCACCTGATGGATGTTTCTCTCTCATCGATGTTTCTAACTCTCTATCCCTCTCCCTTCCTGTCTGTAAAAAATCAATAAAAATATATTTTAATAAATAAATAAATAAATAAAATAAAACTAACCATAATACTGGGAAGTAAATGTGCCTCTGAGAACATATAGGATGTGAGATCTTAATGACCTCCCAACAGGTGGCCAGGGTAACAGGAAGCTTAGAGGAGATGGGATTTAATTCAGAATTTGGAAGGCAGTAAGATTTGGGTAGGGAGAGATGGGGTGTCACCACCAGGCATAGGAAGATTCAAGCAAAGGCTTGGAAATAAGCATAAGAAATGTAAGGAGTGGTAAATATTAAATTTGACTGAACCATCCATGTTAGGGGGAAGTGGGTGATTAGAGTTAGGATTTGAGTATAACTATGAAAGACATTGTTGGAGATATAGGGGCCTGGAGGCCAAAGCATGGAGGATCCCAGTTCTACCCTAAAGATTTTGGATTTTATTCTCTGGGCACTAGTGAATGTTATGAATTTTAACAAAACTCTCTGTACTTGTTTGTACCTTGCGTCTATAAAAACACTGCTAGGGCCTGGCCAGCATAGCTCAGTGGTTGAGCGTCAACCTATGAACCAGGAGGTCATGTATCAATTCCTGGTCAGGGCACATGCCCAGATTGTGGGCTTGATCCCCACAGTAGGGGGCATGCAGGAGGCAGCCAATAATGATTCTCCCTCATCATTGATGCTTCTATCTCTTTGTCCCTCTCCCTTCATCTTTGAAATCAATAAAAAAAAAACACACAAAAAAAACCACTGCCAGGACTCAGGACCCAGGTCCCAGGACCCAGGACCCAGGACCCAGGAACTCAGCCTGGTCAAAGCTAACCAGCCCAGGTAAGCAATAACTGTGTCTTCATTAGCCTAAAGCTCTAATTAGCTCAGTGGAGGAGCAGGAGTGGACATATGTGGGGTGGTGGAGTAAGTTGGTGGTCAGAACCAAAAAGTAGCCTGAACTTCTGCTAAGCTCGACCAAGGTCCAGAAGCAATTTGGTAATATAATGCAATGCAATGCAATATAATGTAATGTAATGCAATGCAATGTAATATAATGCAATGCAATGCAGTGTATCCAAGGCTCAGGATACCCAGGATCCTACTGGTCCTGACAAATGAGGTAAATATGTTCAGTTGGACAACTCATTCAACACACATTTCTGAAGCACATATTCTAGCCAGGCATTGAGCAAGACATGGAAATCCAAAAGGAATGAAACCCACTCTCTATCGTCGGGAATGCTCACAGGTTAAAAACACAAGTTGTTTCAATACTGTGTCGTAAGTGCCCTTACAGTCTTTCCTACCTTATGACCAGGGTGCTGGGACACTGTGTACAATTCCCTGGGCTCACTTCTCTCCAAATGAGAAAAAATGGAGGTGACCTCAGGCTTCCTGCTTTCTGAACTTCCTCAATCCATGGCATCTTCCCTGCCCAGTTTTGTAAAACCTGGTTCTCACTCCTTACTGGGCATCCGACTTTGAACAGGTCAGTAAGGGGTGTGCAGCGAGTATATTCCAGGGAGGTGACAGAAAAGGCCTTGATGCTCTCGACTGATCTCATCTCCTGGCCTGTTCTGAAAGGAGGAGTCTTGTGTACTTTTCCAAGATTATGCAGCCCTCCAGACACATGGGCTCCCCAGGGTCAAGAGAAATCCCACTGTTTTAATGAAAAGCCAGGACATATAGAGCCCAGCAGAACAGACGGTGCCTTGGGCTCCAAAACACACAGACAAGCTCTGCAACAAAGAATGTATGCTCCTGCCCAGCCCTGGGGTCTGCCCCGGGTAGTCCTTACCTTGGAAATGCCAGACACTTCTTGCAACCAGTCCCTATCTCTCCTGGCAAAATTCGACTTCCAAGAAGCTTCCTGGATTCTTCATTTTTGTGATACCAACTCAAACATTTCTCAGGACTTAGACTCTGATCTCCCTTCACCTGGGGCTCCTCTCAGTGCCTCATTCCTGGTCTGTGTGACTAGCAAGAGAACTGGCAGGGAACCATCTGAAGCCATGGTCTCCCCAAGGCACACAGACACAGAGGGCTAGCAAGATGTATGGGGTTAGGATGAAAATAGTAAACTTCTATTTATTTAAAAAATACCATGGTAAAGCAGCAGCTTTTTAATAATAATGTATCTGTATTGGCTCATTAATTGTGACAAATGTACTACACTTAATTAAGATGTTAATAATATTGGGTGTGGGGTACATGCAAACTCAACTAAACTATCTTTACACATTCTCCATAAAGCTAAAGTTTTTCTAAAATAACAAGTGTAGTTTACAAATACGCTCTTTGCGTAGTCTATATTTCATGTATGTTTTATGATGTGCATGTTACCATAAACGACATAGTTAAAATATAGGTTCAGTTGCATGACACCAGGACTCCAACTAGACTGAAGTGTTAAAGGCAGACAGCACAGGATGGCACAAAGTCTCTTCTCTGTTGGCTGTCCAGACCCAGGCTCCTCCTCTCCTGTTGCCTCACCAAAGCTAGATCTTAGATCCCACTCCACAGAGTCCAAGATGGCTTGCTACCAAGTCTATGCTCCAGGGGAGGCTTGGGGGAAGTGAGGGAGAGGGAGCAGGTTCCAGAATTTATACATCACTTCCCCTCAAATCCCATTGGCCAGAACTTAATGCAAATGGCTTTGCCTAAATGCTAGGTTATAGAAAATATAGTCTTCATTTTGAATGGCTATGTGTCCAGCTAAAATTTAGGGGGGTTAATACTTTAGAAGAATGGAACAGGGATAACAGACAGCTAGTATTCTTTACCAAAACTGACAATTTTATTTCATTTATGACTTCGAAATGGGTAACTATGTGTGCATTAAGGGTACTGCTCAAGCTTTTTAAAACTGATAGGGGTATACAATCAAAAACATTTAGGCCACCAGTTTAAAACACTAGTGAGGAGACAGGTTGCATTTCTGGCTCAGGCTTCCTGAACCCTGACCAGTGATTTTACTTCCAGGACCAGTCAAGTGTAATGAACATGTGTAAGTTTCTCTGCTGCATGGTGCTAGACCCCCTAAACCCTCCTCTCTTTAAGGTCTGCTTCCTAGTTCCCCTGCATCTATCCACATCTCCTTGAATGCAAGAAGCCTACTGTTTTCCTTGGAGGATCTTCACTTCAGTGAGGGAGGACAAGAGAGTGAGGAAGAGGGGTGAGGAAGGACAAGGACAGCGTCTGACAAGGATGGGCAGACAGAGAAAGAAACAATGCCAGATAAAGAAGGAGAAGGATAAGCAGAGAATGGCTAGACATCGGGCCCAGAGCTCAGGAGAGAATGCTGCGGAGGTGGAGCGGGGCCAAGCACAGGGGAGCCTCACGAAGTGAGTCTGGCCCAAAGGAAGTGGACATGTATCTGGGTGCCTATGAAGTCACTTTACTCTCTGCAGGTGGGGAAAGTGAGCAGGGCAGGGCTGGCCCGGGGACTTTCCCAGCCTGCTTTGCCAAGGTTGTTCTGCTCCAGAGGTCATCTGAGAAGGGAAAGAGAGGAAGGGCACTTTGTAGGTGGGAGGAAGTCACTTCTCCACTTGCCCTGTGCTCACTCACTGCACACACGGGTCAGATTTCATGCAGTTATTTGTGTAGGTGACTTCCTTTCTGGGTCTATGTTTTTGTTTTCCACAAATGCCCCAAATACTTCCCTCCTGGTGCTTAGGGGAACAGAGCTTCAGCCAAGGGAAATGGGAGCACTTAAGTGCCGGAGATGATTTCTACCCACAGACTCTCGGGAGGGCTTCACGAAGGAGGTGCCAGTGTTGAAGGACAGGAAGAGAGACTTTAACAAATGGAGATGGGATGAGGAAGAAGGACATCCATGGCAAGGGGAGCCCTGTGACCAAAGGCAGGAAGCACAGAGTATACTAAAGGGGCAAGGAGGAAGGAAGAAGGAGGGAGGACAGTAGCAGGAAGCCGGGCCGTTCCCTGTACTAGTAACAAGAATGCAACAAAGTGATTTCCCTCAAGTTACAACAGATAAACAAAACTCTGTTTCATGTTCTGTCTGCAGAAGATAGGGTCAGGACCAGGTGTCAGCACTCATGGTCTGACAATGGGCAGCATTCTGTAAGTCCCCTGTCCCCGAAGCCCTAGCCATGTGGCTTTCGTATCTGCAAAGGGATGCTTCTTTCTCACCCAAGGCTTTCCAAGTCCTAGATGGCGGGGTCATCCCGGCCACCGTGGAGTAGCTGGTGCTGGGGAGCAGAGCTGTCAAACAAGTAATCCACTGGTTTCGGCACCACTCTGTCGCTGAAGTAATGCAGCTTTATTTCTGTACCTGATTTCATTTCACCTGTCATGTATTTTTCTTTTCCTTTTTTTAATTGTCGAGCTGTTTATCATGTATTTTTCTTAAACCTCTCATTCTATGAGCTTGCGAGACACAGGGTCTTCTCATTCTCTCCCTCGCCCTAATGGAGCTCTTTCTGTCTCTTTGCTTTTTCCTTTTCTTCTCTGACTCCATACTATTGGCCTTCCTCGTTGCTTTTTCCCTCCCTGCATACCCACTGATTTTTACAAACATTCTCATGGCTTCAGTGCTCACCTGTGTCATGTAGGTATTTATCTGCATAGATGATGTATTGATTGAAATATAACAGACCTTGACTTAACGGCTCAAATAAGGAGAATGGACAGTCTCTATCACATAGCAAGGAGTCTTGAGGTCATTTCTGGGGTTGGATAATTTGATAGCTTTGTGATATCATCAGATATCACATCTTTCTGCTCTGCATCTTTAGCATGTTGGTTTTTGCCCTCAGGTTTGTCTTCTCATAGTCAGTAGCTTCAGGCAATGCCTCCCCACAGAGGCAAATCTAGAGGCAAGCAAAATGGAAAATTCTTTTCATCTCTTTTCCAAAAAAGAGATGAATTCTAGAATTTTCTAGAAAACTTTCAGTAGACATCCCCTCTCATTTCATTGTCCAGGATTGCATTAGATTCCTCCCAATCTTAAACGCTGGGAAGGGGAATGGGATTATCTATGACTGTACTGGGAGTATCAAGATTCACCCACACTGCTAGAGTCTGGAGCTGCATTAGGGTCCACCATCCTCTGAAAGAAAACATGGACACTCTATATGGAAACAAAAGTAGGGCACAGTTAGTTCAGAAGAAAGTGAAATGGCTGTTGGATAATCAACAGTGTTTGCCACAGACGGTGGCCAGATCTCTCTCTCCAACTCAGATGTTCCTCCTAACTCTAATCCTCTGTTTTCAACTATCTTCTGATATTTTCATTTAGATGTGTTAAAGACACCTCAAATTTAACATACCTCCAGTTAGGCAGCTTCCTCAGAATAACTCTCTCTCTTGATCTCCTCATTTGTAATGATTTCACCATTCTTACAGTCCCCCAGGCTAGACACTTCCTGCTGGTCTTTGCTCCCCTTCCTTTCCTTATCCACATATTAGTCACTGATAAGAACACCAGTGCAGCTGAGAGGAAGGGGGAGTGTTGGTCGTTGGAAATGCCTAAGACTACTAGAAATGGCAAATAGTTTCTATCTTGCAAACCTACATCAATTAATTAGTAACAGCTACCTGGAGCCTTGTGTGAGACAGCCTCTCCGGCAAGTCTGGGCTCTAGGAGAAAGTGTCTTGATTGATTGGCAAGTCCATCATGGACACTGGGAACTAAACTAATGAGATGCATGACCCCTGTGCAGGGGTTGGTTTGGGAAAGGGAAAGGATCAACACTGTGGGAACAATAACAGCAATAACAAGATTAATACTAGTTAACATCTATTGAGTACAAACCATACGGGCACTGTAATGCGTATTGAACATGGATTGTCTCATTTGGCAATCTCAATAACCCTGGGAGGTATGTACTGTTATTACTTCTGTTGGAGCAATGGAGACTTAATGAAGTAATTTGCCCAAGATTATGCAGCTAGCAAGTGGAAGAGAAAGGATTCAGCCTGGCTCATCTCACTCCACAGCCCTCACTAACTAAGCAATGGGAGTGCTGGACCAGCATCTTCATTTCCCCTCACTAGGACATTCCTCTCACACTTGAAATGTGCACACAAACCACCTATGGCTCTTATTAAAATGCAAATCCTGATTGAGCACACCTGAGGTCAGAGTCTGAGATTCTGCATTTCTACTACATTTCAAGTCAATGCGGATGCTGGTGGACCATGGACCACACTTTGAGCCAGGAGGCCCTAGAAGATGAGCCCCATCAGTGCAGGGAGTATATCTGCTTCCCTTACCTTCAGGCAACATGGCTCATTTATGTTTCCCCATCTACCTTGCAATAAGATGTCTGCATTGAATGCACACAGAGGGACATGTGGCATTTGCAGATCTGGTCCATAGACACTTCCCATTAAATCCTCATTCTGCTTTTCACTTCCCCTATCTGGCAGCTAGACATCCTTGGAATCCACATTGAAGATGGCAGAGCCGCTGCCAGTTTGGGTCCCTGAATGATGTTGTGACGTAGCTCTCCACCCTCAATGCCAGGTGGACTTTAAGTGAATGATAAATATCTCCTCTTAAGCCACTGAGATTTTGGGCTCTTGCTGCTATATTAGTGTTACCTTAGCTAATACATTTCCCCGTTTTTCAGATGAGGATGCTGAGGTCACAAACAGTAAAGTGATTTTTCTAGGAACGTAAACTAGCTAAAGAAAGAGATGGAACTAGAATCCAACTCTTCCAACTCTTTCTGTCAGCCATCTCTGACCTCAGTGGGGACTTACCTCACATCCTCGGAAGGCTTTTGCACCTTGCCCGCCCCTGATCCTTTCCTTTTACCTTCCAGGACTGAGGCTGGGGCAGAGGATGGGACAGCAAGACAGAGGCAGGCAGAGTGGAGAGGTCCAGCTGTAAGAAGGAGCAACCCTAAGAATGATGATGTAGGTCAGGCTCTGCCAGCCGGAGATTCCTGTAATTTTTTTCTCGTGGTTTCTAGGATTGAACTCTGCAACAGGATTTTCTGGTACTCAGATTAATACCATATCCTTCTCAGAAAGAGAACTAGTGTCCCAACTACTGTTGGTGTTTGGTATGGAATTTTCAACCTAAGGAAGGAGAGTGAGCTCTAAGGGTCTCCTAAGAATAGAGATGAAGGACTCCTGCCACTGTATCGGCCACTGCTCAGCACCAGGAGTAGGTCTACCATCAACTCTTTACTGTCCTTGGGACAGACAGGGGCCACCAGAGATTCTTTATATCTTCAAAGAATCCTGAAAGGTGCTATTACTCCTGTTACTGTTATTTCTGTTCCAACTTATAATAGGCTCTCTGACCTCAGTTGAATTTTCTTACTTTGTATGTCATGGCTCACTCCAAGGAGAATTAGGAGAAAAAAGGAACATTTCAAAAAGAAGATGGGGAGCAAGTGGCAATAAAATGTCAGCTCTTTGAAGGCAGGAACCTTGTGTATTCTGTTTAATGCCATATCCCTAGTACCTGGCATGTAGTAGGTCTCAATATATTTTTTAAATGAATGAATGAGTGAGTTTATTAACCTAAACCCCCAACAAATAGGGATTGTACAACTTAATTTGATTCTAGGTACATTCTAGACAAATTATGAAGTAGTGAGGACTTTGCCTTTAAAACAGACTTCTGGCCAAAACCGATTTGGCTCAGTGGATAGAGTGTCGGCCTGCGGAGTGAAGGGTCCTGGGTTTGATTCCGATCAAGGGCATGTACCTTGGTTGCGGGCACATCCCCAGTAGGGGGTGTGCAGGAGGCAGCTGACTGATGTTTCTCTCTCATCAATGTTTCTAGCTCTCTATCCCTCTTCCTTCCTCTCTGTAAAAAAATCAATAAAATATATTTTTAAAAAATAAATAAAATAGACTTCTGGTCAAGATGGCGGTGTAGGTAAAAATAGTACTCAAATCCTCCCACAACCACATCAAAACTACAACTAAACTATCGAACAACCATCCTTCAGAACTGCCTGAACTGAGCTGAATGAAAGTCCTACAACTAGGGATTTGAAGGATCCACATAGAGATTGGTAGGAGGAGCAGAATGAGCTGGTCACACATCCATATGTGCCAGATAAAAATAGGAAGGGATATCTCCACTGGAAAGGTCCCTTCTGGGGAATGAAGAGTCCCAGCCTCACAACAGGTGCTCCCCAGGGTTACAGTACCAGGAAGAGAAGTCCCCATAACTTCTGGCTGTAAAAACCAGCAGAGTGTATGGCTGAGTGAAAACAAGGCTGCTGGAGTCCCAAGCAGTTCCTTTTAAAGGGCCCACACAAGGATTTACTTGGACTCACTCCCTCCAAGTTTCATTGCTGAGGCAGCAGCTTGAAAGGCACCAGGGGCATATGGGAGAAACTGAATTATCTGGCATTAGTGTGAGAGCTGGAGAAGCAGGGTTTTGCCAGAAATAAGTGCTGGCAGAGGCCATTGTTCCTTTTCTGAGAACTACCCCCTCAGAGCTGGTAGGTGGGTTCCTTTTCTGAATCTCCATCAGCCTAGCTCACATTGTTCACCCAGCCCTGGCGATTCCCTGAGACCCCACCCCATCCAACTTGCAGGCCCACCCAAGCCATTTCCAGTGGCTTTTCCAAACTAACTGCCTGTGTTGGCTCCTGCTGTAGACTTTCCTAAAATCTCTCAAAGGTTCATAAATTGCGAACAAGTAGCACCTGGCCTTGGTGTGCTCTGTACCTTTTGCTAAGTGGCCTCAGATCTGGCACTAGCAGCAGCTGGTGTTGGTTCACAGTTTGGCTTCTTCTGGGCACCTCCTAATCCAGCACAAGTAGCAGCCCTCTGCAGATTGCTCTATAGCTCATGCTGGGTGGCCCCAGGCAAGGCACAGGTAGTGGCTGACCTTGTAACTTCTTTGCAAGACCCCAGCGCCAGTGCACCTGGTGGACAGCTTCTGACAACCCTACCACTCCACAAGCCACACATGCAAGGGGCGGACTTGGTGAGCACTAAAGCCTCACGGAAGCAAGTCCTGCTCTGTAAGGTCAGCTCCTGCATAGCAGCTCCTCCATTGTAATTGTTGCTGATCAACCTGGGGGTTATTCCTTCCCATAACATGCCAAGAGCAATCAAGGCTCAATTACAACAGGACAGTGCATACAGCCCACAGAGGCACACCTAGAGTACCCAGCTGGGTTGATGGGGGAGGCCATTATACAAAGTCTGGGAGACATAGCAGCTCCACCAAATACATATAAATAACAGGAAAGCAGCCAAAATGTGGAGACAAATAAATAGGTCCCAAATGAGAGAGGAGAAATCTCCAGAAAAAGAACTAAATTAAATGAAGGCAAACAAACTACCAGATACAGAGTTCAAAGCAATGGCTATAAGGATGATGGAGGAACTTAGTGAGAATTTCAACATAATGAAATAGGGCACAAAAACCATAAAAAAGAATCAGTCAGAAATGAAGGATACACTAATTGAAATGAAGAATAATTTACAGGGAATCAACAGTAGAGTAGATGAAGCTGAGAATCAAATTAGCGATTTGGCACATAAGGAAGCAAAAAAAAAAAATTCAGAACAGCAAAAAGAAAAATGAACTCCAGAACATGAAGAGAGTGTAAGAAGCCTCTGGGACAACTTCAAGGATACCAACATTAGCATCATAGGGTTCCAGAAGGAGAAGAGAGAGAGAGCAAGAAATTGAAAACCTATCAGAGAAAATAATGACAGAAAACTTCCCTAACCTGGTGAAGGAAATAGACATGTGAGTCCAGGAAATGCAAGGTGTCCCAAACAAAATGAACCCAAAGAGACCCACACAAAGGCACATCATAATTAAAATGCAAGAGTTTAAAGACAAAGAGAATCTTCAAAGCAGCAAGAGAAAAGCAGTTAGTTACCTACAAGGAAGCTCCCATAAGACTGTCAGCCAATTTCTCAACAGAAATTTCTCAGGCCAGAAGGGAATGGCAAGAAATATTCAAGTGATGAATAGCAAGGACCTACAACCAAGATTACTCTACCCAACAAGGCTATCATTTAGAATCAAAGGACAGTTAAATAACTTCCCAGACAAGAAAAATCTAAAAGAGTTCATTACTACCAAACCAGTATTATATGAAACTAGTGGCCCAGTGCACGGATTTGTGTACATTGAAAGGAAATTAATTAGAAGAAATATTTTAATATCGCTATTTACCCTTTCTCTACAATAGAAGTGTCAGAGATGAAAGAAAATTAGTAAAATGCATATGAAAATAATACATAAATTGATCAATAAATAAACAAAGACATGATATAAAAACAATAAAAACAACATTGAACCCTAACCGGTTTGGCTCAGTGGATAGAATGTCAGCCTGCAGACTGAAGGGTCCCAGGTTTGATTCTGGTTAAGGGCATGTACCTTGGTTGTGGCCACATCCCCAGTAGGGGGTGTGCAGGAGGCAGCTGATTGATGTTTCTCCCTCATCGATGTTTCTAACTCTCTATCCCTCTCCCTTCCTTTCTGTAAAAAAATCAATAAAATATATTTTCAAAAACATAAAATCTATGTTTAAAAAAAACAAACAACAACATTGATAAAAACAATGACTGATAAATTGATTAAACTTATTCTAATGCTGTACATCACATTAAGAGTAAAAACACTTTCAGAGTGCTTGACTAATTTCCCTTGTGATGAAGTATTTACCACTTTAACTTTAATGTCACGTGCTCTTCGAACTTGAGAGAAAGCAACATATGACCATGTCTGAAAATGGGCTCAGGTAGGACTATTCTTACTCTGTCGAGAGTTTTTCCTTGTGAATTATTAATAGTCATTGCAAATGCTGGTATCATGGGAAACTGTCTTTGAATTAATTTAAATGGGAGGTCAGCATCAGATGGGGACAAATCAATTCTTGGAATCAGAACAATCTCTCCTTCCGCAGATCCTGTTAATACTTCAGCTTCGATTATGTTAGGTCACAATCTTTTGATAAATCTAATACCATTACGAAGACCCCATTTACTATTAAGATTTCTCAGTAGCATGATAATTGGCACCTACTTTCCATTTTAATTTATGACACGGCATTCTCAAAAGAGTAATACTATTAAGAAATTCAATGGGAAATTTTTCCTTTTCAGCATCATCCGTCGAATTGATGGAATCATCACTCAAATAGATGTGAAAATTTGCCATCAAGTATATCCAAAATTTCTTCACTTAATTTATGAACATACTCATTTTTTGGACAAAGAATCACATGTTTATATATATTGTTAATATTACCTATAGATATACCATTTCCAAAGGTAGCTTCAATAATAGATCCATTACAAATCATTTCCCAGGGGATTTCAATAATATCCATTCCTAAATGAAAACTGCTATCAAGTTTGCCATCTCCAAGTTTTACTAACCATTCATGATAAGCAGAATCCTCTGATCTCATATTTGTTTTAAGAGACACCTGTCTGAAAGGTCCTCAAACACTACAGTACTTTAAACTTGTTTGTACTATGGCCGATTGCATGGCATGCAGCACAACACTGAGACATTGTTGAAAATCCCCTGTGAAGGAGAACTTTCCCAACAAATGCAACATTCAGTGAGAGCTTTTTATGTGTCATGCATGCACGAGTCAATGTTTATTTTTAAACTGCCAATGCCTGTCATATATACCAGGCTGGTCGGTCGGTTGGGCAGTCGGACAGACATACAGTGGGTCACTTATATTTTTTAAAAAATATATTTTATTGATTTTTTACAGAGAGGAAGGGAGAGGGATAGAGAGTCAGAAACATCGATGAGAGAGAAACATCTATCAGCTGCCTCCTGCACACTCTCTACTGGGTATGTGCCCACAACCACAGTACATGCCCTTGACCGGAATCAAACCTGGGACCTTTGAGTCCACAGGCCGATGCTCTATCCACTGAGCCAAACCAGCCAGGCTAGATTTTTATATATATAGATGTTAAAGGGTCTTCTTTTAAAGGAGTTCTTACCATTTGCAACAACATGGATGGAGCTGGAGAGCATTATGCTAAGTGAAATAAGCCAGGTAGAGAAAGATAAATATCACATGATCTCACTCATTTATGGAATATAATGAACAACATAAACTGATGAACAAAAACAGATCCAGAGACAGAGAAACATTGATCAGAACGTCAAACCTCAGGGAAGGTAGGGGATGGTTGGGATAAGGGGGAGAGATCAACCAAAGGACTTATATGCATATATAAGCCTAATCAATGGACAGACAACGGGGGGGGGGGGGGGGGCGGGTAAGGGCATGAACGGGGAAGAGGGGGGGAATGGGGGAATAAGGACACGTATGTAATACCTTAATCAATAAAGAAATTTTTAAAAAAGGGTCTTCTTTAAGAAGAAGAAGGAGAAAAAAAAGATAAAAAATAATTACAATAAAATGGCTATAAATACATATTTATCAATAATTGACTCTAAAAAAACAAAATAAGCTAACAGGCAGAACAGAAACAGATTCATAGATACAGAAAACATTTTGACAGTTGCCAGATGGGAGAGAGCTTGAGGGGATAAGTGAAAAAGGTGAAGGGATGAAGAAGTACAAATTGGTTGATACAGAATATTCATTGGGGATGTAAAGTACAGCACTGGGAATATAGTCAATAATATTTTAATAACTATGTTCGATGGGTACAAGATTTATCAGAATGATCACTTAGTAAATTATATGATGTCTGACAATTGGGGTGTTCATCTGAAACTAATATAATATTGTATGTCAACTGTATTTGAAAAAGAAAAACTTATTAAATGGTGATAAATAAATAAATAAATAAATGCAATGACGAAAAACCACAACAATCTCACTCCCCCAAACTTCACCCCTTTTCTGTGCTTCTCTTGCTTCTGTTGAGATCCTTCTCTCATTTGTAGAGTTGCTTTTGTGCTTTTGCTATATGCAATAAAGTAAATATTTAATGAGAGTCACCCAGTTCTGACTTCTAGTCCTGGCTTAATATCTAATTTACTTTGTGGACTTAGGCAAGTCACTTTATCTTTCTTGCCTTCAGCTACAATGTTTTCAAGGTTCCCATACGTTTCAATCTTCTAAGAATTGTTCCAAAGGGGGAATTTAATATTAACCTTTATTTGTCACCATGAATTTAGCCCCCAGTTTCTCCCCTGATGTATTTAAAACTTTATTTCTGACAGCTGAGTGAAAGAATCACAGTTCTAGTAAGAAGAGGTTAGCTCTTAAGATTAGGAATAAAACAAAGATGTCCATTTTCATAATTTCTATTATCATATTATTGAAAGTTTTAGCCACAGCATCTAGGCAAGGACAAAAAATAAAAGACATCCATATTGGAAAGGAAGAAGTAAAACCATCACTGTTTACAAATGACATGATATTATAGGTAGAAAACCCTAAACATTTCACAAAAAAATTATTAAAACAAAAAAACTAATTCAGCAAAGTTGTAGGATTTGATATAATTGTTGTCAAAATCAGAATGCTTTTTTTTTGGTAGAAAAAAATAGAAAAAATTCTAAAATTCATATGGAATCTCAAGGGACCAGTGCCTGGTGGCCCCTCAAAAAACTAAATATAAAGTAATCATATGACTCAGTGCAACCTTTTACTTCATTCAATCTTGCTTGGTGCAGCCTACCCTCAGACGACTTGACACTTGACAGATGTTCTCTGGTCATCATACTTGTGGGCAACAGGGAAGAAGGAGGGAGAAAGAAAGATTTCAGCCAACACCTGACTGGCTGGTCCCTGCTCAGAGAAGGGCCCGTGGTTAGGATATAAGAGCTTCCCGAGGGACACATTTTTGCCTTTCAACACTTTAAGTTAATACTTCAGCTTCTGGGGTTGCCCACTTAGCCATCTCTGCTCCTTCCACAAAGTCACTGTGAAATGAGGGGCTCAGAGCCTCACATACCTGGCAGCCCCTCTGTCCCTTCATCTCTAAATAAATTCATATCCTCTGGTCTTCCTTTGAGACCTTTGCCTTCAGATCCCCACAATATGGATTGGGCATCCATTCCAGTATCATGGGAAGCCCGGAATCTTTCCCAGAGCCCTCTCTAGTATTTCTTAGGATTCTCCTTGGGGTTTATATCTCAGGGTCATGTTTGCCTTCTAATTCTTGCCCTGATGAAATTCTTGACTTGTACTTACATTTTGCTCTCCACACCCTACCCCCACCCTGGGGCAGCTGTTCTTTTTCATCCTTCTCTTGTCTAGAGTTCAGACTACAGCCCATTCTCCTTTCCCAGAGCAACACTAACACAAAGCTATTGTGCTAACAGACTTTCCCAAGGGCCAGGAATAGCTGGCTGGGTGGCACAGAGCAGGAAAAAACTACAGATTGAAAGTCAGACACCTCTCTCTAGAAACTCGTTGGCCCTTCCCTAATATGGGACATTTTTCACTGCCCACGCCTGCACTTCATTCCATGTTCCTTCCCTTTAGATTGCTGGGGATCCCTTTTCTGAAGACCCTGTACCCATCTCCTCTCTTTCAGGGTCACAACTTTGTTTAACTTGAAAATGTCTGTTAAGCAGTTCACAAAACAATTTTGATTTTAAACTCCACATCATGTTGAGTTCTGAGATCTCCCTTTGCACATCTAAAAATCCTGTAAAGAGTTTCCCCAACCCCCAGGTATTCCACCATTGGGGGGAGGGAGGGAGGGGGAGAGAGAAAGAGAGAGAGAGAGATAGAGATAGAGAGAGACTCTGAAATTACAGTTTTTTGAAATTTGGGCTGAATCAAACCTTGGGAAAGCAGGACTCACCCACAAAACAGAGTCAATGCCAGAGGCAATGGAGTTTTCCTCTTCCCATCACATGTGTTTCCCAGGGTTTCAGTAAAACTGGAGTTGGGGCCACTGCTTACCTGGGTTACTGTAAGAGCTCCCACAGGTGACAGGAGTTGTCAAGGTTATCTAGACAAGCAGATGTATAATCCTGGGCTCTGGTCACTGTAGGGTGAGCCAGGCAAGAGTGCCCAGTGGTGGTGCCTGATGAGATCAAGTTTTTGTCCTGCCAACTGTATGTAGAGGCTCTTTGGGTATGGTGGGTCTCAGATTGTGATTGAGCAGGTTAGGGGAGAAAGGAAGTTAACCTGGATAAGAAGGGTCTAGAGACAGATGATGTCATTGCTAATGTTTGGGGAAGCAGAGCCAGGAGAGGCCAATCTCACACTGCTTGAGTAGCTAAGACACTGTGGTGGTGCCACAAGGCTGACACACTGACTGCTGGGGTGGAATAGAGAATATAGAACAGAACTGCACAGACTTGGAACTTTGAAATGTGACAGAGATGGGATGAATGATTGAGGAGAAAAGAGGACCCTTCAACAAATAAAGCTGAAAAAGAAGGTTATACATACACAAGTATCTAAAAATAAACAAATCCAGGTAGACTTAACTGTCAAAAAGAAAAGTTAAAAATTTTAAGCTTAGAGAGAACCAAGATGGCAGCATAGGTAAACACCTAAACTGCTGCCTCACACAATTTCAAAACTACAGCTAAAAGACAAAACATCTATCACCCAAAACCACGGGAGAGCTGGCTGAGTGGAAGTTCTACAACTAGAAGAAAAGAGAAAAGAGCATTGAGACGTGCACAAGCGCTAAAAAGCTGAGGTACAGAGGCTGCTTTTTTTCAACCCAAAGGGAGACAAGCTCCTGATTACTCTGAACTCCAGTTTCTGGGGAGATGCTGGGGACCCAAACTCCTATGGGGGGAAGTTGGACTGTCTGCCATCGGGTCAGAAAGTGAGGGTGGCTTTCTTGCTGAGGTGCGCGCAGCAATCATTATTTACTGCACTGGGGCGCGGGACATAGGGACTTGGAAACACGGAGATGCAGAGACGGCTGACTGGCAACCATCGATGTTTTCCACGCCCTAGCCTAGTGACTCCCTGAGACCCCGCCCCGCACAATCTACAAACCCACCCAAGCTCCATGCAGTAGCTTTTGCATATAAATGGTCTGCCCTATCGCAGCTTAACCTAACAAACTGCAGCTCTGGTCAGACAGCTCCAAAACCTCCAAACCCCAAGCAAAGAGGAGAAAACTGTAGTTCTCACTGTAGCTCCTGCTGGGTGGCCTCAGACAGTAGCTGACCTGCACCCCATTGGAGATCCAGAAGCTAGTGTATCTATGGTCAGTGTGAGACAACACTAGATTTCAACTACTCACATCCATAAGTGACACATTCAAGAGGCAGACTCAGTGAGCACCAAAGCCCCACTGAAGCAAGTTCTGCCCCATAAACGTGTCTCCAGCACAGCAGTTCTTCCATTATAGACACAGTGGGTCCTCACAGCAAATTGGCCTGGAGGTCAATTCCTCCCAGTGTACCAATAGCAATCAAGGCTTATCTACACCAAGACTTTGCACTCAGCCCACAAAGGGGTGCACCAAAAGTGTCCACCTCAGGTGATAGGCTGAACCACTGGTCACCTACCACAGAAAACCACTCCATCAACACAGGGAAGCAGCAAAATGTGGAGACAAAGAAACACGTCATGAATGAAAAATGGAGGAAAGCAAACTATTGGACATAGAGTTCAAAAACCACATTTATAAGGTTACTCAAGAATCTTCTAAAAACCACCGAGAATCTTAATGAGACCCCTGAGAAGCTTAGTGAGACCTTCAAGGACCTTAATGAGAATGCCAAAAAAATTGGAAAAGGACCAGTCAGAAATTAAGCATACACTGTCTGAAATAAAGAATATACAGAAATTCAACTGTAGATAAAGGACCCCAAGAATCAAACCAAAGATCTGAAATATGAGGAAACAAAAAACACCCAACCAGAAAAACAAAAAGAAAAAAGAATCCAAAAATATGAAGATAGTGTAAGGAGCCTCTGGGACAACTTCAAGTGTACCAACATCTGAATTATGGGGGTGCCAGAAGAAGAGAGAGAGCAAAATATTGAAAACCTATTAGAATAAATAATGACAGAAAACTTTCCCTACCTGGTGAAAGAAATAGACTTACAAGTCCAGGAAGTGCAGAGAATCCCAAACAAGAGGAATCCAAAGAGGACCACACAAAGACACATCATAATTAAAATGCCAAGAGAAAAAGACAAAGAGAGAATCTTGAAAGCAGCAAGAGAAAAACAGTTAGTTACCTACAAGGGAGTACCCATACGACTGTCAGCTGATTTCTCAACCTTGTAGGACCACATTATGCCATCTATCCCCATCAGCAACTCTTCTCCTCCCAATTAACTCTTCATTTGCAAACTGTGGATAATTATACCCATATGACAAGGTCTTTGTGAGGACTGAGACAATGCATAATGCCCAACGCATGTGAGGCCCTCCATAACCAACTGATGTTTGTGTGTCAGGTGCCATATGTGGTATTGGACACTATACATATTGGGACTGATGCTATATCCTAGTTTGCTTAGATCTCCCCCTGTGTGACACAGCTCAGGTGGCCTTGCTTCCACATGGCAAATCTTTAATTTTTTAAAAAAGTATAGTTGATGTACGATCTTATATTACAAAGTTGTCACTCTGATAAGTCTAATTCCCACCAGGAGCCATATATATTATTACAATAATATTAACTATATTCCCTATGCTGTACTTCACATCCTCATGACTAGTCTATAACTACCAATTTGCCACATGGAAATTCTTTGATATGGGAAGACAATTAGGACCCCCAAAGATGTCTTTTTCTGGCTAAGAGACCTGGATCCTCAGCATTTCTCCTTTGATCTAGTCCTCTCTAATGCTGTCCATAGGCCTTTGGGATAAGTACAAGTTTGTCAGTATCCCTTCCTCTCTGAAACAAACAAACAAACAAACAAACAAATAAATAGGGAACACAAGGAGTTTAATTCTGTTTAATGAGAAGGATCAGCAGAGAAGCCACTACTTGATTATAGACCCAAATGGAGGTTAATACCAATCGCACAAATGACCTATTCCAGGGATGTGCAATAAGATTACTGGAAATAGAGGGCTAAACAAACAAAAATACATATCCTCACAGAGGTAGGGAGACCGCTGGGATTCTAGAATGTTCTATTTCTTGACATAGGTGATGGTTACATGGGTTATTCATTTTTAAATAATTCATTGAGCTGAACATTAAACATTTTTTATATCGCTTTTCAATCTTTTTTGAGATACAATTTCCATAAATACAATTCACTCATTTAAAGTGTACAATTCAATGGTCTTTAGTCTAGTCACAGATCTATACCTACAATCATCACCACAGTTAATTTTAGAACTTTTTCATTACCTCAGAAAGAAAGTGTACTCTTTAGCTATCATCCTCCCATAACCCCATCCTCCTCAGCTCTAATCAATCACTAAACTACTTCCTCTATCTAAAGATTTACCTATCCTAGACATTTTTTAGAAATGGAATCATGTAATATGTGGTCTTTTGTGACTGACTTCTTTTGTTTAGCATGAAAGACCATCCATGTTGTGGCATGTATAGTACTTCATCCCTTCATTAATGGCCAAGTAGTACCCCATTGCATAGATGTACCACTTGTGTTTATTCATTCATTAGTTCATGAACATTTGGGTTGTTCCCACCTCATGTCTGTTATGAGTAATGTTGCTATAAACATTCATCTACAGTTTTTGTGTAGGCATGTTTTCTTTTCTCTTGGGTAAATACCTAGAAGTGGAATTGCTGGGTTATATGATAACTCTATGACTATCTGTTTGAGGAACTGCCAAATTTGTTTTCCAAAGTGGCTGCACCATTTTACATTCCCACCAGTAGTGTATGAGATTTTTCATTTCTCTACATCGTCGCCAAAACTTATCTGACTTTTTGATTATAACCATCCTAGTGTGTGGGAAGTGGTATCTAATTACGGTTTTGATTTGCATTTCCCAGATAACTAATGATATTAAACCTTGTGATTTATGTACTTTCTTAATTTACATCCTACTTAAATAAAAACAATGTTTTAAGAAAGCACTTATTTCTTGATCCTTGTTACCCATAACAGTTGCTCAGCCCTAAAAGTACAGAAACCAGAACTTGTGGGTGCTGGAGATTCTGCACCTCCCAGGTTGGGTTCGCCTTGGGGTTCACCAAGCCTTCCTGATTCTAAGACAGAGTGGAGCTGCTCTCCTTCCCAGCCAGGTATTTCCCCTGGATTCAACAGAGGGGTGCTGAATGTGCCTGTTTGCAGGTGTATCCTTTTCTCCAAACACTCAGGGTAAACTCAGGTTGTGGAATGAAGGGGAAGGCTATCATTCAGACGTGAGTCAGCTATCAGGAATATCACATGTGACGCAAGACATTTTTGAACCCCTGGATCTTTGTCTCCTCATCAAGGCACAGAGTCCAGGTCAAGATCCATGTACTTGATCCAGACATGGCTTGAGAAGAGAATCGTCTCTGGATCAAGTGACAGGTTAACCTTACCAACACATGTCACTTGTCCCACTTTACTTAAGGAGCACCTGAGGCTTATAGCAGTAAAACAATTTACCCAAGCTTCAAAGCAACTAGATTGCAGAAAGCTTTACCTCCCGATTCACCCTCTTCTCGGAAGGTGGAATGAAAGCTTGGTGCTTTGGCAGTGTCACCCAAGTGCGTTAGCTGCACTTGGAGGGGAACCTGCTGGCTTGGTCGGAGAGCCCAGGTTTAGCCCTGGTACCAGCTGTCCATCCATGCCTCTAGCCACTTAGTCATCTTCTTCCTCTATCACCTGTGGTCTGGCTACCTATCAAATTTAAGATCTTGATGTTTCCAGTTTTGTTCAGGTACTAGGTTACCTCTACTGCTTTGGAGGTTAAGGCAGGTGTGCTTGTTGGGTTCCCTGGGAAGCACATGCTGAAGTGACAAAGATTTTGGAGGGAGTAAGACCTATGAGAGGAAAAAGGAGGAAGCAAAATTGAATAAGGGGACCCATATGGCCACAATGCACACCTAACAAGGCCTGCCGCACCAGCTGGAAGCTGTGGAGCAAAGACTGCCCTGCTGAGGAGTCCCAAGGAGTAGAGACATAGCCAGGTCTCTGTACTACCTGCCCCACTGCAAGGAAAATTGAAGTGAACCTTGAGGGAGCTAAAAGCTAGAATCTATCCGCTAGTCACATCTTTCAAGTCCTTTCTTAAAAGGGGACCTGAGCAGCACATGTCCTCAACTGCCAAGGCCCAGACAAAAGTGAGACATCCTTATAGAAATCCACTATTGACTGGCTAGCTCAGGGGATCATCTGGAATTCCAGAATCACAGACAATAGATCCCATTATAAGCTAAAGAGCAGCTTTAACTTGGCTGGTGTGGTTCAGAGGTTGAGCATCAACCTATGAACAGGAAGTCACAGTTTGATTCCCAGTCAGGGCACATGCCCGGGTTGTGGGCTTGATCCCCAGTGGGAAGTGTGCAGGAGGCAGCCAATCAATGATTCTCTCTCATCATTGATGTTTCTCTCTCTCTCTCTCTTTCTCTCTCCCTTTCCCTCTCCCCCTCTCTCTCTTCCTCTCTGAAATCAATAAAAATATATATATATTTTTAAAAAGCAGGTTGAACCTAGCCAGCATGGCTCAGTGGTTGAGCATCAATCAGCCTATGAACCAGAAGGTCACAGTTCAATCCCCGGTCAGGGCACATACCCAGGTTGCAGGCTCAATCCCCAGTGTGGGACTTGCAGGAAGCAGCCAATCAATGATTCTCTCTCATCATTAATTTTTCTATCTCTCTCTTCTTCTCCCTTCCTCTCTGAAATCAATAAAAAAGTATATTTTAAAAATAAAAAGCAGGTTGATTCTGATCTCTCTGCCTCACCCCCCCTTTTTGCAGCTCACCTCAAGAGTGGTTTGTCATAAATCTGAGAGGACTTTGCAAAGTCTTTGGGCCTCAGTACACAAGGACAGGGGGACAGTTGAACTACCCTAGTATTCTGTGTGCTATTATTCCTGAATGAATTCAGGTCTTTGGTGAAGGTCATAGTCACCATTGTCATCATATCATCATCATCTTCAACATAACCATCCCTCCCAGCATCAAACAGTATTCTTAAAATAACAAATTTTCTGTGATGCTAGATTAAACTATACTATAATGAAAAGGACAGATTCTAGAAACTCTTACACGGGGGCAATCACATGCTAAGTCACATATAGAATAAATGCAATGACCATCTGGGCTCTGTGATCCTGGGCTTTCAATTTCCCCTATATAAAGCTGGAATTACTGTGACTGCCTGCCTCCTAAGCCCTA
The DNA here is from genome assembly GCA_026230045.1 of Corynorhinus townsendii. NCBI lineage: Eukaryota > Metazoa > Chordata > Mammalia > Chiroptera > Vespertilionidae > Corynorhinus > Corynorhinus townsendii. The sequence goes on along the minus strand of JAPDVU010000003.1, from coordinate 128,223,258 downwards.
GAGGGCTAGAGAGACTTCAATGAGATAATGGAGGTGAAAGCCTTTGAGCACCTCATTCCAAAGTTATCGTAGCATCTTTTGCCTAAGGCTCTTGAAACCTCTTAAAAGCACCATCACATTTTCATCATATAAAGATTGCCCAAGAAAGATCTCATTACCAGCACTTGGTGGGAATCTGGCATTCATCTTCCCCTTCCTCTATGATCACAGAGTCTTGCTGGTCCAAAGAGACCACAAAGGGCACCTTTCTGCTAATTTATCTGCAGAGCAGTCTGGGGCAGAAGGCAAAGCACCAGGGTACCTTGTTGCATCCTCGCTCTGCTGGGGCCCAGGGGGTGGCTCACAGGTGTAGTCCTCAGCATGCTGGTCTTCGTGGCAAGGTTCACTGTTTGATAAGATCACTCTTATGTCATTCTACCTCCTACTGCAGAATTAAGAAAATGTTGCCCATTAAGAGAATTTTGTCCACTTTTCAAATTCATAAGACCTGTATGTTATGTGGGCAGAGCATGTCAAAGATCCTGAGGGAGCAAGGGAGGCAGAAGGCAAAGCTTGTTCAACAGAAAGGGACCTCCTTTCACCTCCTCATTTACAGGTGATCGGATGCCCAACTCACCATGCCTATCTAAGGGAAGTATCTTGATTCTTGCTTCTGAGATGTAGTCTGAAGTGAAAAGAAATTGGGCTTTAGAGGGCATCAAATCTGGCTCTTGCTACTTATTGTCTGACCTTGGCCCAGCGACTTAACCACCACTAGTAAGAGCCTTGATTTCCTTTTCTATTCTTCCCATCCTGCAAGGTTGCTATGATTAAAGATAATGTGTAAGGAGGACTTGATCATAATAGACACTCAATAAATGGTAACTATTAAAATCATTAAACTTTCTGCTATGAATTTAACAAGTAGCTATATACATTACTCTTTATTAATTCATTTGTTCAAACATCCATTCTTCCATAAAACATTTATGAACTCAGAATTATGCTGGGCTCAATGGGGATCCTACCAAGAAATAGAAAGCAGGATCCCTGAGTTCAAGAAACTCAAATATGAGTTGAAACCAATAAACCAGAGAGGCGCTGAATTATAAAGTGGGAACCATCTTTCCTTCTTGACTGTGCCGTGAGAGTTAAGTGAGCTAGGCCTGCAAGCTCAACATTGGCTCAGGCAGACTCACTGAAGGGCAGCCATTCTTGAGTTGCATCTTCCCTGGGGACAGAGGTGGTTATGCCAATCTGCCAATCTGCTCTGAAGCCATGAAGTATTAAGGACTCCTTGTTTAGATGAGTTTCTTCCAAGGCTCTGTACCTAATTTTGTTTTTCTTTCTTATAGATAACTCTCCAAATGGCATCAGTTGCAAGGTCCACAAAACTGGACCTTCAGGAGGAGGACTGGGTTGTAAAGTCAGATAAAAAATAGAAACATAGTTGTGCATGCCTCACTTCTCATGCTCTCAGTGTCAGGAGTGCAAAGGCGAGGGCAAGGGTCAGGCTCACTTGATATCTGAAAGGAAGGTGTGAATCAAGGAAGCTTTAACAGTGAAGCAAGGATTTGAACATTGGAAGTTGCACCAAAGACTGAGAGAAAGATGCAGGGGGTGGGTAGGGAGGGAGAGCAGGAGAAGAAGCAGACTTTAAGCAAAACACCCATACCATTTTCGCTTTGCACACTCATGTGGATAATGTGGAATGTATTAAGTGGAATGGCGGCACAAGCCACGCCAACCTGGGCTCTACTTATTTGAGCCCCATGACTTTAAACAGGTCTAGTAGCTGCTCAAAATTTCAGTTTCCTTTGTAAAATGATGATAATACTAATACCTCTCTCACAAGTAATATTGCATGAGAGTAGAGAGATAATTTCATGAAAGTGCTTTGTAAAATGTAAAGAGCTCATTAATCAATACTGGTTCCAATTCATTTTACTCCTACCTGCAGAAAGGATTTTCTTATTCACCAACATGGTAATAATGGAAAGCACCCTTGGGAGGAAAATCCCACACTCTCTGAGTAAAAGCTCTGGCTTAGTACATGTGTTTGAGTGCTTTTCTAAACTTCTCCAAGTCTCAGTCTCCCTATGTCACATGGGAGTGATTACTAGTATACTTTTCCTTCAGTGCAGTTTTAAACATCAGTGAAGTAATGTTCTGATCACACTGACCTTATAGTTCCTTGAGAGGCAATAAATTAAATACTCCCATTCGCGCTCCTTATTCTGACTTTTACCAAAACAGGACAAGGAGAATTTGTCAAGACTTTGAGCGATAGGGAAAAACAGCAAGAGTCACAGGCCCCATGTGGGATGGACTTCAGTGAAGAAGCGGTGGTAGGAGAGAAGCGGGGTGGCAGCCACAAGACAGTAGTCACCTTGGACTGAATGTGTGCACTCCAGATTTTCGTTAGTCTCAGAATGGACCCATATACTTGGTATTGCCGTTTACACTGCACAGATGAGGAGTCACTTCTCAAAGTTCCCACCTCTAGGAATGGAGGAGCTGAACCTCAAACCCAGGGCAGCACCGGAGCCTGCTTTTCCTGGTGTCCCTGCTTGGTTTTCAGCTCCTTTGTGTCCAGGATGGGGACTGGACCTATGCATTACAGCAGGGATGGGGAACCTTTATTCTTCCAAGGGCCATTTGGACATTTATAACATGATTCCCGGGCCATACAAATTTATCAACTTAAAAATTAGCCTGCTCTATTTAGTCAAACATTTAACTACCTCACCCTAATGCCAGGGCAGGGCCAGACCAAATGACTTCATAGGCCTTATACAGTCCTTGGACTGGATGGTCCCCACCCCTGCTCTACAGGAAATCAAAAGACCTATTACAGGTGAGATTGCACATGGATAAGCCTGTCATAGACTCCCACACATTGAGAAGTTTCTAGTTATTACTTTTATGCCAGGGAGAAAGTTTCCACCCATGCTTTTACACAGAGAAAGTTGGCTTCAATGTCTGATGGTCCCAAATAAGAGGCTCGATCTTCCTTACATGTTACTAGAGGGCCGGCGCACAAAATTCATGCATGGGGCGGGGGGAAGGGGGGCATTCCCTCAGTCCAGCCTGCACCTTCTTCAATCCGGGACCCCTCAGGGGATGTCCGACTGCCCAGGATTGGGCCTAAACTGGCAGTTGGACATCCCTCTGACAATCCAAGACCTCTGGCTCCTAACTGTTCACCTGCCTGGCTGCCTGATCACTCCTAACTGTGACCCCCTGCCAGCTTGATCACCCCTAACCTCCTCTGCCTGATGGCCTGATCGCCCCTAACTGCCCCCCCGCCTCCCTCTGCCAGCCTGGTCACCCCACACAGCTTGCTGTTCAGTCATTTGGTCATCCCTCACTAACCCCCCTGCTGGCCTTGTCGCCCCACGCAGCCTGCTGCTCGGTCATTACTATGATGGAGTCCCAGACAATTTGCATATTCCTCTATTATTAGTATAGATGGCTGTTTCTGTTAACCAGTCTCTTCAAAGGTCTAGTGAGGAAGGCCACTATGGTACCTGCCTGCCAAGGAACAGAATTGGGATGAAATCTCCATAATGCAGGGGCTGAGCAAGAGCAAAGACTAATCAATTTTGGAGCATATCCCACCTGTTTTGTCTGACCTTCCACAGACACTGTCGGAGGAACTGACAGGTCCAGCATCTTCTCAGCATCATACTGCTGAGGAATGACACAGATGGGAGGACCCCTCACCCCAAAACACACCTGTAGCACTGGCTATCCCCAACTTCACCCCTAGCCCTTAAGACAGTGTCTCTTCTCCAGCCCATGTTCCATTAGATGAGTAACAAACAGTAGGATACAAGCCTGCCCTTCTGCTTAATTCCAGAGCTAAAGTAACATGTTCAAACACCCTGTTATTATTATTGCCAATGATAATAAGAGGAATAATGAGCAAGAATTGCTTTTATTAAATAAATCAGGAAATAGCACCTTCCCACATGCTCCAGAGGCACGTCTGGAGGCTCCCTAAATGCTCGGATGGTGTTGGGGCAAGTGTTCTCCATTATGAGGGAGTTTCTCTACAATTACTGGTCTCCTGACAGCACGTTAGGACTCATCTTAAATATATAATAACATAAAAAGGGCTCTCTGTTTATCAGCTACTACATTATAGGTGTGTGTCTCCCTCCTATAAAACTCCCCTTTTTAATAGGTGAATTTTGGAAATATCATAATTGTAGCCATTTAAAGACCAAGATATTTAAATGTCATCTGTTGCTATTTTTCTCAACTTTGAAATGAATAGAGAGATCTTAGCTTCCCTAGCCATATATCCTTCTCCTCATTCAAGTGTGGTGCTTTGAATATACCACACGTACAATGGAGGTGCCCAATAATGGAGGTGCCCAATAAGTGCTTTTTGAATGAAGATTCATGACAGATATTTTTCAGGTCTTTTCCATCACCCCCTTGCTTCCTAATAAGGGTGTATCTGAAAGTCCTAGGTGGGTAGCAATGGCGATGCAGGAAGATGTATAACTTGAGAGCAAAATACATCCACTTGTGGAATTCAGTGTGTTTGGTTGAGTGGTACACACAGTCCTTGGTGTGCCTTGTGTATTTGACACTTCAAATAACTTTTTTACACCTCCTCCCACTATACCTCAAAATTATTTTCCATAATAATCATGTAATAATCATTTTATTGATTCATTCTTTGGTTTTAAAAGAACAAAAAGATAAATGATAACATTAAAGATACCATCCAAATTTGGGAAAATATTTCATGCACAAACCAAAATGAACAGATTGCCAAGCAAACTATTATATCTTGCAGTTGAGGCTCTGTTCCACTGTTTTAGATTTTAAACACAAAGACTCTAACTCCTCACATAAAATAACAGTGATTCAAATTCTGTTTCTTCACCTTTATACTCAATGTGCTGTCACGATTTCCAACATGTGTCTGTTCAATACCATCAAGCAATTCTGCAATTCTCTGTGGACACTGACTCCATGTCCTACAAATTTAACTTGACTCTGACCCTCTGTACCTGGAGATAGTATCATATTCCTCAGTTTAAGGGCTCAGTCCCACAAGTCTGCCCCCACTTCAGACACCGATGGAAAGTCTTTTGACAACTGACTGTAAATTAGAAGTTCCCACCATCCCCTTGGGCTCAATTAATTTGCTAGGATGGCTCACAGAACTCAGAAAACCTGTTTACTTACAAGATAACCATTTTTATTACAAATGATGTTCAAGGATACAAGGAATAGACTGATGAAGAGATCTACTCTATAGGGTGAGATCCAGTGGGTCGGGAAGCATGGAACTTCTGTCCCCGTGGTGTTTTGGGTTCACCAATGCCCTGGCGCACGGATGTGTTCTACTTCCCCAACCTGGAAGCTCTCCAAGCCCTGTCCTCTTGGGTTTTTATGGAGGCGCCATTACTCAGGCATGCTGGATTAAATCATTGACCAGTAAGATTGATTCAACTTCCAGTCTCTTTCCCAGTCCCAGAAATTGGGGTGGGGGCACTGCCAGTTCCAATCCTCTAATCCTGGTGATCGCCTTAGGGGTTGTCTAAATCACCTCATTAACATAAACTCAATTGTTGTTGGAAGGGAATTGTTACACTGATAACAGGACACCCATTTGCCTTTATGGTTCTAAACAATGCCAGGAAGTGAGGACAAAACACAAAAATTATAACAAAAGATGCTCCAATTGCTCTGATTATGCAGGAAATTCCTAGAGTTTGGGGAACTGTGAGCCAGGAACCCTGAATGAAGATCAAAAAATATATTTATCACAAATCACAATATCATACTATTTATTTTAAATCAACTGACAATGTGGCCTGTGTCTGGAAGAGAGCTCCACCCATTCCAAACCAGGAAGCCATTGGGAGAGTGCTCTGGGAAGAGGCCTTTTCCTGAGTCCTTGGGAGTAGGGTGTGGAGGGGAGGGATAGGACTATATTACTGGGAGTTCTCCAAACTAACTGCCATATGGAATACAATGTTTACTAAAAATAAGAAATGAAAAAGTGCTCATTTGAAATATATATGTGTGGGGGAGTGTAGTTAAACTCAACAGTAATTATAGCAACTGTTAGAACTTAGGCCCATATAAGGTTTGGGGGATGGGAGCAGGTTATTACTGATTTTGTTTAGAACTGCAAGCACATTGTGATAGTAAAAGGTTGGCTGACTTAAGTTTCATTAATTTTAAAAACTTCTTTATGCCGAAACCGGTTTGGCTCAGTGGATAGAGCGTCGGCCTGCGGACTGAAAGGTCCCGGGTTGGATTCCGGTCAAGGGCATGTACCTGGGTTGCGGGCACATCCCCAGTGGGGGGCGTGCAGGAGGCAGCTGATCGATGTTTCTCTCACATCAATGTTTCTAACTCTCTATCCCTCTTCCTTCCTCTCTGTAAAAAATCAATAAAACATATTTAAAAACAAAAAAAACCTTCTTTACAGAAAATGTTTCTCTATTGCTCCTGCAAGCAGTCGACCCCTTGGAAAACTCAGCCTAAAGAAGCCAGGGAGCCTGATCCAGTCTCAAGTCTCCCCACAGAGGGGCAGAGGGCGCGGGGGGGGGGGGGGGGGGACGGGGTGGGGGGGGACTTCTCCACACAGCAGGGTCTGTGCCTCTCACCTGGCTCTCACAGCCTGCTCAGAGTCATCTCTGAGTCCTGTGGGGTTGAGCTGGAGTTATTTCAAAGGGCTGTTGATTAAACCCTCTGATATTTTAGGGGGTGCCAAACTCAGTTTGGGGGTACTTTCCAACAGAGTGCTACTCAACAAAAGTAATAGGAGTCCGTAGAATACCAGGTGGCAGAGGGACCTGCTGACCTAGCAGAGGGTGACCATTTCAAGAGCAAATAGCTGCAGAGCCCAGGTAGTGGCTGACCATAGCAGTGACCCTGCAGGCATGCTCAGTGAAGCACTGGCTACGTTCACAATTATTATATTAAGTGAGATTTCTGGGCTCTTGCTGTTAAATGAGAACTTTCAAAGACATTATCTCATTTTGGTCCCCTGATTATTCCAGAAGGTAATATTTCATAGCTTAGGAGCCCATCCAGAAGAATAATCAACTTTTCCAAGATCATGGAGGAAAGAACTGAACCCTGTTCTTTTTATTTTTAATTAATTAATTTATTTTTTGAAGCCTGTTCTTTTTAAGTTCTCATTTTTCTGAGTGACTTGTGGCCTTGAGCAGGGCGGGCAAGGAAGAAATCATACAATGTGCACTAAAAATACTGGCATTAGGCAGCTTGTAAATATGTAACTTCAGATGCCAGAAGTGAAAAACTAAGGCCTCCTTTAACTTAATTTTTAGAAATTGAGGTATAACTTCACAGAGTGCAGTGCACAAATCAGGTGGAGAGCCGTGATGACCAGCCTTCCACCCGCACCCAGATCAAGATGTAAAACCTTCCCAGCAGCCCCGCAGGCTCCCTCACCCCTCCCAGCAACTCCCATGTGCCAAGGCTAACCACTGATCCTGAGTTTACCAGGAGAGTAACTTAAAGATTTCCCCCTCTATTTTGTGGCATTTACAATACCAGACAACTTATCAGACTATTTTTCATAAATTAATTTATTTTTAAAATTAACTGATCAAGTGACATACTCTACCTCAGAAACTTTGTCCTTGTCCTCACTCCTGAAAGGAGCTTTCCCCTAGATAGCCACCTGCTCTGCTCCCCTGACTTCGTGTCCAAAACCTCCTCTCAGTGGGCTAGGAGACTACTGAAGGTTGCAACCCGACCCTGGCATTCCATAGTCTGTCCCTGCTTGATTTTACTCCCCAGCACTTCCCACTATCTGACATGGTCTACATGCTCCTTATTCATTTATCCTCTATCTTCCACCCCCCCACCCAATGTAAGCTCCTTGAAGACAAGGCTGTTGGACTGTTGTGTTTACTGTTGTATCTTTCTCTTCCAACTTACCTGCCACTCATCTGCTTAGACAGTATATGTTGTAAGACATGAGTATCAGTGGAACAACCTAAAAAACTCAAGCAAATGCCTCAAAACTTAGTTGAAACATTCATTTCCAATTCAGAAAATTAGAAATATAATTGCACACATTTTATTGGGAAGTACAAGCTCACAGTACATAACTATGACTTACACAAGTGAGGAAGAAAATGAAAGAAAGTTCTGAATCAGAAGGAACCCTGGGGCTGGGATCTCCTGGCTAGGTGAATTAGTTTACTTCTTTTCTGAAAAATGGGAATAGCAATGTCTGTTTCATAGGATGAAACCAGCATCATGTAAATCAATGTTCAGAGACTAGAAGCCATCTTTATTCTTTTGTTCTCAGAGTCATATTAACATTACATGTCCAAACCTTATCAGGGAAATCAGTGCTGGTCCTGCTCCTGGCCTACAGCTATAAAGAGGTGCATTGCAAGTGAGTAATTATATTTCTTAAAGTTCCTTAAACCCACACTCATTCTCTCTAATTATAGTCCATATCAATGGGCCAAGATAAGAGTTTAAGAATTCTGTAGCCAAATGCCTTTGAGATATACCACCAATGGAAATTTCCCACAAAAATGAGGAATGTTAAGAGGACCCAGTCATTATTTCTTAAAGATTGCCTCTAGCTTTATTTTCCAGCCATGTGACAATGTACTGTCCTCAACCTTGCAGTGAGATTCTTGGTTCCATGGTCAGCAGCATGATCAGATGGCCTGTGAAGTTCTTCCAAGAACCAAGAGTTGGAGCAAGAAGAAACAGAACCCTTCTCTCCAGCTGCTGTAGTCTCCCCAACTAAAGCTGGTGCCGAAAATTCTATTGTGGCTTTATTCCTTACTGCGACTTTGTCTGCAGGGATGCCTGGGAAGTTACCAGTCACCTTATACTTTAATGTGAATGAGGTGTTTTTTTAGCTCCTTTTATAACAGCAAGTAAGATGAGAAAAGAGGGAGAAATAAAGAATGAGAAGTGACTAAGGAAAAGATGCTGACCATGAAGAAAAAGGCTGTTGAAAGAGGAACTCTTGAGCTAAAAGCAAGCCAGTGTTGTTTCTGATAAGTCTGGTTCTGAGTCTAAGGGTAGAAGCCTTAGCTCTGGTTCTGCTGTCCCCTCTGTGACCTATATTTTTAATTTTTGCCGTTGCTTAGAAGAGGATGCTGTCCACTGCCCACAACTTACTGACACTCTCTCATAGTCAGCATTTATCAGGGACTGGAGGCTCCAAGGTAAACTTGGGAGCTGAAGAAACTGTGTTCATAAATTCATACCATAGGTAAACAAACAAATAAAACAAAGGATGGCGGGAGAATTCTGATCTAGGTTTGTACTGTGGGTGGATCTGACTGCTGCTGCGCAGACTTTTTCCTTGTAGATTAGATTTCAGTGGGACCTGAAGAAGGCTTTTCTTTTTTCATCTATAGCTTATAACAATTACTGCATTGTATACACAGTGCAGTTGAATGCAATAATTAATGGTTTTATTCAGTATTTACCAAGTGCTCGCTATGTGTTAAACACAGGCCAGGAAGCTACTTCGGTAAACAAGACAGAGAAGGCCCCCACTCTCCAAAGTTTACATTCCTGAGGGTGGGTGGGGGGAGACAGAACAAAATAAATAAGAAAATTCTAGATACTGATACATACCATAAAGAAAACGGAGTACTGTGTGAGAGAGTACCTCTGTGTTGAGGGTGTGGGTTAGGATGGTCAGGAAACCCTTTTTGAGGATAAGACATTTGAGCTCAGATCTGAAAAATGAAAATGGTTCAGCTGTTCAAAGGCCCTGAAACAGGAAGGAGCTCGATTGGTGTCTTTTGGACTCAAAGGTCAGCGTACTCAGACCATAGAGACGTAGGTGGAAAGGAGCAGGAGATAGGGTCAGAGACATGGGTGAAACATTAAGACCCTGTTGGCCACGGAAAAAAGATAAAGACAATGAGATGACATTGGGCAGCGTTAGAGCAGAGGAATGACATGATTTTACTATTTTATTGAAAATGTCCCAATCTCACAAGGAGATTGGGCAGAAAATATGCTTCAGTCAACTGTTTCCACTAAATATCTGCTGAATAAATAAACACATAAATGACTGGATGAAGGAATGAAATCTCACTAGTGAGTGAGGTTATAATAGAAAGAACATTGACCTCTAGCTGGAGTTAGAAGAGGGAGCTGTTCCACTTGGTAACTGTGACCTTGGGAAACTTATATAACCCCTTTGAATCTTAATTTCTTCATCTATAGAATGGGATAGCACACCTTGAACTGCCCCCAAAAGCTGTGGTGAGGATCAAGTAAGAAATGTGAAGATTGCAAATATAAAGAGGGATGGATGAGGATGATAAGTTTTTGATTCCAGGTAACAGTGCCTTAATTGAACTTCAAGGTCTTTGATATTCATGAGTTTGCTTGGAGTCTATTGTACTCTGTCAATTGGGTAGTTTGCTCCCTCCGTGTCCAGAAGTGCCAGCGTGGCTCAGTGGTTGAGCATCGACCTATGAACCAGAAGGTCACGGTTCGATTCCTGGTCAGGGCACATGCCTGGTTGCAGGCTTGATCTTCAGTGTGGGTCATGTAGGAGGCAGCCGATCAATGGTTCTCATCATTGATGTTTCTATCTCTCTCTCCCTCTCTCTTCATTTCTGAAATAGATAAATAAATAAATAAATAAAATTTAAAAGGTGCTGTCTTTATCCTTAAAGCCGCAGGGGAAAACCCCTAGGTCCAAATAGCAGAGAACATGCTTTCAGAGATGTTATCTTATTTGGTGCTGGCAACTCTGTAGGATGCAGGTCAGACTTGATTCCCCCAGCTAGAACTCTGCATCTACCCCACCTCTTTTCAAGAGGCTCCTGTCTGTTCTCTGCTGTGTCATTCCAGGCCAAAAAGTCCGAAAGTTTTTTAGTGGTCTTCTTAGGGAAGAGACTCTTCCTAGCTAGGGTGATGGGTGCATACTTCCTGGGAAAGAGATTCTGTAAACTCTCCGTAAATATTGCTGTTTAGCAACTTGTCAGACAGCCTTTGACTCTAGTCTGAATCCCTGTGGCTGTAATTATAACCCTGTCCTCCGGTTTTGTCTTCAGATGGCTCTGGAGCAGCATCTGCTGGCACCAAGACCGTCGCGTCCACTCATTCTTGCAAATTATCAGAATGGGAAGGGGGCTTGGAGATGAGCAGCCCCATCTTTTTGTTTTACATACAAGGAATCTGAGTCCCGGCAGGACATGGCCCCTGAGCGGCAGACTCATGGTCAGGGCTGGCCTCCGGAGGCCCATTGAATCTTCATGACACTGTTGTGCACAAATATTGATCCCCAAGCACCAGGATCAATGGCTAAGGACATGGCAAGCTTTGAGCGCCATTAGTTTGGATAAATTAGAACTGTTTGCTGGAACTGTGAGATGATTCTTCTAGATCCCAGCTGGTGGAGGGCTTCAGGATGAGGAAACGGAGAAAAGAAGCCAAGTGAAGCTTAGCTGTTGGCTGGCAGCCTTGCTGGGCAGCCTGCTTCCCAGGGATGTGGAAAAGGCCGTCTCTGAGTCAGGCAGATTCCATGGCAAGCTCTATTCTCTCACAAACTGTAATGTCTCTGAGCCTCGGTGTTCTTGTCTGTGAAATAGGGATGAGTATCATAGGATATTTTGGAGGATTAAATACACTTCACATTGTACCTGGGCTCTGCTCGTCTCTGTGATTTGAGTTGTTTGTCTCCAGCTTCCAGCCAGGGGTGGGGTTTGGAGTAGATGGGCTCAGAAAACCAGGAAGGAAAGGAACCTTAGCATACTAGGCATCAAATCACTCTCACACACCAGACTTCGCTGAGCTGTTTTCAATGAACCAGACACCCTCAAATTACCTCGAAATCCAGAAAGGTATGAAAATCAAGGGAAAGCATGCCAGTGGCAAAATACTTTTGCGTTCTGCCAGTTCAAGCTCCGAAGCACGTGCAAGAGGGTTTCTTCACTGAACTTGGAGCCCAGCTGTCTTCCTCTGTGGGAGCTCCACTGGCCCTGGGGAGCAGGGGAGCAGCAGGAGCCCAGCTTTCAGTTTCTCACACCCACAGCTATCCAGAGCCCACATGTGCTAGGGGAGACAGGTCACACCGCACAAAAGGGTTTACAACCTAGTTCCCTTACACTTGCATATGCCAAATGCTTTAGTTTCCAAAAGTTCACTGCTCAGTTGAGTTGCGTTTGTGTCCACTACCAAAGGATACTAAAGCTGAAAATATTTAAGAGGTCCCCCCCCCCCCCCCGTAGAAGTAGGCAGTGGACCTCCCTTCCACTGTTTTCTTTAAGGTTGTAGTAAAATGAGTTTGCATTTGCCAAGCACACATTTATTTTGTGCGGGGTAGGATGAGGATTGAAGTATTTACCCTGTGATCTGGTGAGCTAATGATCTTCTGATGTCAGGTTGACCCTTGGTGCCAGCAGGTAGGAGCAGGAAGGAGCACCTCCATTGCACTGCCTGCTCTCAGTCTTGGATGCTATCTGGTGCCCCTCCCCCATCCTCCCTCACTAATGAATGAGCTGATGTGGTGAGAGAAGTCCATTTGTCCCTAAGAGCTCCTCTAACCAGTCTCTAGGCTTTGCTGGGATCTAAGGAAATGACTTAGGATATACCCTTTTCGCCTACCTTAGCCCTCGAACCCTTCATGTTTTGAATTTCAATTCACATTCACCCACCCCATGCGATTCTAATAGATATAGACTCACTTAAACAGTTGGGGGGGGGGAGGGGAGAATATCTTTGAGGGTGGGGATCATCCACATTTCCTGAGTGACAAATTCAAGTGGGAAGCTGTCCCATCTCCCCCAGACCAGCTTTGGGGTGTGTCCTGCTTGGGCTAAATTAAGGTTTTTGATTTTGCTATAACAAAAGCAATGCTTCCTTCTTAAGGAAGGAGCAGAGGATATTGAAGGCAGCCAGTGCGTACGAGGGTGAAGGTTTTGTAAACAACCCTGAATCAGAAGTGACAGAGGGTGATGGATAACCATGCATTAGGTTCAGAATGGAATCTTCACCCCTCCCCTCCCGTTGCCTACTTCTCTTCTCTTTCTGTGCATCCTGGTTCCACACTGGCACTGGTCTACGTGTCCCCCTCCAGTGATTCAAGAGTCCGTACAGGAGATTTAACCCCAGGACCCTTTTCACCAGAGGGATGACGCATTGTCTAAACAGTGTGTCACGTGAGAGCTGGGCCCCTGTTCTCTGTGCTAGGGAGTGCTAACAGAATATCATCTGTAAGAGGATGAGAGATCCCTTTTATCTCGGCCTGTTTCTTTAAGCAGTTCCACCACTCAGAGGATACCTCCCTGATGGAAAGACTCCAAATGCCCACTGCCTGCTTCCTATCTGTGGGAAGGGAGGGCCCTTCCCACACCCCACCTGATCCATACTAAGTGTTCACTCTTGCAAATAGTTGCTTGTCTACTGGTCCAGGAAGTGGAACAACATAAGCCGAAAAACAAAAAATGTACATTTCATTTGACTCCCAAAGTGGAAAGGACAGGGCTGACTCCCGTTTCTAGGGACAAGCACATTCTGCAAAGTTGAAAGGCAGTGTGGTTGTGGAGAACAAAGACTTCAGAGTCAGCCAGAACTGAGCTCAGATCCTGTCTCCACTGCTACAAAGCTGCGTGTCTTCTGATAAATGATTTACTCTTTAAAAATCTCTTTGCTTGTTTGTTGTGAGAATTAAATATAGGTAATGTGCCTAGAATAGTGGTCAGCAAACTGTGGCTCACGAGCCACATACGGCTCGCGACCGTGGTTTGCCGCTCTGTGGACTAATGAGTTCACCGACAACTGGGATAGGGGCTTAATCACAAGGAACAACAACAGCCTGTAATTATTGGAATCGAGAGTCTAGGTCAGTGGTTGGCAAACTCATTAGTCAACAGAGCCGCAGTTTGCCCACCACTGGCCTAGAACATAGTACGTACTAAATAAATGATCATTTTAACAATCTTGTTTAAAGTCATCTTCAACGTATTCCTCAGTAAGTTGTTATTATGTATGTGCCATCAATTCATTCATTTAGACAGTCAATAAATATCCTATATAATAAATAGGTAATATGCAAATTAACCATCACTTCAATACACAAGATGGCTGCCACAAGATGGCATAAAATGGCTGCCACAAGAGGGCTGGCAGGGGAGGGCAGTTGTGGGCAATCAGGCTGGCAGGGGAGGGCAGTTAGGGGTGACCAGGCCAGCAGGGGAGGGGCAGTTAGGGGCAATCGGGCCAGCAGGGGAGCAGTTAGGTGTCAATCAGGCTGTCAGAGGAGTGGTTAGGGGGTGATCAGGCTGGCAGGCAGAAGCGGTTAGGGGCCATCAGGCAGGCAGTCAGGTGAGCGGTTGGGAGCCAGCAGTCCTGGACTGTGAGAGGGATCCCAGATTGGAAAGGGTGCAGGCTGGGCTGAGGGACAACCCCCCCCCTCACCCTGTGCATGAATTTTGTGCACTGGACCGCAAGTTGACTTATAAAAGAACCATTATTGAACAAATAATAAAATCAATAAGAAAGGATTATGCCAGGACCCCTGAACTTAGAATTTCAGATGAAAACACTAAACTAGACACAGGCTACACAGAAATAATTTGATTCCTTCCACAGGGGTTTGCACTGCATCCTGCTTCAAAGTGAGGGTAGAGTGAAGCACAACAGGGGCACTGGCCTCCTCTCTGGGTGAAGGGTAGGTCAGCACCCCCAGGTGCCAGGCATTGCTTCAGATATGCATCCTGTGCACTCCAACAGAATCGAAGTGTCTCAAGAGCAGGAACTGTGGGGAGACCGCTTATAATTCAGTGGCCCCTGATTGCCTGGAGAAACTGCTTTGTTTACTGGTACAGGCAGCTAACAAGCCCAGAGCCCCAGATACAGCTATATTTGGGTATGACAATCATGTCAGATCCTTCTCAGAGAATTTATGGGCATGAAAATTGAAGGTGCCAAGGGAACTGCCTAAGGGAAGATAGACTCATTTGTCTTCCAGTTTGTTTATTTTTAACACCTTCAGAGAGAAGAGGGCAGGGATGTGGGGAGAGCCCCAGCTCTCACGGGGGTCCCTCTGCCCATTCTGAGTGCTCAGTGTAAAGAGCGGGGTCCAAGTTCTAGGCCTCATTCTGCATCTAACTTGCCACGTGCTCTGGGAGAAGCACCTCATCTCCCCGAGACTCAGTGCCCTGGGATATAAGAGGAGAGGGTTGAAAAGATCACTGCTAAAGTTTGTTACACTCTATGACTTACTTTCCCCCCGGCTCGTGTTTATGAAGTATGTAGTTGTGAAGGGCTACTGAATGACCCTTTCTTTTTTTAAAATTAATATATTTTTTATTGATTTCAGAGGGGAAGAGAGATAGAAACATCAATGATGAGTGAGAATCATTGATCGGCTTCCTGCTGCATGCCTCACACTGGGGATCGAGCCCACAACTCAGGCATGTGTCCTGAGCAGAAATTGAACTGTGACCTCCTGTTTTTTTAGGTTCACGCTCAACCACTGAGCTACGCCAGCCGGGCCTGAATAGCCCTTTCTAACATAGATTCTATTATGCCAGAGGCTTCTGGACACTATGTACCTCGCAGGAGAATGAATCAGCCACTTTGAAGTTGAGCCTTGGATGTTAAGGATGTAACAAGGTCAGAAATTGCTGGGTGGGCCTCTAGCCTCTTACGTTGCACTGCTCAATGCTACAAGTGGGCCGATAGCAAAGGAGCCCCCAGGGAGGAGTCAGTCTCCTGCTTAAAAACAGTATGGTCTGGGGCCATCACTGTACTTCCTATCTCTGAAGGCAGCTTCTAGGGAAACCAGAGTTCACTTTTTGCCCATTTGTGTATAGATCCCTGAGTATGTAGGAATTAAGTTATTGCCTTATCCTCATTCCTGCCAAGCCATTGGGAATTGTGTATGATGGAAATGCCTTGAGGAAGAAATGCCTCCATATGGTTTAGTGCTTGCTATTCATTCATTCATTCATTCATTTCACAATTATCTAGAGACCTACCATGTGCCAAGTGCTATGCTAGGCATTGGCAGTGCAATCTGAACAAAACCACAGTCCCTGTTCCTAAGTTTAACCTCAGGGGGAGCAGATATTAGTACAGTATTCAAACACTCCAGCTAATGAATATGTAACTTTGAACTTGGGTATGTGTTAAGAAGAACAGGGAACTGTTCTATGAAAGTGTATGTAGATGTAGCAGAGACAGCTGATTGTCTCCTCAATATCCAGTCTCCCCTGTTCTTTTTTTTTTTTTTAATATATTTTATTGATATTTTACAGAGAGGAAGGAAGAGGGATAGAGAGCTAGAAACATCGATGAGAGAGAAACATCGATCAGCTGCCTCCTGCATACGCCCCACAGGGGATGTGCCCGCAACCAAGGTACGTGCCCTTGACCGGAATCGAACCCGGGACCCTTGAGTCTGCAGGCCGACGCTCTAGCCACTGAGCCAAACCGGTTTCGGCCAGTCTCCCCTGTTCTTTACTCATTGAATCCCTATTTGGTTAGAGGGAATAGTGGGCCCAGCTAGAATATTACTTGTCCAGCCTCTTCTGAAGATAGAGGTGACTTTAGCTAATTTGGGGACAGTAAGATAGAGTAAGAGTTCTTGGGTGTGACTGCTGGGAATTCTCTTTAATGAGGAGGAGGGTGTTGTGATGGCCGGAGCCCCAGGAAGCCCTTTGGTAAACCGGAGGAAGAGGGCTCTGCACTAGGAGTCTTGACTGCCAACCTCTGGGCTGCTTGTTTCATGAAAGGACCCCTTCCCCCCAATCTGGTGCCCCCAACCCATCTTGTTTAAGCCTCTATGGGGGGGGGGTGTCTTTATTGCTTAGAGATGAATGTCATTCCTAATTGAATAGGCATTTCACATGGAAACCTGATCTAGGTGGGGAGGGTGTGTGAGGGGAGGGAATGGAGGGCACCTGGAAGAGGTGCTGAAAAAGGAAACAGCTCTGCTTGGAGGAGGAAGCAGCCTGGGCAGAGGCCGCATGGGGGGAGGAAGCAAGGTGAGGGAGGGGAACTGGGAGAAGGCCAGTGCAGCTGGATGCAGAGCATGAAGGGAAGAGAGGTGTGGAATAAGATGAGGTAGACAGTGCTCATCCATGCAGGCCTCAGTAGTCATATTAGAGACTGGACATTTCCTGGGAGCCACAGAAAGCCACTGCAGACTTAGGAGCAGAGGGGGTAGGGTCACTTTTGGAGGGATCTTTGTAGCAGCATGGAGGAGGAGGAGCCACACAAGGAAACTGGTCTTAGTTTGCACCCGGGGGGAGATGTGATAACAGCCTGGTGAGGATGGTAGCAAAGTGAACACCTGTGACACATTGAGAAGGAAAATTAATAGCATTTGGAAATCACTGAAAATGAAGTGAGAGAGTCTCAGGGATCATGTGTGGGTTTCTGTTCTTTGCTAAAACGTTGACTTATCTGTACACGTTGTGGACACTATTCTTACCCAGCCAACATCTTTTTTCTTCCTTCTTCCTTGTTGGAACCACTAGGACCTGCTTGCCATGACGGGACCGAGGGCATCAGGGCTCATTTTCCCAACAGTTACGGCAGAGCTTGGGCTCTGGGCCTGGCCCTGACTCCAAGGGCAGGAGCCTGCTTTGTAGAGCTCCTCTCAAACACCAGCCTCACTTCATTTGAAGGATGACAAGAATTTAGAATTTGGGCTCAGATCGTCTTGGTTAAATGCTGGCTTTATCATTCTCCTTGTACAGCCTTTAGTATATCATTTACTTTCAAATTTCTTATACTGTATGAAAAATGGATAATGTTGTTCCCAGGGAAATGTCCCCAATAATATCCAACTCTTGGATTTGCTATGAGGATTCAATGACTTTACACATGTTACATACTTGATGTAAAAACATAAAATGTTTTAGATACAAGTATTTATGTTTTCTACTAATAATGATTAAAGTAAGAAATATTTGGAATATCTCAGCTCTTGGCAACAAAAATTAATAATTGTAGTGACTCATTAGTGTGTCAGACATTGTGCCAAGTACTTCACAAATATCTATTTTTAAACTTCACCACAACCTTTATGTAGATATTATTCTCCCCAATTCTCATGTGAAGAAACTGATAATCTAAAAGATGAAGTAAATATCCCAAAGTCACTGTTAGCAAATGATAAAAATAGGATTTGAACCAAGGCTGTCTGATTTTGAACCCGGAAAGGTCCCCTATAGCATGTCCCTGTCCCAGATCCTGTTTTTGGTAGTATATCTTATCTACGTGTGAGACCTTCATTTGTTCTGTGATCTGTATTGATAATTTAACTTATTTTCAAATGACAGGGCTGTGCTTTCCAGATGAAATTGATGATGCTGACACACTTGTGACATATACTCTCTGGATCACATTGTTATTCTAACCTGATACTTTCTTACCTTTACCTTATGCTGCTTTCTTTTTCTTCCTCGAACTTAATAACACTTGCTATTATATTATAGTAGCGGCCCGGTGCATGGATTCGTGCACTGGTGGGGTCCCTCAGCCTCTCGCAATCCAGGATCCCTCAGGGGATGTTGGACTGCCGGTTTTGCCATGGTCCCCACAGGCCAGGCTGAGGGACCCACTGGTGCCTCTAGTATGAATCCATGCACCGGGCCTCTAGTATGCATATAAGATCTTTGGTTAATATCTCCCTGCCCTCCCTCCTCCCCCCTTCCCTCTGAGATTCATCAGTCTGTTCCATGTTTCCATACCTATGTGTTGAGCACCTGCACCCTGGTAGTCAGTGCGTCATAGCTACCAGTCGAATGGTCAAACAGCCGGATGGTTGAATGGCTGAACAGTCACTTAAGCATATATATACACTAGTGGCCCAGTGCATGAAATTTGTGCATGGGGTGGGGGGTGTCCTTCAGCCCGGCCTGCACCCTCTCCAATCTGGGACCCCTCAAAGGATGTCTTACTGCCGGTTTACAGGAATCAGGCCTAAATCGGCAGTTGGACATCCCTCTCACAATCCAGGACGGCTGGCTCCTAACCGCTTTTCTGCCTGCCTGCCTGATTGCCCCTAACTACTCTGCCTGCTGGCCTGCTCACCCCCAACTGCTCCCCGTACCAGCGTACTCAGCCCCAACTGCCCCCCCCCCCCCGCCAGCCTGCTCACCTCCAACTGCCCTCCCCACTGGCCTGCTCACCCCAAACTGCCTCCCCCACTCTCCTGATCACCCCAACTGAGCCCCACTGATGGCCTCCTCTCCCCCAACTGGCTCCCCTGCTAGTCTGCTCACCCCCAACTATGCCCCCCTGCCGGCCTGATCACCCCCAATGCCCCCCCCCCCCATCAGCCTCATCACCCACAACTGCCATCCCATCCTGACCTGATCACCCACAACTGCTCTCCCCTCTTGGCCTCTACCCACCTCTATCTCAGCCCTGCCACCATGGCTTTGTCCAGAAGAACATCTGGAAGGTCTCCTAGAACATCTCCCAGTTTAATTAGCATATTACCCATTTATTAGTATAGATAGAGGCCTGGTGCGTGGGTGGGGGCAGGCTGGTTTGCCCTGAAGGATGTCTCGGATCAGGATGGGGGTTTCCTTGGGGCATTGGGCAGCCTGGACAAGGGGCCTGTGGTGGTTTGCAGGCTGGCTACGCCCCCATGGGGTGAGGGTCCCCACTGGGGGGGCATGGCCAGACTGGGCGAGGGGCTGAGGGCTGTTTTCAAGCTGGCAACACCCCCTTCAGGGTGGGAGTTCCTGCTGGGGTGCCTAGCCAGCCTGGGTGAGGGGCTCAAGGCTCTTTGCAGGCTGGCCAAGCCCCCCAGTGGGGACCCTCACCCCATGGGGGTGTGGCCAGCCTGGTAAGGGTCTGAGGGCCATTTTCAGGCTGGCCATGCCCCTCAGTGACCCAGGCTCCCAGCCCCTCCTTAAGCGGAGGCCAGGGTGGGCGGGAAGCTTGGCTTCCTCTGTCGCGGGGGTAATCCAAGCCCCTTGCTGGCTCCATGGCTGCCGCCACCTTTGTTGGGTTAATTTGCATACTCACTCCTGATTGGCTGGTGGGTGTAGCAGAGTGACAGTCAATTTGCATGTTTCTCTTTTATTAGTGTAGATGTTTACTTAATTATAGATTTAAAATCTGGTGGCTTGCCCTAGCTGGTTTGTTCAGTGGATAGAATGCCAGCCTTCCAACTGAAGGGTTCTGGGTTCAATTCTGGTCAAGGGCACATGCCTGGGTTGGGGGCTCGATCCCCAGTAGGGGGCATGCAGGAGGCAGCCAATCAATGATTCTCTCTCATCAATGATGTTTCTCTCCCTTTCCCTTCCTCTCTAAAATAAATAAAAAATATATTAATAAAATCTGGAAGGTAAGCTCCTTGAAGGCTGAGTTCTCACCTGTCTTGTCTCCCTTCTGTAATCCCAAAGTCTTAGAAGAGTGAGCACTCAATATGTACTTGTCAAATAAGTGAATGAATTGGGGGAGGAGTGGGTTTGAAATGGCTCATGTACATTGCTTTATCCTGTCTCAATTGAAGGACCATATCAATGCCTGGGTTGGAGGACCTGGCTGCAGTTGTGAAAGTGTGAAGAGTCTATGAAAGTGATTCTCAATGGAAGGAAGGCAATAATGAAATTCTTGTGGGGTTTATCCAAATAAATTGCTTATTCCACTAACCCCTAACCCCAATTCTGCCCTGTCTTTCCCACACTTTCTTCGGACTTCCCTAGTGGACTGGGAACTTCCTGAGGGCAGGGAATTCATCTTAGTCATATCTGGTATCCCAGACCCAGTCCTTTCCTAGACTCAACTCGTGGGCCAGCACTAGTGAATTACATTCAAGGGTCTGAGTCTCTACTGTGAGGATCCAACCACTAGGCCCACTGTGGCTCCATCTGCAGATCTGAGGACAAAGATGCCCTTTGGCTTTCAAGCAGTCAGGCCAGGGAGGATGGGATTTCTCCAGCCAGGGTGGGTGACATTAGCTAACTATTCCACCCAGAAGGAAGGGGAGGACTTTCAGAAAGTTGGGGAGGAGAAGAACGTCTGGTTTGGCAGAGGGAGGGCTGCAAGCACACCAGGTCCCACTCATCACTGTCACCTGGGAGGGACAGAAATTCTACTACCTATAACTTCCACTCATAGTTAGGGAGACATAGATTGGAAGAGAAGGGATTGAAATAGGATTCAAACTACGTTTGAATTTCCCTTCTGTCATATACTGGCAAAGTTTCTTAGCTCACCCAACCTCAAGTCTTTCCTCTACCAAAAAGGAGACCATGATCCGGCCTCATTAGGTTGCTATAAAGATAAAACGAGATACTGTAAGTACATCACTTAACATAGTATTGACATTTAGAAGCGCTGGGAAAACATTATTAAATTGCTTTAGAAACTATGGTGGGAAGCTACCCAGAGGCCAGGGAAAGGACCTCTCCCCAAGTCTCGCTCCTCGGCCCAGCCCACATGCTTGACATTCCAGTCTCTGGCCCTCTGGGAGCCCTTGTTTAAATGCAGATTTTATCTAATACTGTTTAATAGCATTCATTCAAGTTATTAGCACCTTACCTCTAATCTGATCAACCTTAGCTGAAAAAGGAGTCTTGGGCCAGGAAATGTGGAGGGGAAAAGGTCGCGTGTAGGGGTCCGCACCACCCTGAGGTCCTTAACCCTTGGCTGGACTTGGAGGACTTAGAGGAGCGGCTGTAGAGAAGCCTGAGAGGCTGGAGGCGGAGCGGCACTTCCCTGGGCTGAGGATGAGAGGGCCTGCTTGCGGAGGGAGCCCGTTCTCTTTAGTGCTTGCTGATGCTGACGGGATGATTGCGTAGTCATTTATTTACAAGACTTTAAAAAGTTTACAGGGCTTTGGTCATTCTGTTATTTCTCAATCAAAAGATCTTAAAGATTCAATTATTCTCTTGGGGAGATTGGGGGAAGCTGAGGGAGGGACTCATGACGGGTGAGTCTTTTTTTCTTAATAGATTTTCTTTTTTTCAAGTTTATCTTTATCGTTCAAAGTATTACAGATGTCCCCCTTCCTCCATCATTAACTCCCTCCTCCCTACTCCCTTCCCTTCCCCAGGCCTTCACCCTACTATTGTCTGTGTTCATGGGTTATGCATATATGCATATAAATTCTTTGGTTAATCTCTTGGGGGTGGGAGGTGAGGCCCCCCCACCCACTTTCCCTCTGGGAATGATCAGTCTGTTGTGTGCTTTCATGTCTCCGGATCTATTTTATTGGTTAGTTTCTTTTGTTTATTAGATTCCACATTTGAGTGAGATCATGTGATATTTGTCTTTCTCTGACTGACTTATTTAGCTTAGCATAGTAATCTCCAGGTCCCTCCATGCTGTCTCAAAGAGTAAGAGATCCTCCTTTTTTTTTTTTTTTTTTTAACTGCTGCATAGTGTTCCATGGTATAAAAGTACCACAGCTTTTTTATACACTCATCTGATGAGCACTTGGGCTGTTCCCAGATTTTCCTATTGTAAATTGTGCTGCTGTGAACATAGGGGTGCATACATTGTTTCTGATTGGTGTTTTGGGCTTCTAAGGATACATTCCTAGAAGTGGGATCACTAGGTCAAATGGCAGTTCCATTTTTAATTCTTTGAGGAAATTCTACACTATTTTGCATAGTGGTTGTATCAGTCTGCATTCCCACAAGCAGTGCACTAGGATTCCTTTTTCTCCACATCCTTGCCAGCACTTATTGTTTGTTTGATTTATTGATGGGAGCCATTCCGGCAGGTGTGAGGTGTTACCTCATTTGCATCTCTCTGCTGATTAGTGACATTGAGCATTTTTTCATATGCCTCTTGATCATTTGTATGTCCTCTTTGGAGAAGTGTCTATTTAGGTCCTCTACCCATTTTAAAAATTTTAATTTTATTTATTTTATTTTTAAATGTATCTTTATTGTTGAAAGTATTACAATTGTCCCTCTTTATTTTTTCCCATTGACCCCTGCCACTCTGCACCCGCCCCTCCCAGGCCTTCACCACACTACCGCCTGTGTCCATGGGCTATGCATATATGCATCTAAATTCCTCGGTTAATCTCTCCCCACCCCATTTTTTAATTGGATTATTTGTCTTCTTTAAAATATAGATTTTTTTTATTGATTTCAGGGAGGAAGGGAGAGGGAGAAAGAGAAACTTCAATGATAAGAGAAAATCATCGAATGGCTGCCTCCTACATGCCCCCTACTGGGGATTAAGCCCACCACCAGGGCATGTACCCTGACTGGGAATCGAAATGTGACCTCCTGGTTCATTGGTTGAAACTTAACCACTAAGCCACACCAGCTGGGCTGCCTTTTTTTTTTTTTTTTTTGGTGTATGAGTATTTTATATATTTTAGAAATTAACCCCTTATCAGATGTATCATTTGCAAATATGTTCTCCCATATGGTGGGTCCCTTTTCATTTTGAAGATGGTTTCCTTTGCTGTGTAGAAGTTTTTTATTTTGATGCAATGCCATTTGTTTATGTTTTCCCTTTGTTTCTCTTGCCCTAACCGTTGTATCAGTGAAAATTCTTCTATGTTAGATGTCTGATATTTTGCTGCCTACGTTTTTTTCTGCTAGATTTTTTTATGGCTTCATGACTTACATGTAAGTCTTTTATCCATTTAGAGTTTATTCTGTGTATTGTGTAAGTTGGTGGTCTGGTTTCATTTTTTTTTTGCATGTACCTGTGTAATTTTCCCAACACCATTTATTGGAGAGACTGTCTTGACTCCATTGTATGCTCTTGACTCCTTTGTCAAATATGAACTGACCATAATGGTGTGGGTCGATTTCTGGGTTCTCTGCACTGTTCCATTGATCTATATGTCTGTTCTTGTGCCAGTACCAGGCTGTTTTGATTACAGTGGCCTTATAGTATAGCTTGATATCTGTTATTGTGATCCCTTTAACTTTGTTCTTCTTTCTCAAGATTGGTGTGGCTATTCGGGGTCTTTTTTGGTACCATATACATTTTTGGAGTATTTGTTCTAGATCTCTGAAATATGCCATTGGTATTTTAATAGGAATTGCATTGAATCTATATATTGCTTTGGGTAGTAAGGACATTTTAATGTTGTTAATTCTATCAATCCATGGACTCGGTATATTCTTCCACTTGCTTATGTCTTCCTCTATCTCCTTTTTCAACCTCCTATAGTTTTCTGAGTACAGGTCTTTTACCTCCTTAGTTAAATTTATTCCTAAGTATCTTAATTTTTTTTTGTTACAATAGTAAAGGGGATTGTTTTTAGTTCTGAGAGTTCATTATTAGTGTATAAAAATGCCATCAGTTTCTGGGTGTTAGATTTTATTTTTTAGAACAGAGTTAGGTTTACAGAAAATTTGAGCAGAAAGTGAAAGATTTCTCTTATGCTCCCTCTGTCCTCCTTGATTTCCCCATTGTTAACGTCTTTGTTGGTATGATACATTTGTTATAACTGATGAACCAGTGTAGATACATCTCACTAACTAAAGGTCACATTAGGGTTCACTGGCTGTGTTGTACAATCTGTGGGTTTTGCATAATGTCATGAATCCACCATTATAGTGTCATTCGGAATAGCTCCACTGCCCTCAAAATCCTCTTGATGTTAGGGGTCCTTACCCTCACAAAAGTTGGGAAGCACCAGTTTTAAGTTGGGCTTGTTCGGGGAGAGTACATTTGTGGAAAGATCCAGAGGTGAAGATGGGCTGAGGGGGAAGATATAGCTAACCTGTGGGGCATCTCCTGGCTGGAGATGGCCTGGCCCAGCGTCTCTGGGATGTGATAAACTGTCTTCACTTTCCTCCCCTTTCCTTTTTCTTTCGTCCCTTCCAGTCTTTTGTTAATATTTTTCCTATTCAGGTTCCACACGTTTTCTTAGGTCCTTTATAAAAGATATAGAGACCCTAAGCGGTTTGGCTCAGTGGATAGAGCGTCAGCCTGCGGACTCAAGGGCCCCAGGTTCAATTCCGGTCAAGGGCATGTACCTTGGTTGCAGGCACATCCCCAGTAGGGGGTGTGCAGGAGGCAGCTGATTGATGTTTCTCTTTCATCGATGTTTCTAACTTTGTCTCCCTCTCCCTTCCTCTCTGTAAAAAAAAAAAAATCAATAAAATAATAAAAAAAAGATATAGAGGTCTTTTGTTGATTGTTATTAACATTAACTGTATGAATCACTTATGGAAGCTAAAAATAAAAAAGAATCTTGGTCCCTGGGACCAACCTGGGTGTGAGACCAGGCATAGGTGTTGATTTAGAATCTCCCCTGGTGACCCTAAGTGCATCAGGGTGGGGCCATTGTCCTAGTCATGTGACTGGAGCAACCCCAGATTTTCAGGGACACTCCCCTGTAGGGCAGGAAGAGATCACTAGTGTGTCTGTTGTGTACATGGCTGTGGAAAGAGTACTTAATCTTTTCACAAAATAACAGGTGTAGGTTATAGGGGCAACATTGTTTGAGATACTGAAAAACTTGAATGTGCATGAATAGTACACAGTTTCATAAAATGTCAGCTCTGTGTTCTGGAGCACTACACAGCATTTCAGATGAATAAGAGAGAACTGTATACATTGATACACAGGGCGCTATTTCACCTCTGCAGCCCCTGCCTGAGCCGGGGAGCTGACCAGTAGGAGCAGATGCCGAACCAGGGGAGACGGTGGCTGGCCCTGCTGCTATGCTGAACAGCAGCTTTGCTGACACATGAAGAAAATCTCCAGGGTGTTGTTAAGTGGAAAACACCAATTCCAGAACAGCATGAAGAGTTTATGTGAATAAAAAACAAGCCCTAAAAGTAGGCATAAATATATGTATTCGACAGTAAATGTAGAGAAAAAAAGCCAGGAAGGAGATGCAAGGCTGCAAGTACAGTGACCTCCCAAGAGCGGGCGGGGACTGGGAGTGGGTTGGGAATGGTGAAAGGGCTTTAATGTTTTGGTTGATTCAATTCTGTATTACTTGAAAAAAAATTATGGT
Organism: Corynorhinus townsendii; assembly: GCA_026230045.1. Classification (NCBI taxonomy): domain Eukaryota; kingdom Metazoa; phylum Chordata; class Mammalia; order Chiroptera; family Vespertilionidae; genus Corynorhinus; species Corynorhinus townsendii. The sequence continues at coordinate 128,197,355 of JAPDVU010000003.1, read as the reverse complement.
GAACACATGTTCCTGTATTATATGTGCAATGAAAATGTGGATAATTGTTTTATAAGAAGAAAAAGTGCTTGTGGGGCCAAAGTTCTGGGCTGTAGTCCTAATTTTGTCACTAACTAATTCATTCAAATATATACTAAGCAAGTCTAATGAGTTGAATTGTGTTTAAACCCCAGATAGTACCTCAGAAAGTGACCCTATGTGGAAATTAGGGTCATTGCTGGTATAATTAGTTAAAATGAAACCATACTGGAGTAGGGTGGGCTCTTAACCCAATCACCGGTGTCTTTATAGGAAGAGAAGAAGTGAACAGACACAGGTGGGGAGAGCACCATGTGAGCAGAGACAGAGCTTGAAGTTCGTGCTACCAGGCACGGAGCACCAAGTACCACTCGCTGCCAGGAGAGGGTTGGTTGAGAGAAGGAAGAAGTCTCTCTACAGGTCTCAGAGAGCACAGCCCTGACACCTGGACTTCAGGGTTCTAGCCTCCAGAACTGGGAGATAATAAATCTCTGTTTTCTTAAGCTACCCAGCTTGTGTCACTTTGTTGGGTCAGTCCCAGGAAACTAAAGTAGCCAACAACATGGGAGATGAAAGAACAGATATGGGTTTGGGAATCAGATCTGGGTTTTAATCCTGTGTCCATTATACTAGTTGTGTGATCCCAAATACATTACAAACACTTTTTTAATCCTCACCCAAGAACATGTTTTTATTGATTTTGAGAGGGGTGGGTGGGGAGGGGGGGAGAGAGAGAGAGAAATCAAGGTGAGAGAAACATCGATTGGTTGTGTTCTGTATGCTCCCCAACTGGGGATCAAACCTGCAACTCAGGTATGTGCCCTGACTGGGAATCGAACCCCCAACCGTTTGGTGTATGGGATGATGCTCCAACCAATGGAGCCACAATGCCAGAGCCCAGATATATTTGCTAATATGTCTAAATCCTCATGTCCCTATCTTTGGAATCAGAGATAACAATAGCACTGTGTCACAGGATCATCGATACTATTGAATGATATATATATTGCACATAAGAGACCCTGAGTAAAATGTTAGTTTCCCCTTAAGTATTTACTATATCTAAGCCCTGAGTTCCGTACTTTATGTGGTACAAAATTTAAAGGAGCACTATCTCCACCTTTAAAAGGACTATAGTTAAGGAAAAAACAAGTAAATTGAATTGTGTGTCTTACCCTGAATTCTCCTTAGGAATAGTAAAATCCTCCACTTGGTGTATCAAGAGGGGAAGCCCACATTTACCAATACCCTCATGCCAGGCACCTCACAATGCAACCCGATGAGGTAGAGACTATTGTATCCTCCTTTTCACTCAAGGTATGCCATTTCTGCTAGAATCTAACCTGCATTCAGGACTCTTCACAATTTTTCCCCCACTCAGGTCTGTTCCATCCTCTAGATGCACCCTGTCCGCCAAGGCTGCTGGAGCAAACGAATGTTCACATGTGCTTTCCCTCTCAGGGCCTTGTCTCTGTTCCCTTCCCAGGCTGTATGGAACCCTCTTGAGTGCCTTTTCAGATCTTCTTAGGCTGGCTCCAGTGCAGCAACCAGGTCTGCACAGGTTTTGCCCAGCTTCGTCCATGTACCCCGGTAGCACCTCATTTAGCAGGCCTCTGCCTCCTATTACCTACCCCAGGGCCTGGGCTCCCTGGAGAATCACTCACACAAGCACAACCTCTGGGCCGATGAGTTGGAAAATAACCGTTTTATCCTTTTGTTCTCTGGAGTTGTGGCCTGAGATGTTTTTCATAAGCTCCTCAAAGGATCTAGCATCAGTAGCCCTTAGTGGTGGCCAACTGGATAAGGCATTCTTGTATAGATTTTCCCTTTTTCTGTTTTCACTTCCTTGCTCCTTAAGATCACCTTCCCAAATAAACACTTATTTGAGACTTAGTATAAGCGAGGTTGAACATCTTTTCATATGTTCAAGAGCTTTTTCTGTGTGTATGTGTGTGAGCAGTCTGTTCCTATTCTTTGTCCATTTTCCATTAGATTGTTGGGTTTTCTCTTATTTTCCTTTACTTCTTTGTATACTAAGGAATATAGCACTTGCCTATCATGTGAGTTACAAATATTCTCCCAGTTTGTTGTTTATCTTTTGGTTGTAGTGATGCATTATTATTATTATTATATTTTTTATTTTGGTTTTGTTTCAAAGAGTTGTACAAAATTTTTACAGGTTAAAATTCATCACTCTTTTCTTTTGTACTTCTGGATTTTGTGCTATACTCTCTCTCACATAAGGTTGTCAAATATTTCTGTTTCCATCTAGTCACTTATAATTTTATTTAAATCTTCTGGAATCTATTTAGGAGGCAGTTGTGAGGCGGGGATCACTGTGATTTGTCCTTCAGGTGGATATCCAGTTAAGCCAACATCATCTGTTGAACATGCAAAATTCTCATGTATACGTAAATCGAGTTCTGAATTTTGTATTTGGTGTTAGTGATTGTTTCTATTCACATTGTTTGAGGACTTAGAATAGGTTTTTATATGTGGCAGTTTTAATCTTGCTTGTTACTCTAATTTTTCCAAAATTCTCCTGGATATTCTTGGTAATTTTTCATATGAAATTTAGAACTAGTTAGTCTAGTTCCAAGAAAATAACCTTTTGGTATTTTTCCTGGAGGACATTAGATTTACAGAAGGACTACCTTTGACAAAGGCATAGTGTACCTGTGCATTATCAAGCCTTTTGTGTCCTCTGATAGCATTAAAAATTTAAATGATAGGTCCTGCGTATTGCTTAAGTTTATTTGTAGAAATTTTATTTTTTGTTGCTATTCCTAATAGGTTATTTTTCTTTCCTTATATTTCCTAAACCGTTATTTTGTAGATATGAGACCTGTTTGATTTCCATTGACAGGGTGGGCAAAAGTAGGTTAAGAGTTGTTGGTATGCTCTAGCCGGTTTGGCTCAATGGATCGAGTGTCAGCCTGTGGACTGAAGGGTCCCCGATTCGATTCCTGATTCTGGTCAAGGGCAAATGCCTGGGTTGCGGGCTCCATCCCCAGTGGGGGGCGTGCAGGAGGCAGCCAATCAATGATTCTCTCTCATCATTGATGTTTCTATCTCTCCCTTTCCCTTCCTCTCTGAAATCAATAAAAATATATTAAACATAAAAGTTGTAGTTATGTGGGTATTTTAATATTATTATTTATTCTTGTATTATATATTTTTCCATACAAACAACTGTAGACCTACTTTTGCCCATTCCTGTATGTAAATGGAATTTATTGCATTCTTTTGAGTTTTTAATGTTTTTATTTGATTCTCTTTTTTCAAGGTATACCAGGGATCAGCAAACTGTGGCCATGGACTGTTTTTGTACAGCCCAGAACTAAGAATGGTTTTATACATTTAAAAATAATTGTTTAAAAAAAAAAAAAGGAAGAAGAAAAAAAATGCAACAGAAAGCATTTACTATCTGGTCCCTTAATGTAAAAGTTTGCTTACCTTTGAAGTAAGCTACAATATTTACATTTAATGATAATTGATCTTTGCCTTTCCAATTTTTAAATATCTGCTTTTTATTTCTTTTTTAATTGCATTACCTGGTGCCTGGTGATAGTTGACATCCATGTCCTGTTCCTGAGTTTAATGGGCTCAGAAGGAAGTTCCTTTTTATCCCCAGTTTTCTGAGAATATGAGCATATATTGAATTTTATCAAATGTTTTTAATTTTTACTCTCTTAAGATGATCACATTGCTTTTCCTTTATTGTGTTCATGTGGGGATTTATGCTGCTTTTTAAATGTTAATCTAACCTTGTCTTCCTGGGATAAATCCTAGTCATCCATGATATATTGTCTTTTTCATATCTTGCTGACTTTGAGTTCCTCAGACTTTAATGAGGATTTTTGTATGTGAGTGTTCTTTAGGGATATGAATTTGGATTTTATTTTTTTGGAATGTCTTTGAGGGTTTTGGTCTCAAGATTATTTTGTCTTCATAAAACTAGTTTAGAAGCATTTCCTTTTTACCAAATAAAATTCAATAAGATTAATATTATATTTTTATATGTTTGGCAGAATTCACTCAAAAGTTATCTGGACCTGGAATTTTCTTTATGAGAAGATTTCTCTTTAGAGACGATTCCTAAACAGATCTAGACTTATTTATTTTTCCATTTCTTCTGTGTTAATTTCAGTAAATTGTATTTCTCAAAAACTCATCTACGTTGTCTAACATTTTGTCATAAATTTATCAGCATAATATCCTTTTATTTTTATTTAGTATCTATATTTTGAAATAATGCCCCTTTTTTTATTCCTGATATTGGTAATTGATTTTTCTTTCTTCTCTTCTTAGTCTTCCTATGGTCTTCTCAATTTTATTTATCTTCGGTCTATATCTATTACACATCTGTTTTCTGATTTATTAATTTATGTTCTTATGTATGTTATTTCTGTCATCTCATTGCCTTTGTTTTATACTCCTTTTTCTTGTTCCCTGAAATTGATGCATTTAAAGTTACAAATTTCTGTCTAAGTGTTAGTTTAGTTGCATCTCAGGTTTTTATGTTATATTTACATTATAATTCAAAGTGAAATATTTTCTAAATTTCTTCTGGGGTTTTTTTCTTTGACTCATGAAATATTTAGAAGTGACTTGCTTTATTTACAAACTTTTGAGTATTTTCTAGTTATTTATTAATTTGTTATTAAATCTTAGTTGTGGTCTGAGATTATACTCTATTTCAGTTACCTGAATTTTATTAACACTTGCCTTAGAGCTCAGCATTTAGTCTGTTTCAGTGAATGTTCCATGTACACTTGGAAGAATGATTATTCTGAAGTTGAGTGTAATATTCTAGAAATATCGATTAGGTCAAGTTGAATAATACTGTTGTTCAAATCTTCTATAGCCTTACTGGTTTTTTTGGCTGTTTATTCTATGAATTACTCCTCTTACCTGTTAGTTCTGTCCATTTTTGCTTCCTGTATTTTGGAACTCTGTTATTAGGTGCACATATATTTTAGATTATCTTTCCAATGAATAGGTTTTTTAAACATAATTTTTAAATGCCCCCCCACCCCCCCGTTATCTCTGGGAATAGTCCTTATCTTGGAGACTAGTTTGTCTTGTGTTAATATAACCACATCAACTTTATGATTAAAGTTTATATGGTATTTCTTTTTTCATATATTTACTTTCAAACTATCTGTGTTCATATATTTAAAGTAGGTCTCTTAAACAGCCCATAGTTGGGTTATGTTTTTTTATCCAGTTTGAAAATCCCTGAATTTTAATTGATGTTTTCAGTCTAGTTATACTTATAACAACCACAGATATGGTTGTATTTAATTCTGCCATCTTGCTATTTGTTTTTTGTCATATCTGTTTTTTGTTTCTCCTCTCCTACTTTACTTTTGATTTATTTATCAAATGTTGTTATTTCATTTTATTTCCAGCTCTTTACTTTCAATCTTTCATTTTTATGCTTTCGATTTATGTCTAGAAATAAATATATTTCTGGATTTGGGGGTCAATTTTCACCCGCTATAACAATCAGTATTGTTATTTATATTCACTTTAAATATAAATATATTTTAATACTTTTCTATCATTTTTTGTGTGTTTTTTTTACCTTGCCTACCTGTTATGTGTTTTCCTTTACTTGTATTGATTGCATTACAATCTTCCCTAGTATTGATTGCATTGATACTTTTATATTGTATTTCCCACTGTAATTTTGCTACTGTTATGAATCATAATGTAAATATCTGTGTTTTCTGATGGTCTTAGGCTCTATAGCAGCGACCCACAGATTGAGAACCACTGGCAGGGTCACCTAAGACCATCGGAACACAGATATTTACATCACGATTCATAACAGTAGCAAAATTACAGTTATGAAGTAGCAACAAAAATAATTTTATGGTCGGATGTCACCACAACATGAGGAACTGTATTAAAGGGTCGCAGCATTAGAAAGGTTGAGAACCACTGCTCTAGATGATCAATCTGGAAATTTGATTATTTATACTAGTAAAAGACTGAGTTAAGTTTACATTTTTATCCTCTTTTTATATAAGTATGAGTGCCTTGGAACACTTTATGCCTGATATATATATTAATTCCATCATAGGAGAAGAATTGCAGAAGTAACAAAGTAAAATAGTGTTGAAAACAGTGACTCGGAGGGTGAGCTTTAAAAATTAGTTAGAATAAAACAGGAAAAAGGAAAGATTTTAAGAATGTGAGAGGAGCCTGGGCTGGTGTGGCTCAGTAGGTTATTAAAGCCACTTGTTTTTAACTGATCCAGATTTGAGTATACAAGGTAAGGCGCTTTAAGTAACAGTCTGAGACAGAGAACTGGCTGAGTGGAGGAGGCACACATTGAACTTTAATGGCACAGGTGTGGAAGCAAACAAGCCTGTGTTTGTACCCTGTCTCTGCCGCTCACTGGCATTGTGATGCTGGGCACATTACTTAACCTAAATGGGGATGGTGAAAATACTTATCTTGTAACATTATTTTGCACATTGAAAGAGAAATGCGTCTCTATAGATTAACAGAATGACTGGCACATATTCGTGTCCATTAGCTGTGACTCATTAGAAGCCAAATGTCAGCTGAGGCCACTGTGCCTTTGTAAAGTCTGATTAAACCTGGCGTGAATAGATATTCCACAGCCCGGTAAAAATGCAGAGCCTACTGAGGTAGGAAAACTCCTAAGGCGGCCCCATAACCCCTGCTGCCCAGTGTTCATGCCCTTGTATAACTCCCTCCCCTTTGAACCTGGGCTAGAGTTGCTGACGTGCTTTTAACTGATGGAATATGGCAAAATTAAAGGGATATCCCTTCTGTGATTAGGTTACGAAAGATTGTAACTTTGGTCTTGCTACTAGACCCAGTTGCCTTTGAGGTTTGCATTGAAGATGCAAGTTACCTATTGTTCCGGAGAGGTCCATTTGGCAAGGAACTGAGGGTGGCCTCTGACCAAAGCCAGAGTGGAGTTGAATACTGGCACAACCTTGCAGATGAGACCCCAGCCGTGAATGGCACCTTGACTGCAGCCTGTAAGAGACTCTAAGCTATGCCAGGATCCTGACCCACAGAAATGGCGAGATAACAAAAAATGGTCATTGTAAGCTTCTAAGTTCTAGGGTAATTTGTTATGTAATAGATGACTAATACACTTCCCTAGAATCTTGTTTTTTGTCACTTTCTCTTTGCCTTAGCGGTCTAGTTGGTGTCTGTGCCCCTTCACTGTTTCCACAGAAATATCTCATCAGAACCAATTACCTTTTTTTTTTTTTGAGTGAGGAATTTTTAATGAAAATTTTGGGCTTTCATGAAAACTTGATCATTTCTGTCCTTTCTCTTTATCTGCCTTGCGTGATGGACAATAGGAAATTCTTCCTTTGATCTGTGCCAAGCAGCTCTGCCCACATTCAGGCCCACGCCTCTGCCACAAGATAGTTTCTTACCTAAGAGAAATTCTGGAAAATCCGAGTAGTATTTGCTGTTAATGGATCAAAACAAAATGAAAAGGAACCGTGGGCAAATAGGAGAATAGAAGGCTGAGGTGTGAGGTGAATCTTCAAACTCAGGGTAGCATCTGGTAAGGCCAAAGAGAAACTCCCTTTTGCACAGAGAAAGGATGAAAGAAATGAGTTTTCAACTTCAGCGAGAAATGGAGGGGCCAAGCTCTTTTGCCTGAAAGGCAGCGAGCTGCAGGTTAATTCCCTCATTTTTCTGGAATCTTTTAAGTACTCTATTGTCCTTCTGGAGGCCCATGAATGTCTGACCTCAGCAGCTTCTCAACAGCCGTCTGAAAACAAACATCAGTCTCAATTCAAACGTGAAAGATCAGCGAGAAGGAATATCTTCCCTGGTATCAAAGTGAGTAGCAGGGCCTTGGCCCCAAGATTGCCTGACTCTTGTGCTGTCCCCTAGCCCTGCTGCCTGCCTGGGTTTGGAATGAGGGAGGCCAGGAGAAGAGCTCCTTATTCTCTTTTTAATGTTGGCAGAGGGGATGAACATCAGGATGGAGTCAAGCCCAGAAAGGAAAGATTTAGGCACTGAAAATAGGGAACTATGTATATGGGTATTGGGGGTGGGAGTGTTCTGTAGGTTGAATGCAAGAGTTTAAGGCAAAGTTGGAGATTAGGATTAAAAGGAAGATGTGGGGGCCCAGCACTAAGATAAATCATTAGTACTGAAGATAATGTAGAAGTTAAAAGGCAGTGATGGTGTGCATGGGTACATAAGTAGCCAAACATGGGCCTCTCTTTTCATTTGGCATTTACCTCATCACTGGCCTTTCATGCCCTGGCATTACTTATATCCAGGGTAGTAAGTAGTAGGGCTGGAATTCTACTGAGGCCCCCTGGCTCCAGTCTGGAGCATTGTCTACAAGGTGTGAGAAGTGCTGCATATCCTGTGAACCATCGGTTAGAAATCAATTGCCCTTTGAAGAAGCGAAGAATTACTAGGACACACAGAAAATCCCAAACTTACCAAGTGTGGGAACTGGGACAATTTATTCACTTTCTCTCCACATGTCCACAAAGATTATTCACTTCCCCTCAACTCTCAGAAGGATTCCACTTCCATCGTTACTCTCTCCTGATGATGCCAACTCTGACTTCAGAGGACAAAAGAGAAACCCTCAAATGGAACTTGCTGTAAACACCAAGATCACAGCCTACTTGCACCCACCCTCCCTCTTCCATCCAAGGGCCTCTTGGAACTAAGGTGATTTCTCTCAGTTTTTTCAGTAGTCTATCTTTCCTGCCTTCTTAGCCATCTTGGGGCTACTGATTGATTTTTCTTCTAATGTTTCTTCAACTTATTTCTTCTTCTCCAACGACTTCTCATAAAGATTAAAATATGTTCGCCCTGCCCGGTGTGGCTCAATTGGTTGAGCATCATCCCTTGTCCCATGCATGGAGAGGTTACTGGTTTGATTCCCAGTCAATGTGCCCAGGTTGTGGGCTCAATCTCCAGTAAGGGGCATGCAGAAGGCAGCCTATTGATGTTTCTCTCTCCTTCTTCCTCCCTCATTTTTTCTTTCTCTCCACACACACACACACAACAATAAAAACATATTTTAAAATATTAAAATATGTTCAACTCCCCTATATACAAAAATTTCCCCTTGATCCCACACCCTCCTCTAGTCTTATCTTTCTCTCTTCAAAGCCAACCTTTTTTAAAGGACTGTCTAAACCCATTGTATCCTTTTGCTCATTTACTCCTCAGTGTCCTACAAGCTGGATTTCACCCTGATCACTCAATGAAACTGTGGTCCCCAAGATCACCACTGACATCCTTGTCACTAGTTCACCTGACACTTTCCAGTCATCTTATTTGACATCCCTGCAACATCTGACATACTTGTCCACTTGTTCCTGAAAAACACATCTCTCCTTGGATTCCATGAGACCACACTCCAACACTCTACTGCCTTTCTTCCTTCTTTTCTGACTTTTCTTTGATCTGCCTGCAACTTTGTCACTCTTATCCCCAAAATGGGCTCTGTCCTGGGCCCTGTTCTGCTCTCTCCCTACACACTTTCCTTTGGGGATCTTTACTGCCTTTACGGCTTTAGTATGACCTGCCAATGACTCCAAAATCTACGTTTTAACACAAATTTCTTTAATTAAAATCCAATTGTTCACTAGAAATTTTCATTTGAAGGTGTCCCCAGAACCTTAAATTCAACATAGTCAAGATGGAACTCATCTTTCCCCCAGTCCTGCTCCTCCTTTTGTGTTTTTCTTTCATGCTAAGTGACAGGAAAGCCCACTCACTGTTTAAGCAGAAACCTGGACATCATTCTTGACTGATCTTTTTTTCTCACCTTTCACAATCAACACAAAGTCCTGTGATTCTAAACCCAGAACATCTCTCAACTGCATCCATTTTTGTCCTTCTGCAGTGTCACCACCTGAGAGCAGGTCACTGCACTTCTCACCTGTGTTACCACAATAATTTGTTTAACTGGTCTTCCTCCTTAAACTGCGGATTCCTTTCCATTGATTCTCATATTGCAACAAGACTGGCACTCCTCAAATGCCAACCTGATCATATTTAAAATCCTTCAATCGCCTTTCATGGCCATTCTGTCTCCTTAATAAGACTTTCAGCCTTGCTCATGCTCCAGCCTTTGCTGGTTGCTAGCCACTTTATAGACATTCTAACCCAGTGCTCCCAAATTGGTTACCCATTGGCCCATTAAAACCCACAGGTGTGTTTTATTTGGCACAGACAGTATTTTTTAAAAGTTGAGCCAACATTTAAAATCAGAGAATTTCTCATAAAAACCCAGGTTTCCAGATTCTTTTGAAAAATTGGATATTCACACCCCTCCTCCCATCGTTCTTGCATGGCCACAGCGTTTTGGAGCTGAATATTGGTTGGCCCTTTAGATGGGGCAAGAGCTCTCTAGATTTCAAGTCTTCCACTCCTATTGCCTGCATGAGATGAAGGCTGAGTATTAAGTTAACATTGCTATGGTTCTACTGTTCTCTCTGTCTGTAGCACTCTGCTCACTTCTCTTTGCCTGGCCAGCTCCTACTTTTCCTTGGGTCTCATTTTTTAAAATATATATATTTTATTGATTTTTTACAGAGAGGAAGGGAGAGGGAGACAGAGTTAGAAACATCGATGAGAGAGAAACATCGATTAGCTGCCTCCTGCACACCCCTACTGGGGATATGCCCGCAACCAAGGTACATGCCCTTGACTGGTATCGAACCTGGGACCCCTAAGTCCACAGGCTGACGCTCTATCCACTGCCAAACCAGTTAGGGCCTTGGGTCTCATTTTAATCATCACTTCTTCACAGAGATCTTCTTTGAGTTCTAGGCTCCTACTTACATGCTTCCATAACATAAAAGCAAGGATCTTTTCCATGCTGGGGGACCTACTGTGTTCCAGAAAAGGAGGGAAGATAGACTGGGAGGCAGTAAAAGGAAAACTAAAAGTAGAGCTTGACACCATCCACCAATTTCTGTGAACCTACCATGTCCCTTAGCACAGGCTGACATTCAGCCCTCAAAGTGACATGCTGAAAATGGCTTTCTAGACCTTGGTTTGTCCTATATTTCTGGGTGGGGAACCAAGTCACTTGGCAGTTGCCATGTGCCTAGAAGGTGGGAGGGGGCAAGATGCCGTGCTAGGAACAGGAGATGTGTAAATCAATCATACACAGGTTTTATTTTGAGAAGAGTATGTGATCCAATGGGAAAGGCACGCACAAATGTGAATAACTAGAGTGAAAGTGTTAAGAGCTATGACAAAGGTGTGCATACAATGTACAGCAGGAATGATGATTTCTGCTCAAGGGATCAGGAAAAGCTATTAAGGGAAAATGGCATATGAACTGAATCTTATGGGTTAGGGCTTGCCGACCACTGGGTTAGGCAAACCCATCATATTACAAAACTTGGGGGGAAAGCCATGAGGGGAGGCAGCATGAGTCCATCCTAATTCTATAGGTTAAAACGACTTATGGTAACATAATTTCAAAATACATAAATTGAAATCCGATAGAATTAAAAGAACTAGGCAACGCCATAACTATTGCTAAATATTTTAATGCCTCCTTCTTACCGATTTCTGCCCTGGAGAAATAAATCAACCTTTTTGTGGACTTAGTTTGCTCATCTGTAAAGTGGGGATGATGTTATTCTAGGTACCTTTGCAGGTTGTGGAAATTAAATAGCACCAAGCCTGTGGCCCCTGGGCTGCACACGTGGCAAGTAAGACTGGTAAGGTCTTTTCACCGGTGGAGCTCACATTCTCGGGGACTGAATGGGAACAGGTGATGGCAGTGCTCAGGAAATAAACACGTGAACAAATAGGTAAACGAGATGGAGTCAGATGATGACAGGGGCTTGAAAGGAAATAAATGGGCATATGGTAGTCCCCGGGAAGAGTGACTTCAAATCTCAGGAGTGGAGCGTGAGAAGTTCACCAGGTGAATGGTGGTGGGCGGGTGTGTGCAGAGAAGGTGGATGGAGTCCATTGGACATGGGGACAGCAAGTTCGGTTGTGTTTGTTTTCTATTAATTGGTGTTTGGGTGACTAACTTGCACAAAGCACACCTAGGACACAGTACAGCAGTCTCTGCAAACTTCTTAGAGGGTTCATCCCAGAGGGTAGGGCATCCTCCCAGGGGTCCGGATGCCGGAAGGGAGCAGCCCCAGCTCCCCCCCCCCCCCCCCAAAGGGGCTCAGGGCCGACACCCTACCTGAAGGCATCCGCCTGTCTCTGTGTTGTGGACTGGAAATGGTTTAGGAAAGGGAAGGGGCCATGGCCCTCTGTCCTTCCTGAGCCTCTCTCCTCCTTGCTCCATCCGCTCCCCTAGAAGAGTGTGTGTGTGTGACTTTTCCATAAGGTACATGCATTTAAGCCAAGAATGCTGGAATATTGGAAACCCTGAAAATCCCAGAGGAATTAAACGGCAATGTAGGAAATTTAGGCACCCTTTGAAGTGGCGACCATGCTTTGGGGAGAAGAGGGGCAGGAAAAACGAGAGGGGTACAGCAATGAGCCTCCACGCTGCCAGCTCAGAGCAGACTGGGAGCTCTGAAGATGGGGTCCTATCCTCCCTACAACTCTAGGATTCAGAAGGTCTCTGTTGTTCCTCCAGATTGTGGGGTGAGGAGGAAATGGCTTTCGCCTCCATTCATTCCTACTGATTACAGTGGGGCTGGAGTGAGTTAGGGGCGTGGGGGGAGGGGTGTGAGTGCGTGTGTGTGGCTCTGTGTATGGGATTCCAGTTTGGGGAATGTTTTACATAAAGCCACGTCTAGCCAAGTCCATTTCCTCTTCTGTCTACCCCCTTTCTCAGAAATGCTGGGTCCATCCCACCGCCAACGTCTGGTTGTCCATTGCACCCCTCCTGGGTGGGAAGAGGGTGCGGGGAGCTGGGCGGGGCGGCCTGCGGGGAGCCCTGGGGCACCCCTGGGCTCAGATGCCTTGCAGATGAGGTCACATCCTCTCCCTCCCTGCTCCTCCGCGGCTGAAATGCGAGAGGACTAAAATATATGCAGAGCTGGAAGGGCCAGGCTGGGCCGGGCCAGGGCTGGAGCAACCTGGGGCCCAGGCCACCTTCAGCTCTCCCCCCGGCGGAGAGACTGTCCCTCCACCCCCCTGGAGCCCTAACGGGAAACCCAGGGATGAAGAGGCAGCTGGGCTGAGGGAGTAGGGGGTCCCAGGGAGGGTGGGAAGGGTGCGGAGGTGGGGAGACAGTCCAGGCAGGGCCATGAGCAGGGGGCCGAAGGCCTGGCTCCCTGCTCCGGACTCCCTGCTCCGGGCTGCAGCACGTGCCTTGCAAAAAAGCAGCTGCAATCTCTATCTGCCGAAGGAAACGACCCAGCGTGGCCGTTGCACCCCCCTAAGACAATTTGGAACATAATTAGAAAATGATCCATTAAACATCTTGAATTTTTCATCAAGAGTTTAAAAAGTTGTAAATAGCATAACTTTTGCCATATTGACATTTTGATGACATTTAAAAATATACCCAGTTATATCACTTAAAACGTATCAAAATAGAATTGCACTGCTTGCTCCGGATTATCACTCACTTAAAAAATACATTTATAAGCTCTTAAGAGTTGAAAGTTTTACATGGTCCCCTTTTGCCCTGAACCCCACAGACTTTTATCTGGTCATGATTATGTCTATGGAAGAAAATGTATGGGTCACTCTGTTATGTTTCTCTGCCACAAAAGTAGGTATATAAATCGAATTGAATTCTTTTCTCTGACTTTACACGATCTACGTATTTTCAAAATTATTAAATAAAGGCTAAAATTTTATTGGAAATTCATTCCCCTTTAGCCCATGCATCCGTGGGTGAACATTACTTATGTGATGCAACATCAATTCCGTTCTGATTTTTTATTTTTATGGACATTTTGTTCACATAAAAAGTAGATGACAAGGGAAGACGTTCTATTATGGCCCTCTTACTCAATTCTTTGAACTGCACCCAAGTTATTTGCTCAAATATCACAAAGTGATGTATCATCTAAACTATTGTTTGTCGGCTGATGATTCATCAACTGATAACTTATGTCCTCTTCAATTTGTTGAAAACAAAGAATTAAAACCATTTGACTTACGAATGGGTTTGTTACTCAGATAATAGTATCATTTCTTTCCACTTCTGGGAATTCAAATAAGAAGAAGGCTTTACCCATATGTATTAAATGGCTATTAATTATATCTATTACTCTTCCACTTAAAGGAAGCTTGTTAAAACAGATGGACTCAGAAGGCTTCAGGAAATAGAAATGTTTATTTATTTCAATTCATCTTTGCCCCAAATCTTTGTATTAAAGTGCTTTTATTTGGTCACTTGCTTTAAGTCTATTTTTATCAGAACCTTGGTGGTACAGATTTATCTTTTCCAATTTGTGGGAAATAGTTAATGGATAACCAACCAGCCAAATTAGACCGCCTCTGCCAGAAAAACCTTGCCTTCATTTCTCACTTCAAAGAAGTGTGTCAGTGGACATGTTTCAGACTCCTTTGTCACTTCTGAAGTCTAATGTAGTCAGAAAGAGATAGGGAAAGATGACGCGGAGCCTTGCCATGTGCTTGTCACCTGGATGAAATATGGAGGCGGCTCGGCCCTTTCATACTCCCCACTAAGGCGCTCTCAGCCTCTTTCTCACAAACTGCCTCTCCGAAGCTATGCAGCCTTTGGCAACAGCGGGATGAAAGAGGTTATTCATTGAAAATTGCTATCATTCCAGTTCCATTCTACAATATGTCTGAATTGACAACATCCCATCATTGGTGGAAATACCACATTTTTAAGGCCAATGGTATATAACAGAAATACATATAGAACAGGAAGAGACCCCCATCCTTGTGCCTTGATTAAAGATATCACAGTTTTCAAACTGTCCTTTGCTGATGCCCCTGAGGTTTTAAGACTCAGGAGCAGCACATCATCATGAGAGTGCAGGCTGGGTGAGAGGTTGGCCTTTGTTTGTGAAATGGGAGCAGGGTGAGGGAGGAAGGAGAGGCAGGAAAAGAGACCCAGCCTGACACTTTGATCAATGGATCCGTTTAAGCAAAGCTCACATGAGAAGGTGGAAGACCTGAAGACATATTCTTTTCAAATCATCTATGTTCACATACCCTGTGGGAAGCCTATGGGGACCTTCTCAGGCAGAAGGGCTAGAATGGTTGAATTCCACATGACCATTTTGCCCTGAGGCCTTGCTTCACCCTTTTCTTTCTGTGCCTGGTGTTCCTATTTGTGAGGAGTGGTGTGTGGGAGGCAACAAGCTGTGCTCCATCTCTTCCTAGTCCCATTCCATTAGTCACTGAGGGCTGCTTGTTTATCTCCTCAGTTTCTCAAATCCTTCCCCTCCTCTCCATCGCTACTACCTTTGCCTTAGCCCAGAGCCTCATTATCTCCATGTGGGCTACATCACAACTTCCCAGCAGAGCTCCTGGCCCTCTGCACTGCTGTGGAGCAGTTTGGCTAACACAAGTATTTGACCAGGTCGTTCCCTTAGATTAAGCCCTTCCTGGCTGCCTGTGACTCCTAGAATATAGTGCAAATTTCTTATTAAGGTGTGATGGGGATCAGCTTGTCGTTCTACTTGCCATCCTGTGTCCCTGCGGTGCAAAGTAGAACTTTCAGAGGTGACCTCCAGGTCTTACGGAGACTATGCACTGAGTCGCCCAGTTGTGGACGTGGCAGAGTTGGTGTTGTCCACACCACTGTTGAGGGACCTGAGGCAATCCTTCTGCTCACAATAGCTGGCTAAAAGGGCAACATAAAACTTCCCTTCCTTTCATTTCAGGACTTACTATCATCAGCTTTACTTTCTTAGCAACTTTCAAGTATATAATACAGTATACACTCTTATCACCATGCTGTACCCCAGATTCCCAGAACCTATTTATTCATCTTATAACTGGAAGTTTGTATTCTTTGACCAACATCTCCCATGTCCCCACCTACCAGTTCCCGGTAACCACCACTCTTCTCTCTATTTATGTGAGGTTAGCCTTTTCAGAGTCCACATATTAGTGATATCGTACAGTATTTGCCTTTCTCTGACACACAGTATCTTTTTTGCATTCCCCCAGAAACACTTAGCATCTCTAAATGAATGTTGCACATCTTCTGGGTAAAATATGATCTTACCTGTTCCCGGCTGAGCAGTAAGCATTTTAGAGCAGACTTCAGTGCCTGTTAAGGAGGTCTATAGGCCAGAAGAGTAAATTCCATTCTCGGGCAGTTATTAGTAGGTTAATTTGGCATGATCTAAGTCATGGCATCTGATATGGCTTTATCAGCAATCAAGGCAGAGTTTTGACAGCCAAAGTCTGATATTGATCTTTTAGTTTAGAATGAGGGCAGGAAAAAGGGGTATTATGTATTTGGCCCCCTGTATCAGCTTCATAGAACTACCATAACAAGTTACTAAAACCCAATTGACTTAAAACAACAGAAATGTGTTCTGTCATAGTTCAGGAGATCAGAAGGTTGAAATCAAAGTATGGGCAGGGAGACCTCCCTCTGAGGCGAGGGAGAGCTCACCCTTGCTTCTTAAGTTTCTTCTGGTGGCTCCTGTTTTGTGGCAGCATCACCCGAATCTCTGCCTTCCTCTTCACATGGCCTTCTTCCCTATCTCTTCCTCTATGTCTGTGTCTCAAATCTCCCTCTCCTTTTTTTTTTTTTTTAAAGACGCAGTCATTGGATTTAGGGTGCACTGTAAATCTAGGATGATCTCATCTTGAGATCCTTAACTTAATTACAGCTACAATGACCCTATCCTATCTAATAAAGAGGGAATATGCTAATAGACCCTCACACCATAGCAAAGATGGTAGTGCCCACAGCCAATAAGGAGGGAATATGCTAATTGACTGCTACACCCTCAAAGATGGCAGTGCCCACAGCCACAAGATGGCAGTGCCCAGTCTTCTCAACCCCACCACACACCTGCCTCCAGAGTCCCCCAGTCTCCTCAGCCCCCCAGCTGCCCAAGGCTGGCCCGAGGAGCAGGCAAGCCTTGGATGGCAACTGCCCAGCCGCCCAGAGCCACCCGAGGCTCAGGTAACCAGGACCGGCCAAGGTTTGTGCTGCAGGCAGTGGCAGCAGCAGAGGTGTGATGGGGGTGTTGCCTTCCCCTGATCGCCAGGTTGCCTCCTGCCCCTGAGGGCTCCTGGACTGTGAGAGGGGGCAGGCCAGGCTGAGGGACACCCTCCTCCCCCTCCAGTGCATGAATTTTCATGCACTGTGTCTCTAGTTTACAAATAAGATCACATTTCTCAATAATGGGGGTTAAGATTTGGACATATCAATTAGGGGACACTAATCCACTATACTCTCCAAATCCTAACATCTCAGTAAGGCATAGAGAACATTGAAAAATGGATATTGACCATTGTTTGTGGAGCTCATGACGTGTAGGTGGAAGCTTTGGGCATGATGTTATCTTAGTCTTTTGCAATTAGTACACCCAGGGCTTTGACTTTGGCAATCGGTGGTAGCACTGATATGATGTGATGTAGCTGGTTTTGACAACTGTGCAGCTGTCTCTTTTAAAAAGTTAACTTGTTATTGAAGTACACATATCATAGGTGGACAGTTTGATGAATTTTTATAAAGTGAATACTCTTTTGTAATCTGAGTCTGAATCAAGACACTCCATAAGACCCTACATACCAGTTACTATCTGCCAACTGCCATCCTGACTCCCCAGAGCACATAAAGATGATTTGTGTTTGCTTTTGTAATTTATGTAAATGCAGCCTTACAATATGAACTTCTCTGTATCTGTCTTCTTTCACTCAACATTATGGTTATCATTTATTGTTGCATATTATTCATTTTTATTGCTTATGACACAATCAGCTTTTAATAGGTATGGCCTCAGCAGGCTTTAATAAGCATGGACCATGTGGGACCCTTACCTCAGTGGGTCACTGCAGCTAAAGGCTACTTTGCCCACAAGCAAGTGGCTCTTTATGCACATATAGAGGCAGGCTGGACCCTAGCGAGTGGGCAGCTTTCAGATGGTCTCAGGAGACAGGAGGAGCAAGGGTTCAATTAAGAGGAGGCATTAAGGAGGTTTAAGAAGGAGGCAAGAATTTGAGGAAAGGGGAATGAGAGCATTTCGGGAAGGCTTTCAGGTGTGAGACCAGGACCATTCTACTGTGTTCCGAGCAGGTCTGGAAGCCAGAAGGTCAGGACTTTCTACTGAGATTCTACATATTTTGCAGAACAGCAGTGAAAGTTTTGAGTTTTAGACAGTTGGTGGCAAGTAAAGATAACTTATGTAATAAATAGGCAATATGCAAATTAACCCTCATGCAGTCACAAGATGGCTGTGCCCACAGCAGAGGTGGGGTTCCTGTAACACAAGATGGCTGTGCCCATAGTGGAGGTGGGGTTCCCGTAACAAGCAATCCGCAGGGACCTGAGGTTGCGTGGCACCGGGCCAGGGCAGGGGGGGACCTGAGGCTGTGCCCCCCTGCCCTGCAGTGCTTGACAGGGGACCTCAGGCCACATCCCCTGCCCTGGCACTGGGTTGGGGGACCTCAGGCTGTGCCCCCCACCCAGAGGAGCTTGATGGGGGACCTCAGGTTGTGCTCCCTGCCCCAGCACCGGGCGGGGGACCTGAGGGTACACCTGGGGACCTGAGGCTGCACCTCCTGCCTGGAGAAGCTTGATGGGGGTGGGGTCAGCTGGGTCTGGGTCTCATCCAATGGGGGTGGGGCTGGCCAGGTCTGGGTCTCCTGTGTTTTTGAAGTGCATGTGGGTGGTGGGTGGGGACTTGACTCTAGGTCTCGCCCCAGACTCTGACAGGAGGGAGATTTTCATATACATTTTACTAATTTTCTTTCATCTCTGATACTTCTATTATAGAGAAAGGACAAATAGTAATATTAAAATATTTCCTCTAATTAATTCCCTTTTAATGTGCATGAATTTTGTGCACCAGGCCACTAGTATTTAAATAAAAATGGAAAATCTCCCCAGGAGATAGTTTCACAGGCAGTATAAGATAAACCACCCCCAAATTCTGTTCTTTTTGAAAAAGTATTCCTTTTAACTGTATTCAAGACCAAGAGAGGGAACTACAGAGCAACTAACTTTTAATTCCTGCAGCTTGCCCACAAGTTCAAGAGAAACTCCCATCCTGCGATTTCAAAATGGTTCAGATATGTTACTTACATAAACTCTGACTATAGCTCTAAAGGTCAGAAACCCATATTGTGGCTTCCCCTACATAGATAGATTTTATTAAGAAAAAATAAAAAGGAATGAGATCCTTATCATAAAGAGAATGCTATCGTCCAAGTTTGTGGTAGAGAAATAGATATTATTGAAAACACAAGATTAGTTGTTCTTAAAGGAGGACATCAAAATGATGGACGTGCTTTATAATAGAAACAGCATTTGGATTTCAGGGAAGTCCAACAGGAAATGTGAAGCACAGTTTTACAAAAAGCAGCCTGGACTCACATGTGCAGCAGCAGCCGTGATCCAGGAAAATCTGGAAGTGTCTGTCCTCAGACCCGCGGACAGCAGGGCGCAGGGGGAGTGCATTGTAAGAATGACTGGCAACTGCCCCTTGGAGAAAGGAAAAGATAGCCACGTGGTCGGTCAGACTCACAATAAGAGACCAGAAAGATCCGTGTAAAGCACTAAAAACATGAATGAACTTTATGGTGGCCTGGGAAGTGCCTACGGGAGCACCTGAGAAACTGATGGCATTGGGTCTCTGAAGGGGCTCAGGAGCGAGGGACGTGGTAACGAGCAGCCCAGCAGGACAAACACAGAGTCCAGGTGGGGCAAAGGCCGGACGGATGGGCGGAGAGCTCTGGGGGGATTTTCCAACCCAGGAAGGTGGAGGTGGGCAAGACTGATCCGAACAATGGTTGCTTTGAACAGGACCAGAATTAATAGTTATTAATAATTTTATGTCTTTTATTATGATAAATCCCAAAAGAAAAAAATTGGAAAATTATGTTCAGAAAACAAATATTGAGAAACAAAGAATGGGGTGGTTTAAATAAAGGGCCAACTTAAAAAACAGGTTAAATGGATACAGAGTGAGCATTCCTGAAAGAAGTGGGGGCCACGAGGAGAAAGAAAGCACCGGAGCAGTCTCTCACCACTGCCCAGCTTCGCATGATAGAAAGAAATGCTCTTCAAAGGGCTAAACATTTTTTAAAAATATATTTTATTGATTTTTTACAAAGAGGAAGAAAGAGAGATAGTTAGAAACATCGATGACAGAGAAACATCGATCAGCTGCCTCCTGCACACCTCCTCCTGGGGATGTGCCCACAACCAAGGTACATGCCCTTGACTGGAATCAAACCTGGGACCTTTCAGTCTGCAGGCTGATGCTCTTTCCACTGAGCCAAACCGGTTAGGGCAAAGGGCTAAACATTTTAAAAATACATGAAGACACCTCAGAAGTACACTCAGAGCATCAGCATCAATACAGCTTCTGTCCAGGACTCTGCTAGTGTCCTCCAGTTGAATGAAGTGTGTGTGTGTGTGTGGGGGGGGGGGCGGGGGGGGTAGGGGAGGGGGAGGAGTGATGTAAAGAAAATCTCCCAGGAGGCCAGCATGCTCAGTGATGGAGCGTTGACCTATGAACGAGGAGATCATGGTTTGATTCTGGTCAGAGGGCATAAGCCCGAGTTGCTGGCTCATTCCCCAGTTGGGGGGGTGGGGGGGAGGAGTACAGAAGGCAGTCAATCAATGATTCTCTCTCATCATTGATGTTTCATGAAAGTCTCCCAGGAGACAGTTTTACAGGTCCCGTCAACTCCATAGAAGGAGAGAACAGACACTGCTACTGTGGGATGCTACCAAGTGCCTGCCCACGAGAGGCTGCGGGGGAGAACGGGGTGGGGGCGCTCCTGCTCACGGAGTCCCTGGAGTCCAAAAAGAAATGGACAATAAGAGGTTTGGACTATTCTGGTTGGGAAAGGAAAGTGTTTCAAGTAAGAAGACCTGGTGACTGGAGCTGCCATGACTGCAAATTGCTAAACTCAGCAGGAAGCAATGAGAGGAGACTATGCATACTGCCCCCGTCCCAGATGGCACTGGTGTAGAGGAACAGAGGAGCCTCTCAAGGGGAGGTCTGACCTTACTGAGTCTAAGTGGGCTCCAGACCGCAGGCTAGCAGGGCCTGGCTGGCATCCTAGCAGAAGGGAAAAAAGTTCTTGGTCCACGTCTTCTGTTCTTCACTCTGGTTCTCTCCCCTGAGCTTTGCAGCACCTACAGGGCCTGTGGGATATACCTTTGCTGTGGTAACTGCTAATAGCCAGGGATGTGCTGAGTGTGGCTTGCACAGCATCAATCTGTTGAGCTTAATGTTAGCTCTTTGGATGCTTTGCGATGAGGCTATTGAGAGACTTGGTCACTATCACTTCGGAGGCACTGAAGTGACTTGAAGTGAAACGTCTCACGGAATCAATCTCACCGCCGCCTGATAGCAACAAGAGTTAGGTTCCTACACAAAGTTCTGGTCACAAAAACATCAGCAGACTTCTAAATAAAAACCCAGAGCACCTTTAATATCAAACATTGAGATAAGTGTGAGCTACACAGACATTTAAGAAAGAAGAACAAAAACAAGCAAGATAATTATTTTCCAACCTGCTTATTCCAGTTCAGGATCCTGGGTGGTGGGAGCCTTTCCCACTGCTCAGGGCACAGAGGGGAGCCCACCCTGGACAGGGGCCACTCACTCAGATGGGCCATTGGAGACGCCCAATCCGGGCAGCAGAAACCCCACAGACATGGGGAGAAGGTGCAAAATTGACTTTTAAATCAGCGTTATAACAAACAACATGAAGCAAAATGGCATTCTTCAAGGACCTGCTGCACCTATTGTCTCTAACCAAAAGAAATCTGAAGAGGTTTTTTTTTTTCTTTTTCTGAAAAAAGGCAGAGTTTGGGATTTACTTTGCAGCCATTAAGGCGGCTGGGCGCCCGAGCAATGAGCATTGCTTTCACTGCATGTGTGGGGTTTTAGGCTTTATGGGTTATTTCGTGTGCTTTAGTAGGATGACTTTTGGGAATGCTCAATTTTTTTCATTAATTAACGTCCATAAATTAATGGTAATTGCGCCTTCACTTTGCCCCCGTGGCTTACCCGTGGATGACGGGGAAAACCTGGACTCTGCGCTGAGCCTACTGCAGGCGAGTGCTCGGGCAGCGCGGACCACTGTTTCAGCGAGACGGTGGGGAGAACACAAACGCACACATAGAGGCACACAGTACACAATGCTCTGCACTTTGCTCGCTTTGCCTCGCTAGGTATAACTTGGCTGTGGGTTTCCATCGGTACACACGGAGCCACCACACACTTTTTGTGAACTGGATTGTATTTTACTAGGTGGTATATCACAGTTGAACCAGTTCCCCAGGGATGGACATTGGGTTTCTAACCTCTTACTTTTAGTAACAACTTTGTAGTGGGCAATGCAAATGTTCATCTTTACATGTGTGAGTACATTTGCAGCTCAAATTTCTGGAAGCTTCCCTGCTGGTCACATTGTATTGAGCAAATATTTAAAAGCACTGGTTTGACCTGGCTGGTGTGGCTCAGTGGTTGAGTGTCAACCCAGGAACCAAGAGCTCTCTGCTTTGATTCCCCGTCAGGGCACATGCCCGGGTTGCAGGCTCAATTCCCAATTGGGGAGTGCAGAAGGCAGCAGATGGATGAAGTGTCTCTTTCATCAATGCTTCTGCCTCTCTATCCCTCTCCCTTCCTCTCTCTCTAAAAATCAATAAAAACGTATTTTTAAAAAAGCACTGGTCTGACGGGCACTGCATTGTTAGGTGAGGCCTGCACATCTGGGCTTGGATGTGTCTCAGTTGGAATCAGACCAGGTCAGAGGGAACTGCCACAGAGTGTGGTAGGTGACTCAGTGGAATGGACCAAGGATGCTGAGTGAGGCCCTCGGAGGGAGAGTTCCCAAGGAAGTGGCAGTTAAGGAGACAACTGAAGGGTGGTTAAGAATTGCACATTCATGCCTGGTGGCGTGGCTCAGTGGTTGAGTGTCAACCTATGAACCAGAAGGTCACGGTTCAATTCCCGGTCAGGTCACATGTCTGGGTTATGGGCTTATTCTCTGGTATGGGGCATGCAGGAGGCAGCTGATCCATGGTTCTCTTGCATCATTGATGTTTCTATCTCTCTCTCCCTCTCCTTTCCTCTCTCTGAAATCAATACAAATATATATTCTTTTATTTTATTTATTTATTTATCTTTTTTTTTTATTAAGGTATTATATGTGTACATATCTTACCATTGCCCCACCCCCACCCCAATCCCATATATGCCCTCACCCCCCAATGTTTTGCATCCATTGGTTATGCTTATATGCATGCATATAAGTCCTTATTTCCCCCACCTCTCCCTAACCTTCCCGTTGTAATTTGACAGTCTGTTTGATGCTTTACTGCTTCTGTATCTATCTTTTTGTTCATCAGTTATTAATGTATTTTTTATTATCCACAAATGAGTGAGATCATGTGGTATTTTTCTTTCATTGACTGGCTTATTTCACTTAGCATAATGTTCTCCAGTTCCATCCAGGTTGCTACAAATGGTAAGAATTCCTTCTTTTTTATGGCAGCATAGTATTCCATTGTGTAGATGTACCATTGTTTTCTGATCCAGTCATCTGCTGACGGGCACCTAGGCTGTTTCCAAATCTTAGCTATTGTAAATTGTGCTGCTATGAACATAGGGGTGCATATATCCTTTCCGATTGGTGTTTCTAGTTTCTTAGGATATATTCCTAGGAGTGGGATTACTGGGTCAAATGGGATTTCCATTTTCAGTTTTTTGAGGAAACTCCATATTGTTCTCCACAGTGGCTGCACCAGTCTGCATTCCCACCAGCAATGCCCGAGCGTTCCTTTTTCTCCACATCCTCGCCAGCACTTGTCGTTTGTTGATTTCTTGATGATAGCCATTCTGACAGGTGTGAGATGGTACCTCATTGTCGTTTTGATTTGCATCTCTCGGATACAAATATATATTCTTTTAAAAGAATTATGCATCCAAAAAGGGTTGGAGAATGTTCAAGGCAGAACAAAACAAAATAAAACACACACACACACACACACACACACACACACACACACACACACACACCAAGTGCAAAATCCACAGGTGAGAGAAAGCAGAGAATTTGGGAAACAGCACATCTGGCTTCAGGGTCCAGGGTGAGGAGAGGGATGGAAAGAAATGGAGCTGAGCAGGCATTAGGGCTGTGTTGTAAGGGTCCCATGTGACAGGGCAGAGGCTGTGCACTGGCAGAGATGACCCATTGAGCTTTCTGCTGCAGAAGGACCGCCCTGGCTGCGTGTGGAGGAAGACTGGGCACAGCATGGAGGCAACCAGACCAGCTGGGAGCCTGTGTAGGGGACTGGATATTCATAATGAGGAGGAAAGAATAAAGAGTACAATTCCTAAACTTCTGGCTTAGGCAGCTAGAGAGGATATGGTTTTGGAGGGAAAGAAGGTGAAAGGCGATGGCTAGCAGTCCAGTCTTCACATCAAGTTGGCAACTATGCTAAGAGCAGTGTCTCTCGCCTTCTGATTTTAGTTACCATGTCTTTAAACTCAGCTTTTCATTGCTGTGCCTGGGGTCAGAGGCAGAGTGGGACTGCAGTCAGGATTCCGTGGTACAAATTAGGCACTGCATGGGGGGGAAGCGGGAATGGATGCTGCACCGATTTCCATGGGACAGCTAAGTAAGGATGTCCATGCGTCCGATCGCCCATGTGGTGCTGAGGAGAGATGTGCGCTCTAGATGCTTGTATTTGGGGATTTTCAGCAAGTGGACGAGTGAAGCCAGGGAAGCTGGTGAGGGTAGCAGGGGAAGCACAGAGTGTAAGGAGAGCAGTAATGGAGC
Source organism: Corynorhinus townsendii (assembly GCA_026230045.1). Classification (NCBI taxonomy): domain Eukaryota; kingdom Metazoa; phylum Chordata; class Mammalia; order Chiroptera; family Vespertilionidae; genus Corynorhinus; species Corynorhinus townsendii. The sequence continues at coordinate 128,172,440 of JAPDVU010000003.1, read as the reverse complement.
AGGAGGAGAGAACCCCACAATGGAAGCATTTGTGGGATGGGAAGCAGCAACGGTAACTGGGAAGAGGGGCCAAAGGGGACCCGGAAAACGGAGGGAATCCTGTCTCAGTCTGCCAGAGAGGAGGGTGTTTTAAGAAGATGGGAGGTAGCAATGGTGCTGAAGACACTGGAGGCAAGGGGACAAAGGCAGGGACAGAAGTGGGTCACAGCTTCCAATGTGATGGGATGGAAGGAAGGAGTCAGCCGCTGAGACCGCAGGTGGGTGGAGGAAGGTTGCTATCTGCTGAGAATGCGTGGGGAGTTAGTGAGATGGGTTAGAGGAGGTTTAGCTGAAGTTTGAAAAAGCTGTTGAGGAGAAAGGGGTAAAGAAAACCAAGAAATGAAAACTGATTTACGAGCAGCCACTGAGGGCCACGCTGAGGTTGGAGATCATGAATCTGAAATAGCACAGTTTCTGTGCTGTTGATGTGCTTCAGCATCATTCAGCTGCCTGGGTGAAGGGCAGGGAAAGCTGGGAGTGGCTTAGTTCTGAGATGAGTTTGGCTGGGTGGGTGTGGGTGCAGCTGGCCTATCAATGGACCGCCCAAGGACCTCCCAGTCTCTGTGAATTATGACATTCACACTCCTCTTTGTGTGAAATATCTTTCTCCCTCTTCCTTCTCTCCTGTGGTTGAGAGAGTGCTCCTGCTTGCTTTTCAGGACTTAGTTCAGATGCCTTCTCTTCTATGAAAACCATTCTCCTTCATCAGCGCTCCTCAGCATTGCCTATGAACTTAGAGTATGTCTTGCCTCCTGACATGTGGAGTGACTGTGACTAGTGTATCTGCAACCAACCCGGTTACCTGGGTCTGCCGTTTCAGCACTGAACACCCTGGTCCAGGAAGCTGGTCAGGCCCAGCCATTCTCTCTCTAACACCCATTACAATATAATGTAATATTCATATAATGTGTGTTAGAACACCTGAGTGTGTGTGTGGATACAGATCTGCATTGTGATACTAATGTCTTTGGGGATAAAAGGTAGTGATGGGGATGGAGAGGAAATAATTTTATTTGCCTTTTTGGTTTCTTTCCCCCAGCGATACATAGTGTCACCTTTTAAAACTCTCATTTCATAGATAAGGAAACTGAAATTAAGGTCTAGAAAGCTTAAGCATTACCCAAGATGACACAATTCCTTTTCTTTTTCAATTAATTGACTTTTTTTTGAGCAACTTTAGGTTTACAGGAAAATTGAGAGGGAAGTACATAAAGGCCCCATATATTCCTCATCCCTGCCTCCATGTCCACTATTATTAACATCTTGTGATATATTTCTTATAATTGGTAAGCCAATATTGATAAATTATTAACAAAACTCATAGTTTGCATTCGCGTTCACTCTCCCTGTTGTTCATTCTGTGAGTGTGACAAAGTATAATGACATGTACCCACCACTCCAGTATCACACAGTTTCCCTACCCTAAAATCCCCTGTGCTCCTCCACCTGTTCACCCCGACCCCACTCAGTCACTGGCAACCACTGATCTTTTAACTGTCTCTACAGTGTTGCCTTTTCCAGAATGTTATATATTTAGGATAATACAGATTGGCTTCTTTCACTTAGTGATATGCCTTTAAGGTTTCTCTATGTCTTTACATGACTTGATAACTCATTTCTCTTTAGGATTGAATACTATTCTATTTTCTGGATATGTCCCAGTTTTTTGTTTTTTTTAAATCTATTCACCCATTTCAGGACATCTTGGTTGCTTCCAAGTTTTGGCAACCATGAATAAAGCTGCTATAACATTAGTGTGCAGGCTTGTGTGTGTGTAAATAAGTTTTTAACTCATTTAGATTAAGATCAGGGAGTGGGATTGCTGGATCATAAGGCCTGAGTATTGAGTTTATAAGATACTGCCCAAACATCTTCCAAAGAGGCTGTACCATTTTGCATTCCCAGCAGTAATAACTGAGAGTTCCTGTTGTTTCATGTTCTCACCAGTATTTGAAGTCATCAGTGCTTTGGATTTTGGCCATTCCAATAGGTGTGCAGTGATTTCTCCTTGTTGCTTTAATATGCAATTCCCTAGTGACATATGATATGAGCATCTTTTCATGTGCTAATTTGTATATCTTCAGATTTTTCACAAAGATATACAGATTTGTTATCTTTGGTGGAATGTCTGTTCAGATCCTTTGCCCAATTTTAATTAGGTTATTTGCTCATTGTTGAGTTTTAAGAGTTCTTTGTATATTTTTAAATACCAGTCCTTTATCAGATATGTGTTTTGCAAAGATTTTTTTTCTCCAGAATGTGACTTGTATTTCCATTCTCTTAATATAACTACTTTTTGTGGATGTATAATGTATATAAAATAATGTCCAAATCATAAGCATAGAACTCTAAATATAAATATCCTTACAAATATACTTAATACATATATATGTTAATATAGTAAGTGTATAATAAGTATACAGTTTATAAGTGTACTTAATTTTTACAAAGTGCACACCTCCAGGTAACCAGCACCCAGACCAAGGCAGAATATTGCCAGTAATCTGCTAAAGTCACCTTTCAGCCCCTTTCCAATTGGTATTGGAGATGCTAGGGACAACTATACAGACTTCTAACAACACAGATTCATTTTGCCTGTTTTGAACTCAGCAAAAATTGAATCATATACAAGACTAGTGCCCTGATGCAAGGATTCCCTCACACTGAAAGGAAATTTATTAGAAAGTGGTGGGCGGGGCAGGACAAGAGGGGTGGGACTTAACAAAAGGAGCCTGGCGCACCCTGGAGTCAACCTTCCGTGGTCCCTCCCTGGCCAGCCGCACTTGGGGTGGCCCCGGGGCTCAAAAGGGTGTCTGTGGAGTGAGCAGGGTCCCTCCAGCAGGTGGGGTCCCTTGGCCTGGCCTGTGGGGATCAGGCTGAAACCACTCTTCGACATCCCCCCCGAGGGGGTCCCGGATTGCAAGAGGGCGGTTCTCAGGTGACACATCCCAGAATCGGGTGCCCTCCTCTCTGGTTCTGGGGTGAGTTACCCGAGAACTGCGGCTGCTAATCACCGCAGGTCTGCAGCTCCTGTGTTGAGCGTCTGCCCCCTGGTGGTCATTGTGTGTCATAGCTACCAGTCAGTTGGTCGGAGGTTTGCTTAGCCTTTTATATATATAGATATCACCTTTTCTATCTGACTTCACTTGCTCAACAGTTTGTTTAGGGGTCCTGGGAGCTTTTGGCTGTGGGACCTGAGGCTGTGCATCTCAGCCTCTTCATTCTGAAGAAAACGGGTATCTACCGAGTACCTGTATTCGCTGTTTTAATTTTTTTCTTCAACTCTGGGAACCAGGTACTGTTTCCTTCCATTTTGCACTGAGAAAACTGAGGCATGGAGAGATTAAGTAATGGGTCCCTATCACAGAGCCAGTAAGTACGAGAGCCAGGATTTGAACGCAGGTGTTGCTGACTCCAAAGTCCTGCTCACCCCACCATGTTTCATCTGTAAAATTCCCTCTACAAACCTCAGTCCTCTTCTTGACAGTAGAAAGCTGGATGAGCTGGAGGGCAGGTTTGGTGAGGAATCAGGTGTGCTGGAACACCCCTCCGGCCTGGAGCAGGTGGGTTATGGGAGGAAAGAGACCCCAATGCCAGCAGCTCCAGGCTAGGGCTGCTGCAGGGGACTCACACTGCTCAGACCTCAGACTCCTTGAGCCAAAGCTCTTCATCTCCATTTAATTTTCAAAATAGCCCCGTGAAATAGGGGGACTTGTGTTCTCCCCATTCCGCAGGGAAGAAACCCAGCAATCCTAAACCACTTGCAGAGGAGCACAGCTCCAGCATCCCCTTGTCTAGTCCGTGGTGCAGCTACTCATTGCCTATGAAGGCCCAGAGTAATCTGGGCAAAATGACCCCAAAGACACAGAGAAACCGCTCTCAGCGGGCAGGACCATGAGGCAAATACAGCAACATCTATCCCCAAACATCTCTGATGTCTAATGGACCCCAGCCAGAGACGTGGCCCAAATTCCTCTCCGCATATGGTCTGATGACTCTCCTCTCAGAACCCATTCCTCCCCCAAGGCTCCGCAGGGGCAGCACGGCCTCCATCTGCAGCTGCCACTTCAGACCTGAGGAAGCTCTTTAGAAAGACCCTCACCGAAAGTGCTCCAAGCTTCTCCTCTGGCCCTGTTCTGCCTGCCCAGCCTTGATTCCCGCCCCTGCCCCTCTTCCTCAGTAAGCTCCTGCCACCCAGAGTCTCTCTGTTCTCTGAAACCACCCTTCCCTGACCGAGCCTTCCCTCCTCTGGCCTTAGCCACCTTCTGCTTCTTAGTTGAGCCAAAGGGCTGATGGCTGTGCCTGGCGAGGAGGCGGGAGGTCTTCCATCTTGGGTGATGGGGCACCCCAGCACTCTGTGGCTGACCCTTTCCCCCCAGGCCTTGAAATGTCCCACCTCTTGCAGAGACTCATCAGGAGGACCAGTCTGCAGGTGTGTGTCACAGAAGAGTCCAGCCTGGACGCCCAGCCTGGAGGATCGAATCCTGTGCTCTAGGACTTCCCAGGGCCCTGGCTAGCGCTGAGTGCATGCATGTGAGTGTGCACCTGTGTGAGTGAGCACGTGTGTGTGTTTGTATGTGTATCTATATGTGAGTGTGTGTATGTGTATGTGTGCGTGTGTGTGTGTATAAGTTAAGTTCAAGGATATTTACTTTCCCCTACTGAATGCTTTGTTGTTTTTAAATTAAAGTTTATATATATATATATATATATATATATATATATATATATATGTATTTTTTTTTACTACACAAGGCTCCTGACACCTAGGAGGTTGAACATATATGGGGGGAATGGGAAGAAACAGCATGAGTCCAGAGTAAGCATTACTGTCCAGCCTTTATTCCCTCCTGTGCCCCCATGGCAAGGATGATCCATGGGTGCTCCACGTCCATTAGAGTGAATGGATGGAGGCAGAGGATCATAATCATTTATTCACTTACACATTTCTTTCAAGACAATTATGAAGTGCCTACTACATGGCCAACATGGTGATAAACCTGGGGATGGAAAAACAAATAAGATTTTGTCTTGCAAATACATCAATATAATAGTAAGTATGAAGTGTTAAAACTGAAGTCCACACTGTGAGCTATAGAGGACCAAGAATAGAAATGCCTATTTCTAATTCTGGGGAGCCCCGGTAGGCTTCCTGGAGGGGGTGACATCTGAGCTGTATCTGGAAGAGAATGAGCCACTGGAATGAACCCTTACATTTTCACAGTGCTTCATGGTTTATAGGTTCCTTTCACAGCCATTATCTTACATCTTTTTCTCTACAACCTTTTGGAGTTGCCCAGGGATGAAATATTCTGATTTTACATTGGGGAGTGTGTGTGTGGGGGGGGGGGCGGGGGGAGCAGCAGTGCCCAAGGTTAAGTGGATGGACCAAAGTCACACACAGACACTCCTAGGTGGCCTGTTTCCTGCTTCCTGGTTCTGGGCTCTTTCAGCTCACTACCAGGTGGCCTTCCCCCCTCTTCCTCCTCCACTCCCCTTTTCCCCTCCCCCCCTTGTTTTGTTGAATGCAGCTGAAGACAAGATAGCAATTTTGTGATAATCCAGGCAGGTGTACTGGAATCAGGTGTGGGGGAGCTGGTGGACACCTCAGAATAGCCCTGGGGCCTTGCCCAGGACTCCGCCCCAGGAAATGCCCTGGGGTGGCCCCTCTGAAAGACAGTTTTGGCATCTGTACCAATGCTGTGATCCAGGGCCTGCTCAGGGCTACCTCCTGGGCCCTTCTCTCAGTGTGGCTCTGCGCTGGACTCAAGGCAGTGGGAGGGAGTGGGGTGAAAAGTCCACTAACTGCTGTGGCATTTGCTTCTGGGGAATTCCACCCTCACCCCCATGGCCTTTTACAGCCATTACATTTACTTTATTTAAAATTAGGAAGTAATTGACATCTGCCACTCAGTATAATCAGAGCTCTGTTCCCCTTAAGTCTTCATTTTCCCCTTCTCCTCCCCTCCTGGACCCCAGGAGTCATAATCAAAATATTTCATTAAAGATCCTTTTAGTTCCAATCACTGGATGAACAGGGAGTACTTCGATTATATTTATTACTAGAGGCCCAGTGCACGAATTCGTGCATGGGTGGGGTCTGGCCAGCCCGATTGGGGCCGGGCCTGTCAGGAGGAGGAGACAGCAGGAGGTTAGCCAGCTGGCCCACCCTGATTGGGGCCCAATCAGGGTCACCTAGGGGCAGGAGCTGTGGGCGATTGGCCAGTGGGCCCCACCCCCGATTGCAGTGGGGGAGCCGATTGGGGGTCAGCGGCCAGGGGATGGGTTGTGGGTGGTGGGCTGGCCAGCCCCACCCCTGAATGGGGTAGGGGGGTGGATCAGGTGCCAGTGGCTTGGGGGAGGTGCCATGGGTGGTTGGTTGGCTGGCTCTGCCCCTGATTGGAGTGGGGGGGCCGAGTGGGGGCAGAGCTGGCTGGGGGTCCATGGGCCATTTGGGGTGGTGGGGGCCTATTGGGTGGGGCAGGTGGGGGGAGGGGCTGTAGGAGGTTGGCCAGCTGGCCCCACCCCCTGATTGGGCCGTTTTGCTGGGCATCATAGCGATCGGTAGTTCCGGTTGTTTCAGTGTTCTTATTTCTGGCTTGATAGATAGATAGATAGATAGATAGATAGATAGATGTTTTACTTAACTGTTAAGTACACAAGCAACACAAAAATAATTCTCCCTGTAAAATGTGACCCTTACAGATAAACTTCTAGAGAACCAGACAGACTCTTCTCTCTTTCCTGGTGCTCAGCTGCCTCTAACAGTTGTAGGCAGGAGTATCTGCAGAGCCACTTGCTCTCCTTCTCTTCCCAGCCCTGGCTCCCTGGGGCCTAGGGGTGGATCTGTAGGCAGCAGGCGTAGGGAGAATGGAGGCAGAAAAAGATCCACACAGGTCTGCAAGTGAGGTCAGGATTCTTAGGAAGAGCATTCTGGGGTCCCTGTAGAAGGAGAAGTGGTATAACTGAGGACCTCGTGGCTGGAGGGAAGGGTCTGAAGGGAGCCTGCTGGCCCAGATGTAAGGGCAATGTTGCCAGGGTCCTCCCCATCCTGCCGAGACAAATGTGGTTATCAGATTTTCCTTTAACTCATCAACATAGGGAATATGTGTGGTTATAGGAAATAAAAAGGTGTTGTTGTGAAGGTTATTCTCCTACCCCCTGGGATAATATCACACTGTCTATATTGTTCTACAGCTTGCTCTTTTTCACTTACTCTGCAGTAAGATTTTTCCACATAGCTCTATGCTTTTATTTCAACTGCCACTCAGTATCCTGTTGGGTATGGTTATGCTACTACCATAGTGTGCCGCATCAGCACAGCCAAGGGTTCGGTGAGCCTGAGGGAGGGCTGGCAAAGGATGAAGAAAAGACAGACAAAGAGAATAAGATGGGTCTAGGTGGATCTTCTGTGTGTGACTGAGACCACAGAACAGATCCAGACTGAAAGTTGATGCTTTATTTTATAGTCAGAGGTAAATAAGGTAGTGGTCACCGTAGTTACAATGTTCTTGTGAGTTTCACTTGTTTTGGCAGCACTTGCTGCACCTCCCACAGCCCATTAGCTACCCAGGAAAGATCTAGGGAGCAGTCACAAGATCAAGCTTAATTATGCTAAGAGGGCTGTGCCCTCTGAGCTGGGACTTGTTTGCAGCTTTGCCAGCAGGTTAGTTCCAGGCTTACCCCTATAAATGCTCCCTACACCGTAGTTTAGTTAAAGATAAGAAATATTTGTTTAGCACAGGTTTTCGTGCTATAAAACAGTATGGGCATTCCTGAAAAGCCCTGCATTTTGAAAAATTGCACACCAAACATAATAGGCTAAAAACAGTAGGAATGGGTAGACCTTCAAAATGTATGCAACTGGGTAACAAAACCCCACCAAAAGCAGAAATTGGTGCCTCCGGTGAAAACCTGGGTAGTCCAGGCATGAACCTCTACACCTCGAGGTGGCTTCTGGGGATGTTAAGCCACACAGAACTACAGCAAGAGACTGTTGCCTGCAGGTGATGAGAGCGCAGATGGAGTGGACTCCAAGCCAGGTGGGCACAGGAGGAAGTGCAACCTGCTTCCTAGGTCAGTCTCTCTGGGGACCACACCCCAGGTGCAGGCACGCTTTCATGTTTTTCTTAAAATAGAGCTGTAAGGGCTCTTGCCTCCAAAGAAGCTGAATTGAGGGTTTTCCCCTTTCTTGGTGGAGGTTATCATTCTATTCCCAATATTCCAGCTCTCCTTGCTAGGGAAACATTTACATAAACCAAGCCAACTTTCACTCTATAACCACATAATTGCCCTATTTATCAGTTGTGGATGCACACATTATAAAAATATGTACCGTTGGCATAAAGGTGATTAGACTATAGTACATATTCAGTAATTTTGTAATGGATGAGAGGGAGATAAGTAATGAAAGTAAAAGGGAAGGAAGGAAGGGAGGGAGGGAGGAATGGAAGGAGGGAGGAGAAGGAAATAAGAACTGAAGAATAATTTAAAGAAACAGACAGTAAACACCTTTGGTTAACAGTGCTCACTTAACATGATCAGGTTCATTAATTCCTAAATAAGTGTCCATGATAGATCTCTGAAGGTCCTTGAAGAATTTTTTTGGTTGGTTTGAGGGAAAATAAAGACTATATAAGTGAGTAGAAAATATTTTTTGATGGAGTGTCTTCATTCTGAGTTTGTCTTACTGTTTGTTATTAAAATTCTTTCTTTGTGAAACAATAGTCAGAGTAAATGGTATTTCTATATATGTATCTATCTACATATTCTTATTTGGAAAAATACAAAGTCATCAGCTTTTTAAAGGTCCTCCATGTTTGGGGGAAAGTTTTGCTTATTTATCAAGTACAAAGTCGGGGAATCACTGAAATTTCAGCCATCCCTGAACTTCAATCTAAATGGTTCCTAGCCTATTCCCACAGAAATGGTAGCTAGTCTATTCCTCAAACCCTAGCCTTCTTCCAGGGATCCAAAGGAGAAATCTTGTACATAAACCTTCCAGCCCCATGATAAAACATACACAATGGGGTCCCCCATAAATGTAATTCTCTCTACTCCAAGAAGAAGGGTTACTTTATTCATTTTTCTAATGTAAACATTTATTTAAAAAATACTACGGAGGAGAGATGGGGATTCAAAAAACAGAGCCATATGCAGAAACAAAATGTAAGGGACCAAAAAACGAGAGAGAGAGAGAGAGAGAGAGAGAGAGAGAGAGAGACCATAGGCACTGGAGAAGAGAGGAGAGTGGAAAACTATTTACATTTACATGTCATTTATAAAAGAGCAAGTCTACAGGAGAGTAATACCAGGTATAAATGCAAAATATAGTGGCACGTCATGTGAAGAAAGAGGAGACCAGTACCTCACAGAAACAGGAGGCGAGGGACCTGGTGGGGTTTGTTTGCTTTGTCTGCAAGGCCACTGGCAGTATGCTAGCACCTCCCTTAGTCTGTGTAACACACAGTCTGGGGGGCAAAGAGGTGATGAGCTGTGAAAACAGTACCAAACAATCCAGAGAAATAAAATACAAGTTTGGGTGATCAGTGTAAAAAGAGGGCCTGTGTGAGGTCACGGGCAGAAAGTGTGGGGAGCAGAAGGTGGGTTTCTTCTGGTTTCTCTCCAAGGGTTGAAGAAGGGCTACTTTAAATCTTGTTTGAATTTCATGCTGTGGAAGTTCCCTTCAAGTATAACTTCTTATTTCTCACAATGCAAATGGGGGAAATTTGGAGGGTGGAGCTAGAACATGATGTGAACCCCTAGATTGCCCATAGATCCCCTTGGCCAGCCAAGGAATGACTCTCTGGAACTCTCTTCTTATCTCCAGCGATTGCCCTATGGTGCCTTTACCTGAATGGAGTCAAGTCCAGGGTAGAGGGAGAGGCTGGAACAGAGGCTCAGGGAACCAGTGTTTCTGAGCTTAAAAATGCAGCCCGTGTATAGCATCAAGGGCAGGGGACAGAGATTGGAGGGAGACTTCTCTTTGCATAAACTTGTGTCACATGAATTTTGAACTAATCAAATTTTCTAAATGAACTTACAGAAACATCCTGGCTCAGCTTCTAATTACTGGCTTCCAGCAAGTGATCTAACTTCCAGTTTTAGTGCCTCATCTAGAAAATAAAGTTAATCCTCCCATAATACTATGGGTAAGGGTTAAACAAGAAAATGCTGAGCCCAGTCTTGCATGAAATAAGTCTTGACTACGTAGTAACTAATTACTCTTCAGACATGAAGGATTTCAGCTCATATCTCAAAGGAACTCACAAAACAGCCGAGAAGACACTCTCCACAAGGAGCGGTTAACCCCTGTTCAGGGCAAGGGAGTTTACAGGGAGTACCCTCCATCTCACTGCATTTTCTCTGCACCAGTGAGGGGCTGGGTGGTGCTGGAAGCAGGAGCTGACTGGAGGTCACATTGAGGGATGGCAGGGCAGAATCTAGAACTCTGGTCTTGCAACCTCCTTTCCTGACTTCTTTGGGTCATGCTCCCTTGAGTGAAGGCCATTCTGTATTGGTTTGTGCGGTCAGGTTAAGAGAGAGACCTAGAATGCTCTGCTTCCTCGGTCCTGTCCCTGACATCCGGGCAGGACTTGTTGGCAACTGTCTGGTTGAAGGCTAGTGGACAGAAGCCCAGGATGGGGTAGAAGAGCAGCTTTGTGAGACTCATTACTTGAAAACAGCTCAGGCATGCCCTCTTTCACTTCGGGCCCACTACCATCACCTGCAATTTATTTATATGGCCCCTCCTACTTCGTTTCCACTCTGGATGGAACCACATCTGAGAGCTACATGAGTAGTTTTCTCAATTTCAAAAGAAGAGTGTTGGATTAGTCAGAATATTTGAGTCCTGGAATGCTAGGCTGCAAGGATATGAAAGGTAAGCTAACCATCCATCCCCATTATCACAGAGAAGGAAATGAAGGTCTGGAGGAATGAGAAGGATGTTATCAGGACCATACCACTTAGTACAATGCTGAGACTCAAACCCAGGTCTTCTGACTTTAGGACAAGTGACAATAGAAGTTCTTTTTATCTACAGAAAACAATAGCAGATTGTTTTATGAGGACTCATTTGTGTCTCTGTATAGGTACACCAGGGTTGGGATGAATAAACGTGTGCTGGTACTATCTTGCCAGGCAGGGCATTAAGTACAAGTCATTAGCCCACTAAGATTCACAGAGGTAAATATCACTATCCCCATCATATAGATGAGGAAACTGGTTCAGGGCCTCACAGCCAGTGAGATGTGATGTATGGGGTTCCTGGATTGGTGAACGGTGTAACAAAGAACTGGTTCTCAGAATTGAATGGAGCAATGAGATACATGATGCTCTAAGGACCACCACACACTTGTCATGGGCAGCTCCTTCACAGTGGCCACAACCTGTGCTGTGAGTTCTGCTCCTCTAGTAGCACAAGACTGGCCAGTGGACTGGTGCCCAAGCCAGAGGTCTGGCTCCTTGGAGGTGGCTTGGCCAAAGGCTCTGTCCCATAGAGTCTTCTGTGTAGGATGGTGACCCAATTGGACCCTTTCTCTTGGAAAGTGTGAGTACATGAAGTGAAAAGTGAGCAGCTGTGAGCTGTGTCCTAAGCAATGATGAGCCATGCTGTGGGTTAACTGGAGGCCTGATCTGCAAAGGATTATGCCCCAGAGGAATCTCTCAGCACAGTTGCTGGCTTTCTACGAGGATTCTTCAACTTCCTCATCAGTCCTCATTGGAACCCAAGACTCCACACATTCTTTAGCTTTCAAGGAGCACTCTTTGCTTTTGTGTTCCAATCATTCTGGCTAGTGTCCCCCATCCCCTGTGTCTGCAGGGAGTCCCAGGGTTTCTGAGAAGCATCAAGGAATGCTTGCACATTCCAGACAGGTGAGCTCTTGATACCTCAGCCAACTGCCTTATGCTTCTCATCTCTTGCTGTGAGAAAGCAAGAGAAGGGTGAAGAATTGAAGACATATACAGGGAGTGATCATGATGATTAGCCATGGAATTAAGATTGGTAAGGTAAGATCAGTGGTAGGAGGATCTGATGGGGTCCAGGATTATTGGAACTGAGGTTCTAGAGAGAGTAAACTGGAAAGATAGAAGTTAGAATTAGAGAGTAGAATGCAAGAAATTGAGATTACAATGGGATTCAAATCGTCGATAACAACAGAGTTCAGTGTAGGAGCATGGGAGTAGATGGCTAAGGTAAGGTAGATAACAAAATCATTGGAAAGAGGAAATCAAGGAACCCTGTTTACTGCAAGAGTTGAGGAATAGGAATGATGACTGGAGAGAGTGACAGAAAGCATGAGGTAAAGTCTCAGAGAAAGGATAGAGCATGGTCTATTTGGATTGGTAGATATAAATACATGTGCCCAGGACAATCATCTCTTTTCTGAATTCTGATTTTAAGAAATATTGTTAGAAAAGGCATAAAGTTGCTATGAGTTTAACTCTTGGGTGATATAAGGTACAAACTCTTTTTTTGAAAAAAAAATTTTTTTAATCTATTTCAGAGAGAGGAAGGGAGAGGGAGAGAGAGATAGAAACATCAATGAAGAGAGAATCATTGATTGGCTATCTCCTGCACGCCTCCCACTGGGGATCGAGCCAGAAACCCTGGCAAGTGCCCTTGGCCACTATTGAACCTGGGAGGGACCCTTCAGTCTGCAGGCAAATGCTCTATTCAGTGAGCCAAACCAGCTAGGGCAAGGTACAATCTCTTTTAATTGTTCAAACTGATACTCCCACCCCACCCCTCCAGCACATATTAAATAAACATTGTCACCATCCCTGCCCCTGTTCTATCAAATACCGAATTTAACCTATCCCACAACAGACCAAAATACCCCATTTCTAACATGGAGCTTTAATCTTACAATAAATGTGTTAGACAAGAACCTTGAGTAAGACAGCTTCTCCTAATGCCAAGGTTTTCTTTAGTTTCTTTTATGGTGCCCAGGGTGTTTATACCCAGGACTTAGTAAGATGCAGGATAAGGGACAGGGACACCTTTCTTTTGCGAAGTGGGAGAAGGGCAATTGTGAAATGAGATGGTGGGCAGGTCCAGATGGCAGTAAGCACCATGGAATTGAGGATCAGAAAATGGATTCCTTTAAGAATTCCAAGCTCACGTATCTCTTGGGAAGTCTTGCTGTACTCCAGTTAGAATATCACTGCTTTATTTCATACTGGTCTTTTAGGTCTCAGTGTTCATATCTATAAAATTAAGAGGTGTGACCCAACGGCCCCTAAATTACATTCCAGTTTTAAATATTTAAGTCCAACCATCAGGGCAGGCTACTGGATAACCTGGGCACTTGCTGGTGCCACCCCTGTCTCCTGGAGAAGCATTCAATAAGCTGGGCAGTCCCCCACTCCTAAATAAGCTGGAACCCAGCACTCCCTCCTACCCCCCAGCAGGTTCTTTCTCTGTATCTCTCTCTCTACACTACCAAATGCCAATGGCGCTGCCATCCTTCCCAGCTGAATGATCTTAGGCCAATATACTCAACCTCTAGGAGGTAACAGCGTGCATTCAATAGCAACCCTGCCACACAGACTAACTACAATATAGCATTAAAAACCCCACACCTGAACTCTTAAAGGAGGTGGTTTTGGAGGATAGGAACTATGTATTTTATTTCTGTGATGTTTGAATTTTTGTTATGAAGCACTATATTGCTTTTGTATACATGCTAATATGTGCATTAGCATGTATATTTATTTTTGTATTTTTAAATTTATGTTTTCTGTAATTTTGAAGCTTTGGCCATATGTATATCTGATGAACTTTTTAAATGGAAGAATTAATTTTTATTTAGTAAATGGAGTCTAAGTATAAAAAGGAGGCAAAATTGATAAAAAGGCTGGGTGTCACTGTGCATGTAGGGGGGTGTCTTCTCCACCACACCCTGCCTCTGACTTCTGTGTGGGCAGTGGGGAGGGGAGGGACAAAGTCCTTGGGGTGGTGCAGGGTGCGAGTGTCATGGTAGAGATACAGCATTCAGTGGGCTCAGGGTCTGGGCCAGGAAAGAGGCAGGAGCCAACCTTGGAGGACAGGGGTGGCTTAGCTGAACTCAGCACTTGTTGGGGGAAGTGGGTGGTTTGAGTTTTACTTTCAGTTTTCACTCAAAGTCATTTCAGGATGAAACCCACTTAACAGTCAGATCTCTTAGCCAGATTTCTCAGCAAACCTGTGCTCCACCCCAGGCCAGGTTGTTTAACTTGAGTTTGAGGGTGGGCTGGGGCAGGTGAGAAGCATGAGCAAGGCTTCTTGTAGGGCAGGGCCAGGCATGGAGAAGGCAGTGCCCCTGCATGTCAGCAAATTCTCATGGCTGGGCCCTTGGTACTGGTGACAGGTCATTTCACCTCTCTACTCCACAAATAGAGGTCTAGAAATGATCTTTAGTCAACCACCTAGCACCTCATGTGTACCAGGCTGGCACTGTGTCTTCAAAGACGAAAAGACAAAACCTTGCCCCAGGGAGCTCACAGGGTGGAGGGAGAAGGAAAGGAAAAGGTACAGACAGAATGAGAGCTTCCATCCCTGGGGGCCCACTCTGTGCCATGTTCTTTACTCATGTTATCTTCATAATTCTTAATATGACTCAAAGGTAATGCTTTTTCAGAGTTGAGCCATGGACCACTCATCAGAATGCAGATTACTGGGCCACACACCCACCTCTATATCAGAGTTTACAAGAGCTCAGTTTGGGCATCTTCATTTCTAACAAACATCATGAGTAATTCTCATGTACTTCAAAAACTGAGGTCCCCCATCCTAAGGGTGTAGATATTTTGCCTTAGTAGGTTTTACCAGTAAGAAACCAAAGCTCAAAACAGTTAAATTGCTCAGGGCCAGCCAAGGTACAGATTGTAGAGATTTGATTTGTTAATCAATGGTCACTAAGACCAATTTAAAGCCAACAGGAACCCCCAATTTGGGGTGCGGTGAAGAAGGAAACTTTATTCAGTGCAGATAGCTCAATAATGAAACAGCAAGGCTTTGGAACACCACAGCTGTGAGGCAGCCCTCAGGCAAGGCCCCTGTCTGCTAGACAGCTATGCTCAGCTTCGCTCTGCTCCTGTCTGTTCCATTCAGATTGGGTTATCTTCAGTGTTTCACCTTCTGCTGGGGAAACAGCCTTCAATCTCTGGTGAAAAGAGAAACTGCATCTGAGCCAGAAGGAAAATTGACTTATATAGAGAGAAGAAGTCCCCCTCCAATCCTTGATTGGTCTTTTCTTGTGCAAATAAGGACTCCAAATCCTCACAGTTTAATTGGTCCAGAAAGCACTATTCTGATTGGCCAGAATTGAGCCTTTCTGATTGGTGAAGATGCTAATGAGGATATAGTTGCATGACTTCAATTGGACTGGGAAAGTCTCAGTCCTATTGGTTGAAATACAATTCCAGGAACTCCTTTATAAGGGTTGGTGCAGGCAGGCAGTTCAGTGTGGAGGCAGGCAGCTTAGCGCAGGCTTCTCCTTGAAGCCCAATTTGCGTGAGCAGTTCCTGTTTAGAAACAACTGCTAGGCCATTTTAAACTTGAGCCCAGTTAACCCCAGGAGGCCTGTTTGGTAGGTATCTTCTTTCTCGGAGTTGGCAGATTCAAACCCATCTCAGAGTTAGATTGATCGGTCTCCCACTTTGCCTGGGAAAATTCTGGTTTATGCTTGTTGTCCTGCATAATTAACAGCAGCCCTGTTCACTCTCAAAAGCATCCTGGATTGGATAGTTAATGATATGGCTACCCTATTGGGAGCCCTTGCCATTACTCTGCATCATGCTACTGCCGCTTCGAAAAGGTCAGTTAATGTGGTTATGGGAACACACAGAATATGGAGGAGGGATAACCTGGCTGGGAGGGAGAGTGAAGCTAGGGTGGGAAGCAGGTCAGGGGAGAATCCCACCTGTCATACCCAAATCCTCTCTCTGCCTTTTGAACAGCAATGTAGACAATGGATATTCTAAAGAAGGAAATTGATTTCCATCTCCACTGAAAGCTGCAGCCACAGCAGCAATTATAATCATATCTAACCCAGAATGCTGTGTTCCCAACACTGTTCTAACCACTTTCCATATGTCACATAGAGGATAATGGAGGCTGGAGAGCAAGAGAGAGGTTAGGTTGGGCAGCAAGAACGCTCATGCCTGGGAAACTGGAATGGCAATGCACTAGTGACCAAGGGCCTGGGAGTCTAGACACCAGCTTAGTCACAAGACAATTTCTCATGCAGCCTTTGTAAATCGTGACCTTTCTGGAAGACATGGAAAAAGTCAATACCAAGATCCTGAGCCTAATAGTTGATTAGAAGGAGCTCATTTTTCCTTCTCCAGGGATTTTTAAGAACAGAGCTGCCTGCACATCTTGACTAGTTTAGATACAGCCCTACTCAAAAGCAGGAGGATGGAGGAGATGACCTCTGAGGTCCCCTGGAGCCTAAAGGGTCTGTGATCATTACAACCACATGTCAGGGCCCGGAGACATTCCTGTTTCCTGCTCCTCCACCAGGGACCCAGGGTTGTGGGGCCCCTTTGCGTGTTTAGTAGGTCATGCCCTTTTCCCTGGGCCTCCAGCCTCCTCTCTAGCCTTCACTACCCCCCACTAGCAGGCCCTTTAGCTCTTACATTTCCTGTATCTCCCTTTACTCTCCCCAAAGAAGGAACCTGGGCGTGGGTGAGGACATGGGTCCTCCCTCTTTCTCTCAACTTCATCTCCAACACACATCTATCTGGATTTTCCCAGCCCAGCCTGGGTCTTTCATGGAACCCAATCTGATCAGCATTGAGCAGGATGCCTTCTTTCAAACATACACTTGCAAACTTGCATCCTCTCTGGGCAGCAGAACCAGTGGCCATGGTGGCTGAGGCTGTGGATAGATGTGTCCAAACTGGCCAGATGTACTGCCCAAGCCAATTGCAGATACATCTCTGAATGTGCTTTCAAACCCAGACGGGCAGTGAAGGGCATCCCCTGAAGACTCTAGGTCAACAGGTGCCTTTCTTGTTTAGATCATCCTGAATCGGGCAACCATAGGGAAGGGATTGGCCCAGGGCCCAGACAAGCAGGTCCTTTGGAGCTAGCTGCTTGGTTGGAGCAAAGCTGACAGCTCGATAGATGGAAAGAATGCCTATTTGGGGACGAGGGGAGAGAGGGAAGTGGGGAGTGAAAAAAGAGAGGAAAGGAGTGCAGAGAGGAAGAGGATACAAATGAGCAGAGAAAAGAGTGGGGGAAGAGAGGAGAAGATGGGAGACAGGAGAAAGGGGGGTGTGTTGTTGCTTAATCTGCTTGCAGAAACAGATTTTAGGGTGAAGGTTTGATCTGGGACCTCGGAGACTGAAAGGTTGGGGCAAAGGTAGGATGGGGAGGAAGGAGCATTGAATGATGCTTAAGCGTATTTGACTCTCACAGGAAAATCTCAACATCTTACAAACACTACTCTTGGGGCCTCTAGACCAGTGGTCGCTAACCTTTCGGAACCACTGGTTGGCGACCGCGGCTCTAGATGCAGTCTATATGGGGACTGAGGGGTTGGGAAAAGAGCAAAAAGTGTTAGAACAACTCACAAGTGCAGTGCGTTCAATTCAGCTCACATTTTTTAGGATCTGCATTTTATAGGCCAAGCTCCCTGCTAAAGCACTGGGCATAAGAGGAGTGAATGGGGTGCAATCTCTGGCAACACTCTGGGGGAGCTCTGCGGTGTGTGCAGTAAGCAGGTAGAGGTGCATGTGTGTGGTGGGCTGGGGTATTTCTTTCCAGAAGGAGAGGAAAATATGCTTTCATTTTTATGGGTGAGCTAAGGGAACTGAGAGCTGGGAAGACCCTTGGAAAGTCAGTCCCTAAAGTCACTGAGACAAAAGGTTCCTTTTATGCTGGTAGGTCCTTAGAAGAGCACCATCTCGCTGGCTTGTCCAGGGTCCTGGGATGGAACAGGAGAGCAGATACTGGCTCAGCAGGCCAGAGAGGGCACCCAAATAACATTGAGTTAAACAGAGGTGTTTTCCCCATTCTTTGGATGGTTTTTGACTTATTCAGGGTATTTTGTTTGTTTGATTTTGAGTGGGATATCTGAAGCTCTAATATGTAAATTTTTGAGACTTGGGCACCATGGACATTCTGAGGCGCAGGGTATCCTGTGACTCATGGTGAGTTCTGCGCCCGCGGTGGCAGGAACGCTCCTGTACTGAAGTGGGAAAGAAAGGCTGTGGTTGGGGCACTGATGTGTAGGGCCCTCCTGGGAGGTCTGGGCTTCTGGTCTGCCATTCCACCTGTCCCCAAAAGCTCTTTGAAAACCCTTCAACTGGATTAAAGATTTGATTAACTCGCCTTTGTTCTCAGTGATTTGACCTTGGGTGAACTGCTCCAAGTCTTTATGGCCCTTCCATTTTCCCCTCATTGAATTCGCATAATAGGCCTCAAATCATTTCAGGGGCTATCTGTCCCCAAATCACTTCTGTGTTGTATTATTAGCATCTACTTCCCTGGTTTCTTCTGCATTATTTCATCCATAGGTTCTGACTCCCCAGATAGGTTGAAAGTACCCTGAAAGCAGAGGCCCTTCTTCTGATGGAAGTTGTGGGTGCCCTGAACAGTGCAACGAGATGGCACATAATATGAGACCTCAAATCAGGGAACTAGGTTCGATTCCTCACTCTGCCACTTGCTCTCAGAAGCTCATTTTCTTCTTCTATTAAAAAAAAAAAATGGGCTAACTAAATGGAGGGAAGATGATTTATAAACTAAGTTTCCATAGACTCCTAGTTCCTTTTATTAATCATTTATCCAACTCTTGCTGTGTTTGAGGCACTGTGCAAGATGATGAGAATCGGCAATGATTCTTTGGTTCGTCCATCTCATCTCATTCAGGCTGCATGTTGATAAGTATAATGATTGTGGAAATTCAGGCTTATAAAGCATAAGGAAACCTCAGCATTCCAGAATGCAGAAATAATGGTGATATTTCAAGAGCTCTGGGCCCCAAACCATCCCTTCTTCTTAGGGATAGCCATAGTCCATAATAAACAGCAAGCACACAGGACACATTTCTTTTTATTCTAAATGGAGAACTTAGAAAGTATTTTTGCACTCAGGTAAACTGGAGGTTGGAGCTGTTGGGGGAAGGGGAGGGCAAAGGAGGAGGGGCAAGCATGGGATGAATGGAGGTGGGAGAGGCTAGCGGCAGAGCAGACACCCCCCCCCCCCCAACACAGACGTCCTCGAAAACAAGGGGAGGCTGTGAAGCTGTGAGCCCCTCATGGCTCCATCCTGGCCCCCTTAAGGACCACCCTGGGAAGTCCTCTAGAAAACCCATCCATCATGGACAACAGTCTGCTTTCTTTCCTCTCTGGTTCAATATCCATAGCACAAAAAATGCGCCTCACTAATGGAAACCTTGTGCTGGTTTCTCCGAGGACTGAGGTATGAGAGGCAGAAGAGGAAGCGGGTGTGTGGGAAAGAACACACAGAAAGAGGCCCGAGCTCCCAGGTCTGCGAACACGTGCACACACACACACTCACATATACGTGCACACACAGGGAGGGACAGGGAAATTCTTGCTCACCTTGGATACTGTGACAGTGACAGCAAGGAGACAAAGCTGGTGAAGGACTTGCTTTCCAGTTCCTCAAATCACCACCCTTGTCTGTGTTTCTCAGTGATTCAGAGGCTGCTCAGTATGTCTGCCTGGGGTTTTCACTGGCTCTTTCATACCCTGTTGGAGGAAGAAGGAAAAAAAAAAAGATTAATTTTCAGTTCCCCTCAATCGCCCTGGGTTTGTGCAACCAACTGTCATTGTGAGACTGTCACTGTGAGGCTGCCTCTATCCTCATGGAGGCCTGCACGTGGCTCAGGATCTGCACCTCGCCCAGAGCAAATAGCAGCTCCTTTTTCCTATGGTGAAAGACTGCCCACCCATCAAAAGTTCTTCTTCTACCCCTCTAACCTCTAGTTTAACCCATGGGCTGTCTGAAGAAAGAGACAGTCAATAACTACTGATATGCATGTGAATAAAAACCAAGTATGGGTATGAAATTACTCTGATTCGAGTTTTAGGAGACTTGAGTTCTAGTCGTGGATATGTAGTAACTGGCTGTGTGATCTTAGTCAGGTGGCTGAACCTCTCTGATCCTTACAGCAATCTACTGAAAACTGAACAGGGTAGATAGCCTGTGAGGCTCTCCATTTCTGCCTTTAGATGGGAATCTTGTCCAATGGTGGTTATCTGCTTGAATAAAGAGTTGCAGAGGCATGGATAATAGAAAACAGTGGGGAACTGACTTTAATATTTTTCTATTTTACTTTCTGTTTGCCTCTGGAATGCAACTAGAGCACACTCTCAGACACAAACTTCCTCTCTGTCCCTGCCCCCTCTCTGTGCTCCTCTGTTTAGCCCTCCTGGCCAGGATGGGGATAGAAGAATGTAAGGCAGGCTGGGGTGGGGGTTGGGAGAATATGTAGGAGAGGAAGGTATCTGGTTAGGGGAGGGAGGGAATGGGGGAGGAGTGCTCCAGGCACCCGAGAATTGATCAGCTATAGGTCATTCAAACCCTTCCCCTGTCCTAAAAGGTAGAAGATTGTGAATAGAACATTCCTCACATGAAATACCGTATATACTTACTTGCCTTGGAGAAGCAACAGCGGTGTGCGTTTAAATGACGAATCTCAAGGAAAATAATCAGAGAAGCCCTTGTTCTCCTTCTTGTCAACTATGTACTTTAGCCTTACTTTCCAGCCAAGATGGGGCCCTTGCAAAACTGGGGTTGCTAGGGCAATAATCATGGGAGTGGAGACTGGAAAGGGAGCTAGGACCTTAAGGGGAAAATAAGTGTGCTGTTGCTGCCATTTTTACTCCCCCATAGCTTGGCAAATAAGACACATTTCTTTTGCAGCAGAATCTTCTATGTGAGCATATACGGTAACTGAGGCATTCCAGAGTCCAGCTGCTAGCCAATCAGGAGTTGGGACCTTTCTGCATTTTTTCTTTAAGAAAGAGTTTTGGGTCCTCTAAGGAGCAGCAAATCAACTGCAGTCTACAGAGTTGTCATCCCCTCCCCCAACCTCCCATTGGTGGTGGTGGGACGTGTGTGTTTGTTAAATCCATCTTGGCCCCCATCCTGGGGAGAACCCCAGGGAAACACATAGTCCCAGGTATTAGGAATGTAGGTGCTGGGGGTGGAGACACATGCTGGCTCAGGTAGCGGTGGCTGACCAGCTGGAGCCATTGTGGGGGGTGAGGGCAGTCGGAGGGGAACGGAAGAGAATTCCATAAATATGTGCAGCTATAGATGCTTGTGTGTGTGTATGTGCAGTTCACCCCCTGAAGGCCTCCCTGTGGGACTGAGCAAGTGGCAAGGGTGGTGGGAAGTCCGAGTAGCTTGATTCAGGAAGCGGAAAGCTGCAGATGCTTCCCCAAGAGGAGTCAAGGAGCAGCTGCAAGCTGGGGAGGGCCCAATGACAGCAGGGCTGCCAGAGGCAGGGGTGCACAAGGAGAGGCCGACTGGGTGCCACAGTCTACCTGGCCTGTGGAGGTTGAGCTAAGCGCTGGCCAGCCTCCGATTTCCCTCTGGGCCTTAAAATCGGGTTCCTCCTCTCCCTCCTTTCCGCCTAGGCCTGGAGGTTGTAACCTCTGCTCAACTTCAGGCCTGGTTCTCTTTTCTCCCTTGGGCTTCTAATGCCAGTTTCCCACCACTTCCATGGCTCTCTCACTTCTTCACTTAGTTCTCCTTTTCTTCAAGCCTGAGTAGGCAATGGGACAACTGACAGGCAGCCTGGAAACAGGGCATCTGCTCTCTGGGCACATTTCTTGGCATTTGAAATCCTTGGCTCCCTTAAGTCTTCCCTAACACTTCCTTTAAATGGTGCACTCTTATCCAGATGAGGAAATTGAGATGAAGAGAGGTCAAATAAGCAGCTCCCAACTCAGGCACTGGGCAGCCTTTCACAGAGCACCTGATGCACACTGGGATCTGGACTGCAAAGATAAGGACGCTCTAACCTGAACTACAGCCTGGACTCAGCACTAAACATGGTGTGCCCCCCCCCCCCCCCCCCCCCAGCCACAAGCAGCAGCGGCAGCAGCTTCAGTGACTACACTACTTAGGAACTTCTTAGAAATGCAAATTCTCAGGTGCCACCCCAGATCTGCTAAGTCAGCAACTCGGGGGGGGGGGGGAGAGGGGGGCAGGGGGGAACGGGGAGGGGGGGCAGAGATCTGTGTCCCTGTCCCCCAGACTGCGATGCTAATGCTTCCTACATTTGAGAAGCACTGCCCAGACAACAGTCTCACTGGATCTTGCCTTCCTGAGGATAGGTCAGGGCCACAGAAACACTTGAGGTCAATTTTTCAGCTCCAAGGTTCCTCTTTCAGTGATTTTACCACGGAAGGAAGTTGAGTTTTATCCACAGCAGGCCTGAGTGTAACTCCCATTTTTAGATGCAGTGGCCTGAGCCCTTTTGACCTTTGCCTGGCCTTTTGAGAGTGAGAATGGTCAGCTACAGCTCATTTTACTCCCCGTTCCTTCTTCCCCCAATGATTTTAAGCTTTTCCTTTGACAAAAGTTTTCACAGGTTGTTCAGAAGTAGAGATTTTAAGGATTTCAAGTCTAGGAAGTTATATCACATAGAAAAGAGTTTATATAAGACAGAATAACAGGAACTGCTGCAGGAGAAATTTAGGTTAGATAATCAGTTCAGTACTGTGGAGGTATTGATCTGGCTCTTTTTTGCGGATGATCTCAATTTTAAACACAACAATCTAAAATTTACATAGGTACAGTTGTGCCAATGAGATGACATTTAGATTTTTTAAAATTTGGTTATCAGCAAAGTTATCACTGTATGGATAGAAGACAAATTCATGCATCATGGAGGAAATATATCTTTAAGAACTAGGGAAGATGCACCAGGGAGCCCTTGTCTGGTCCAGCACCTGGTGTGATGTGGAAGCACAGACAATGTGGTGATGAGCCTCTTTGGACAAAGAGTCTTAAGTATGGAGCTGGAGGCTTAGGTGACTTGATGTTTTAGTTCTGATTCTCACTAATAGTAATATGTAAGTAAGTTCCTAAATTTTTCTGTGACTCAATTTATTATTTCTAACATCGAGGTAAAACACCTTTCTTAGGGTTTCATTTTGTTTTCTATGGATTTTTAAAAAAATCTTTTTATCTTGAAATTGCTAGGAGATCATTTTCCATTGGTCTCATGTTTCTGCACATTTTTTGAAGAGAGGTATGGGCAGCCTTTTGTTCTGGGCTATCTCTTTAAGAATATGTGTATAGAAACATCCTTGAATAATAGAGAGAATGTCTCTCCTTGAAGAAGAGGGTTTGTTTGTGTGGCCACACAATGAAGATAATGTCTCTGTTCAGGGCAAAGTTTGGGTGAGTTTACTTATAACCTCTTAGAAGAGATTGGGATTTTTTAAGCCATGTGATACAAACTCACAGACTGTGTAGCATTTTTCTGGCCCACACGTGTCAACTTCGTAGGCCTTGGGGCGACATGTGGCGCCAGTGTGGCCATGAAGCTTATGCTGCTTGGTGTGCTATGAGTAATAAAGTCCTTTGTCTCTGACCCAGGAGAATCATGTCTTCTGCCAGCATCAATGAAATTGGAGTAGGTTAAGATGTTAACTTGCAAGCAGGGTAAAATCTTAGATCCTTTATCATTCTTGATAAATAATTTCAGACTTGCAAAAATAATACAAGGATTTCCCATTTGACCTTCATTCAGCTTCCCTATGTGTTAAACACAAATCAATGATCAAAGCAAGGAAATTAACACCATCTACAATTACATTGTTAACTAATACTATTAATTAATTTATAGATCTTATTGAAATTTTATCAATTATGCTGCTAATGCCTCCTTTCTGGATCAGGCTCCAATCCTGAATGCCACAATGCATTTTATCTCTTCTAGTATCATTTTTAAAAATATGTTTTTATTGATTTCAGAGAGAGGAAGAGAGAGAGGGAGAGACAGAAACATCAGTGAGAGAGAAACATGAATTGGCCCTCTTGCCCCCTCCTGAGGATCAAGCCCGCAACCCGGGCATGTGTCCCGACCAATTCAATTCACAAGAAAGATATAACAATCTTAAACTTGGATGTAACCAGTAACGTAGTTCCAAAATAAATAAAGCAGTGGTTCTCAACCTTTCTAATGCCACGACCCTTTAATACAGCTCCTCATGTTGTGGTGACCCCCAACCATAAAATTATTTTCGTTGCTACTTCATAACTGTAATTTTGCTACTGTTAATGAATCGTAATGTAAATATCTGTGTTTTCCGATGGTCTTAGGCTCTACAGCAGCGGTTCTCAACCTGGGGATTTGCATTTCTAAGAAGTTCCTGAGTAGTGTAGGAACTTTGCCACCCACAGGTTGAGAACCGCTAGCAGGATCCCCTAAGACCATCGGAAAACACAGATATTTACATTACGATTCATCAACAGTAGCAAAATTACAGTTATGAAGTAGCAACGAAAATAATTTTATGGTTGGGGGTCACCACAACATGAGGAGCTGTATTAAAGGGTCGCGGCATTAGAAAGGTTGAGAACCACTGTATTAGACAAAATAAGAGATTCGCCTGCCTTGCCATTTCCTTTCACCTGCCTCATTCTGTCCTTGGATTCTGGCTGTGAAGGCAGATGCTAAAAGCAAAAGAACCACGAGAAGACATCAACAAATTTACATCATAGTGGGGAGCTTTAATATTTTATCTCACTGTTTGATAGTTCAAGCAATAGAAAAACAAAAAGAATATGAAGATTTGTGCAATGCAATTAACAAGTTTGATCTAATGGCTATATATCTAATTCTATACCTAAGAAATAGAAAAGGGATTTTTTTTTTTATGCATACTTAGAACATTTAAGAAACTTATCTAGCCCTGGCCAGTGTGGCGCAGTTGGTTGGGCATTGTCCTGTGCACCAAAGGGTTGCTGGTTCGGTTCCTGGTTGGTGCACATGCCCGGGTTGTGGGCTCTATCCCTGCTAGGGGGCATGCAGGAGGCAGCTAATTGATGGTCCGTTCTCATATCGATGTTTCTCTTTCTCTCTCCCTCTCCTGTCCTCTCTCTCTAAAAATCAAAACAAATATTTTAGAAAAAGAAAATTGCTTACATGTTATGCCATAAACCAAGTCTCAAGAAATTTCAGTATCTGATAGATTACATACTATGACTACAAAGAAATTAAGTAAGAAATTAAAAACAAAAAGATAACTAAGAAATAATCTTATATTTGAAGATTTAAAGACACACTTCTAAATAACTCCAGGATCAAAGAAGAAATCATAATGAAAATTAGAAAATACTCAATATTGATTGATAAGTCTAATATTGCATATTAAACTGTAAGGAATAACTTAACACAGTAGTTAGAAGTGGTTAGATGGAAATATAGAACTTACATGCCTACATATTAGGAAAGAAGAAAATCCAAATAGTAGCAAGATAAATGTCTGAACTAAGAAATTAGAAAAAAATAATAATCTTTTTAAAAGTAGAAGGGATGTATCAATAAAGAGCAGAATTAATGAGACATGAATATGAGATAAGACAGAGGATTAACAAAGCTGAAAGATGTTTCTTTAAAAAGGTTGATGAAATTGAGGACTGCCAGCAAGACATTAGAAATAAGAAAGAGGATTTAACGATTTGTTATGGATTGAGATTTGTCTACCCCAAAAGATATGTTGAGCTTCTATTACCTATGATGCAACCTTATTAGGAAATAGGATCTTTGCTACTGCAATCGCCTTACAATGGGTCATTCAAGTGGGCTCTAATCCACTATGACTGCTGTCCTTATGGAAGGGAAGAGACCTAGAACTAGGCAAGGGGAAGACATCATGGGGAGATGACAGCAGTGATTGTAGTGATGTGTCTACAAGCCAAGAAACACCAAAGATTGCCAACCACCATCAGAAGCTAGGACACAGGCTCGAGCAGATTCTCCCTCAGGCCTTCAGTAGGAACCAACTCTCTTGGCACTTTGGATTTGGACTTCTACCCTCCAGTGCCATGAGACAATAAATTTCAGATGTTCTAAGGCACCCAGATTCTGATACTTTGTTATAGCAGCCCTTGGAAACTAATATTCTACTGATGCAGCAGGAATGAAAATATGAGAGAATATTATGTCATTTATTGCCAATAAATTTGAAGACTTAAATGAAAAGGACAAATTGCCAGCAAAATATTAATTGCCAAAATGGACTCAAGAGGAAATGGAAAACCATTAAACTTGGGTGATGAGCAGTTAACAATCTTCCTACATAGAAAATATCAATCCCAGATGATTTTAGAGGTGAGTATGCCAAACATTAAAGGAAAAGATAATTTTAATATCATTTTAATTCTTCTATAAAGTAGAAGAAAAGGGAACATTTCTTAAGACATTCTATGAGGCCAATATAACCTTGATACCCAAATCAGACATAGTTGTCAGAGAAAAAAAAATCACAGACCATTTCACTAATGAACACAGATGCAAAAAACCTAAACACAACATTAACATATTGACACTAGCCACATAGAAAAAGATAATAAATTATGACCAAGTTGGATTTAGTCCATAAATGCAAAGCTGGTTCAGCATTAGAAAATTTCTAAATGTAGTTCACTACATAACACTTCATTAAAAAAAGAAAAACCATATGATCATCTCAATAGAGACAGAAATGTTTGATAACATTCAATATTTGTTTTATGATGAAAAGCCCTAGTCCTTGCCCAATTAAGAATGAGAAGTGACTTCCTTAACCTGGTGACAGTTTTTAGCACACAATCGTGAAGTGTCGGCTTGGCTGTCTGTGTGCACACAAGCACAGTTATAGTAACCCCATATCCCATTGTAAAATATTAAATTTTTTTCTTTGCAATCAGTAACAAGCTAAGTTATGTGCTCATTGTTGGAAATTCTAGCCAGTACAGATATACCTTGTTTAAGTGTGCTTCAATTGATTGAGCTTCACAGGTACTGCCTTTAAAAAAAAAACCTATTAATTTTAGAGAGAGAGGAAGGGAGAGAGAGAGACATTGAGTTGTTGTTCCACTCATTTTTGCATTCATTGGTTGATCAGGGATCGAACCTGAAACCTTGGTGTATCTGGACAATACTCTAACCAACTGAGCAATACTGTGGTTTTTCACAAATTGAAGGTCTACTGTATCCAGCAAGTCTATCGACACTATTTTTCCAAGAGCATATACTCACATTTTGTCTCTGTGTCACATTTTGGGGGTTCTTGCAATATTTCAAGCTTTTTCATTATTATATTTGTTATGGTGATCTGTGATGTTGCTATTGTAATTGCTTTGGGGCACCATGCACCACTCCCAAATAAGTGAGCTTAATAAATAAATGTGTGTGTTCTTATTGCCTCACTGACTGGCTGGCTATTCCCGGTCTCTTTTCTTCTCTTTGGATTTCCCTCCCTATTCCCTGAGACACAACAATATTGAAATTAGGCCAGTTAATAACCCTACCATGGCCTCTTAATGCTCAATTAAATGGAAGAGTCAATCGATGAGTCAAACTTCATTGCTTTTTTATTTTAAGAAATTGCCACAGCCACCCCAACTATAGCAACCCCAACCCTGATCAGTCCGCAGTCATCCACATCGAGGTAAGACCCTCCACCAACAAAAAAATTACAACTGGTGGAAGCTCAGATGATGATTAGCATTTTTTAGTGATAAAGTATTTTCAATTTAGGTTTTGTTTTTATTAGACATAACTAGTGGCCCGGTGTAAGAAATTCATGCACAGGGGTGTTGGAGGGGGTCCCTCAGCCCAGCCTGCATCCTCTCCAATCTGGGACCCCTCGGGGGATGTCCCTCTCGCAATCTGGGACTGCTGGCTCCTAACCACTCAACTGCCTGCCTGACTGATTGCCTCTAACCACTCTGCATGCTGGCCTGCTCACCCCCAACTGCCCTCACTGCCAGCCTGCTTGTCCCCAACTGCTCCCCCTGCCAGCCTGATCACCCCCAACTGCCCCCCCCCCCCGCCAGCCTGCTTGCCCCCACCTGCCCTCCCCGCTGGCCTGCTCACCCCCAACTGTCTCCCTGCTGGCCTTCTCACCCCCAACTGCCCTCCCCCCCCCCGCCAGCCTGATCACCCACAACTGCCCTCCCCTCTTGGCCCCTAACCACCTCTAACTTGGCCCTGCCACCATGGCTTTGTCCAGAAGAACATCCAGAAGGTCTCCTAGAAGGTCTCCCAGTCTAATTAGCATATTACCCTTTTATTAGTATAGATAGAGGCCTGGTGCATGGGTGGGAACCAACTGGTTTGCCCTGAAGGGTGTCCCAGATCAGGATGGGGGTTTCCTTAGGGGGCAGGGAGGCCTGGGCGAGGGGCTGGGGCCGTTTGCAGGCTGGCCACATCCCCTTCAGGGTGGGAGTCCCCGCTGGGGTGCTTGGCCAGCCTGGGTGAGGGGCTGATGGCTGTTTGCAGGCTGGCCATGCCCCCAGTGGGGACCTTCACCCCATGGGGGCGAGGCCAGCCTGGGTGAGGGGCTGAGGGCCATTTGCAGGCCCCTCCCTTGGCATCTGGCCTGGGCAACCCAAGCCTCCCGCACGCTCAGGCCGTCTTTGTGTCCGCAGCCCACAGGCTCCTCCTTCAGCGACCGGCCTAGGCAGGCGGGAAGCTTGGCTTCCTCCATCGCTGGGGGCGACCCAAGCCTCCCACCTGCTCTGGCTGGCTCTGTGGCCTCTGCCATCTTTGTCCCACTAATTTGCATAGTTCCTCCTGATTGGCTGTGGTTGTTGCAGAGTGATGGTCAATTACCATATTTCTCTCATTAGTATAGATGATATTTCACACTCAATAGACTAGAGTGTAGTGTAAACATGATTTTAAAACAAAATCCTCACTGGACAATATGTTTTTATTGATTTTTAGATAGACAAGAAGGGAGAGAGTAAAACATCGATGTAAGGGAGAAATATTGATCAGTTGCCTTCCATATGCACCCCAAATGGAGATCAAACTCAAGAACCTGGATATGTGCCCTGACTGAGAATTGGATTTGCAACCTTTTGGTGTATCAGGTGACACTCCAACCAACTGAGTCACCTGGCCAAGATTAAATATGACTTGGAAACCAAAAAATTCACGTGGCTCAGTTTATTGCGAAGTTTGACTTATTGTGGTGTTCTGGAGTCAAACCTGCAACCTTTCCAAGGCATGCCTGTACAACATATAAGAAAAAGAAAGTTATAAAGCATAGAAAGGAAAGAAATAAAACTATCATATTTGTAGTTTATATGATTGTTTACATAGATGATGTAAGCTGCTCTTCAGGCAAATTACTAGGATAAATAGCAAATTTTATCAAAGTTGTCAGATAAAGTATCACTGTACAAAAGTTGATTTTATGCACCATTAAAGCCTAGATCATTTAATTTTAAAAATATAACAAAAAATAAGATACTCAGGAATATATTTAATGGGTGTGTAAGACTTTTATGAGGAAAAAATATAAATTGTTATCAAATTTCCTTTGGAGTACATAAGTGAAATGAAGAGACCAGCCATGATTCCAGATAGGAAAACATACTAATAATAGTGTAATGGTATTTAGATTCAATGAAATCACAATAAAATCCCCACAGGTGGGACTTTTTTTCTGTTTTGGTGGGCTAAGGCACCCTAATTCAAACATTTACTTAAAGCACAAAAGACCAAGAATAGCTGAAAACCTTTTGAAGAAGTCAAAGTGAGGACCTTATCCTGTTATATATAAAGACCTATAGACTGGCTGGAGTTGCTCAGTGGCTGAGAGTCAACCTATGAACCAAGAAGTCACCAGTTTGATTCCCAGGTAGGGCACATGCGTGAGTTGTAGCCTTGATCCCTAGTAAGGGGTGTGCAAGAGGCAGCTAATTAATATTTCTATCTCTATCTCTCCCCTTTCTCTCTCTAAAAAATCAATAAAAACATATTTTTAAAAAATACATAAAAATCAATGCTAAATAGATAACTGTTACTGATGAAGGGAGAGACATATAGATCAATGGAATGAAATAAAGTCCAGAAACCATGTCATACATTTTTAGAAACTTAATATGTGATAGAACTGCCATTGAAAATCAGTGGGGAAAGTACAGGTAACCCAATAAATGGTATTGGGGACATTGATTCTCCATATGAAATTGTACCTGCAGCTGATACCATAAATACACATACATTTCAGATGAATTAAAAATTTAAATATGAAATGCAAAATGTTAAGTATTTTAAGAACATATTATCAAGTGTCTCAATGGACTGGTAATTTGGGCTATGATAAAATCACTATTAAGAGAGAAAAAGGTACATACACGTTGTGAGAAAGGATATGCATGCAACCAAAAAGGATTAGTATTGAGAAAATGTAAATGATTAATTGAATTATTAAAAAACACACAACTTAATATAAAAAAATGAGCAGAAGATACAACTAGTCATATTCTTAGAAAGGAAAGCTGAACAGTCAAAGAACATAAGAATGTCCAACTTCTCTAATACTCAGGGATGTACAAAATAAAACCATAATGAGCACAATTTTAAGTTAAAAAGTCTGACAATCCCATGTGTTGTAGGTAATGTGAAACACTGAATTCTCTGGTGCACTGCTGCTGAGGGTGACAATTGGTCCAATCACTTTGGACCTTATTTAGTAAAAATGAGGATTGATATGCCCAGGGACTCAGGGATTCCATACATAGATTCAAATCCTGGAGAAACTCTCACATGGGTACACTATTAAACATGTACAAGAATGTTTGTAGAAACATTCATTTAAGTAGCTGAAACCTATAAACAATCTATACATTAACCAAGAGTAGAGGAGAAACCAAGATGGAGGCAATAGGTAAACACCTAAACTGCTGCCTCACACAACAATTTCAAAACTACAACTAAAAGACAAACGGACATCATCCAGAACCACAGGAAGGCTGGCTGAATGGAAATTCTACAACTAGAAGGAAAGAGAAAAGCACACTGAGACTCAGAGGAGCTGCAGGAGGCAGAGGTACTGAGACACACGTGCAGAGAGTACTGGCAACTGAGTGAGCAGCTGGCTTTCTCAATAGGGAGGGAGACAAAAGCTCCCAATGGCTCTGAACTCCAGTTCTGGGCAAGACCCTGGGGACCCAGACTCATTCGGGGAGAAACTGGACTGTCTGGAAGCAGGCAGAACTCAAGGGCAGCTTTCTCTCAGAGGTGCTTGCAGCGATTACCACGGGACACTGAGGCCTATTAGGGACCTATTAGGGCAGGGCTGATGGGAAACCAATGCTGTTTGCTCTGCCCTGAGACTCCACCCCATCCAAGCTGAGCACAGAGGCTTTTGCAAGTCTTGTCTCATAGGGGTGTCTCCAGCACAGAAGTTCTCCCAGCATAGACACAGCTGATCCTCACTGCCAATTGGCCTGGAGGTCAATTCCTCCCAGTGATACCAACAACAATCAAGGCTTAACTACAATAAGACTGTGCACACAGCCCACAAAGGGGTGCACCAAGAGTGTCCACCTCAGGTAACTGGAGAGGCTGAGCCACTGGGCCCTATAGGACACCTAGCACACAAAGCCACTTTATCACCACAGGGAAGCAGCCAAAATGTGGAGACAAAGAAACAGATTACAATCGAAAGAAATGGAGGAAAGCAAATGACTGGATACAGAATTTAAAACCACGGTTATAAGGTTTTTCAAGAATTTTCTAGAAAAGGCCGATAAATTTAGCGAGACCCTCGAGGATATGAAAAAGGACCAACTAGAAATTAAACATAAACTGACTGAAATAAAAAATATACAAAGATCTAACAGCAGACTAGAGGATCACAAGAATCAAGTCAAAGATTTGAAATACAAAGAAGCAAAAAACACTCAACCAAAAAAGCAAAAAGAAAAAAAAATCCAAAAAGTTAAAGATAGTGTAAGGAGCCTCTGGGACAACTTCAAGCGTACCAACATCCGAATTATGGGGGTGCCAGAAGAGAGAGAGAGAGAGCAAGATACTGAAAACTTATTTGAAGAAATAATGACTGAAAACTTCCCCCACCTGGTGAAAGAAATAGACTTACAAGTCCAAGAAGCGCACAGAACCCAAACAAAAGGAATCCAAAGAGGACCACACCGAGACACATCTTAATTTAAATGCCAAGAGCAAAAGACAAAGAGAGAATATTAAAAGCAGCAAGAGAAAAACAGTTAGTTACCTACAAGGGAGCACCCATACGACTGTCAGCTGATTTCTCAACAGAAACTATGCAGGCCAGACGGGAGTGGCAAGAAATATTCAAAGTGATGAATAGCAAGAACCTACAACCAAGATTACTCTACCTAGCAAAGCTATCATTCAGAATTGAAGGTCAGATAAAGAGCTTCACAGATAAGAAAAAGCTAAAGGAGTTCATCACCACCAAACCAGTATTATATGAAATGCTGAAAGGTATTCTTTAAGAAGAGGAAGAAGAAGAAAAAGGTAAAGATAAAAATTATGAACAACAAATACGTATCTATCAACAAGTGAATCTAAAAATCAAATGAATAAAAAAATCTGATGAACAGAATAACCTGTTGAATATAATAGAATCAGGGGCATAGAAAGGGACTGACAATACTCGGGGGGAAAGGGGTGTGGAGGGTGTGGGAAGAGAATGAACAAAAATCATATATCTATGGATGAGGACAGTGGGGGAGGGGGGGAGGGTAAGGGCAGGAGGTGAGGTGGGAACCAGATGGAGGGGAGTTATGGGGGGAAAAAGAGGAACAATTGTAATAATCTGAACAATAAAGATTTATTAAATTTTAAAAAATAAAAAAAAAGAGTAGAATGGTACCCTGGCTGGTGTGGCTCAGTGCATAGAGTGTCAGCCTGCAGACTGAAGGGTCCCAGGTTGGATTCCAGTCAAGGGCACATGCCCAGGTTGCAGGCTCAATCCCCAATGGGGGGCGTGCCGGAGGCAGCCAATCCATTATTCTTTCTCATCATTGATGTCTCTATCTCTCTTTCCCTTCCTCTCTGAAATCAATAAAAATATATTTAAAAAAAAGAGTAGACTGGTGAAAAGCTGTGGTGTAGACATATAAAGGAATACTATATAGTAGTGAAAATGAAATGACTAGTGTTACATATGTCAGCATCAATGGATCCAAAATTATTGTAGTAATAAAGGTGAACAAAGAATACAGACACTATGAATCCACTTATATAAACATGAAAAAATAAACACTATCTTAATTTTAAGACTTACTATAAAGTTCTCACAGTCAAAACATTGTGGTTTTGGCTTAGGATAGAAGAGAGACATAGATCAATGAAAGAGAATAACAAGTCCAGAAATAGACCTACATGTTATGTGGTCCACTCATTCTTGACAAAGGTACCAAGGCAATTCAGTGAGAAAGTTGAGTGCCCTTGGGCAAGTTAATGAACTCTTTGGGTCTCTATTTCCTTGATTATAAAAATAGGCATATCATCATACCTACCTAATTGGCAGGGCATTGAGGTATTCTGATGTGTCTGAAATAGAGAAGTACAATCTGAAAGCCCAGACATAAAGAGCAGGGAAGGTGGGGGCTTCCTGGGAAGACCAGTTAATGTGGTGTGATGTGGGTTAGCATCTGGCCCTCATCCCTGACCCAGCACTAGATCTCAGCAGGTCCCAGGTGGACGGGCTGACTCATCCTAACAGAGACATCCAAATGAAATTGCTTGGGGGCTAATATCCATTCTATTTTTGAGGCTAGAGAATGAGTTACAGTCATGTGGCTAAATGGTGAAAATAGAATGAAAAACCAGAAGATAGTTACAAACTGAAAATGTGTAATGTTGTCATGTGGTGATAATTTGATGGGTCCACCTCCACAGGAACACAGATGCCTCAAGAAGCAGTCCCCCAAGTCAGGGCTCTCAGTTTTCTCTGGGACTGCTTATTCTAAGTTTCCATGGCTGACCTAGCTCCTCCCTGGGACTGACAGTCTTTCCTGTAGATAGCCCTTTACTAGAAAATAAGTTCTAAAGGAGGCTGGATGCCTAGGAAATCATCCTCTTCTGAAGGTAACTGCAAGTTCTGGTCTTATGCATTGTGGGGTTATTTCATGGTTTTACTCTCTGAGAGCAATTTTATTCTCCTCATTTCCAAATTTCTGGTGGCAAAATAGATGGGAAAAGGGTACAATTCAATGTTCAATGTACGTCCCATGTACCCATAGTATGTTCTTGATAAATGCTCTGTTTCCACATATGTGAGGGATTAATTCATTCCTCATGTAGGTAACTTATTGAGGCTCTTGTGTGTGTGTGTGTGTGTGTGTGTGTGTGTGTGTGTGTGTGTCCCCAGCATTGTGCAGGGTTCTAGCACAATGCTGGTTGTGGATTATGCTGCTGGAGGACTTTCTGTTTGTGGAGAGAAGACCACCTTATCCCCAGCACAATATTGCTGAACATGGAGGCATTTTCCCAGGAGTTTTCTTAAGAAGGGAGAGAGAGTCTTTTAAGAATGCCATCACATTTTCATACTTTCCAACCAAATAATAAACTGGGACCATCACCTGGATACCAGGACAGAATGGGAATAAATAGCTGCCAGTCTGAGGGTGTTTGCTTGTACCAAGCACTGTGTTAAATTATCCACACACGTATTTCATTGACTTCTTATAACAATGCTGTGAAGTAGGTATTACCAAGCCCATTTCATAGTTATCAGAACCAAGGCTCAGAGGGGCTTAAAAAACAACAACAAAAAACATTGCTTAGGCTCACACTGTTAGTAGCAGTGAATCTGGGGTTCAAACTCAGGTCTGCCCAACCCCGAAGCCCTTCATCACTGCTCTCCATCCCCCCCGGAAACAGTGGCACCAATAGCCTCGGGAATGCTGTGGCCACAAGACAGCCCCTAAGCCCACTCTCCCTCCTGTTTTCCAAATATGACCTCAGGACACTCAGTCCTGAGTGTAGGTAATCACTTTATTCCATAAAAGGAATAAACACTTTACCATTGTGAATGGTGACCTCTCAGGGCCTACGACATTAAGCCTATCCCTCACCAGTAACTCTGGGCCCTCCAACGAGGCCCCAGCATCCCTCAGTAAGTTCCGCTCTGCCTATAAACCACAGCTTCTGCTGCACATGGTCTGCCCCTCAGTGTCTCTCAGATTTACTGCCCCTTTAACTGGCACCAAACATTTGCTCCTATTCTTCTTTTGGCTCAAAGTGGTCATCAGTCACCATTCAAGGGCCTGCCAGAGTCCCAAACTGCAAGTCCACACCTCAGCAAGCAGCCCCTGGGACTTGGTCTTTCTCTCAACAACCACCAAGACACACCACTCACCCCTTCTTACCATTTGTTTATTTTTCAAAGCCACAGAAAAAGAACTGGGAGGCAGGAAGGTGAGAATAAGCCTGAGCTAACCAGGTGACCCTCCCCCCTCGAAGGCCTGAGAATCCTGACTCTGTGCCACTCCACTAACCATGCTTCCCAATGACCACATACCTAGCAGATGTTTGGGACGGAGGTTAAAGTACTTGATTCTTCCTCAATATGTAGCACATGCTGACCACATGGTAGATATTGAGTCGGAGTATATGAATGAATGATTGAAATGAACAAATAACTCCTGCAAATAGGGAAGCGACAGCTGAATGATATCAGTTGTTATACAGTGGTGGTTGGTGCCTGAGTACTGGTGGGTCTAGTGGGAGAAAAAACAAGATTCGGGGTTAATCAGAGAGAGTTTGGTGAAGATGCTAAAAACAACCTTTGGTGTCTGATAGGGTTTGAATCTGAGCTCTGCCACTTCACACCTCTGTGACCTTGGCCAAGTTACTTAACCTCTCTGTGCTTTGACTCTATTATCTGTAAGAAGGGGGTGAATACCTATTTTAAAGGAACATTAAGATGATTAGATAAGCTAATTTGTGTAAGTGCCTGGCTGAGTGAATATTCCACAAAAGATACTTTATTATGATTAGAGAGGGAGAGGGGGTTTGGAGGAAGATCACATTTAAGAAGTTTGGTAAAGTGTCTGGTGCCATCCCACCCTGGCCCTGGGACAATCACATCTTCACTGTCTTGGCAGAGACATCCTGGAGCCCCAACTTTGGTCATGGATCACTCTAGTTTCTGGAAGTGGCAGCAACAGCTGTCTGCTGGGTGATGGCAGGGGTGGAGGTTGGGGCTCTTACTGGGAGGATAATATTCAATCCGGGGAGGAAAGGACAGCAGGTGGTGGAGCACTGCGACTAAACCGTTGGTTTATTTCAAGGTTGCAAGACCTCCAACCATCTCTTCCTATAAGCCCCCTGACACAAGGGCAGAGGAGCTGAACTCAGACCA
Source organism: Corynorhinus townsendii (assembly GCA_026230045.1). Taxonomy (NCBI): domain Eukaryota; kingdom Metazoa; phylum Chordata; class Mammalia; order Chiroptera; family Vespertilionidae; genus Corynorhinus; species Corynorhinus townsendii. The sequence goes on along the minus strand of JAPDVU010000003.1, from coordinate 128,136,056 downwards.
GATGTTTCCTCTCTTTCACTATCAATGAATGACTGGGGGACATGGGGTGGAGGGAGGGGAAGTTAGTGAAGGCAGTGGAAGAGATGCCTTAGTTGGGACCTGCATTCTTCTTCACCTGCGGTCTGCAGGCTTGCAGTGTGTACTCCCTGAAGTTCTTGGAAGCCTAATGGATATCACTTGTATGGCCAAACCTAGGGTCAAATCAAACCCAGGGCCAGGGAGTGGGGCAGCCCATTTTCTGGAGAAGCATCTTGGGAGGGAACTTGGAGGGTGGTTAGAAGCGTCTGCCTAACTCAGTGAAGAATAACTGGGGAAGGAGAGGACAAGAATAGCTCTTAGGAGAAACGACTCAAGAGGCACAGACAGCAGCGTGGGGAATTCCAGCAGCTTCAAACTCCACCAAACCTGTAAAATGAGAACACTAAAAGCTGTCCAGCTGATTTACCCTCTCATTGGGAGGACTTCATCAATAACAATCATCATGATGATGCCTTACAAATGTGCAGAATCAGCATGAGTGAGATTTCATGGGACGTCGGCGGGACCAGCGATGTCATTTACAGGCTGGGAAAGTACCTAAGTGCCCTTCCACCTGCTGTGCCCATGGAGGGGGCCTCAGCTGTGGGGACAGGTGCACCTCCTCCCAGATTACCCCGAAATCTTGTGGGTGCCCAGTAAGCATTTCTTGGCTAGAGTCTGAGAGCAGCAACCGAAAGCTGCTTTGGGCTTAAAATCTCCTGCACCAATCATTTCAGAGACTTTGGTCTAATCTTCTTCCCTAAGATACATCTTCTTTTTCACGCAATTCATCTGAGGCCCCAGTGAATCAGAGTGGGTCAAGCTGCATTGGGCACATATTTTTTTCTTGGTAGTCATCCAGTTTCTATTTCTGAAGGCAAAGGAGATGCCTTCATCCCTCCTGAGACTCAGAAGCCCAGCAAAGTGGATGGTGTCGTTGCAGAGCTGCTGAAAGTGGGACAGATTGCCTCCAGATGTAGTGATTCCCTATCTCCTAGGTGTTCAACAACACTGCCTTGTGCAAAGTGAGCCCTTTGTGTATATTATCTTAATCTCTGCAACAATCCTCTGAGGAGGGGACTGTTATCATCCCCACTTTACAGATAAGAAGATTGAGGCTACGGAAGGTTAAGTGGCCCCAGGTTTCACAGCTAAATAGCCTGCTAAAGGCTTGGGAATCATACCACCTGTAACAGTCATGGCCCAAGAGGTACCACATGCCCCCTAAGGAGAAGCCTAACTGAACAGCAGTGAGTTTCCCCCCAAAGGAAAAGCCTTGAGTTAAACCTCACAGAAGGTCCCCTTAGGTTCACCTTGACACCCTCCCCTCTACCCACAACTAAGCTCATCGCCCATGAGGATGACTCTGACATCTCAGGCCAGAGGGAGAGGGGAGAGAACAGCTGGGGGGAGGGGGGAGTGCAGCATGATGTGGGAACCAGAGGGAAGATTAGAAATCATACTTTTATCCATTCATAATCGAAATACTGAATGCAAGGGAGGGAAAAAATGGCGGAGGAATAGACAGACGTGTCCCAAGTCTTGTCCCGGAGCAGACAGAAAGAACAGCTGAGGGTCACACGGGGACTGTTGGTTGGTGAGTTGAGGGACAGCTATACTCCATAAGACAGAGATTGGTGGGAGACTGCTGGATGGGGCTCCCCTAACCAGGCAGCCCCCACTGCTGCTGGGTTCCCTCCCAGAGTGACCAGTTCGGACCTGAAGACCATGCCATCTTGAAGGGGAAAGTGGATGTTATCGGAAGCCTGAAAATCTACAACTGCAGTACCCACCGAACAGCTGCGAACCCCAGAGCACCAGTCCCCAATTGGCGCAAACACGCGGATTCAGAGGAGCTCTACACTCCACCATGGAAAGGTCAGATTTCGCCTGGGATAAGGTGAGGTCTCTGCTCCCAGCAGGAGAGAGAAACACACGCACTGCAGGAGCTGGAGGACCGGGGAAGTCCGCGCCTAGAAAAATCCATGGCTGTTGGGGCTGGCGTGATCCATTAATGTGGAAGGGGGTCCTCAGAGCTGCTAATAGAAAGGAACTCTTAAAAGCAAACCATTTTGATCTGACACAAAAGGACAGCCTAAAAATTTTAAAAGTGTGCCAGCTGCTTGCTTAGACCCAAGGGGGGGAAAAGACTGCACAGACGTGTGCACAGCCCCAGAGTTCGCACACTTATGCTGGCTCTTTTGTTTTTGTTTTGTTTTGTTTTTTCTTTTTCCTTTAAATCCTTGCTTCTGATTACTAAGCCCAATACATAGGATCACCCAATTGGGGACACCCTAAGAGACTGCAGGGGAAAGTTGTTTTTCTGGAACGTGGGGATCAGAGTGGGGAATAACCATCAGAGAACCAGCTCGGGGGCAACCCACTCCCACAAACTTGTATTGAGTGCCACAGGGAAAGCAGGATCTAAGCACTGGCTTGAGAGGACCTATAAACCTGGAGGTCAATCCAGAAACACTGCCACCCAGGGGTTGAATCACAAATTGATTCTTGTGTAAACACAAATAAAGGAATACTAGAAATTAAGACACACTTCCTGCTTAAAAATCAGGACTGGCTTATAGCACTGAGGAGCATTGGAATGCAGGGAACTTCAATACTGCCCTGACTAGGAAACAGGCGTGCCAAACAGAACAGTAGAGGAAGTGAATGACCTTCACTACTGCACATTTTATTTTTATTTCTTTATTTTTTTCATCTTTTATTTTAGAAACTATTTTTTTCTTTTTTCCTCACTTGATTTTACCTTTTTAATTATTACACTTTTATTTTCAATCAGTATTATTACTACTACTATTTTACCTTTTTTTTTTAAAAAAAGAAGTATCATTTTATTTTCTCTTTATTTTACTTTGGGATTAGTGTTCTACATTCTATTTTCATATTCCCTTTAGCATCATTTTACTCTATCTCAACTTTACCTTTATGCCATCACTCTCTTCCTAACTTTTCTCCTTTTGTTCTCATGTTTCTCTTACCCTTTTCCTGCTTTAGATTTTCCCTATTCTTTCTTTTTACACCCTGTTAAAATTTCACCCTACTTATATATCTAATTTCCAATCCCTTGCTCCAAGTCCATACACACCTCTCTCTTCTCTGTCTTCACTATCCAAAAAATTGTTTTTCTCTCTGTCCTTTTGTTGTTTGCTTGATTGTTGATTATATTGATTTTTTATGCTTTTTTGTGAGATTGTTTTGCTTATTCTTTATTTTTTGTTTGTTTTGTTTTTGTTTGTTTTCCCTTGCCTCGCTTGATATTAATTGTTGTTTGTAGTTTGCATTCATCTCCAAGTACTTGTTGCTGGCATTTGCTGGGATTAGTGGCTGTTCTATTGGAGTTTTCTCCCCATATATATAGTTTGTTCCCCTCTTCTTTCATATTCTCTTTCTTTTCTCTCTTACTTTTTTTTTCTTTTCCCAATTTCATTTTTGCATTTCTTTCTTTCTTTCTTTCTTTCTTTCTTTCTTTCTTTCTTTCTTTCTTTCTTTTTTTCTCTTCTTCTTTCTTTCCTATCCTCTAATTTGCCTTTCTCTGGTGGTCACCTTTATTTGGGGTTAATAGTATCGTGAATGCATTTCTGTTCAGTGCCTTGTGTGTTGTACCCGGTTGTGTTGTATTTTGTGCCTTTAAATCAACACAGGAGAGAGAGAACTACATAACCAGACACCCGGAGAAGAAAGACCATGGAGAGACAAAGAAATAGCCTGCATATGAAAGAAAAGCAGGCATCACCTGAAAAGGAAGTAAATGAAATGGAGGCAAGCAACTTGCCAAAGAAAGAATTCAGAGAAATGGTCATAAGGTGGCTGAGAAGAATGGAAGAAAAATTCTACAATATGTATAAGAACCAAGAGGAAATGAAGAAGAACTAAGAAGAAATGAAAAATGACATTGCTGCTGTAAAGAACTCAATAGAAAGCATCAAAAGTAGATTAGAAGAAGCAGAGGACCGCATCAGTGAGCTAGAAGACAAGGGGTTCCAAAAGGAGAGGAAACTGAGCAAGGAATAGAAAACCTGTTTGAAGAAATAATGACAGAAAACTTCCATGATATAAGGAAGAAAAAACCCACACAAATCCAAGAAGCTCACAGAGTCCCAAGCAAAATGAACCCCAAAAGACCGATGCCAAGGCACATTATAATTAAATTGGCAAACACCAATGACAAAGTAAGAATATTAAAAGTGGCCAGAGAGAGACAGAAAGTTACCTACAAAGGAACCCCCATCAGACTAGCAACTGATTTCTCAACAGAAACTCATCAGCCAGAAGGGAATGGAATGAAATATACAAAGTCATGCAAAGGAAGGGTCTGAATCCAAGAATACTGTACCCAGCAAGGCTATCAATCGAAATTGAAGGTGAAATCAGGAGCTTCACAGACAAAAAAGGACTAAGGGAATTTATTACCACCAAACCAGCAATGTGAGAAACACTAAAAGGTCTGCTGTAAAAGAAAGAAATAGGAAGCAAAGAAGGAACATAGAGGTAAAGAATAAAAATGGCGACAAATAAGTACCTATCAATAATAACTTTAAATGTAAATGGATTAAATGCCCCAATCAAAAGACATAGGGTAACAAATTGGATGAGAAAACAAGACCCATATATCTTCTCTCTACAAGAAACCCACCTCAGAAAAAAGGATGCACACAGATTGAGGGTGAAGGGATGGAAAAAGGTTTTTCAGGTGAATGGAAATGAAAAAAAAAAGCTGGGGTAGCAATACTTATATCTGACAAATTAGATCTCAAAGTGAAGGGCATAACAAGAGATAAGGAAGGCCACTTCATAATACTAAAGGGAGCAATCCAACAAGAAGAAATAACTCTGGTAAACATATACACACCCAATACAGGAGCACCCAAATACATAAAAACAAAACTCCTGGAGAATATCAAGGGAGAGATTGACAGCAATACAATCATAGTAGGGGACCTTAATACCTCACTATCACCACTGGACAAATCCTTTAAACAAAAAAATCAGCAAAGAAACATCAATCCTAAATGACTCACTAGACCAGATGGAATTAATTGACATCTTCAGAACATTTCACCCCAAAGCCACAGAATATACATTCTTCTCAAGTGCACATGGGTCATTTTCAAAGATAGACCATATGTTGGGTCATAGGCAAAGTCTCTTCAAATTCAAGAAGATAGAAATCATATCAAGCATCTTCTCAGACCACAGTGGCATAAAACTGGAAATCAACTACAATAAAAACAATCCCAAAAAATCAAACACATGGAGACTAAACAGCATGCTATTAAACAATGACTGGGTTACCAGAGAGATCAAGAAATAAAAAACATCATGGCAACAAATGACAATGAAAACACAACAATCCAAAATCTATGGGACACAGTGAAAGCAGTCTTAGGAGGGAAGTTCATAGATCTACAAGCCTACTGCAAAAAACAAGAAACAATGGTAATAAATTACCTAACCTAAAACTTAAACAGTTAGAAAGAGAGCAACGAGAAAAGCCCAGTGTAAGCAGAAGGAAGGAAATAAAGTTCAGAGCAGAGATAAACGACATTGAGACCAAAAAAACAATACAAAAGATCAACAAAACCAACAGCTGGTTTTTTGAAAGGATAAACAAGATTGATGAACCTCTAGCCAGGCTCACCAAGAAGCAAAGAGAGAGGACCCAAATAAATAAAATCAGAAATTAAAGAGGAGAAATAACTACAGACCCCACCAAAATACAAAGGATTGTTAAAAAATACTATGAACAACTCTATTCCAACAAACTGGACAACCTGGAGAAAATGGACATATTCCTAGAAAAATATAACCTTCCAAAACTCAACCAGGAAGAATCTAAACATCTCAATAGGCCAATAACTATGGAAGAAATTGAAGCAGTCATCAAAAAGCTTCCAGCAAACAAAAGCCCGGGGCCAGATGGCTTCACAGGGGAATTTTCCCAAACATTCAAGGAAGAACTAAAACCTATCCTCCTTAGACTATTCCAAAAAGTTCAAGAGGAAGGAACACTTACAAGCTCATTCTATGAAGCCAGCATCACCCTAATACCAAAACCAGATAAAGACAACACAATGAAAGAGAATTATAGGCCAATATCCCTCATGAACATAGATGCCAAAATCCTACATTCTAGCAAATTGGATCCAGCAGTATATCAGAAAGATCATACACCATGACCAAGTAGGATTTATCCCAGGAATGCAAGGATGGTACAATATCCACAAATCAATAAATGTGATACATCACATAAACAAATTGAGAGATAAAAATCACATAGTCATATCAATTAATGCAGAAAAAGCATTTGACAAAATCTAACACCCTTTCTTGATAAAAACTCTCAACAAGATGGGAATAGAAAGATCTTACTTCAACATAATAAAAGCCACATATGAGAAATCCACAGCTAACATCATACTCAATGGGCAAAAACTGAAACCATTTCCCCTAAGAACAGGAACAAGACAGGGATTCCCACTCTCACCACTCCTGTTCGACATAGTACTGGAAGTATTAGCCATTGCAATTAGACAAGAAGAAGAAATAAAAGGCATCCAAATTGGAAAAGAAAACATAAAGCTGTCCTTATTTGCAGATGACATGATATTGTACATAAAAAACCCAAAAGACTCCATCAAAAAACTAACAGATTTAATAAATGAACTTAGCAATGTAGCAAGATACAAAATTAGTGCCAAGAAATCTATGGCATTTCTATACACCAATAGTGAACTTACAGAAATAGAGACAAAAAAGCAATTCCATTTACCATCACACCAAAAAAATTAAGATTCCTAGGAATAAACTTAACTAAGGAGGTAAAAGACCTATACGTGGAAAACTACAGGACACTGAAAAAGGAGATAGAGGAAAATGTAAACAGATGGAAGAACATACCATGTTCATGGACTGGTAGAATCAACATCATTAAAATGTCCATACTACCCAGAGCAATCTATAGATTCAATGCACTCTCCATTAAAATACCAAAGCATATTTCACAGACCTAGAAAGAACTCTCCAAAAATTCATCTGGAATAAAAAAAGACCTCAAATCACCACAGCAATCCTGAGAAAGAAGAAAAAAGTAGGTGGGATCTCAATACCAGATTTCAAGCTACACTATAAAGCCACTGTTCTCAAAAGAGCCTGGTACTGGCACACGAACAGACATATAGACCAATGGAATAGAATAGAGAATCCAGATATCAACCCAAACCACTATGCTCAATCAATATTTGACACAGGAGGCATGAACATACAATGGAGTCAAGACAGTCTCTTCAATAAGTGGTGTTGGGAAAATTGGACAGATACATGCAAAAAAATGAAACTAGACCACCAACTTACACCATACACAAAAATAAACTCAAAATGGATGCAGTACTTAAACATAAGATGGGAAACCATAAAAACACTAGAGGAATCCAGGCAGAGAAATCTCAGACATATTCCGAAGCAATTTCTTCACTGATACCGCTCCTAGGGCAATGGAAGCTAAAGAGAAAATAAACAAATGGGACTACATCAAAATAAAAAGCTATGGACAGCAAAGGAGACCATCAATAAAACAACAAGAAAGCCCACTGCATGGGAGAACATATTTGCAAATGTTATCACTGATAAAGGTTAAACTCCAACATCTACAGGGAACTTATACAATTTAATAAAAGAAAGATAAATGATGCAATAAAAAAAATGGGCGAGAAGAAACCAAGATGGCAGCATAGGTAAGCACCTAAACTGCTGCCTCGCACAACAATTTCAAAACTACAACTAAAAGATAGAATGGACACCATCCAGAACCACAGGAAAGCTGGCTGTGTGGAAATCCTACAACTAGAAGGAAAGGGAAAAGCTCACAGAGAATTGGAGGAACGGCAAAGGGTTGAGGTACGGAGACACGCGCGCAGAGAGGATGGGTGGCTGAGAGCCTGGCTGACTTTCTCTGGTGGGAGGGGGAAGGAAGCCCCCGACTGCACTGAACCCCAGTTAAAACTGCACTGAACCCCAGTTCCGGGCGAAACCCCGTGGACCCAGGCTCATACAGAGCAGTCTGGACTGTCAGGTAGAGAGAAAGGCACTTGGAGACTCGGAGACCCGGGGGAGCCCTGGCGGGCAGGGGTCTGTAGGCACGCACGGGCGAATGTGCACAAAGACAGCAGAGTTGCCACAGGCTTTGCTTTCCCTAGCAGAAGGGAGTCAGAAGCTCCTGACTGCACTGAACCCCAGTTCTGACTGCACTGAACCCCAGTTCCAGGCGATCCCCTGGGGACCCACGCTCTTGCGGAGGGGATCTGGACTCTCGGGCGGAGGCCCGGGAGCCGGGGAAGGCAGAGGTCTGGAGGTGTGCGCGCACGCAAGGGCAGGGCTGATGGGAAGCCAAGGCTGTCTGCTCCGCCCTGAGACTCCACCCCATCCAAGCTGAGCACAGAGGCTTTTGCAATTTGGCAAGTCTAATCCTATAAGGCTGTCTCCAGCACCGAACTTCTCCCAGCATAGACACAGCTGATCCTCACAGCCAACTGGCCTGGAGGTCAATTCCTCCCAGTGATACCCACAACAATCAAGACTTAACTACAACAAGGCTGTACACACAGTCCACAAAGGGGTGCACCAAGAGTGTCCACCTCAGGTTAACTGGGGAGGCCAACTCACTGGGCCATATAGGAAACCTAGCACACAAAGCTACCCTACCAACTCAGGGAATCAGTGAAAATGCAGCAACAAAGAAACAGATCACAATTGAAAGAAATGGGGGAAAACAAATGACTGGATATAGAATTCAAAACCACAGTTATAAGGCTTTACAAGAATATCCTAGAAAAGGCAGATAAATATAACAAGACCCTCGAAGATAAGAAAAAGGACCAACTAGAAATTGAACATACACTGACTGAAATAAAAAATATTATACAGAGACCCAACAACAGACTAGAGGAATGCAAGAATCAAGTCAAAGAATTGAAATACAAAGAAGCAAAAAACACTCAACCAAAAAAGAAAAAAAAAAAAGAAAAAAAAATCCAAATAGTTAAAGATAGTGTAAGAAGCCTCTGGGACAACTTCAAGCGTACCAACATCAGAATTATGGGGTGCCAGAAGAAGAGAGAGAGCAAGATACTGAAAACCTATTCGAAGAAATAATGACCGAAAACTTCCCCCACCTGGTGAAAGAAATACTTACAAGTCCAGGAAGCGCACAGAACCCCAAACAAAAGGAATCCAAAGAGGACCACACCAAGACACAGCATAATTAAAATGCCAAGAGCAAAAGACAAAGAGAGAATATTAAAGCAGCAAGAGAAAAACAGTTAATTACCTATAAGGGAGCACCCATATGATTGTCAGCTGATTTCTCAACAGAAACTAGGCAGGCCAGACGGGAGTGGCAAGAAATTTTCAAAGTGATGAATAGCAAGAACCTACAACCAAGATTACTCTACCTAGCAAAACTATCATTCAGAATTGAAGGTCAGATAAAGAGCTTCACAGATAAGAAAAAGCTAAAGGAGTTCATCACCACCAAACCAGTATTATATGAAATGCTGAAAGGTATTCTTTAAGAAGAGGGAGAAGAAAAAAGTAAAGATAAAAATTATGAACAACAAATACATATCTATCAACAAGTGAACCTAAAAATCAAGTGAATTAAAAACCTGAGGAACAGAATAATCTGGTGAATATAATAGAATCAGGGGCATAGAAAGGGAGTGGACTGATAATTCTCAGGGGGAACAGGGTATGGGGGGTGCAGGAAGAGACTGGACAAAACTCGTACACCTATGGATGAGGACAGTGGGGGTGAGGTAAGGGCAGAAGGTGGGGTGGGAACCGGGTGGAGGGGAGCTATGGGGGGAAAAAGGAGAAACAATTGTAATAATCTGAGTAAAGATTTATTTAAAAAAATGGGCAACGGACCTAAATAGAATCTTTTCGAAAGAAGACAGAAGGAAGGCCAAGAGACATATGAAAACATGCTCAAAGTCACTAATTATCCAAGAGATGCAAATCAAAACGACAATGCGGTACCATCTCACACCTGTCAGAATGGCAACCATCAACAAATCAACAAACAACAAGTGCTGGCGAGGATGCAGAGAAAAAGGAACCCTCGTGCACTGCTGGTGGGAATGCAGACTGGTGCAGCCACTGTGGAGAACAGCACGGAGTTTCCTCAAAAAAACTAAAAATGGAACTCCCATTTGACCCAATAATCCCACTTCTAGGATTATATCCCAAGAAACTAGAAACACCAATCAGAAAGGATATATGCACCCCTATGTGCATAGCAGCACAATTCACCATAGCTAAGATTTGCAAACAGCCTTAATGCCCATCAGCAGATGAGTGGATTAGAAAACTATGGTACATCTACACACTGGAATACTATGCTGCTATAAAAAAGAAGGAATTCTTACCATTTGCAGCAGCATGGATGGACCTGGAGAGCATTATGTTAAGTGAAATAAGCCAAGCAATGAAAGAAAAATACCACATGATCTCACTCATTTATGGAAAATAAAGAACATTATAACCTGATGAATAAAAAGATAGATACAGAGGCAGTAAAGCACTGAACAGGCTGTCAAATTACAGCGGGAAGGCTGGGGAGTATTGGGGAGGGAGGGAAATAGATCAACCAAAGGACTTGTATGCATGCATATAAGCACACCAATGGACACAAGACACTGGGGGGCGGGAGTGGGATGAGGGTATGTGACAGGGGATAGGGGAGGCTGGGGGAAGGTCAACAGGGGGGGGGGAAAAGGAGATATATGAACTAATATATGTAATATTTTAAACAATAAAAAAAATACTGAATGCTGTGTGTGTGTGTGTGTGTGTGTGTGTGTGTGTGTGTGTGTGTGGAGAGAGAGAGAGAGAGAGGATGAGGGTTTTCAGGGAGGTAGAGTATTGCCTTTGTATGAATTTTTTTCTTTTTTCAGCAAACCACAGACTAGCTACACATTCTTTGGCTGTTTCCTGACTTTAGATTTTGTGGAGAGAGGGGGGAAAAAAAGAAAGAAAAGAGTAGGGATGGGGGGGAAGAAGTGAGACAGAAAGCAAAACACACACACACACACACACCCTCCACACAGGGCTCCTGGCAATAAGGAAGTGAGACAGATCTTTTTCATGAATGGGCTTAACTCAGCCTTGCTGAACTTCCGCTCTCCATTCACCAGCATTCAAATTTCACCTTCTGACCATCCAAGGCAGCTGGCTGCTGGCCCAGGAACTAGCAGTTTGAGATCATCCCCCTGACCACAGGCAACTGTGTGCTTACAAGAATCTTCTTTTCTGAGCTGGTAAATCCAAAATAATCAGTGTTTACAGGACCCCAGGTTTGAGTGGCAATAAGCCTTGGATCCCCACTACTGCCACCCGGCTCCTCTCAGGTCTTTTGCTTGAGGGGATGGAGGTGGGGGCTCAGAAATTAGAAATTATGCAGGCCGTGTGAGCCGAGGAAATCCGCCGCCGCCCCCCCCAGCTGCCCTCTGGGAGGCGTCAATGCTGCCTTAATATTGCAAGGAGGCAGGCGGCACCACTTTGGAGAGGATACTGGAGCTCTTCCTGTGGGGGCTCTGGGCAGGGAGCTGCGCTTGGGGCCTGTGAGGGTTCCATTGTTTCATTCTGCAGGGAAGTCTGCGGAGGAACAGGGAGCAATGGAAGCTGCTGTCCCTTGAAAATTGGCCCGGAAGTTCCCAAGGGTTTGTCCAGGCAGTGGGAGGACAGGCTGCAGGGTCCTCAGTTCCCTCTTGGGGGTAATGACACCTCTCAGCAGGGTGTCTGTGACACTAAATGAGCAAGAGAGTGTGAGCGCTCGCAGGAAGGCCCTGCTGCCAGGATTTGGAGAATGAGAAATAGCTGCAGCTTCGAGCCTCCAGAAATGGTGGCTGTGACAGATTCTGGATCAGTGGAGGGGAGGAAGAGACACACAGGGATGGCCTGGCCTTGCTGCCAAAGGGGAGCATGTGGGGGTGGGAGACACTGTGGGAAGCTGAGCTGTTTCTCTATTTCTTCCCCCTCCTGCGGCCCCTTCTAGTGGAAATCAAGGAGAAGATGGAGAAAGGGACATTTTCCTGTCCCCATACTGGTTCCCCTGGTCCACACACTTGGGGGTTTATAAAAGACCCCCAAACACCCATGTCTCAACATATTTGGGCCCAGAGTCAGGGGCACGGATGAGATGACCTTCAGAGAGCCTCCCGGCTCAGGGCCTGGTCTTTCCCAAAGGCCAAACCTCGGACACGGTGCTGGAGCTGCATTCTACCCCTTGCAGCTGCTGCGCTGCAGGACCAGCCCCGGCACTGGGAACGGACTCGGAAATACCAGTGGGCTTTGTTGGGGCTGATTACTCACAGCAAAGGAATGACATCCATTTCACTGGACTTTCTAGGAACTTGCTTGCAGCTGGAGTCCTAGGTACCCTCTCCAGCACGTGAGGCTGCCAAGCAGAGGCCTGGTGCCGGAGAGGAAAAAGGCAGTATGGGGGACAGAGGCCAGGGGTCCCCGGGGGGCTCAGTGTGATTCTCCTTTTATTAAGTTGGGCCCTGGGTCCTCCTCCCCTGTGATGACTGGAGGCAGCTTCCTCTACCAGTTTCTGTGCTCTTTTCTCCCTCCTCTGCTTACCCACCTCTCGCAGCAAAGGAGGGCAGAATCCCAGATGATGGCCGAACCAGAGGAAAGTGAATTAGGACAGGAGATGTGGCCATGATAGAGGAAATACCTCTGATGCAAGGATAATCAAGGTGGCTCTACCTCAGTTAGTCTTCATGCCCTACTGGAGGCTCCCATGGATTAGTCACTGTTTAATCAGGAGATTCCCAGGGGCCGGTCTCACCTAACTTCCAGGTGGCTGGCATTCCATAGAACATCACATGGGCCATCCTGGGTCTGAGTTCTTGTGGCCAGGGTGGCAGGGTAACACGACACAAAGCACATGGACCAGTGTTGTTCACCCTGACTTAAAGATGTTTACCAGAAGCTCAGAGAGGTTAAGCAACTTGTCCGAGGTCACACATTTAGAAGACAGTGGGCTCTAGAATCTAGACTAGAACACAAGTCCTCTTTTCCCAAAGCCTGAGGATTTCCTACTGAATAGGTGTATTTTTTTGTGTTGAGAGTAATGAATTACATTTTAAATCATAGGAAAATTGTAATTTCTACTCTCAGTAGATATTCCTTTCAACTTGAAACTTCCATGATTCTGAATAAATAAAAACGTAAGTGTTAATGTTAAATAAAACCCCTAGAATTAAGCCTGATGCAGAACTGGTCGATTGATGATAATATTATCCATAATAGTATTGTTAATGAATAACACACCACTTACTACTGTTTTTAAAAAGATGAAAACAAACAGAGCTGCTAATAATAATGCTGCAAACACCTGTTTAGAACAAAACTGACTTAAGTGCCCTGGCCATGCAGTTAGGAGACTCTAGCTCCTACCAGCTAGCTATGTGGCCTGGGGCAAGACAGTGTCCCTCTGGGCTCTGTCAAATTAAGGACTCATCCCTCCAACAAGGGGCTTGGTCTAACTAATCTCTATGACTCCTTTCAGCTCCAACATCTACAAATCTAGGAACTTGGCTTTCTAGTCTCAAAAGGGGCTGAAGAAAGCAGTGAAGGTGAGGGCTACAGCAAAGCCATGCCAATAGACCTCCTTCAGCCCAACAGTAGGGTGGCCCTCATTGTACCTGGCTATGGGGACAATGCCTAGAGGTTCTTGCTACAATACTTGAAGACTTCCTTTCTAGACGCTTGAACTTTGGGAATGAAACACTTCCTCCATGATAGGGCTGACACACACAGGTCATACCAATGGTATGTTCACCCCCTCTGGTCTCATCTGCTGGACTCTCTGGGCAGCAGAATTTCTATCTGCTCAAGCAGCTGCTGATGGCTGCAAGGCCTGGGGTGGTCTCCATTAACCCTCCAGCTGCTTGCACAGCAGCCAGGAGGAGCTGCCTCTGGTTTCCTCTGGGTGGCAGCTGTTGAGAGCACCACTGGGCAAGGGTTGACTTCCATGACAAGTATGTGTCAAAAATGGATTTTTGCTAACGCAGAAAACTACTTCAGGCTGGCTTACAAGTAGTCCAAATGTGTTCTCTGGTATATACAACATGGTTATAAAGTGCCCACAATAATGCCTCATACTAGCATACTAACATACTCTGTCAAGGTTAGCTCATTATTACTAACTAAAGGCCCAGTGCACAAAATTCGTGCACCCAGGCTGGGGGTGCCTCAGCCTGGCCTGTGCCCTCTCATAGTCCTGAAGCCCTTGGGGGATGTCCGAGGGACAGCAGTCAGACATCCCTCCAAGGGGCTCTTAGCACTGCCGCGTAGGTGGGAGAGGCTCCCGCCACCACTGCTGCGCTCACCTGCTGTGAGCCTGGCTTCTGGTTGAGTGGTGCTCCCCATGTGGGAGTGCACTGACCACCAGGGGGCAGCTCCTGCCTTGAGCATCTGCCCCCTGGTGGTCAGTGTACTTCATAGCAACCGGTCATCCTGCTGTTTGGTCGATTTGCATATTAGACTTTCATTATATAGGATATCAGGTCTCATGGAATAAGGAGATTAAAATAATGACATTATCCAAACTCTACTAACCCTTCCAAGACCAGCTCAGATTCACTTTCCCCCAGGAATTCTTCCTGGACTCCATATCCTATATTCACCTCTGGCATTTAGTGATTCATTCACTCATTCATTCATTCAGCAAATATTTTCCAGTGCTTAGGGTTCTAGGGGTTGAGGAAATCATGGCGAAAAAGAGTTCAGGTTGCTGCCCTTATGGATTCTGTAGTCTGGTGGGTGGAGACAGATTGCAGACAGTTTACAAAGTACACCTGCTGTGTGCCAGGCAGTTTTAGGTACTGGAGATACAGTGCTGAGAGACAAGCAGTTTCTTAGCTTAAAGAGCTTTTCTTGTAGTGGAGAGACAGACAATGAACAAATGGGTAATGTCGGAGGAGAATGAAATGGGCATGTGCTTGGGGATGAGCGGATTGGAGAGGGTGCTGTTTTAACCAAGGAGGTCAGGTTTCCATCGTTTCTAGAGCATACACATCCCACAGAAATCTTTTGCACTGTCCTTCTCACTCATTTTCCCATTTTGTTTTGGCAATGACATCTCCTATTTAAATGTAGCTCAAAGGCTGGCTTAAATGCAGTAGCCACCTCCTGTATTTGAGGGATTTATTAACTGACTTCAGCAGAGAATGGGGAAAACTGCTCTTAAATTTGATTGAAGATGCTTCTGTGGTGTCTCCGTTACAAAGGTCTTAAGAATCCGGGGTGTGGGAGCAGGGGCGGGTGAGGGCTGGGTAATAGACAAGAGCGTTCTGGGGGGAGAGGAGGGGCTTGCAGGATGACACTCTGAAGAATGGCTAGAACGCAAAGGCTGATTTCCAGTGAGAAGCACTACATGACATTCTGGACAGCTGCAGGCAAAGCTGGCTCCTTCCCAACTCTGCCATCTGATAATCAGTCCTTAAACACCACGGCCTCAGTTCCCTATCAAGCTTTTAACTGCCAGAACACTTTTCTTTTGAGTCTGAGGTTTACAGCATCCTTGCAAGATAAAAGTGACAAATACAATTATCTTTGTTTGAGAGTGAGGAAACAGAGAAAGGTCAAAAGTCTAATCCAAGGCCACCCAGTGAGCTGGGGAGAAACCGGGAAATGGCGAGCTTTCCTACTTAGTCCTTTGTTCTTTCCACCTCGTGGCTCCTCAGTGCCACAATCGCCAGGTCTAGATGAAATCTGTATCCATTCTCAACTCTTCTGTGCATTTAGAATAATTATTGGCTTGGGAATTTCCTTCGAAGAATGAACATTCCTTCCCTGACTCCCTAGCTGTTGCCGGGCATGCCTGGTCTTCAGCTCTAGTTTCCCACACCTCCCTCTTGGGTGGTGGGAAGGAACCGATAGATAGCTCCGGCGGTGTGGGAGGTGGACACTGCGGCTACAGCTCAACACAGCTGTCCTTCATTATGGAACAGTGTGCGAGAACCCCCAAACACCCCCTGCTCCACATTGTTTCTGAGCTGCTGCAGTTGGATTTGAAAACCTCAGCAAGTGTGGACCAGAAAGGACAGCCACTGGTGGGTCCAGGGGTGGAGACCTAACCAGGTCTCAAGCCTATCTCCCATCTTCCTGGCTGCCTCCCCTTCAGGAAGATTCACTCCAGCCAGTGTGGGTGGGTGGTGCCTTGTGAACCTTTTGAAAGAGGACAATTTCCGATTCCTCTGCCAACCTCCTTACTGGTCTCCTAGAACCCTCTCTGTATACCAAGAGCAGGGCGAACTTTTTGGACACCTTTTGACAATCCAATATGGAGTCACTGTCAGCCACGACAGTTACGTCCAATGGCATAAAACCCAGAAATGAGGTAATGGGATGTAACAGGTACATCCTTGGGAGGAGCTGGGGACACCCCACCCGCAAGTGTGGACACTCAGAGATAAAGACGCCATCTGGACACTGATATGAAGGGACCGCGCCCACGTGGACTATAAGAACTCGGTGCTCGAGCTCGGCTGTACCGAAAGCCGGAGCCCAAAGGGACCCCCACTCCACGGGACGCGTGCTGCCCCTGCAGCCACTTGGCTGGAGACAGACGCCTGCCTCTCCATCTGTGAACACCACCAGTGACCTGGACTTCTCACCCAATGATGCTGGCTCTGCTCGCTCTTGTCGTGTAAGCTCCCCCTCTCTGTGTGTAACTTGTGTGTGTCTCTACTGGCTTATTGGAGAGGAGTCCCTAATAAACCGGCATGTGGAAAGACAAACGTGTGTGAGTGACTCCTTTCTGGGATGCTCCCTTGCTCACAACATACTTTCAATCCCTTTCATTCCAGTATCCATTCAGCAATCACAGTAGTCTGAGAAAACAGAGCTCCCCTGCTTGAAAACCCCCTTCCTTTTCAAAGGACAAAGTTTCAGTCAGCATGGCCTAGAACTTACTGCATGATATGGCTCCTCTCGCTTACCTGGCGCAAATCACTTAGATCAGCCCCTCTTCTTCATTCAGACTCCAGCCGCCTTGGCTGTCTTAGGGGTTCCAACATGCTGTTCCCTGGCCTAGGACCCAGCCCCGCCCCCCCCCACCGCCCCCACCCCTACCCCCCACCTCCGCTTTGCCCAGTACCTCTTACACTGCTTTCAGGTCTCAGTTTAAATGTTACTTCCCTTGGTTCCTCAAACTAGATTATACCCCCTTGTATAATTTTATAGCCCTTTTTCACTTCTTTATAAAATAGTACCTATTTCAATTCTGCTTAAAAAATCTGTTTATCTGTTTAATTGTTCAGCAATTCCCCCCCTCTTCCCCTCCTCCTTTTGATAACATGATCTCTCTTAGTCCCTAAAACTCAGCCTGGCACTCCATGCAAATTTGTTGAATGATTGAAGGCACCCACCTGACCCAGGGGCTGGGAGGACAGTTCAGATCATTGCGGCCTTCCTGCCCCAAGTCCCCATCTCTCATCAGTGCTTCTGTGCAGAGGGACTTGGTGACTGGGCGGCCCTTTCGCTCTAAGGCAGCAGCCCCACAAGGGGCGAGAGGCTCAGGCTCTCCCTTAGCATGTTATCTAACACCTCTAAACCTGTTTCTTCATCTGTAAGTGGTGAGAATAATGCGGATGGTTCAGTAAGTGTGAGCTGTTACTACCATAATCATTATCACAGAGGTGAGATGTTCCTTACATGGCATAATGATTGATTTCTCTGTAAGTCTGGTTCTACTTTGGGCTGCACTGGATGTCTGACACAGTTCGAGTGACAGCCATTGGAGTCTGAAGACAGTCTCTGGTTGAATATGAATCTTTTCCTCTCCAGTTTACTATGGGACAGATACTGGCCTAGTTTCAAGCTTCTCACCATCCAGGCTCCTGTCTGAATAATTCCTTTGTCTATGTCCCTTCACTTCCCAGGCCATCCGAGAGATGAAGGTGCTAGTCCAATCAGGTCTGGGATCATGGGAGTGATGAGGGATTATCCAGTCTCTGCACCCAGCCAAAGGGGTGAGGAACTTCCTGGGCTATTTGGAAAACCTTCGGGAAAGTCCTGCATCAGGAAATGGGAGCTGGAGGAAATGTGGGCAGGGTAGGTCTGACCTCAGGCAAAATCGATGTTTCCATCTACCAATTTTCTTTTTACCTAATTTTTCCCCCTAAAAGGCAGTAGTAACTCAGGTGTCCAGTACCTACAGGGTACTTCAGCTTACACATAGAATATCCTATCTAAACAACCGCCAAGGCTGTGTATATCCTCTTTTATTTTATTTATATGTATTTATTTATTTTAAAAATATATCTTTACTGATTTCAGAGAGGAAGAGAGAGGGAGAGAAAGATAGAAACATCAATGATGAGAATCATTGATTGGCTGCCTCCTGCATGCTCCCTACTGGGGATTGCAACCTGGGCATGTGCCCTTGACCGGCATCGAACCTGGGATCCTTCAGCCTGCAGGCTGACACTCTAGCCACTGAGCCAAACCAGCTAAGGCTATTTTATTTTATTAAAAAAATGTTTTTATTGATTTCAGAGAGAGGAAGGGAAAGAGAGATGGAAATATCAATGATGAGAGAGAATCATTGATCAGCTGCCTCCTGCATGCCCCCTACTAGGGATTGAGCCTGGAACCCAGGAATGTGCCCTGACCGAAATGGAATTGTGACCTTCTGATTCTTGGGTCAATGCTCAAAGCAATGAGCTACACCAACCAGGCAGATCCTATTTTTATAATTTAGCAGTCTTTTGTTACACTTTTTCAAGTTCCTTTCTCTCTTTAGTTAATACACCAAATTAGTTCCTGCTAAAGTGTTAATGACTAACCTCAATTCCCCTTGCTACTTGCTATCCACAACATGACCCAACCTCCACACAAAGGATTCAGGATTTTGAATTTTAGACAAAAATGAGGGAGTTCATTTTGAGCAGGTGGAGATCTTACCTGGGGTTCTTCACTTTACACTGCACAAGTAGCTTCCTATTCCATCTTTGCATTAAGGCAACCAACCCTACAAATAATATCTGGTAGAAAAGAGGCTGTTCTGCGAGTAGTCAGTCTCTATGCAGACCGCCATCTACTGGCAGGTGATATCTATAGGCCTTTGATGTTCTCAGTGAGTTATTGCCACTGCATGGAGTTTCCTGATTGGGTTGCCTGAGTGAGGGGAACCAGTGGTCTCCCCCATTCCTTTTCTGTAATCTTCCTTTATTATTATTATTTTTTAATTTAATCCTTTAATGTTCACAACATTTTATAAACCCTTGGAGCTGAAAGAGGTCTTTGGAGAGTATTGCTGTTGTAAGCCATTAACACTTTAGTATAAATTAATCCATTTGACTACCACCAGTCCAGAAATTGAACTGAAATTGCAGAGAAGCCAAATCAGTTGTCTTCTGTCTTTGCTTCTTCCCTCTCTCCTTTCCCTTTTTTCTTCTTCTTCTTCCTCTTCTTCTTCTTCTTTTCTCTCTCTCTCTCTCTCTCTCTCTCTAACAAAATCTTACCTGTGGGTAGAAAAAAATGGCAAGACATTTTCATTTACCAAGAGATAGCTGCGGACATTTTTAAAAGGTGTTAGTACACTGGACTTACTCAATCAAATATCATTTATGCCTGTTTCTGATTCTTCAAAACAAATGCAAATCCTCTTGAAATGCCCCAGTCTTTGGGATCCCATATTTCCAGTTCCTTCAACCCCTCCAGCTGTCTCTTCCCCCTCTTCCAATAAGAAGTGTAAGTATCTATGCCATATCCTCATACATATTTCATGTGTGATGTGTTTGCTTCATGTGTGTCCATCTGGCTTCTTGTCATGGGCTACTTCCTGAAGACATTTGACTTCTCTTTCTTAATTTCTCACCTTGCACTAAGTATAAGTTTCAGCACTGGTCACCTGACTAGGTAGTTCATTGGTTAGGGCTCAAACAGTAGTGCAATGATGGGTGAGAAGGTTCTTGTTAACTTCAGAAGACATTCTAGTCTCCATACACATGGTTCTGTGTGTGAGTTGCAAGAAGGGGGAAGAGTTGTTTACTAACAGGAGTGTGAATATCCTTGAGGACACGAGAAGACTTTCCAAGTGATATTCAGGCATGAATTGCTTTAAGGAAATCAACTTCCAGATCCTCAAGTCCATTTCTACCCTTCCTTAACACCAATCTGCTTGACAATGCACATGCAGTTGGGAAGGGAGTGGGGGAATCAGAGCTGCTCTTTCTCAATAGCCCTTTGCCCACTTTACAAAAAAGAAAAAAATAACTCTCATCCATCCCAAAACTTACTATGGTGCAGTAGGACAAGTGTAAAAACCTCCATGGCATCAAAGGACAATTAAAAACATTAATGAAGACAACATAAATCTCTGAATCTGTGTGTTTCTCCCTGTCTTATGCATGATTCTGCTAAGGGCACAGCAGGGCATTGGAAACACCATACTTTGGCCCATTTGGGGGATATTTTGAATTCAGATATATTGTGAGGATACATACTGAGGCAATAAAAGTAATCATTTTTATTTAGCAAATACCCTCCCATTTACCCCTCCCCCCCCAAATAATTGTCAAGGAACATACTTGTATTGCCATATCATGCAAAATTCCATGAAAATAAAATGAATAAAGGTAAGAAATATTAAAGATGGTGGTGTCTTATTTCACCCAGGTGATAAATTCATTGTAGAACTTTAAGTTCTCTCTCTCTATCTCTCATTTGTCTATCATCTTAAAATTAAAATGTAGAATATCTATCATGGGGACACATATTAACATACATTGATTTGATTGAAAATTAAAGATTAGGTGGGTCTATTTTTAAAACAGAGAATAAATCTACTCTGGATGATTTATTTTATAATTATGACTGCCTTTGATGATTAGGTTAAATTATAGATGTTATTCATAAATTAAATGTGTTAAATCTGTAGCTTAAAAAATTTGACAACAATAAAAATAAAGCATGTATACTAATATAAAATGACTTATAAGAAGGTTTGGTGAATATGTATTGAAATGAACAATATTTCATTTTATCTAACTCTTTCTAAGTATATCAAGCTAAAAGGTACCTTTAAGAAAAACAACAACAAGGACAATTAACAATCATTTGATGAGTCTTATAAAGCATTTTAGGTGACTTCTCAGAAACAGAGAAAGTTAATGAGTGGATGCTAGATATTTGTAAGTCAGATGCTTTCCAATTCTTCCTCTCAACGATATCAGAGGAGGACCTAATCGAGTTGTCAGCTGATAGATTATTAAAAATAATTCTTGATGATAGAGCAGTATGTTATTTCTGGCTTAGATCTTGGAAAGAGTTCAGAGAGTTAAATCATATTGCTATAATAAAACTTCCAAACTTATTTATGTGAACAAAGTTTCCCAGCAATACTTCTATAAAAATGAAAAGCAGGATTAGAATGGATACTGCTCTCCATCTAATTCTAATAACAAGTAATATCATGCATGGGCACATAAAGTAATTAAAAATAAAATCCTATCCGTTTCATTAAAAGATAACTTCCTAATAAAAAATTTTAATTGACCTCTTTTTGAGAAAATAGACTCACATGCATTTGTGAGAAATAATATACAGATATTCTATGTACCCTTTTCCCAGTGGTAACAACTTGCAACTCTATATATTATCATGGCCAGGACATGGATACTGACAGTCAAGATTCAGAGCTTTTTCATCACCATGAGGACCCTTCCTGTTCTGCCCAAATAACCACCCCTACTTCCCTTCCGTCCTGTCTCTCCGTAAACACAATCTCTGTTCCAATGCTAGAATTTTGTCATTTTAAGGACAAAATTGTAGATTCTTACACTATATAACCCGATGCGGCTGGCTTTTTTAAAACTCAGCAATATTCTACGGAGATTCATTCGGGTTGTTATATGTGTCAATGGTTCGTTCCTTTTTACTGCTGAGTGACACTCCATGGTGTGGATGTGCCATGGTGTTTAACCCTTTCCACAATGGAGGACATCTGGGTTGTTGCCAGTTGGGGTCATTACAGATAATGCCGCTATAAACATTCTTGTGCAGTGTTTTGTGTGAACTTAAGTTCTCATTCCTCTGGGATAAAAGCCCAGGAGTGCAGTTGCTGGGTCATACAGCAGTTGCATATCTAATTTATAAAATAAACTGCCAAACTGTCTTCCAACATGGCTGTACCATTTTACATTCCCTCCAGCAATGTACCAGGGATCCAGTTTCTCTGCATTTTTGCTAGCATTTGACGGTGTCACCTTATTTTGTTAGACACTACATTTTAGAATAGGTTTAGATAGAAAAGTTGCAAGAAGAGTACAGAGACTTCCATGAAAGAAATCAAGAAATGACTGAGAAATGGGGTTCCTCACTCAGTTCCCCCTGTTGGTAGCATCTTACATTTGTGTGGTACCTTTGTCACAACTGAGAACCAACACTGACACATTATTTTAGCTAAACTCCAGTTTATTCAGATCTCAATAGCTGGTCCCTCCTCGAGGATCTCATCCAGGGCACCATATTCCTTTGATTTGTCTTATCTCCTTAGCCATGTCTCGTCTGTAACAGTTTCTCAGACCTTCCTTGTTTTTGGTGACAGTAGGAGATTTGGGGCATGCTGGCCAGGTATTTTATAGAAAGTGCTTCAATTTGGGTTTGTTTTGATGTTCTCATGGTCAGACTGGGGTAATGGAACTTGGGAGGATTACCACTGAGGGAAGTGCCAACCCCACCACATCCCATCAAAGGCACATGCATTCAGCAAGACTGATGGTGTTAACCCTGGCTACTGGGTGACAGGGAATTTGCCAGATTTCTCTGCTGTCAAGTTACCTCTCCCCTCCCCCTCCTCACTGTGCTCTTCAGAAGCAAGTTACCAAGGGCAGACCATTCTCAAGCTCCACCTCTTTGAGGGAGGAATGCCTACATAAAATATTTAAATTTTTCTTTATGGGAGATTTAACTGTTCTTTAAAACTTAATGGGCATCATTTTTTAGAGAACTTTTAGGGTTTCTGGGAAGTTTCTCTATATTCCATCTCTTCCTTTTCTCCTCCCACCCCAGCAAAGGTCCCCCCCTGGTTAACATCTTGCCTTAATGTGGTACATTTGTTACAATTAATGAACAAATGTAAGTACATTATTACTAATTAATGTCCATAGTTCACATTAGGATTCACTCTTTCTAGTGTACAGTTCTATGGATTTTGCCAAATGCATAATGTCAGGCATACCCTGTTGCAATATCAAAATACAGTTTCATTGCCCCAAAAATCTGTGTGCACCATTCCTTCCTCCCCACAAATTCCTGGCAACCACAGATCTCTTTTACTGCTCCTATGATTTTGTCTTTTCCAGAATGTCATATAGTTGGAATCATACAGCCTTTTCAGATTAGTTTCTTTCACTTAGCAATATGCTTTCTTCAAGTCCTTTCATGGCTTAATAGCTTATTTCTTTTTAGTGCTGAATGATACTCTATTGTTTGGATGCATCACAACTTACCCATTGTAAGACATACATTATTTGGCAATTATTAGTAAAGTTGCTATAAACATTTGTGCACAGTTCAGTTGGACATAAATTTCCCACTCACTGGGGGTAAATACCAAAGAGTGCAATTGCTTGGCTATATGATAAGACTACATTCAGTTCTGCAAGAAGCTGCCAGAATGTCTTACAAAGCAGCTGTACCACTTTGCATTCTCACCAGCAATGAATGAGTTCTTGTTGCTCTCTCTCCTTCTCAGCATTTGGTGATGTCAGTGTGTGGGCTTTTAACCATTCTAATAGGTTATGTAGTACCTGTTTTTAATTTATAATTTCCTAATAATGTATGATGTAAACATCTTTTCATATGTTTATTTGCAATTTGTATATCTTCTTCGGTGAGGTGTCTGTCATATCTTTTGCCCACTTTAAAATTGGATTTATTTTTTTATTGCTGAATTTTAAGAGTTTGTTTTTTTTAAAGCAGGCTTAATTCACTTTATTTTTCTTGTATAAAATTATGTGGTGACCCCAGCTGGAGCTTGGGTCTTCTGCACAGAAACTGGTGTGGCCTTTACAAGATGTCAGTGATTCCTGATGGGGAGTCTTGGTGAACACAGTCTCTTTCCAGAGATCTGGGATGAGATAGCTGTAGGTCTTAGAGATGGCATCAAAGGTGGCCTTGGCGAAGTTGCCCAGGGTGGCAGTGCAGCCCCTGGCCAAGGTGTAGCAGTCATCAATACTGGCCATCATCAGCAACTTCTTAGGTACAGGGAGCCGAGACAATGCCAGTACCCGGGGGGCAGGGATGAGGTGCACCAGTAGAGAGCCACAGCAGCCAGTAACCTTGCAAGGAACAGTGTGGGGCTTGACTAGCTTGTTTCCCCAGTAGCCTCGCAGCATGGGCACAATAGAGAGCTTGGCCAGGATAATGGCTCCACAGATGACAGTGGCTCCTTCCTTTGAGCACTTAATACCTAGATCAACATGTCCATTGTAGTCCCCCATGGCGACAAAAGCCTTGCACCTGGTCCTCTGGCCAGCACGTGTCTACTTTTGCACAGGCATAATCTTCAAGACCTCATCCTTCAGGGATGCCCCCAAGAAAAAGTCAATGATCTCAGATTCCTTGATGGGCAAGGAGAATAGATAGATTTCTTCTGGGGATTTGATCTTCATGTCCTTGACCAGGTAGCCCAGCTTGGTGACAAGGTCTTTGTCCTCGGCCTTGCCTCCACGAGCTCCGCAGCCTCCGCACCTGCCCCGACCCCGGCCGCGACCCTGGGCCAGCTGCAGTGACCTCCTATTCCGGGGCCCTCCCGTAGCACCGGCATCACTGGCCATTTGTTGTTTCATCGGAAAAGAAACTTAAGAGTTCTTTATAGATTTTCAGTAATTGTCCTTTATCAGATATGTTTGGGAAAGAGTTTCTCCACGTCTCTGACCTGTCTTTTCTTTCTCTTAGTATTCTCTTTCATAGATTAAAAGCTTTTTAATTTTAAAGTCCAACTTACCAAATTTTTCTCTCATGGATCATGTTTTTGGTATTATATCTATCAGTCATGGCCAAATCCAATGTCATGTATATTTTCTCCATATTATCTTCTACAAATTTTATAGTTTTGCATTTTACATTTAGGTTCATGGTTTATTTTGAGTTAATTTTTGTGAAAGGTATAATGTCTGTGTCTAGATTTTTTTTTTTTTTTTTGCATTTAGATGTCCAATTGTTCTCAACTCTATTGGTTGAAAATACTATGCTTTCTCCATTGTATTGCCATTGGTCCTCAGTCAAAGATCAGTTAACTATATTTTTTTGTGAGTCCATTTATGAGCTCTCTATTCTGTTTCACTGATTGAATTGTTTATATTTTCACCAATACCACACTGTGTTGATTAGTATCACTTTATAGTAAGTCTTAAAGTTGAGTACAACCATCTTCTGACTTTGTTCTCCTTCAATATTGTGTTGGCTATCCTGGGTCTTTTTCCTCTCATAAACTTTACAATGTTTGTTGATATCCACAAAAACTTGCTGGAGTTTTGACTGGGATTGTGTTGGATCTATAGATTATTTGGAAAGAACTTTCACATCTGAACAATATTTCCTATCTATGAAATAGAATATCTCTCCATTTATTTGGATCTTTGATTTCTTTCATCAGAGTTTTGTAGTTCTCCTCATATGTTTTGTTAGATTCTCTCTCTCTCTCTCTCTCTCTCTCTCTCTCTCTATATATATATATATATATATATATATATAATTTTTAAGATGCTAGTGTAAATTGTGGTAGGTTTTTAGTTTTTCAATTTCATTCATTCATTGCTCCTATATAAGAAAGTACCTGGCTTCTGTATTTTAATCTTCTATCCTGCAACCTGGCTACGACAGTTTATTAGTTCCAGAAGACTGTTGTGGTTAATTCTTTGGGATTTTCCCATTGATAGTCATGTCATCAGGAAGCAATAAATGTTTTATTTATTTCTTTTCAATATGCATACCCTTTATTTCCTTTCTTGTCTTATTGCATCAGCTAGGACTTCCAGTATGATATTAAATTGGAGTATTGAGAGAAGATATCTTTGCCTTAGTGATTCAAGTATATTTCATTTTAACTATTCTGATTGGCATATAATGATATCTTATGGTTTTATTTGCATTTAATTAGTGGCTAATATTAAATATATTTTCATGTACTTATTCATTATCCATATGTTCTCCTTAATGAAATATCTTTTCCCATATCTTGCCCACTTTTAATTAAGTTGTTTGCTTTTTTACTGTTAAGTTTTGAGAGTTCTTTATACCTTCTAGATACTCTAATACTTTGTCGGTTTGCAAATACTTTCCTCCTATCTGTAGCTTGATTTTTATCCTCTAAACAGAGCAGGTTTAAATTCTGATAAAGCCTAATTTATCAGTTTTTCTTTCTATAGATTTACTTTTGGTGTCAAGTCCAAGAACTCGTAGTCCTAGATCCTGATGATACTTTTTTCTAAAGAAAAAAAAAATTACATTTACATTTAAGTCTGTGATCCATTTTGAGTTAATTTTTGTATAAGGCAGTAGACTTAAGTTGAGGCATTTGTTTGTTTAAAACTATAATTTTTAAAAATTCTCACCCAAGGATAGTGGTGAGAGAGACATATCAATTGGTTGCTTCCAACACACACCCCTACTGGGGAACCTGCAACTAAGGTATGTGCCCTTGATCAGGAATCAAACCCATGATCTTTAGGTCTGCAGGCTAATGCTCTAACCATTGAGTAAACTAGCCAGGGCTGTTGGTTGTTTTTTTTTTTAAAATGTCTATAGCTAGCCAATTAATCCAGTTCCATTTGCTGAAAAATGTTATTTTCCTCCTTTCTATTACTTTTTGTACCTTGTCAAAAAGAAGTTGGACATATTTGTGTGGGTCTATGTCTGTTCTTTCACCAACAATCTTGATTATTGATTTATTGTAGCTATAACTCTTAAAATCAGGTAGACTGTTTTTTTTCCCCTAGTTTTTCTTTCTTAAAATTGTTCTGTCTGTTCTTATTCCTTTGCTTTTCATATAAATTTTAGAATCATTTTGAGAATATTTACCAAAATCTTGCTGGGGTTTTGATTAAAAAATATATTTTACATGTGTGCCAATTTGAGGAGAAGAATTGACATATTTACTATGTCAAGTCTTTCAATACATAGAAACATTGCATGTCTTTCTATTTAGATCTTATTGACTTAATCAGCACTTTATAATTTTAGGTGTTTAAGTCCTATACATGTTTTCTAGATTTATACATATTTCAGTTTTTTGAGCAATTGTAATGTGGCACTATCTTTTTAATTTTGGTGTTTACTTGTTTTTTGACAATATATGGGAATACAACTGATTGATTTTTGTATGTTTACCTCATATTCTGTGACCTTGCCAAATCACTTATCAGTTCTAGCAGAATATTGTAGATTTCTTGGGATTTCCTTCATAGACAATCATGTCATCTGTAAATAGGGTTAGTTATATTTCCTTTTCCCCCCTGATTTATATGCTTTTTATTTCCTTTTATTGCCTTGTTGCCCTGGCAACGACTTGCAGCACTATATTGAATTAGGGCAGTGCAGGCAGACAGCACTGTCTTGTTCCCAACCATAGGGGAAATGCATCTTTCTTCTTAAAAAACATTTTTTTAATTGATTTCAGAGAGAAAGGGAAAGGGAGAGAGAGAGAGAAACATCAATGATGAGGGAGAATCACTGATGGGCTGCTTCCTGTATGCTCCTTACTGAGGATTCAGCCTGCAACCTGGGCATGTGTCCAGACTGGGAATTGAACTGTGACCTTCTGGTTTATAGGTCAACGCTTAACCACTGAGTGAAACCAGTAGAGCAGGGGAAAGCATCTTTAAGTATAATGTTAGCTGAAGGTTTTTTGTACATGTTCACCAAGTTAAGGAAGTTCCTCTCTATTTCTGCCTCCCTTCCTCCCCTGGGGAGTTTTTATCATGAATGGGTGTTGACTTTTGTCAAATGCTTTTTCTGCATTGGATGATATGAATGATCACATTTTTCTTTTTTTAAATCCTCAATGAGGATATTTTCTTATTGATTTTATTTTTTTATTGTTTAAAATATTACATATAGAGGAGAAACCAAGATGGCGGCATAGGTAAGCTCCTAAACTGCTGCCTCGCACAACAATTTCAAAACTACAACTAAAAGACAGAACGGAAACCACCAGAACCACAGGAAAGCTGGCTGAGTGGAAATTCTACAACTAGAAGGAAAGAGAAAAGCTCACGGAGAAGTGGAGGAATGGCAAAGGGTTGAGGTACGGCAAAGGGTCTTTGTGCACGCAGAGAGGAAGGGTGGCTGAGACCCTGGCTGACTTTCTCTGGTGGGAGGGGGAAGGAAGCCCCCGACTGCACTGAACTCCAGTTCTGACTGCACTGAACCTCAGTTCCAGGCGAAACCCCATGGACCCAGGCCCATACAGGGGAAGTCTGGACTGTCAGGTAGAGAGAAAGGCACTCAGAGACTCAGAGACCCGGGGGAGACCCAGGGGAGCCCTGGCAGGCAGGGGTTTGCAGGCGCGCGCATGCAAGTGTGCACAAAGACTGCGGAGGTTGCCACAGGCTTTCCCTAGCAGAAGGGAGTCAGAAGCTCCTGACTGCACTGAACCCCAGTTCTGACTGCACTGAACCCCAGTTCCAGGCAATCCCCTGGGGACCCACACTCTTATGGGGGGAATCTGGACTCTTGGCCAGAGGCTCGGGAGGCGGGGAAGGCAGAGGTCTGGAGGTGTGCGCACTCAAGGGCAGGGCTGATGGGAAGCCAAGGCTGTCTGCTCTGCCCTGAGACTCCACCCCATCCAAGCTGAGCACAGAGGCTTTTGCAATTTGGCAAGTCTAATCCTATAAGGCTGTCTCCAGCACCGAACTTCTCCCAGCATAGACACAGCTGATCCTCACAGCCAACTGGCCTGGAGGTCAATTCCTCCCAGTGATACCAACAACAATCAAGACTTAACTACAACAAGGCTGTACACACAGTCCACAAAGGGGTGCACCAAGAGTGTCCACCTCAGGTTAACTGGGGAGGCCGACTCACTGGGCCATATAGGAAACCTAGCACACAAAGCTACCCTACCAACTCAGGGAAGCAGTGAAAATGCAGCAACAAAGAAACAGATCACAATTGAAAGAAATGGGGGAAAACAAATGACTGGATATAGAATTCAAAACCACAGTTATAAGGCTTTACAAGAATATCCTAGAAAAAGCAGATAAATATAACAAGACCCTCGAAGATAAGAAAAAGGACCAACTAGAAATTGAACATACACTGACTGAAATAAAAAATATTATACAGAGACCCAACAACAGACTAAAGGAATGCAAGAATCAAGTCAAAGAATTGAAATACAAAGAAGCAAAAAACACTCAACCAAAAAAGAAAAAAAAAATCCAAATAGTTAAAGATAGTGTAAGAAGCCTCTGGCACAACTTCAAGTGTACCAACATCAGAATTATGGGGTGCCAGAAGAAGAGAGAGAGCAAGATACTGAAAACCTATTCGAAGAAATAATGACCGAAAACTTCCCCCACCTGGTGAAAGAAATACTTACAAGTCCAGGAAGCGCACAGAACCCCAAACAAAAGGAATCCAAAGAGGACCACACCAAGACACATCATAATTAAAATGCCAAGAGCAAAAGACAAAAAGAGAATATTAAAAGCAGCAAGAGAAAAACAGTTAATTACCTATAAGGGAGCACCCATACGACTGTCAGCTGATTTCTCAACAGAAGCTATGCAGGCCAAATGGAAGTGGCAAGAAATTTTCAAAGTGATGAATAGCAAGAACCTACAACCAAGATTACTCTACCTAGCAAAGCTATCATTCAGAATTGAAGGTCAGATAAAGAGCTTCACAGATAAGAAAAAGCTAAAGGAGTTCATCACTGCCAAACCAGTATTATATGAAATGCTGAAAGGTATTCTTTAAGAAGAGGAAGAAGAAAAAAGTAAAGATAAAAATTATGAACAACAAATACATATCTATCAACAAGTGAACCTAAAAATCAAGTGAATTAAAAACCTGAGGAACAGAATAATCTGGTGAATATAATAGAATCAGGGGCATAGAAAGGGAGTGGACTGATAATTCTCAGGGGGAATGGGGTATGGGGGTGCAGGAAGAGACTGGACAAAAATTGTACACCTATGGATGAGGACAGTGGCGGGGAGGTAAGGGCAGAAGGTGGGGTGGGAACCAGGTGGAGGGAAGCTATGGGGGGGGGGGGGGAAGGAGAAACAATTGTAATAATCTGAATAAAGATTTATTTTTTAAAAAACTGCAAAAAACCTTAAAAAAATAAAATAAAATATTACATATATTAGTACATATATCTCCTTTTTTCCCCCCCATTGACCTTCCCTCAGCCTCCTCTACCCACTGTCGCATGCCCTCATCCCACCCCCCGAGTATCTTGTGTCCATTGGTGTGCTTATTTGCATGCATACAAGTCCTTTGGTTGATCTGTTTCCCTCCCTCCCCAACACTTCCCAGCCTTCCCGCTGTAATTTGACAGCCTGTTCAGTGCTTTACTGCCTCTGTATCTAGCTTTTTATTCATCAGGTTATAATGTTCTTTATTTTCCATAAATGAGTGAGATCATGTGGTATTTTTCTTTCATTGCTTGGCTTATTTCACTTAACATAATGCTCTCCAGGTCCATCCATGCTGCTGCAAATGGTAAGAATTCCTTCTTTTTTATAGCAGCATAGTATTCCAGTGTGTAGATGTACCATTGTTTTCTGATCCACTCATCTGCTGATGGGTATTTAAGCTGTTTGCAAATCTTAGCTATGGTGAATTGTGCTGCTATGAACATAGGGGTGCATATATCCTTTCTGATTGGTGTTTCTAGTTTCTTGGGATATAATCCTAGAAGTGGGATTATTGGGTCAAATGGGAGCTCCATTTTTAGTTTTTTGAGGGAACTCCATACTGTTCTCCACAGTGGCTGCACCAGTCTGCATTCCCACCAGCAGTGCACGAGGGTTCCTTTTTCTCTGCATCCTTGCCAGCACTTGTTGTTTGTTGATTTGTTGATGGTTGCCATTCTGACAGGTGTGAAATGGTACCGCATTGTCGTTTTGATTTGCATCTCTCGGATAATTAGTGACTTTGAGCATGTTTTCATATGTCTCTTGGCCTTCCTTCTGTCTTCTTTCGAAAAGATTCTATTTAGGTCTGTTTCCCTTTTTTTTTTTTATTGGATCATTTATCTTCCTTTTATTAAGTTGTATAAGTTCCCTGTAGATGTTGGAGATTAATCCTTTATCAGTGATAACATTTGCAAATATGTTCTCCCATACAGTGGGCTTTCTTGTTGTTTTGTTGATGGTTTCTTTTCTTTTTATTGATTTAGAGAGAGAAGAAAGGGGAGGGAGGGAGGGAAAGAAGAAGGGGGGAGAGAAAAAGAGAGAGAGAGAGGTGAGAGAGAAACATCCATCAGTTGCCTCCCATATGTGCCCTGACAGGGGATCGAACCTGCAACCTTTTGGTGTACAGGGCAACACTCCAACCAACTGAGCCACCTGGCCAAGGCAATCATATAATGTTTCTTCTTTAACTTGTTAATATGGTTGATTGATAACTTTTAAAATATTGAACCAGTTTTACATCTCTAGAAGAAATCCCCATGGTCATGATGTATAATTTTGATATACTGGTGACTTATTTGCTAATATTTTATTAAGAATTTTTGTCTCTATTTATGAAATTTATTGGTCTATAGTTTTCTTTTTTTTTTCCTACCATCTTTGTTCAATTTTGGTATCATGATAATACTAAATTCATAAAGTGAATTGGATAGTGTTTCTCCTCTTTTGTTTTTTGGAAGAGATTGTGTAGCATTAGCATTAATTCTTTATTAAATGTTTGGTAAAACTCTTTACTGAGTCTGGAGATTTTTGGTGGAAGAGTTATAAAATTACAAATTCAAGGTCTTAATGATTATAGCTTATTCAGATCATCTATTTCATACTGGGTGAATTGTAATTTTTTGTAAGTTTGTATTTTTGAGGATTGGTCCATTTCATCTAAGTTGTCAAGCTTATGAGAGTAGGTTGGAGAATTCCTTTATTATCATTTGGTGTCTTTTAGGCTTTGTAGTGATAGCCTCAGTTTCATTCCTTATATTTGTCATTTATGTCTTTTTCTTTCTGGGAGTTTGTCAATTTTATTCATTTTTCCAAAGAACCAGCTCTTTATTTCACATTTTCTCTACTGGTTTTGGTTTTCAAATATAATTGATTTCTGCTCTTATCTTTATTATCTCCTTCCTTCTGCTTCCTCTAGAGTTTATTTGCTCTTCAGTCTCTAAGTTCTTGAGGTAGGAGATCTGGTTATTGATATGACTTTCCTCTTTTTTTTAATGTAAGCATTTAGTGCTATATATTTAGTGTTACAAGCTACTTAGCTTGTCTCAGAACTTTTGTTATGTTGCATTTTCATTTTCTATCAGTTCAATGTATTTTTGGATTTCCTTTGTGATTTCCTCTCTTCCCATGGATTATGTAGAAGTGTTTTGGTATTTCCTGTTATTTTTATCTTATTAATATCTAGTTTGATTCCACTGTAGTTGGAGAATATAATCTTTATCATTTCAATTCTTTAAAATTTGCTGATGTTTATGACCCAGGATATGGTCTATTTTGGTACTTTTTACGTTTAAAATTTTCTTGGCAAAATGTTTATTTTATATTGTGTTGACCAAATGTGTGCTAATAATCTAATACAGAATACTATTTTTGAAAATTAGAAAAGTTATAAGAATTTTGAAAAATTGTTTCTGAACATATTTTAGTTGAAGAAAATTTCAAAAGGTCAAGTGAAGTAGAAATATAATCTCAAAGAGAAACGGAAACAAGGTAAATTTCCAATCATACAGAAGAATTTGTTCATAAATTTTTAAATGAATGATTTTGTGTATCAAGTATTTATGATAACTATTTTCCATTGGATACGTGTAAAAGTGTGATTTAAGAATTTTATTTTAGCTGGCCAGTGTGGCTCTGCTGGTTGAGTGTCATTCCAAGTACCTAGAGGTAGCTGATTCAATTCTCCATCAGGGCACATGTGGGATGGGTCCCCGGTCTGGGTGTGAGTCAGGGTACCTGCAGAGGCAGCCAATTTATGTTTTTCTCTTTCTCTCTCTCTCTCTCTCTATTCCTCCCTTCCTCTCTCTCTAAAATCAATAAAAACATATTTTAAAAAAGAATTTTATTTTAAAACTAGAGGCCCATTCCACCAAGAGATTTGTGCAATAGGCCTTCTTTCCCTTGAATTCCTGCACCGGTTTTCCTCCGGCACCTGAGACCCAAGCCTTTGTTCCGGCAGACTCCGGCCAGTTAGTCTTCGCTGCTTCGCTGCAGACTCCGGAATCTGCAGTGCAGTCTTGCCTTCCCTGCGGCCAGAGTGCTGCTCCTGTAGATCCCTTCGCACCCCCCCCCCCCCCCGTGCCCTCCCTCTCATAGCAGGCGTCCTGTCCTGCCTGGCCACTCCACCTGGAGCAGCTGGGCAGCCACCATCTTTGGCCTTCTAATTTGCCTACTCACTCTGACTGGCTGTGGGCTTAGCGGAGGTATGGTCAATTTACATGTTTGTCTATTATTAGGTAAGATGCCTATATTTATAACACTCTGGAAATTACATTCATTGTAACTACATATTTAAACTTTTGATACAAACTTCTGGATGTTAAATTACAACTGAAAGAGTGACTACATAATTTTTAAAATTTTGTGTGTGTTGGGTGGGAGATTGAGTAAGCAAGCACCATTTGCGGACCACTGTTCTGGAACATAGTGCTGATCTCAGTGAGGAGGCATGGATTAAGATATAAGTATGTGGTTAATATGGTGTACCTCTTAAGGTGGGTATTCATTCATTCAACTAGCCATATTTATTAAATATCATTTATTTTCTGTGCTTCTTTCTCTGCTAAATGCTAGGAAGATAGAGGTGACTGATTCAAGGTCCCAGCCTTCAAGTAGAGCATCACTTACCAAGAAATAACCAGCAGTGCCACCATGCACTGGCGAGTCTGGGTCTATCCCTATCCTCCAGCCTTATCTGCTGAAATGGGACAAAGGATGAGGTGTACAGGGGTCTCATTTTTAAAACCTAGACCAGGGAACTACAGAGCCACACCCACACCTTCTACAGTTACTCTCCTCTAGCATATCATCATCCATACTAATTAGATCACACAGTGAGAGGAATAACAAGGCACAAGCTATACGGACTTCAGCAAATTGTAGGCATAGGCTTAGTCACAGAGGTTCTGCTTGAGTTGGTTGACCACAGTGAATTCTGGTTTCACAGTTCAGACCTCCTCCACTGCTCCTGGAGGAAGAGAGATAGTGCGTGCAGGTAGGAGGGCTTGGTGAGAACAGGGGACTGGGTTCTTGTCCCAACTATACACCTCTGTCACCTGCAGTAAGAGACTCCTCTTTTCTGAAGGGTTGGACCAGATGATTTAAGGGCCCTTTCATCTGAGGACTCTGTGATTCTAAGTCTCTCCTGGCCGGGGTCCACATATAACCCCAAGTTCCAAGCACTCATCTCATGATTTGCTAGAGTTCCTCACTCTGAATTAAGTTCCTGGCAGAGTCTTTTTAATTCATTTTTTTCTTAGACCAAGTTCAGCCATCTTACTATGTCTTGCTTACTTTCTCACAGAGCATCAGTACTGAG
Source organism: Corynorhinus townsendii (assembly GCA_026230045.1). Classification (NCBI taxonomy): domain Eukaryota; kingdom Metazoa; phylum Chordata; class Mammalia; order Chiroptera; family Vespertilionidae; genus Corynorhinus; species Corynorhinus townsendii. The sequence goes on along the minus strand of JAPDVU010000003.1, from coordinate 128,101,262 downwards.
CACGTTTTTCTCTTCTCTGGCTACTTCTGCAAACTGCCTCCCTGTCTGGCTCTTTCTTGACATGGTTTACACTTCCTGTCTTCGGTGCTAGAGTCAGCCAGGCACCTTCCAATTCCTGGATCGTTAGCTCATGAATGTGGGCCACACCCACAGGATAACATTCAAGGGAAAGGTGCCTGCACCTGACATGGGCCAGAGCTGCGGCACCCGCCACCTTAGGAGAGAGGTTTCTTTCCTCTCAAAGGAGACTTGGGATCCTAGAGGTCACAGCCTTATTGAAGCCCAAAATACTGTGCTTTCCCCAGGCAACTACATTAGTCTTCAAACCTGGCACTCAAGATAATATAGCAGGTAGTCCAGATAATCTAAAACAATGTGAAATTTAGCCCTGGCTGGGTGGCTCAGTTGGTTGGGACATCGTCTCGTACCCTAAAAGGTAGGGGGTTTGATTCCCAATCAGGGCACATACCTAGGTTGGGGGTTGAACCGGGACAGGTACTGGAAGCTAAGGATCGATGTTTCTCTCTCACATTGATATTCCTCTCTCTTTCTCTCAAATTAATAAACATATCCTCAAGTGAGGATAAAAAATAAAAATAAATAAAACAATGTGGAACTTACGTATTCTATCTTTTGTCTCTAAAAGCCATCAAAATATTTGGGAATCATCCAAACACATTAATGATTCTCAGCACTAAAACTGGGACAAGCACATGTTATGTGCTTCTGGAGTAATTCAGTGGGCAGTACACTGCTCCATCCATGTGGTCTTCTTGCTCAAAATGCACCTCACCAAGCCTTTACATCTATAGCTTTACAGGGGATGAAAGAATGAGCTAAGCAGTCCACAGGGAATCCAACTGGCAAACCCAGAGTGTGGCATGCTCTGCGGGACAAGAACACAGTTCCTGTAACAAGCAATGACACAGAAAAGAAAAAAGAGGAGATTCTAAATTAAGATACTCAGGAGACATAAAACCAAATGCGGTGTGTGGGTCCTGTTTGGAGACTTATTTAAATAAGCCAAATGGATAAAAGTTATTTTTTGAGACATGAGGATAAATTAGAGTTGAGCTGGTGATACTAGGTGATATTAAGAAATTTTTATCTGTGTTAGGTGTTTGGTTTTGTGCTTCTGTAGGAAATCCCTCCTTTCACTCTCCTTCTCCCTTTTCAGAGAGCTACATATGGAAGTATTTAGGGGCAAAATGACAAAATGTCAGGAATTTTCTTTAAAGTGCTATAGAAGGAGGAAAAAAAAAAGAAAAGAAAAGAAAGAAGAAATGGCCAGATGAAGTAAGTGTGGCAAAATGTTGTAATTGTTGAACCTGGGGGATGGGAATTAATTTCCTATTCTGTGACTTTTCTGTACGATTAAACATTTTCAATATAAAAAAGGATTTAAAAATAAAAATATCTGGGAAATGCCAGTGTTTTTTGTGTCAAAATGATATGTGAGTCTTTGCAAAGCCCATAATTACATACAGAAGTTTAGTGTTGTGGTGAAGAATGTGAGCTGTGGAGTCAGACCCGACAAGACTGGATTCCTCACTCTGCCACTTATTTGCTGGGTGATCTTAGACAACACACTCACAGTCTCTGAGCCTCACTTCCTGGTGTGGTGGCTCTGAGAGTAACTGCAATAATACATGTACAGTGCTAAGCAAAACAAATATTTAGTAAGTAGTTTCAATAGAAGCTATTAATATTTTTAATCTTAAACCCAAAAGCATCAGAGTAATCCTTTGTCAGGTCATGTGTCTAGTTTGAGTTCAGAAAACAGATATCCAGAGAATTCAGAATCAAGAAGAAATGTGGAACAGTGGCCCACATTCTCAGGCTGTACAAGACGCTGAGCTCCCAAGGATAAAGCTGTGACTTTGTGGAGAGGCCTCATTAATCTCAAGTGCCCATGCCAGGCAGGGAGGGGCCCAGGCATGAACTAATTAAGAGCCCTATGGATGGGGGGGCAAGGGAAAGGGGTCCAGAAAGAGGACTCGGGCGTGCCTCCCAGACAGTGCTGCACCCACTAGGAGCATTAGTTGCTAGGGAGAATCTAAATATATAGTGTGTTGTTGTTGAAATGTTCCCTTCTGACAGCCGGCTGAGCATTTTCTCTCATGGAGCTCATATTCCCCACTGGAAAGTGAAATCGTTTACAGACTCCCAAGGGAAGCTAGAGCCCCGGATTCATTTTTCCCTAGAGAAAGCATGTTTGCTGGAAATTAGAGAAGGTAATTGGAGAGGCCTAGGGAAGAAAGGGACCTGCAGGGGTCACTTAGTCCATCCTCCAGCCTCCAGGCAGGAGTGAAACTAACCCGTTCCAGATGGCGATTGTCCCTGTCTGCTGAGACCACCGGGAAGGACCCTGAAGCTTGACTCAGCACCTCATTCCAGAGGAGGCTAAGTGCACAGACATTCTGGTCTAACCTCAGCCCAGTCACAATTCACAGTGGGCTATGAATGAATCATTCATCTGAGACCCCAGTTTTCTGATCTATAAAATGAGGAAGGTTGGTACCAACTTGCTTCTCTGAGATTAAATCCCAGTACAAAATGGAAAACAGCTTTATGACCATGAAGGGGCCGGTACGTAAAAGGCCTGACAGCATTCCATTGTCAGCTCTTTAAAGATTCTTTTAGAGCTGATCGAAATAGTAGCTTATCCTTACTGTTTCCCCCTTTCCTTATAGAACACAATAGGACCTGGCAACATTGCCTCAGAGAAAAAAATCCCACTGGTTCCACAAAAATAGTGTATTGGTACCACTTGCCCAGAACAAATGGATCCTCTGGCCGTGATGAAATTCACAGAGGCATTGTCATTAGGGCAGCAACAATTGCATGTGTCTGCTGAGGTGAGCAAATCAGCTGAGCGAAGAGCTGAAGCCTAGGCAAATGAGACGCAGAGAGGTTAAAAAAAAACACAGCAATTAAGGCATGGAAGGCGACTAGACCCAGAGCTATTCTCATTTCCTGAGTCCCTGCTCTGTACCAGACACCGAGGTGGTAGCTGGTGAAAAGATGGTCCAGCGTCATGAAGCTCAGAGGCTAATGGGGAAGACAGACATCCAACAGCCAATGGTGCTGCGAAGGAGAAGCACAGAGGCTATAAGAGCATGTGAGAAGGCAATGCAACCTGCCAGGCCCTCGACAGTCTCAGTCACTGGGGACATTTATAGTCCATACCTTGCACTTGGCCCTTGGCCTTAATCATACCTGGACTCCCGTCATTTCTTCTACGGTTATTCAACACTGGTATCTTTTAAATTCTTTTTTTTATTGAAGTGAAATTCACATAATACAAATGTAAACTTTTGAAAGTGAACAACTGAGTAATGTTTAGTACATTCTAACGTTGTACAACCACTACTTCTATGAAGTTCCCAAACATTTTCTTTCTGATTTTATCCTGAGGATATGTTTTCAAGTGATTTTTAAAAATATATTTTATTGATTTTTTACAGAGAAGAAGGGAGAGGGATAGAGAGTCAGAAACATCGACGAGAGAGAAACATCAATCTGCTGCCTCCTGCACTCCTCCTACTGGGGATGTGCCCGCAACCAAGGTACATGCCCTTGACCGGAATCGAACCTGGGACCTTTCAGTTAACAGGCCAATGCTCTATCCACTGAGCCAAAACAGTTAGGGTTCAAGTGATTTTGAAAGAGAGAGAGAGATTGGTTGCCTCTCATACTCAATCTTATTGGGGATCACACCACAACCCAGGTATGTGCCCTGACCAGGAATCAAACCCACAACTTTTTGGTATATGGAATGATGTTCCAACTAACTAAGCCACCTGGCCAGGGCCCCAAATATTTTCATCACCACAAAATAAAACCCCATACCATCAAGCAATTCCTCCCCATTCCTCCTTGGCCCCAGCCCCAATCTGCTTTCTGTTTCTATAGAATTGCTCTTTTGGATGTTACATACACATAGATGATACAATATTTCATATTTTGTGACCATGATGTTTTTGAGGTTCATGCACGTTGAAGTATATATCAATATTCCATTCCTGAATAATAACTCTGGTATTTTTATAAAAGCTATTAACAAGTGGGTGTTCTAGAAAGAGCACTGGACTCAATAAAGAGAAATCTGGCTCTACCAAATACATGTCCACTAGTCTGAACCTCAGTTTTCTCATCTATAAATTAAACCTTATCAATACTAACCCAAATTACCTTGCAGAATGCCTGGGAGATAAGGGCAGACATAATTATAAATAATAATGCATTTTCCAAGTATAACTATTTAAAACTACTAATAGTAACTGGACACTGTGGTGGTTGCTATTAATCAATGTCTCATATGTACATCCTTTCTCTTCACCTGTATTTTAAGTTTCTTGGAGGTAACAATTATATTTTACCCATTTCTACCCTCACAAAACTTAGAGTAATGCCTATCACTTAGTAGCTGTTCAAGAAATGTTTCTTGGTTATATAACCACTTGAATAAATGAATGGATTATATACTACCTGACCTGTGAGGGAAACGGATTTCTTCCAGGTTACTCAATCTACATTCATTGAATGAATAAATGAATGTGGTGGAGAGAATCACCATCTGGCCTGGGTTTATAAGACTCTGCCTTCCCTCTCTCTACCTGTGTATCACTGCTCCTAACCCAGCCATTTAATGACTCAAGGGGTATGACTACTGAAAATAGCAATGGTACCAAGAAAACACAGGTTGTTAGTCTGGAAATAATGTTCTAGGCAAAGAAAGGTAGGGGTTCTGAGAACACTTACTCCTCGTCAGAATCGACAACAAATTGTTCAGGTTCTGAAGATGATCAAGGATAGACAAGGACTATAAATACAAGCTTAGATGCCTCACTTAATGAATAATCCAACCTAATTGAACCTCCCAGAGGTTGGCTAGGAATAAGGAAGGAGGTGGAGGAACAGCTCTTGTCATCAGAAAATTCCTTGCCCCTACCCTTGAGTTATGAGATAAACCAAAAGGAAAAAGTCATCCCAACACAAAAATATTCAGTAATGAATGGATTTCTTTTAAAATTATTTCATCTTCAAACATTTCTTTTTACTACAAGAGCATCTTCACAAAATAAAGCTGCAAACCTTGCAAAATCTACTGAATCTGACCAGGTTGACTAAGACGATCTTGGAGAACTACTTAAGTCACAGGGAGAGCCACTAACTGGAGAGGACCTGGCTGGTTAGCCAGTGAACAGACACTGAGGGCAGAAACACAAAGAGGTGCTGGGCTTCCAAAAAGAAAGGTTTTAGTATCAAAGGATGAAGGTAGAGCCCTTGCGATGCGTGATGAAGGGACTCCATGCAACTGCACTTTGAAAAGGAAAAATTAATTAAAACACGTCTTCTGGTGCCATAATAAAATTGTGCAAGAAAAATTACACCACAACAAATTCATGTTTTATTATTTTTTCTAATATTTTAATATAACAGCAACTATAACCCACCTTTTATTTTCTCCAGTGCATATTTTCATAATCTGTAGTATAATTTTTCATGATTTTTACTATGTATTTACTATAAAATCCCAAGATTTATTTATTTATTTATTTATTTTAGAGGAAGGAAGAGGGAGGGAGAGAGAAATATCAATGCAAAAGGGAAACATCGATTACATATCTCCTAAATGCCCCTTACCAGGGATTGAACCTACAACCCACAATGCCCTGATCAGGAATTAAACCAGCAACCCTTTGGTGCATGGGATGATGCCTAACCAACTGAGCCACAGGATGTATTTTTAGTGGCTCTTTCCCTGTTCTAATTACGCTTGTGACAGGAAGCTCCTGTGTTTTATTTAGAGATGGGGACTGTTATACTTCTGAGTTCACCGTAATTGATGCATGGGGCCCTGAGTCAGTGGTTAGACCTGAATTGTGCTCCAGTTCCACTTTCAGTTTACTGTGTGACTTTGGCAAAGCTGTTTAAAGTTTTTGCATATCAGTTCCCAAGTCTGCAAAATTTAGGATAACAATTCCTGCCTCCTTCTCAGGGGTCTTGATGGGACAATATCACAATCCTTTGGAAAGTAAATGGCCTTCAGGAGAGGAGGATGCCACTACCTAATGGATTCCCAATTCCCTATGCTGCAGGAAAGGACAACCCCAAACAACAGATGAACCTGGTTCCTATTCGTTTTGGCATCATTATAATGCGTGAATTTTTAAGGTTTCCTTCGGCACTGAAATGCTACGATACGTGTCTTCACAGAAATTTATTTTCCTAGTTATGGTTTACACTCAGGGTAACTTTATAACCCATTTCCTAAGCACACCCTCTGATGGAGTGGGAAGAAGCTGGGAGCCTGTCCAACTGGGGCTGCTATGAATGATTTACATGCTGACTCTCAAGGGTTCATGGGAAATTCAAGGAACTATTGCCATTACCCTTTCATTCACTTTGACCTCTAACATGCCTTGAGGTCAGAGATGCTGGACTCTTTGCCCCATTGGACAGATAAGGACATTGAGGCAGTCACAGAGTCTGGAACCAGTGAAACCACTCACTCATCTTGGGCTTCGACCTGCAGTCTATGCCGTCTTTCCCTTCTAGCTCCACTTCCTCCTTTGCAAGATTGCAGGAAAGAAACTGAAACCAGCCAGGACCTGACCACTGACCCACAGCATTTTGGCACTGGGCTGGGAAGCAGGGAGGCACCGGCATCCGGGGCAAGGGGGCATGGGGGCAGAGGAAGGAGGTCACCCAGGGCCTTGGGCAGTTTCTCCAGAGCTCAGAGCTGAATTCCACCCAACCCGGTGGTGCCAAGCCCTTTCCTCTTAATTGTTGTAGCTTTATGAGCTCTGGGAGGAAAATGTCATCCAGCTGGTCTGGATTTCTCAGCACTTGAGGGATTCAGAGAGTGTTTTGTAAGCTCTCTTAGATGACCATTCTGCTGTTAGGAATCAACGGAGGCCCCTTTCCTTAATTGAAGGAAGTGACATTTCACCAGCTGTCCCAGTCCAGAGGTGGAAGGGAATGCCTGGAGGAAGTGGCAAAGGGGCAGAGGGAGGCTGAGCTCTGTTACAGAACTAGGCTGGGCTCTTTAGAATTCCCTCTGCTGGCTGGGCATTCTCCTCAGAGCAAGATTTATAGACTAAAAAGTCATTCTTATCCTCACATCACCTATTCAGCAGAAGGGCCATTGCAGATTTGGGAAACGGAGACATAACCAGGGAGTCACTGAAGGTGAGGCACGCCTCTAGGAGCACCATAGCACTGCTGGCTACAGGTGGATCAGCTGCTGCAGGGCTGCTTCCCACGAAGCTTCCATCCACGATGTGGGTTCAAATCTCGGTTCTGGGTGATGTTGGAAAACTATTAAATTATCATGAAACTTAATTTTGCTCATCTTTGAAGGAGGGATAACATCTTCTTGGAATGTTGGGAGTATTCCAGTACAAGCATATAGACAAAATACCCAGCACAATGCTAGGCAAATCGTACTATATGGAGGTATAATATGTATCAACAAGCAAAAGTTCCCAGGCTAGGCTGGCAAAACCCTGTGCTGGGCACTGTGGTGGACACTGAGAGGGCGAGGTCCCAGTTGGGGTTGTGAGGATGAAGGGTGATGGGTGTGGGAAGACTTGACTATCGCTAAGCAGGCAGGAGACCTTCACTCACCAAACAAAGCAGCCTGGCCATGAGTCACATGGTCAATGAGCATTCCAAACTTAAAGAGGCGAGTTCACTATAAATTGGGCAGATCAAGGAGTTCTTCTTGGAAGAAACAGACATGGACTATCTTGTCTTATTTGCCACAGAAAGCTCAAGTTGGTTACTTAGTGACCCAGCCAAGTATGTACGGTGCTGAACTCTTCTAGAAACAGGTTATTGATCTTCTGACACTTGCACACCTCTCTGGGGCCGGAAGGGGCGGGACAGGCAGAGCCTCTGCTCAGACTGAATCCTGGTCTAGGTCAGGAGAGGGCTGAGCACACCAAATTGGCTGCCATTGACACTGATGGCAATTGGGCCAGAAGTTAAGGATTCTTACCAAGTTGTCAGGCATCTAGGTCACTATTGCCAACAAGTCTCCAAAGCAAGCTTATCTCAGGGTAAGTCCTTCCTCAGAAATAGTTGTGAGCAAGGTTTGGGGCTTTTGTCCATTTGGAGGAATAACAGGGCCTAGGGATATGGAACCAAGAGGGTAACTGAGATGGTGATCCCAGAGAGAAGTGCTTTCTGGAAAGCAAATCCTCGTGGAAGGGAGTTAGTTTACAGTAAGCTGTACTCAAATGCACGTGTGTATGTGTGTGTGTGTGTGTGTGAGAGAGAGAGAGAGAGAGAAAGAGAGAGAGAGAGAGAGGAGGGGGAGGGCAGAGAGGGGAAAAGCAAGCAGTAGCACTGAGCACCACATTGGAGAGTTTGTTTTCCACACGGGCCCTTTATCTGGTGTCAAATATATCTCCTGGGAAAAGAAAACATTTCTTAAGGTAATCCCTCGGGAACATTTTCTCCTCCTTCATGTGATTTACACTGAGGCTGCTGGGGCATCCTGTGGGGCCAGCAGGAGTGTGGGGGCTCAGGGCTCCATGGAGGAGGTGGTGGGGAGAGAAACAGTTCACCCCCACCCTCCCAGACTGTGCTCATTGCCTGTGTGAGAAGCGCCTTCATGAGGGACCCCCACCATTCCGGGGAGTCATCCCCAAATAAAGGGCTCTGTTGTGGGTTTGCTCTAGGGGTTCCAGCCCTAGTCTACTACTTGTATTAACCATTACCTCTCAATTTCCACAGCGATAGGATGGCAATGATAGGGACCTTCTGTCTCATCCACAGGGCATCAAATGAGACTATAGAGACAAATGTGTGCATATCACATTAGAAAATATATATGGATAGAAGGTTATGAGATAGATACTGTGAAGGAAGGAGCTTGGGGTTTGCAGTCAGAAGACCTAGAGCCTCAGCCCTACTGCAGTGTGGCCAAGGCCAGTCATTGTAAATCTGAGTCTTATCTTCCCTGGCAAGGTGGAGGTAACACCATTCATCCCATCTCACTGGGCGGTGGAGAGGAGTAAATGGGGCCATGGCCATGACAGTGCTTTGCATGGTAAGCTGCTATATGAAGTACATGGGTTAACACTGGTAGAAATTAGGTTTACAGCTCAGAGAACAAATGGGAACTTGTGAAGAAACACCCTTTAATTCAGCCACTTGAATCCCTGGGCTTTCCCAGTGGCCTGGCAACTTTTTTTCAATCCTTGTCTGAGGATATGCTTTCCTTGATTTTAGAGAGAGAAGAAGGGAGAGGGAGGAAAGGAGAGAAGGAGAGAAAAAGAGAGAGAGAGATGAGAGAGAAATATCAAATGGTTGCCTCCGTATCTCACCCCAGTGGGGAATGGAACCCACAGCCTAGGTATGACCTGACTGGGAACAGAACCCAAGATTCTTTGGTGCACGGGATGATGATCCAACCAAAAGAGCCACAATGGCCAGTGCTGAGAACATTCTTGCTTTGACAAGAATATGAACAATCACTTTAAAAAAACAGAACAGCAACAACGAAAAACAACTAACAGCCCTGTTTGAGTGAAGTGGTGGAAATGTGCTCAGGCAAAAAAAAAAAAAAAAAAAAAAAAAAAGGTCATTTCCCACCCTCACCTGAAAATAGGGAACCACATAGCTAACTTTGGGCCAATGAGATGCAAATAGAAGTTCTTTGTGAGGCTTAAGGAGAGTGCCTACAAAATAGGGATAACTGAGCTAGTAAATGCCTCTTGCTTCTTTTCTTCACTTTCTTAATAGCTGGAATGTAGAAGTGGTAGCTGCAGTTCCAACAGTCACTTTGTGACCAGAAGCTATCTTGAGAATGACGAAGGAGTGTGGTTGGGCTCAGTGAACTGTCATTCTAGCCTCAGCCTGCCTACCTGTGGACCTCTGTCATGTAACAAAAAAAACCCCATTTGTTTAAGCTGCCTTTCTTTCAAGGTTTCTGTTATAACTGAATGCAATTTCTAACTGGCCAACAATCTTATCCTATTATCTTTATAGGGTAGGCCCACATGATTATCCTCTTAGGAGCTAAATACACATTACCAAGAATGTCTCTCTTATTCCTGCAAGACAGTTCCTAGAACAAAAGACTTACAGATAGGTGAGCTGAGGCCTAAGGAACAGTATTGGCTGAAGAAAGTCACAAAAAAGCACAGGCTTTAATTTCTGGGGCAGCCATATCTTCCTCAGCCAAAGTGACCATTTTTGTAAATCTTGCTGGGACTATTTTTTTTTTTTTTTTTGGACTGGGGAAAGGCTACAGACATTACACTTACCATTTTATAGCTTGGAACAGTGAATCAGAGAGGCTAACAACCTAGACTAAGACTTGCCACTTTTACGATGAGGAACATGTCCAGAGAGGCCTTCATGGTTTCCATGAAGCAGCAGAGAGGGGAAGACTGTGGAACGGGGGCAGAGAAAGGCGAGAATGAAGCCCAGAGGCCCGAGGAGCACAAATGCCAAGCACACACCCTTCCACACACCCTGCACCCTGCTTAAAGCCACACGCCACATTATGCCAGCAGTGTACACATCCTTTATTCCTCAAAGTTATGTGAGACCGAGGCCATGTTAACACAATGCCAACACACCGGAATAAAAACGGAAAAACCTGGACCTCTGCATGTCCAGAGCAGATCAAAATCTCTCTCTGGAAATCCCTGGAAGACTGATGGATTTTCTATCTTAAAATAGATGTCTTCATACATCTGGAATTCGGCGCGTATCCACATGGGGACTGGACTGTGCAATGCGCTGTTCATGTACTATATGACTTACTTTAATAATAATCTCTGAACAAACCTACTCAGTACATTCATAGAATTGAGTACAGTGGTAATATCATGGAAATGAGTCCTGTCTATGCAAATAAAAAGCACTAAATATGTCATATAATTATAAGTTAATTTTCAAACCTCCAACTGTTGTAAAGCAAGAGTACTCATTTGACTATCCAAACAAAACATTTTACACTGTACATGAACATGCAGATGTTTGTCCTGTTTTTGTTCTGTTCCCTTTCTTTTTGAATCCTTACTGTCCTGATGCTCTGACACTTCACAGGTTAGCACTAAATTAAATTGGTCTTATCCTGGTCCCTAGTTCACGTGTGTTAACTATACTCTCTCAACTTAACTGTAAACTTCCTAAATGTAACAGATCCCATGAAACACCCATCAGGTTACTTAAAAGTGAAAGCGTTTTGACTTCCACCTCCAGAAAGATGGAAGAGATGTATTTTTCTCTATTTTTCTCACTAAGTACAATGAAAAGCCCTGGATGTTATATGTAAAACAAACATAAGAAGACCCTGAAAAGTGGTGAGAAGGCAGACCTGCCAGGGCCCTTGGTCCCAGGGAACAACACAGTGGTGAACACCTTGGTTTATTGCTGTTACTATTAGCCTCTTAGATCCCAGACTCAGAACCAAAGAAGCCAGCAACCTGGAAACGCAAAGGGTCACAGACAAAGCCCAACAAGATCTGCTCTTTCTAGCCCATGGGCCAGGAAAAGCGCAGTCTAACAAGGCAGCAATAACCACACCGCTCTAGCCAGAGCCACAGGAGAAAGTTGCAGCCCCATCTCCACCCACCCAGCAAGGCCGACTTGGGAGCCACGAAGGCAGTCTTGGCCAGGCTATAAGGATGAAACATGGGATACCTCTACAGCTCTTTCACACATCAATAGGATAATAAAGGAAAACCTAAAACAACTCTATATATGTAAATTTGAAAATACAGATGAAAGACAACTTCTTTGAAAATATAAACCACCATGACTCACTCAATATGAAATTCAAATTTTAAATAGCCCTATAGCTAAGATAATTAATTTCATAATTTTAAAACTCTGAAAAAAGAAATCTCCAGAGCCAAATGGTTTCACTGGAGAATTCTACAAAACATTTAAAGAAGAATTAATAATAATTCTACACAACCTCTTCCAGAAAATAAGAGAAAGAAACACTTTCCAATCCATTTTATGAAGCTAGTATTACTCTGATCAGAAAACTAGACACATACACATGCACACACACATACACACACAAACACACTTCAGACCAATATCCCAACTCATAATCCTTAACAAAATATTAGCAAAAAAGAATTCAGCAACATATAAAAGGAAATATACACCATGACCAAGTGGGCTTTATTTAAGGGATTCAATATTGGTTTAATATTAGAAAGTCAATCAATCCACCATATAAACAGGCAAAAGGGGGGGGGGGGGAAATCACATAATGATGTCAACCAAAGTAGAAAAGCATTTGACAAAATTCAATGCCCATTCATGTTAAAAAACAAACAAACAAACAAAACACCTCACAACTCTCAGAAAAAAAGAATGAAAATTCCTCAACTTGATAAAAAGCACGTAAAAACTTATACAGCTAGCATTATAATCAATAATAAAAAATTAAATGACTTCCCCCTAATATCAAGAGCAAGGATGTTCACTGTCAGCACTGTTTTCAACATATTGCTGGAAGTTCTAGCCAGTGCAATGAGGCAAAAAGGCATATGGATGAAGAGAAAAGAAATAAAACTGCCCCTATTTGCAGATGGCATGATTGTCTCTCTACAGAGAGAATCCCAAGTAATCTATATATTTAAAAAGAATCTAAATTACCAAGTTCATCAAAGTTGCCAGATACAAGATAAACACATGGAGGTTCTTGTATTTTTATTTAATAGTAATGAACATGTGGACACCAAAATTAATAAGACAATACAATTTACTTTAAAAAATTAATACTTAAGTATAAGTCTCACAAAACATGTACAAAATTATGTGCTAAAACTACAAAAAACTGAGGAAAGAAATCAAAGAAGATGTAAATGGAGAGGCATACTATGTGTATGGATTAAAATTTTTAATTCTTTTCAAGTTGATATACATATTTAACAGAATTTCTTTCAAAATTCCAGGAAGATTTTTGGTGGATATGCACAATATTATTCTAAAATTTAAATGGGAAGGCAAAGGAACTAGAATAGCCAAAACTATTTGAAACACGAAAATAAAGTGGGGCTAATCAGTCTACCCAATTATCATATAGCTAGAGTAATCAAAACTATGTGATACTGGCAGAAAGATAGACACAGAGATCAATGGAACGGAATAGTCACGAAATAGAACCACAAAAGTATGTCCAACTTCTTTACGATAGAGGTTCAAAAACAATTCCATTAAAGAAAACACAGTCCCTTTAACAAAAGTTGCTAAAGCAATTGGACATAAAAATAATAGACACAAAAATGATTCTCGACTTAATTCTCACACCTTATACAAAAAATTAACTTGAAATAGAGCATAACCTAAATCTTTTACAAAATGCTTAGATACAGAGGAGGAAATCTTCAGAATTCAGAACTAGGCAGAGTTCTTAGACTTGACAACAAACGGATGATTCACAAAAGAGAAAACTGATAAATTAGATTTCATCAAAATAAAGACCTTTTGCTTCATGAAAGTCCCTGCTAAGCTACAGAGTGGGAGGAAATATTTGCAAACTTCATATCTGAAAATAGGCTAGTATCTGAAATGTATAAAACAACCTCTCTGAACTCAACAGTAAGAAAAAAATTCCAATTAGAAAATGGGCAAGAGACATTTCACAGATGAGGATTATAGATAGTAACTCAGCACATGCAAGGCGTACAGTATCACTAACCATCAGGGAAATGCAAATTAAAACCATAATGAGATATCATTACAGACCCATCAGAATGGCTAAAACAAAAAAAAATAGAACTGAAATTTCTAAATACTTGATGTGGATATTCCTCTGCAAAGACATAGAGCTTAACTTCCAACCCTGTGGGTGTGGGCTGTGCTAAGGACTTGCTCTTGAAAAGTAAAGTGAGGAGGGGGAGGGGAGAGGTAACTTGACAGCAGAGAAATCTGGCAAATTCCCTGTCACCCAGTAGCCAGGGTTAACACCATCAGTCTTGCTGAATGCATGTGCCTTTGATGGGATGTGGTGGGGTTGGCACTTCCCTCAGTGGTAATCCTCCCAAGTTCCATTACCCCAGTCTGACCATGAGAACATCAAAACAAACCCAAATTGAAGCACTTTCTATAAAATACCTGGCCAGCATGCCTCAAATCTGCTACTGTCACCAAAAACAAGGAAGGTCTGAGAAACTGTTACAGACGAGACATGGCTAAGGAGATAAGACAAATCAAAGGAATATGGTGCCCTGGATGAGATCCTCGAGGAGGGACCAGCTATTGAGATCTGAATAAACTGGAGTTTAGCTAAAATAATGTGTCAGTGTTGGTTCTCAGTTGTGACAAAGGTACCACACAAATGTAAGATGCTACCAACAGGGGGAACTGAGTGAGGAACCCCATTTCTCAGTCATTTCTTGATTTCTTTCATGGAAGTCTCTGTACTCTTCTTGCAACTTTTCTATCTAAACCTATTCTAAAATGTAGTGTCTAACAAAATAAGGTGACACCGTCAAATGCTAGCAAAAATGCAGAGAAACTGGATCCCTGGTACATTGCTGGAGGGAATGTAAAATGGTACAGCCATGTTGGAAGACAGTTTGGCAGTTTATTTTATAAATTAGATATGCAACTGCTGTATGACCCAGCAACTGCACTCCTGGGCTTTTATCCCAGAGGAATGAGAACTTAAGTTCACACAAAACACTGCACAAGAATGTTTATAGCGGCATTACCTGTAATGACCCCAACTGGCAACAACCCAGATGTCCTCCATTGTGGAAAGGGTTAAACACCATGGCACATCCACACCATGGAATGTCACTCAGCAGTAAAAAGGAACAGACTACTGTGCATGTAACAACCCTAGACCAATCTCCAGAAATTACATTAAGTGGGGAAAAAAGGCCAATCCTAAATGTTACATACTGTATGACTCCATTTATAATAACATTTTTGAAATGATAAAATTATAGAAATTGAGACCAGATTAGTCGTTGCCAGGGATCAACAGGTGGTTGAGGAAGGGAAATGGATGTGGCTATAAAAAAGCAACTTGGCATTGTAGAATAATATCATGTAAGGATATTCTTTGCCCTAGGCCCTGGCAATTCCATTTCAAACTGGCTGTCAATTTCTTTTTGTAGCTTTATATAAACTTTGTCAGGGAGGCAAAAACACAAATTACTTACTTTAGTTCAAGAGGCCAAATATATTGACTTTCAATTACAATCCTTCTGACTTTTGAAGGAAACTTCTCTTTGTTTCCTTCCAAAATAATTTTCAGGCTACAGAGTTTCATTTAAAAATTTTTGTCACATGAAACAATTTCTCTTAAGGTTATGGTGACCACTAGTATTGATTAGATTTAGTATTTTATTTTTATTTTATAATTTTTTAATTAATTTATTTTATTTTTATTTTTTACATATGTGTCCTTATTTCCCCATAACCCCTCACTCCCCACTTATGCCCCGCCCCCTTGTTGTCTGTGTCCATTGATTAGGTTTATATGCATGCATACAAATCCCTTGGTTGATCTCTCCACCTTACCCCCACCCTCCCCTACCTTACCTGAGGTATGATGTTCTGATCGCCGTTTCTCAGCCTCTGGATCTGTTCTTGTTCATCAGTCTATGCCATTCATTATATTCCACAAATGAGCGAGATCATGTGATATTTATCTTTCTCTGCCTGGCTTATTTCACTCAACATAATATTCTCCATCTCCATCCATATTGTTGCAAATGGTAGGAGCTCCTTCTTTTTTACCGCAGCGCAGTATTCCATTGTGTAGATACACCACAGTTTTTTAATCCATTCATCTGCTGATGGGCATTTAGTCTGTTTCCAAATCTTAGCTATGGTGAATTGTGCTGCTATGAACGTAGGGGTGCATATATCCTTTCTGATTCATGGGATATATTATAATTTTAGATATTTTACAACAGCATATTGTACAATTATCCCAAACAAACTTACAAACTAATTCTTTGAATGGTTGGCAGCAATTAAAAAAAAAAAAAGGACATGAAAGGATTTAATCCCTTTCAGAAGGAACTAAGGCACTGGGAAGGCACTTGAGCATCCTATATTGGCCCCTCTTGCCTTCTGTGCCAAGAGGGACCCTCTTCTCACAATCCAACTGCCCTCAGCTGTTGCCTGAGCTTTCTGTTCATGCTGAGCTTGAAGCCTCATGGGGGCTGGTACCATGGATCTGTCTCACACCCAATTCTGTGAGCTGGGCCCTCACTGGAGAAGAAACCCGAGTTCCCTGAGATATGTGATCAGCACCGGGACCTCGCCAGCAGGGCAGGGGTTCCCAAGGCAGGTGCTGGGTGTGGAGGCCATGGGGGCATAGGCTACCAAGGAGACAGAACTGAACCTCACATCACCCTGCTTGGCCCCGGAGGATGGCTGGTTAGCCAGAGATGGGTAAGATTCCTCAAGGAAGGAACAACCTAAGACAGGCACAGTCGCAGAGGGGCCATCAGGAGAGAACTTGGGGGGGGGGCAACAGAAGTGGGGCACAGACCCTCACCCCCCCAACATTGCAGGGGCTTGAACCCTTGTCCCTTCTGAAGGAGGTCTCCTGCCCCCATGGCTGCTTTGCGCTTCCCACACCCAGCTCAGATCAGGACCCAGGCAACAGAAAGAGACTTGGCCCAGCTAACATGGAGATACAGGTGACAGAGACTTGGCCCAGCTCAGATCGGGACCCAGGTAACAGACAAGAGACTTGGCCCACAGCAGCTGCCCTATATCTAAATTCAGCCTAGCATCAGGAATGCTCAAGGCCCACTCAAGAATGCAAATAATCCTTCCCACTAATATTTACAGGGTAAACTAAGATTGTTGGCAGAGTATTAAATTTGACAGTAAAATAGTAATCAAGTTTTCAGATTAATTTAAATAGGCTAATTGAAATAAGTGAATGTTCAAGTAAATTTAATTGTACTGGACAAAAAGCTGTTCTTAAAGTAATAACTAAAATTTCTATTGGTAGTTCATTTCATGGTAAAATTCCTGAATATGCAATGAACCTAAAGCAGTCATACTTTTGAGCAAAAAAAAAAAATTTAATTTAAAGTTATCAAGACTGCATTAAGAAATTTACAAAAACCTCCATTAATAAAAAAAGGGGGGGAGGATAGTAGAGTAATATCATGTAAGGAAAAATATTGTATAAGTAAATTACAGCTAGAAAATTTTTACTTTACCAAATTAAGTTTCCTTTGTAATGCTAACAGCAAGATGGCCATTAAAAACACACATGGTGTCTAAATAAGACAAAGAAAAATCGTTTGGGCAAAAATAAAAAGGATTCCAAATCAATTATATAGAAAAGATTCCTTTATTAACTTGTGGTCGAGAATATGTTTGTATATTTCCAAAAAACAACTCCAAGACCATGTGGATTCCTGCAACAGAGAGGAATTGACAGGTCTGCTCCAACCACAAAGACAAGAGGAAAAACAGTCCAGAGATGGAAGACGCTGACAATGCCTTGCCACGTGAGCAGTCAGCAGCTGTGCACCGCTGCAGGTTGCCTAGGACCAAACCAGAGAGGGTCGGACCTGCATTGCCACCATGTGCCCACCATCCAGATATCATTGCTGACATGTACACATAAGGAACTGTTAGACATTGAAACGGGGACTCAAATCTGTTGGACATTGAAATTGGGACTCAAACATTTTTTTGTTTTGTTTTGTTTTGTTATTATATGTTTATTTCTAGTCTGCAAAGGCAAAACTTTTTAAAGGAAAGAAATGGTGGGAAAAAGATACAGAGGCAAAGAAGCATTGAACAGACTGTCAAACTACATTGGGAAGACAGGGGAGGTTGGGTGAGGGGGGCTGTAAGAGACCAACCGAAGGACTTGTACGCATGCATATAAGCACAACCAATGGATACAAGACACTGGGGGGGGGAGGGGAGGGCATGTACTGGGGGGTAGGGGAGGTCAATGGGGAAAAAAAAGGAGACATATGTACTACTATTTGTAATACTTAAAACAATTTTTAAAAAAAGCAACTTGGAAAATCCCTCTGATAGTGGAAATGGTCTGTATTTTTACTGTCATTGTCTATGTCCTGGTTATGACATTGTTCGGTGTCATCTATAGGTTCTGCAACTTTAAGTGAAATGTCGTATATCAAAATCAATTTTACCATGGGCTAATTGACATAAACAAGAATTAAATTCCTAAGACATCTCTTCAATGTTATAATAAAACGACACTGAACTAAATGACATTATTAGAGGACTTGTGGTTCTACGATGTTGAAAGACATCACCACAAGGGGCTACTCAGTAAAAGGTACATAGGATCTCTCTGTATTATTTCTTACAACTATATGTGAATATACAATCATCTCCAAAGTCCAACTTAAAAAAAAAGTTTGCCGTGCCCGGCTGGCGTGGTTTGGTGGCTGAGCGTCAACCTATGAACTAGGAGGTCATGGTTCAATTCCTGGTCAGGGTACATGCCCAGGTTGTAAGCTCGATCCCCAGTGTGGGGTGTGCAGGAGGCAGCCAATCAATGATTCTCTCTCATCATTGATGTTTCTATCTCTCTCTCTCTCTTCCTTCCGCTCTGAAATCAATAAAAAAAATGTTTTTTAAAAGTGAGATGAGCCAAACCAAGGCACTTTCAGAATCATGCCATGGACTACACAGAAGGTCTCTCAGTGTTAACAGGGGTCACAGAAGTCTAAATATCTGTAGCTGCTCAAACCCTCTCCCTGCAAACATGGAAACAAAAACATTAGATTAGAAACACCTGGAAACATTCACAGGGACAAAAATTGATGACACTAGAAAGGAACAAGAAGGAAAAGAGGGGATGAAAAAACGAAGGCAGTGACACTGAGGCACCTGTCCTTGGCCTCTTTGAGGCAGAGGCTCTGGGAAACTGGTACCTTATTCTGGGAGCTGCTATTGCTAAAAAGTTTTGAAATCTTGTCTAAATACACCCTGCAACCCACAGTGTGTAAAAAGCTACACTTTGCAAGTCTTCTGCCACCTCAAATGGGTTCTATTTTTCTGAAACCAGTAAAAACAATGAGAAATGTTATGTCTATTGTGATGAGCACAGCGGGGGTGGGGCGCACCAAGAACCAGGTTTAAGTGCATTTTCTGCCACTTGGTGACTATGTGGCCTCAGGCATGTAACTTAATCTTTACTAATGTTAGTTTCATAATCTGTAGAATAGAGCTAATTATGCCCATCTCCCAGGACTTTTGTAGGATTAAATGTGGTGATGGGTGTGAAGCTTCTAGTCCTGTGCCTGGCCCAGAATCAAGGCTCTTATTTAAACAGCATTTAGAAAAGGCTGAAGGATACAACTTGATTTTCTTGTTAGACTCCTAAATGGAATCGGAGGGCCATTCAAGGAAGAGTTCAAAAATGTGCTGAGTTGCATCAATCAACCCCTTTGGAATAGGTTGCTAGTCTCTTAAGTTGTGTGAAGAACAAGTCACATGATGTTTAAGAAGTTCTGGCATGTTTGTTATAAAACCAATTTTATTTCCTTAGAGTCATATCCGGCAGTGATGTGGCATCACTTATTAAAGAGGTGCTCAGCATTTTCTCCCTCATCAGACCCAATACTTAAAAGATGACACTCATGATTTGTTTTTTAAAAATCTATACTGTGGCCTCAAGAGATTTTGTTTAAAACCATATGGATGCCTTTCTGACATATTCCCATACAAACTAGTTTAAATATGTGTTATTTTTTAAAAAGTTTTGCCTTAAAGATATAACAGTTTAAACATTAAAAAGAATAATGACTGCAATGGATCAAAACACATCAAATATATAAAAACCTGTGAGTTCAGAGAACACATTTGCAAGCCATAGATCAGACAACTCATCCAGAATATACAACACTAATGATGAGATATACTGTGTACTAATGAGCAAAAGATTTAAACAGGCTCTTCGCAAAAGATGTGGAAATGCCAATAAGTCTAAAAAGATTGCCAAAACATCCTTTGTCATCAGGAAGAGATGAGATAAAAACCTCAATGAGATATAATTTCATACACCTAGACAGACAAAACCAAGTGTTGACTAAGGTGTGGGACAACTGGAACTCATACATTGCTGGTAGGAATGCATGAGTAAGTACAACCACTTTGAAAAACAGTTTGGCAGTTTCTTATAAAGTTAAATATTCACCAACCATACAACTCAGCAATTCTACTCCAAAATATTTCCTCAAGAGAAGTAAAAGCATTTTTCAACAAAGATACTCATATACAAATGTTTATAACAGTTCTACTTGTAATAGCAAAAAACAAAACAAAACTGAACACACCTAAATGTTTATCAACAGATGAATAAATTTAAAAATTATGGTATATTCATAAAATGGAATACTACTCAATAATAAAAAGAAACTATTGATATAAGTAACAACATGAATGAATATAAAAAATATTATGCTGTGTGAAAGAAGCTGGAAACAAAGAGTATAGCATAATTACATTTATATTGAAGTCTAGAACAGGCAAGATGAATTAATAGTGAAAAAAAGATCTTTGCTTGCCTGGACATGGAAATGGAGGGGATAGTTGACCACAAAGGACCATGAGAAAACTTTAGAGGAAATAGAAATGTTCCGTATCGTTTTAAAAAATATTTTTAGTGATTTTTTTTTCTTTTAGAGAGAGAGGAAGAGAGTGATAGAAACATCAACGTGACCATGGGACATAAATTGGCTGCCTCCTGCACACCCTCCACCAGGGATCTAGTCTACAACAGGGGCATATGCCCTGACCAAGAATCGAACCATTGATCTCTTGGTGCATGGGACAATGGTCAACCAACTGAGCCACACCAGCTAGGGCAAAAGAATGGCATTTTATAATGTCTAATGAACTAATGGCTACCAATGGATAGTGGAAACCATTAAGTGAAAGACTAATAGAAAATGTCATAATGGATCAAATTTATCAAACTTCACATAGCTAAGAATGGGACAACCAGTTATGATATGCCTCCTGATGCAATGCAATATAAACTTGAATCTATTTTGAATCCTAGCTCTACCAACTTACAGCAAATAAAAAGAGAAATAACTTTAAACATCATCATGAGAAAAGAATCAGACAAATACAAAGTCATAGAAATTTAAAAAGACACATTATTTAATTTTTTTATTTGCTAAGATACATATGAAGTATTTTGGGGAGAAACTGCATGATATCTAGAATTTGTTTGAAAATTCTCTAGTAAAACAAAGAAACAATATTATAAATTTAAAAAATAACTTAAAACTATATGATTGGCACATGGGGATTCTCTGTATTATTCTCTTTTATGTACACTCAAATATCTATACTAATAAAAGCCTAGACGGCCCTTGAGTCATCACAAGATGGCCACCCCCACATCATCACAAGATGGCTACCCCCATGTCATCACAAGATGGCCACCACAAGATAGCTGTCACAATATGGCTACCACAAGATAGCCGGCAGGGGAGGGCAGTTGGGGGCGACCGGGCTGACAGGGGAGAATTGTTGGGGGTGATCAGGCTGACAGGGGAGCAGTTACGCATCAATCAGGCCAGCGGTTAGGGGGTGATCAGGCAGGCAGGCAGGCAGGCGAGTGGTCAGCCAGCAGTCCTGGATTGTGAGAGGGATGTCTGGCAGTTGGACATCCCTTGAGGGGTCCCAGATTGGAGAGGGTGCAGGCTGGGCTCAGGGACATTCCCTCCAGTGCACAAATTTTGTGCACTGAGCCTCTAGTTTCAATAATAAAAAGTGAAGGAAAAAGTATGGCTTTCAGAGAAAATTTTAGTTATCTGGGAAATAAAGTTAATTGTTTGATGATGCCAAACAAAATAAGTATCCCCAAGTTGTTTCTTTTTTTGGTCTAATTTTATTTTAGTCCAGGTGATATGTGTACATGGTTTAAATATCAGACAGTTCTAAAAAACTTATCCTGCTCTTTTCCTGATTTTTCACCTTTAGACATTGCTTATTAATCCTGCAACGTCAATGTCTGTGGGTCTTCATCTTGGGCCAGTTAATTTCCCAAAAGAGAGATCTTTCTCTATGATCCTCTGCTAGAGTTGGTGGTAAAGGTGGGAAAGAAGCAGTTACCTGATTGCCAGGGTGGGGAAAGGATTCTATAAT
The DNA here is from genome assembly GCA_026230045.1 of Corynorhinus townsendii. Lineage (NCBI taxonomy): Eukaryota > Metazoa > Chordata > Mammalia > Chiroptera > Vespertilionidae > Corynorhinus > Corynorhinus townsendii. Next base: position 128,079,143 of record JAPDVU010000003.1, on the reverse strand, counting down.
CTGTTAATAACCCCTGGTTTATGTCCCCACCCATAGAGATGCTTGGTGCCACCAACTTCCGGGTTTTACTGGACAGGTTTTTTTGTTAGTCCTTCTATCATAGGCATCTCTGGATTTCTCTGCTCTGCTAAGTCAGTTTTCATTCACACATCAACTTTCCATTGACCACACTCATCATTTATTCATTCAACAAATAATTTATTGAGTACTTGCAATGTGATAAATACTTTTGTAGGTGCTTGGAATACATCAATGAACAAAACAAGCATCAGGCTTAATAAGTATGCTATGTGTGATATTAGAGCAGGAAAAGGTAATCAAGTACGGGAGAACGTCGAGTTGTGATTTTAAATAGGGTGAAAGAGTGGGCTGTATTTAAAAGGTGACATGAGGAAAGACCTGAAGGAGGGAGGGAGTTAGCCATGTGGATATATCTAGGGACAACACCATTTAGTTGATGACTTTTGTCTGTGTGGACTCCTCTTTTTGTCCTTGTAGTATATATCCTCTGATTTAGTTCTGTCATGTTAGTGAGGTTCAGGAAGAGAACAAGCATACATGTTGATGTGCTCAATCCAACACACTTAATGAGAACTGATTCTTACCTACCCCACCTTCACATCCTAGTATGCTTCCTATCTTTCCCAAATTGACTAGCACCAGAAGTCAATGATTAATATGTTTATTGTTACATTAAATTAATAAATCATCAACAAGTCATTAGAGTTGGAGATTTTAGCAACCCTCTATCAGAAATGGACAGATCCAGAAGACAGAAATTCAGCAAGAACATATTGAACTCAACACCACCACCAACAACTGTATATAATGGACATCTAGAGACTATTTCATCCAACAATTACCAAGAACACATTCTTCTCAAGCTCACATGGAACATTCACCAAGATAAATCACATTCTCTTTTTTTGCTGTTGTTACTTCTCACCAAGGATATTTTTTCCTTTGATTTCTACAGAGTGGAAGGGAGGGAGGGAGGAAAAGAGAGAGAGGAAGAGAGAGACAGACAGACAGATATCAATTGGTTGCCTCCCACACATGCGCTGACCAGGGCCAGGGATTGAACCTGTAACCCAGGTATGTAACCTTGACCAGGAATCGAACCTGAGACCCTTTGGTGTGCAGTCCAACAACCTAACCACTGAGCATCACTGGCCAGGTCAAGATAGAACACATTCTTGACTAAAAAACACACCTTAACAAATATAAAAGAATAGAAATCATGCAATGTCTATTCTCAAGACCACAGTGGAATTAAACAAGAAATTAATAGCAGATAGATAGGTGGAAAATTCTCAAATACATGGAGATTAAACAATACATTTTAAAATAATACATGTGTCAAAAAAAGAGTACATTAAAAATATTTGAATTAAGTGAAAATGAAAATCCAACTTATCCAAATTTGTGGGATACTGAGAAAACAGTATTTAGAGGAACATTTATACCACTGGATGCATATATTAGAAAAGAAGAAAGATATAAAAGTAATAATCTAAGCTTCCACCTTAGGAAACTAGAAAAAGAAGAGGAAATTAAATTCAAAGTGAGCAGAAGAAAAGAAAAAATAACAAAAATTAGAGCAGATACCAAGCATACTGAAAACAAGGAATCAACAGAGAAAATTAACAAAACCAAATTCTGCTGGCTAACTAAAAAAATAGTAAGAGGATTCAAATTAGTAATATCAGAAATGAAAAAGGAGACGTCATTACAGTTCCCATGAACATTAAAAGTATAATAAAGAAATATTGTGAACAATTCTGTTTCCCAAAATTTGACAACTTAGATAAAATGCACCAATTCATCCAAAGACACAACCTACCAAAACACACACAAAGAAGAAAAGAACACTCGGAATAGGTTTATGTCTATTAAAAAATTGAATCAATAATTAATAACCATTTAAAATTGAAAACATTAGGCCCAGATGGATTAACTGCCTGGCTGGCATGGCTCAGTGGTTGAGCATTGACCCATGAACCTGGAGTTCACTGGTTCAATTCCTGGTCAGGGCACATGCCCAGACTGGGGGCTCAATTCCTAGTAGAGAGCATGCAGGAGGCTGCCAATCAATGATTCTCTCTCATCATTGATGTTTCTATCTCTCTCCCCCTCTCCCTTCCTCTCTCTCAAGTCAATAAAAACATATTTTTAAAAAATGCATGTCCACTGGAATGTTACAATATGATCTTATTTGGAGATAGCACCTTTGCAGATGTATTTACCTAAGACACTTGAGATGAAATCATCCTGGATTTAAGGTGGGCCCTAAATCTAAGAACTTAGATGCTTTTATAAGAAAAGAAAAGGACAAAGAGACACACACAGAGAAAAAAGTGGTGATATGAAGATGGAGGCAGAGATCAAAGTGATGCCAGGGAACACCAAGCATTGCCAGCACCCACCAGAAGATGAGAGAGAGATATGGGGTGGATGGAACTCCCTCAGAGCCTTCAGAAGGAACCCTCCCTGCCAATACCTTGACTTCAGACTTTGCCCTCCAGAATTACAAAAAAACCTATTTTTATTATTTTAAGTAACCTGATGTGTGGTAATTTGTTATGGCAGCCTCAATAAACGGATATACTAGTATAGTATAAGTAAATCACTGAATAAATAAAGGGAAGAGAAGGGGCAAATATCCCTTATAAAAGAATCCTATATAATAATAGAGGAATATACAAATTGTCAGTTACTCTGTAACATCACGACTGATCACAGGAGGCTTGCCTGTGGGTGTGCGCAGTGGGGCATTGCTCTGGAGACAGGGTGGAAGCAGGGAGGCACCGGAGGAGGCGGGACCATCCCTTAATCTAGTGATCAAGGTTAATATCACCAGTGACAAGTCACACTGATGGTGCGTGTCATCTGATGCAATGAAGTGAGGGCATTTCATTTTCATGGTCTTTTTTCCCTAAACTTATCACCTCAGTCTAATCCCTCAATCTAATCATGAGAAAACATCAGCTAAGCCCAAATTGACACAATCTACACAATACCTGACCATCACCCTTTAAAACTGTCAAGGTCAGAAAAGAAAAGACAAGACTGAGAAACTGATACAGATCAAAGGAGACTATGGAGATGAGCTGATTAAATGGAATGTGGTGTCCTGGATTGAATCTGGGACAGAAAAAGGACGGTAGTGAGAAAACTGATGACACTGAACAAATTGTGGAGTTTAGTTAATAGTATTATGCCAATGTCAATTTCTTAGTTTTGACAAATGTACCATGGTGGAGATGGTAACATTAGAGGAAGCTGAGTGAAAGATTTAGGGGAAGTTTCTTTACTATATTTGCAACATTTTGGTAAATCTAAAATTATTCCAAAATGAAAAGGGTTTTAAAAAATACAACTGTGAGTAAAAGATCTAGAAGCTAGTCAGCACTTTCTCTACCTCTACTTTCCACCTGTGGTTTTACTTCCTTTCTGAAATGGAAGAGAATCTTCACTCAATTTCTGTTTGCCTCCTCCTCCCCCAAACTCTTTCCCAAATTAATAAATAATTTTTAAACATAAGTAAAGGAAATGAGTGAATGGATAAACATGAACCAACAGACAGACAAACAGATAACTTACAGTAGAATGAGGGCATGCAGCAGTTTGGTGGGAACAATTAGAAAGTGCAAATATTTAGCCTTCACAGTTTGCCCACCACAATGGCAACAGTCACACTAGCACAGTGTTTTAAAAAAGAAAGTTCAATATTTATTCTGGCTTCCTGGTCCATCATCCACCAGGGCTCCTTGCACAGCTGGTTTTCGAATGGAGCCAAGGTTTGCTCTATTGGCCTTCTGACTTCCCACTGCACATGTGTTACAGGTAAACAATCCACTGGCTTCCACTCCATCTGATTGGCACTCACGGAAGAAAAGCATGGTCTGAGTACAGGGAGCACATCTAATCCACGCTTGAATATCCGCAGGAGACTGCTGTGTGGATAGATGCACCAGATAAGGTATGTGAGTACTCTCTGTGAACCTGCAAACACTACAGAATTGAGAGGTGCTATTGTTGCTATTATTCGCCCCATGCCTTGGTTCCCTCGAGATCATCCTGTTCTCCTTGCCATTTGCCCAGCATGCTTCCAGATGAACTTCACAGACACCTAACACACAGCAACTGGGCCTGGTTTGCTTTCTCAGCCCCTGCAGCTCTGGACTCTGTAGCTTGAGTCACTTGATACTTATGACTTTAGGCTCAGCCCTATATTCATCTATGCATTTAAAAAAATTAATTCAACTATATGGCAGCTCTGTGCTAGGTACAGGAACACAATAAGACACAATCCCTAACTTGGAAGAGAACATACTACTTTTGGCTGCTCATTTGTTTTAGTTCTGACCTCACTGGGTATCCTAGTTTAGCTTTTCCTCTCTTCTTCAACATCAGATTTTGCTCTCTCCCTGGCTTAGTCCATCCACACTACCTGGCAGGTGATCTGATCCTCTGATTTGGCTTTGGAATCCCTACCTCCTAAGCCCGCTTTAGCATGTGGTGGTATAGGGGAGAAGACATAATCTGGTATCCATGCTCCTTGCTAATTCTCAGCCTTGGGGATACAGGAGTCTAATAGTGCTGGCTATCCACCCTCTGCCTGGATATCAAGTTTCCAGGTTGCTTGCTGACTTTCTTCACTGGTACATTCTGTCCACCTGTTAAGACATTCTGCAGCTTTCACAGTCACTTTCCCTAACTTCCTGCATGGACCCCAGTGGACTTTTGTGTGCACCCCTGAGTACTAATTTGCCCTTCAGATGGAACCTCCAAGGAGCAGCACTGGGACCTTGCCTCCATCCCATCTTGCTCCTGCTGAAGTATAGGATCACAGTTCCTCCATGGCTTCTGAGAGGGTCCAGCTGAAAATGGCTGGACATGTCCCACGGGTAAGAGGAGGGCCCTGCCCCAATTGGGAGAAGCAGCACTTTAGAATTTTCATCCTTTCTAAGACTATGACAAGAAATACATTCTTGCTCAAGTCTGAACCAGTTCTCTGTGTCCTACCAAGCAAGCAAAGCCTGGTTTTAAAGCAAAAATGTCTCATTATTGGCATTAACATCAGTACCTCTTTGAATTTTCTTCCTTGTAAGTGGGGAATAACCTAAATGAGGACAGTTCTGCTGGTCAGGAGGTTGGCAGAGGTTAGGGGCATTCACTGGCATCAGAGTTCTATGGAACACAGCTTTCCCTCTGGTGTGCAGCTCAGTCCCAGTTGTGCAGACATCAATCCCCTCAGGGTTGGTCACCTCTGTAAGACAGCAAGTAGCAGGTAGTCCATTCACTCTGTGACTATTATCATTTTGCTTATGTGTTCCATGATGTAAAGAAGGTTGGAAGGCTCTCTTACAGGATTGGACATCAACTGCTACCTTCTTCATTGCTGTGGCTGAAACAATGCCTTAGAATCCTGGGGTATGGCTGGTTGGGGCTGGGGAGGGCAGGCTAGCCCAGTTGGATAGAGCCCAGGAACCTCATGTAGTAGAGATTGTCCCTCATTTGAAGCTCTCCGAGATGCTGAAGCCAAGCAAATGGGAACCAAATGGAGCCTAAGACTGACCAAGGAGTCCATATTTGTCCTTGAATCATGGGTACTGAGATTGATACTGAGGCTGAGTTTCTAACTGAGATGTGAAGGCCCATGAAGTGAGAGCAGGGGGAGCTGATAAGGGGACAGGGAACAGAATCTGAAAACTTGCTGTCCCTCCCAGACTTTACCTTGCACCAGAAAGAACTGGATAAATGTGAAGGGTGGCATGGGTCAGAGGTGAGGGGAAGGGATGGTCAGAGAACTCCATCACTGTCAAACCCTGTGTTAACAGTGCCTGGAATTAGAAGTGTCTTTGCTGCCCTTCCACCTCTTCAGTTCCTACTCATCATTTGAGGTCCAGCTCAAGACTGACTTCCCTGTGTAATTCGCTCCTTCCTCTGAACTCCCACCTCCATTGTGATCCCCACCATGCATGTTGGCATGTGGTTACTGATGCACTTCATCATAAAGGTTCACATGCCGCTTCAGTCTTACTTCGGTCCTGGAAACAAGGCCTTAGGTCCTTTCCTAACCCTCACTGTATCCAGCATTCTGCAGGGCTTAGTAAATCCTCATGAAATGAAGGCAGTAATCAAGTTATATTGACATTCTCCATGGCCCAGATGGTTCACCAACCCTGGGTGGTGCCTATCTGGCTCCATGCAAATAAACAAATGTCTGTGAGTGGTAAGATTTCCCTAACATGTGTCAACTAGTAGAGACCAAACTTACTACCAGTTGGACAGACACACCATGGGGCTTTCCATAATTAGCAAATGATGGTAGCTTAGTAGTTCTCAACCTTGAATTCCCTTTGGAATCATCTAGGAGCTTTCAAATGTTCCATCTGATTCAGTTGGTCCAGGGTGGGGTCTGAACACTGTTGTGTTTTAACAGCTCTTTATACTCTAGTGCCCAATCCCATCTGATCCAATTCCAAATGTCTAAACAGTGTTTTCTATCCTTTTATACAATTTGATTTATTTATCAAGTATTTAGGCAGCTCGTTATGTGCCAGGTAGCAACAAAGAGAAACATGGTACTTACACTCAAGAAACCCATTGTTAAGTGAGAGACACTTTTATGGAAATAAATAAAAGTGCAAGTAAACCTTGCTACCTAAACTTGAGAACTTAACTGATTCAGATAAACTTTTAGATAAGATCAGGCTGTCTGGATTCTCACTACTTTCTACCAAAAGGCAGAAACCAAACAGATTAAGATATGTGGGACTGCTCTCTATGAAAATTCACCATCCAACCTCTTGCATAGCTCAAGAACCAAATAGACTGGGATAGCACATGCTTGTAAGTGCTGTGCAGGAGAATGAGCTCAGAATGAACAGGAAGAAATGGCCATCTAAACAGGGAAGGGTCCCTGGCCTTGGGATCTTATAGCTACCAACTGTCAGGCTAAGTAAAAAGGAAACTTTCCAGGGTAAATGAGGGTTATACACCAGTGCTCAATCCCTGCTGGAGGTTTTTCTTTTCCCACTTTTGAGGCTTCTGTGTCTCCAGTAGTGGTTCCAAAGAAAAGACTGAGAACCTCCTTTGTCTGGTTCAATTGAGGTGAGCAGATTACCTGTAAATAGAATAGAGCATGTGGGGCATTTCTTCTGATCAGAAAAACTGGGGTGTTTGGGAGGAGAACTAGGTATGGAGGAAAGGGAAACAAAGAAATGGTGCTTAGCACTGTCCAAAAGACCAAAGAGAAAGCTCCATCGAAATGCCCACAGGGGCCCTCATGACTCCAGAAGCACCTCTCCTGGGGCCACATTCCACACTCTCAGTTTCTGGGGCACTTGCATGGTTTCTACAATTGTTCATCTGTGCCCCAGCCCCCCCGGTCATACACCTTTATGCACCTTCAGATATATCTGGGGATTACTGATAACCTGAACTTGTCCATTACTATCTCACCTCATGGTCTTATGATAAACAAGATGTAGGAAGAGGCTTCAAAGTCATTTCTTTGTGTCCCACCATTACATAATTCCCATAACTGATCAATGGAAAGACTAGCCCTTCTGTGAGATCCCGTGGATAGAGATTCTCTAGCACCCACCAGGGGCTGACATCTTATCCCACCTCCTCCTCTGATGCTGCCACTAGAGCTCAGCCCTCCATTCTGGACTGTCAATTTGCCTGCATTTCCTGAGGCAATGGATGGCTCTCCCCATACCTACCCTTGTCTTCTCCTTTCTTGGCCTCTCCCTTGCTGCAAATTTAAGAATGCTCTCACTAAGTTATGTCACTCAAAATTATTTCCCAGGCCCTTCATCTGTTGGCCCACAAAGAAAGATCGATAAGAGAGTTCAAGAAAGCCGAAAGCCAGGAGCATTCCCCAGGCTGGACTGAGGAAAGGTTGAAGCAGACCAGGCACAAACCCTTCAGCTCCTTGTCAGCAGCCTTTGATCTGCATGGCAGCTAACACAAAAGTAGAATTTGGCCCTCCAACTGTACAGGACGAGACTTGACAAGGAAATCAGTTTCTCTGACAATTTCAAAAGCCCCGACACTTTCGTCACTTGGCACTTGGCCATGAGGAATGGTGCTGTGGACACATACACACCCCACCAGAGAAGCCATTTTCCCAGGAAGGACCAAGAGTTCAAGTGCAGGCAAGTCCCTGAGGCACGAAGGACAAGCTCACCCCTGCCTTCCATTGAGGAGAGGTGTTGTAGGAACCAGGAGGAATTTGGGTTCCTGGGTTGTAAGGAACAAGGAGGGATTGCCAGGGAGTGTGAGAAAACTCTTTTGTTAAGTCTAAAGAATAAGCATGCCGGCTCCTGGTCTTGTGAAGTTTCAGCAGAAGATGCTGTACCTGGCCTTTGGAGGTCATTCCACACTTACAAGGCTACGTAGGACTCAGATGTTCATTTTCAGCTTGCCTTACTTGTTCTTAGATAAGCAAACCAAAATACATTACGTAGCCTTTGATAATGATTCCATTTTACCATTCCTGAGTGTTCTTATCAGTTGCCTTAACCTCTCTAGGCTTCTTTGTTTGGGATTAATCACAGATAGCTAAGGTGCTGGGCTTGCCGCTGATTCAGGACCAGTGCTTAGCAGTGAGACTAGATGACATCTTGAATGCTCCTGATTAAAATGTCAACTGAAGTGCAACTGCCTTTCAGGGATGCCAAGGAGGATTCCTGTCAGAGTGAGAAGTGGATTAAACAATCTCAGAGCTCCTCAGTTTATGACATTTTTCAAAAGTGAAGAGCTCAACGGATCATTAAGTCCAAGAGAGTTCTGGAAGCCAGGCTTGACAGGAAGCACTAATTATTTCACCAAAGAAGAATGAGTGTAAAACTGATTATGTTGGGAAGAGACAATGAGAAAATAAGACACATTCCTCTCCCTTAGGAAGATCCCCACTGATATCTGAACAGCATGCATGTATGTATCTAGTAAGGCTCACACTGGCCCTGGCCGGTGTGGCTCAGTTGGTTAAGGAGTCGGGTTCCATGCACCGAAAGGTTGCCAGTTTGATTCCTGGTCAGGGCACATGCCTGAGTTGCGGGCTTGATCCTTGGTAGGAGGTGTGCAGGAAGCAGCTGATTAATGTTTGGCTCTCATACTGATGTTTCTCTCTCTCTCCTTCTTCCTTCTTCTCTCTCTAAAAAAATTAAGAAGAAATCTAAAAAAAAAAAAAAGGACTCAAATTCAAAGTGAGTGCAGACATCATGTCAGAGCAGCCCACACAGTGAACGATAAGCAAGAGTGGATGAGAGGGTAAGAGATCCTGCAAACCATGTGGTACTAGATATGTACCAAGGGTATTACAGGCCAATACCAAGGTATTACAGGCAGGTAGGGGATAAACACTTCCGTCCTAAAGGTAGATCTGGGCAGTGCCACCTGAATCAACTACACCTACTGATCAGACACTTCAGAGCACAGCTGGATCCTACTCTCAGGGCTGGCCTTGGGAAAACTGGTAAAGTTGCAGAATTTTTTCAAAGCACCCCTCACATTCCTTCCCTGTGTCCTTTATATCCCCTCTCCCCATCAACATCCTGGGGCTTCAATTCCTCAGTATATATCCATCCTAAGGGTTCAGAACCCACTATGATACGATCTCCTAAATGCCAAAGAGTATTTTAAGGGCAGTCCTCAGGGACACATGCATCATGCTAAAGAAAGGGTTGTTAGTGGTGCCATTTCCCTATCAGTGCTACGAGGGGTCTTTGCCCCAGACTAATCAAACCCAGATTTAAAGAGAAATCAAAACCAGAATCCTTCTCCTCAAAGGTATGTAGTTGGAAGGGATTTTATTTCTCCAGAAGACATGTTCCCTGAACTTGGAGAGGGATCCAAAGTTGGTCAAAGTTTCCCCTCCTGGGTAAATTCCCAAGAAGAATAATGACAGATTTTAGATGTTTGGCAGACAAGAAGATTCGGTCACCTGAGGGCATGCACTGGTGCTTCTGAACTCCCTTCAACACCACATAAATAATTGTGCTCTGCAGTAGCAGCATCACTCTCCACCATGATCACCACAAGCATCACAACCACAGCATGACCATCACAACCACAGCATGACCATCACAACCACAGCATGACCATCACAACCACAGCATGAACACCACAGCATGACCATTACAACCACAGCATGACCACCACAACCACAGCATGACCACCACAACCACAGCATGACCACCACAACCACAGCATGACCACCACAACCACAGCATGACCACCACAACCACAGCATGACCATCACAACCAAGGCATGACCATCACAACCACAGCATGACCAAAACAACAACTACAAGCACCACAACCACAGCATGACCACCACAACCACAGCATGACCATCACAACCACAGCATGACCATCACAACCACAGCATGACCATCACAACCAGAGCATGACCACCACAACCACAGCATGACCATCACAACCACAGCATGACCATCACAACCACAGCATGACCATCACAACCAGAGCATGACCACCACAACCACAGCATGACCATCATAACCACAGCATGACCATCACAACCAGAGCATGACCACCACAACCACAGCATGACCATCACAACCACAGCATGACCATCACAACCACAGCATGACCACCACTGCAGAATGACCATCACAACCACAGCATGACCACCACAACCACAGCATGACCTTCACAACCACAGCATGACCACCACAACCACAGCATGACCTTCACAACCACAGCATGACCACCACAACCACAGCATGACCTTCACAACCACAGCATGACCATCACAACCACAGCATGACCACCACAACCATAGCATGATTACAATAATCACAGCATAACCACAACCATAGCATTAACACTATACCCACACCATGACCATAACAATCACAGCATTACACCACAACTACACCACAAACACCACAAACACCCCAACCACAGCATGACCATCATAACCATACCACAATCATACCACAACCACAGCATGACCATCACAACCACAACATTGCCACCACAACCATATCAGGATTAGCCAAGAGAGGGCTTCCCTAATTAAAGCAACTATATTGCCAAACCATCACTGCAATCAGAATTAAATCAATCCAGGCCACTTCTTTTAAGGGGAAAGCCATTAATCATGAAAAGTGGAGGGGATATAGGAATGAGATAGGGTGGAGAGTTTAATCAGGAGAGAATAACCAGGAGATATTATGGTGGCTCAAAAATGACCAGAGAAAAGATGACTACTTCCTTTTAAGGAATTTAAAAGAATGTGGAAAATTCTCCTCTTCCTGACAGGGGAGCGGGGGATGCATATTAGTCAATTTGTCAATTAACAAGCACTTATGCAACACCACTTTGACCAGGCCCTTAGGTCCATGGAGGACTTGACAGGAAGGGAAATACAAGGATAAACAAGGTACAGGTTAATTTCAAGGAGCTCACAGTCTACTTCAAACTATATTGCAGGCATGCACACTAAAATGACAACAAACAAGGGAAAAAGCCAATGGCAATATAAAGAAAGTGTCAGAAGCTCCAAGAATCTGCTGTTTTGAAGGATGCAGAACCCCAAGAGGTGGAGAGGAAGTGGAGCGCTTTCCAACAGGGAAAACAGCATAACAGAGACAAGAAGTGCACCTGCCTATTCTGACATCAGTGAGTATTTATAAGTAGTAAGCAAATGCGGCAGGCACTGTTCTGGATAGTTAAGTCATTAAATGCTCACAACCACCATAGGAAGTTGATCTTATTATTATCTCCACTTTCTAGACAGGGAAACTGAAACACAGAAGATTTAATCAACTTGCCCAAGGTTGCACAGAGAGGATGTGGCAGAGCTGAAATTCAAATGCAGATGGTTTTACTCCAGACTAGTGCTCACTGAAATATAACGTGAGCTACAAATGTTAGTCATATATGTGATTTTAAATGTACTAGTAGCCACATCTACACTAATAAAAGAGAAACATGCAAATTAACCATCACTCCGCTATGCCTACCAGCCAATCAGAGCAAGTATGCAAATTAAGCCAACAAAGATGGTGGTTAATTTGCATATGCAGGCACAGAGCAAAGACCGAAGACAGTGTACAAGGAAGAGGGAGGGAAAGCAGAAAGCTGGGGCGAGGGCAGTGAAAGCGCAGGGAGGCAATAGTGGCTGGAGGGAAGCCTGCCTTGGTGGCAGCAGCAGCAAAAGCACGGGGAGGTGGGGAGGTGGTGGTGGCAGGAGGGAAGCCTGCCTCGCAGGGCTTCGCTCCCTTCTCTGTTTCGCTCAGGCCACAGGAAGCCCCATTCTTGCAGGAATAGTACCAAGGAAGCCCTATTCTTGCAGGAATCTTCCTACAATGGGCCTCTAGTTAAAAATAAAAAGTAGTAAGAGGTGAAATTTATTTTAATATTTTATTTAACCCATATTTCCAAAAGATGACTATTTTAAGATGGAATCAACATAAAAAGTATTAATATGGTGTTTGACTCTTTTTACACTAAGATTTTGAAATCTGGTGTGTGCTTTATACTCACAGCATGTCCTCAGTTAGGACAAGTCAGGTCTCAAGTGCTTAATAGTCACACATGGCCGGTGGATATGGTATTGGCTAATGCAGTGCCAGACCATAGACTGTACCTTTAACGATTCAGCAATGCTGCTTCCACAGTAGGTGGTTGACTACAGATGGTTTGAGGGTTCCAAGACTGGAAAGGTCAACTTGGGGGGAGGGCAGGTAGGTTCTAAGGGCAGGTAAAGGAGTAAATGGCTTCTTGAGACCCCTTTGACCCGAACAAAGCAATGCCTTATACATGAGACAAGTCTGCACACCTCTTTTGTGATCCACACGTTGGCACAGAGAAATGACGGTGATTTGTGGTTTATGAGAGGTAACTGGTAGGATAGAGGAAAGCCTTGATGTTGGAACCCAGCAGACTGGGGCGTGGGCCCTGCTTGCATCACATACCACTTCTTGGGCAAGTTATTTAATCTCTTTAAGCCTCAGATTCTATATCTACAGTTATAAAATGGGAACGATCATGCCAACGTCATAGTGCTATTGTGAGGATTACACCAGACAATAGATTAAAGCTCTTAGTACTGTGCTTGACATGTCATAAATGCTCAAGAAATTAGAGCAATTACTATTATCAGGAGCCCCAAGTTACACAAATACAAAGTTCCAAGTCGCTCAGTGAGCCAGTCTGCACACTAATGTTCAATATGGCCCCTTTCCATGGTATCAGGCCAAGTTCAACTGCAGAATGAACTAGTATAATCCACATGGTGACCCAGGAAGGGTGTGGTGGGAAGACACAGAGGACTCTCTCAAGAGCCTGTCGGCTTGAGAAAATCACCCAAGAGATGAAATGGAAAGGAAGGATGAGTAATGATGCCTGAACAGGGATTCCTGTTCAGTCAAGAAAAGATGTTTAAGATCCCTGAACATTAGATCTGGAAGGAGACTTAGCATCACTTAGGGTAGATCATCCCTCTTCATTTTGCAAATGCAGAAACTGAAATCCAATGAGATGAAGTAATCGCCAGGGCCAGGTAGCTAGTTAGGGGCAGAGGCAGAGACAGAAGTCAGGAATCTCAATTCCTTATCCAGTGGTCTACACTTAATTAACCTTGCCTGTGACTGTGTCATTCCCCAATCAGCCTTGGCTTCATGGAAAGTGCTTAAAACCTGGGGTTTCTCCAAAGGAGATTCGTTTTGGCTATCCCTGACCACTTCCTATCTCCAAACTCTCTGACTCCACCTCCAAAACCCAGCTCATTACACCTCTCTTCTGCAAGGCTTTTTTCAGTTAACTATGATAATAACAATAGCAGTATTTAATAACAATAATAGCTAATATTGTGAGGGCTCATAATATACCAGCCACTGTACCACTTACCTTCATGAACCATCTTATTTAATCCTCATGAGAACTATTTCATTTTAAAAAGCCTTGTTATATCAAAAGGGAAACCAAGACTCAGTCAAAGGTAGAGGAGCTCCAATTGATGGTGGTACAATTTGAACCCACCACCAGGTCTGACTCTAATTCTATATAATCACATTAATCAGAATTTACTGGGATTTGCTTTGTACCTCAATCTTTTTGTTGTTGTTGTTGTATATTTAGCTATCCTCTGTCTTCAGCTACACAGGGTGCAGGAACGATTTCTTCTTTCTGAGAGTCTCTGCTCTTTGTCTAAGCCAGCGGCAGCTCGGTGAATTTGTGGGCTAAGAGGAGGTGGACAGAGGGTCACCAAGCAACAGGGGCTTCTATAGGTATCCTGGGAACAGCTCTGGAAACTCAACTCTCTAATTACTAGGCATTTTTGAAGTAGAAAACTGATAAAAATATAGGGTTTATATAATCATAGAGCTGGACCAGACAACAGAGATCTGGTTTTACTCCTATTTGATAGATAGGGAACCCAAGGTCTATGAAAATTAGGTAACTTATTCAAGGTCACATACAAAGTTGATGGCAGGAAGAATATCGCAGCGTAGGATATAGATGCAAGAATGATCACCACAGTAGATACCTAATATGGACCACACTTTTTATACAAATTATCTAATCTAGTTCATATAATGAGGTAGAGATTTTACCCACTTTTTATGGATGAGGAGACTGAGGTACTGACAAGCTAATTAACTTGTCCTGGCTCACAAAACTATAAAACAACAGAGCCAGTTTTTGAAATCAGATGCATTTCAACACCAGATCTACTCTCTCCTGGTCCATTACATAATATTTCTAGGTTTTACTGAGAATGTATTATGTGGTAGGTACTTTATCTGCATTTTAACAATCACCCCAGAAATTCTCTGTAGCAAATAATGTATATCCATTTTTAAAATGCAGCAACTTAGAGAAGGCAGTAACTTGCTCATGTTTGCTTAGCAAGTCAGTGGTGGAGCTGCAATTTAAACACTGGTCTTTTTGACTTAAGATCTGAAACTCTTTGCCACTGACACATTATGCTGGAAGACCTATACCCTGAGAGAGAACAAGACTTAGGACCACTGTGAGATCCCACAAATACTTTGTTTGCTTTGGCTTGTGATAATGACCAGAGGAGCATGGTCCTGTCATCACTCCAAGTCGCTTCCTAACTGCTGGTAGCTTCCTCTGACAGTGGACTTCTGTACTGACACTTCCCAATAAAGTACACACAACTTAGCATCTCTTACAAGTTTGAAAATAGACAATAGACGGTCACATTTTTCAAGAACAACCTCCTTGGGGCTGAGAGCCAGCTGGAGAAATGTCAGTTCCAATTAGGTAATTTTGAGGGGGAAGTTATAAGCCTATAAACATGAGCAGTCACAGCAATGTTTTACATGCAATATTTATAAAGGATCCCAAGAATCATCATTAGGAGCATTGTTTCACCCCTTTCTCTGGTGCTGTTAAGCTCTAAGTACTTCTGCAAAATAAACTCATGAAGTCTTCCAACATCCAGTAAAGTTAAAGGGGAGGAGACAGTGACTTAGCCGAAGGAAGTATGGTTAAGGTCAAGGGGGAAACTTAAAAAAATAATCTAGATCCAGTCCCAAAGCAAGGATGGTTAGATCTATTGCATAGGTGACCCAAAGGCAAAACGCCACATTCCATCTGTGACTGACCAGACAATTTCATTTCCCTCTGTTGGAAAAAATATATTAAAGGAAGCATTAATAAAAAGAAAAACCAGGGAAAGGAAATTTCCATCTCTACTTTTTCTGTTTTTGAAAACAGCAGCCTTTTCTGTCCCAGTCATTGTTTTGAAAATTTTCTTTTGCATTTTTCTACATGTGTTTTAAAAAATATTTTTGGTCATTTATTTGTGGTCATTGTAGGTAATTTTAGTCAACTCTCTCCCTTTTTACCATTTAATTCAGGTTCCTATTTTCTTTGGACTCTTTTTCTCTACTCCCTCCAATATCTCATTCCATCTCTTCTCTATCTTTTTAATTGGAGTAGTTTCTTCAAGTTCTAAGAAAACTTACTCTCTTGTTTTTTCTTCACTCTTTCCCTTTCAGCTGCTTCCCTGAATTGCTATTGCACCAATTCTGTTTTACTGACCACAATTGGTGCAGCTGGGATGGAGAAGCAGCAACTGAAAGGGAAATGCTAATCAGACCTTTTTATAGAGTATAGTGAACACACACACACACACACACACACACACACACACACACACACACACACACACACGAAAGGGCTCTGATTGAAGGAGAAAAACTACTTTTCTCAGGATTCCACACTTAGAGGATGGTTGAGTTTCTGAGATTCCCCCAAATTATGCTTCCTGCAGTGACCTGAGGGGCCAGGTGAGAGCACAGGGCTTATTTCCTCCACATTTCCTCTTTAACTGAGCAGTTTCAGACTGAGCTCAAATACTCAGGGGGGATAAGCACACAGAGATTTGAAGACACATTTACCAGGTCAATGTCTAGTAGAGATTGCCAGTAGAAATAGAAATGGGTGTGTTGGGAGGCCCTGAAGGTAGAAATGGGACAGTGAGGTCTTGTATTTCAGTTAGAGCATGAAGAACACGGAGGAAGCTGTCAGACCTTTGCCCTAAGACCACAGGCAACCAGATCTAGTATCGGGATTTGGGGTGGTTGTTGGTTTTTGTTTTGTTTTGTTTTAAGCATAGGAGGCAGGAGGAACAAGTGGCACTGATACTGTAATCCCATGGGGCCTGAAGTAAAGGGGCTTCGTTGAATTTCTTTGAGGATGTTCTTTAACCCCTAGCTGGGGAACACAGCCAAGGAAGGAGGAAAACCGAAAGAGAAAATGAGCAAACTGGAGGAAGCTTGTTGGAAAAGAAAGAGCCCAGACTTGCAAACAAGATCCAGTTCTTGTAGGGTGGGCCACATCGTTTTCGCTCTGGGCTTTGGTGTCCCATCTGTAAAAGCAGGTCTAAATTGACTAATCTCAAAGTGACTTTCCAGTTCTAATGTTCATACTATTGAATAGTAGAAATAAAATAATTCCCTTTTGTCTACTTTGTTATAGGATGATAAGAACCAGTCACAAAGTGTGACTTAATTTATTTCAGTCACTGTCTCCACTGAGCCAAAAAGAACTAACTCTGAGAAGGAGGAAAAGTCCTGTTCATTTAAAATCTAAAGCAATTCCTCGTCGCCAGCCCAAGCTTACTCTTCTCCAGAGGCCTGAGCGAGGCCCCTTTAAGGTTGGGTGTGTGTGTGTGCAAGAAACAGGCCTCGTGTGAGCCCGCTCTCTCTCTCTTCTCATCTGACATGGCAAGTGACAAGGATGGGGGCCAGGCAGGGGGAGAGGAGAGGTGGAGATGGGAATTTTCTAACGATCTTCTTTAGTTAATAGGCACAAGTTGTTAGCTTGATCTGAGAAGGCCTCTTTCCTCGTGTGCCAATTCCACCCCCTCCTTTTTGTAATGGGTTTAGTTCCCACAGCTAATGTACTGCGTAATGAGGCTGGAGGGAAGCAGAATGCTCTGGAGGAATGATACGGAGCTTCCCAGGCCCTGACAAAGGACAGAGAGAGCCTGGCTGGAAGGTCTCAATGGCAGGGTCCAGGCTAATTTCAGTCCCAGTAAGTAGAAGCCTCCTGCCAGGGCTTGTGCTCAGCAGAGTGTCACTGTCCAGGCCCTGGTGTGAAACCCCAAGAGGGCCTGGTACAAGACAAATCCAGGCCAGGCCAAACTCATTTCTTTTTCTAAGCCCTGATCCAACCTTCATTCCCCTCCTGGTCTTCCAGCCACTGGTTCAGAGGCCTCTTACTCTCAGAGTTAGGGTACTTTTTTCCCCATATGACCCATTTCCCGCAGGGGAAGAAAACTCCCTTGCCCCATTCTGTCCCATTTACCAGGCTGCAGGTAAGGACAGAGAATCACTCTTTTTGCAGGTAAATGCCCAGTATGCAAAGTAGCCACATTGAGAAGGTGACTCTAATCCTCTTGGCCATTGTTGGTTGCTCATTCCTGTGTCCACAGCCTTTGCTCTAGTGGAATATCTTTTACATGGTACCGCCATCATGTGTGCATCCGTTACTCCCACCTGGCCCTGTGCTCCCTGAATGCTCCTATTCACCTTTCCATTCTTTGTGGTCTCTAGTTACAGTACACAACACACACAGGAGCCCATTCTATGTGTCCTGAGTTGAAATTATTTGAACAATAGGGAAATGGGTTCAAATATTATGACCTGGGGAAAACCCTGGTGATCATTATAAATTATTCCCTGAAGCCATCAACCCAATGGGCTCTAGAGTTCCCCCAAGGGCAAAGGAGAAGATGAGTAAAGAAAAGATGTCAGAACCAATGGGAAAAATATTTAGTCTTTGGACAAATCCAACGTTCACTTGTCCATAAAAAAAAAAAAAAATTTGAAACTACACAGTTGAAAAAGTTCAGCAAGAGACATTGGTAAATGTGCTCCCAGCACAGGGCTCTTCTCACTATGCCACAGATCTGTGGGAATTCATCAGTGTTAAAGGGAAGGCTGAAGACAAGTAAAGTTTTGAAAGTCACACAGGACCAGAATCAGTGAAAGGGACTTGCTCAATGCCTCCACCAACCTATAACATGCGGTTATTCTGGGATCTTGATGAGATAAAATGTGGAACAAATAAAAAGGCAGGTCTTTTATGAGGTGAATAATAAACGTGTGGTTTTATTGAATAGCATATAGCAGGGCTCATCCAGTCTGATTATGTGTTAAGCTCTGTGCTTGTTTTCCATGGTAATTCTATGAATTAGACATGTTCGTTGCCCTTATCAGTCTACTTTAAGAGACAATGCTATTGAGAAATATAAATATCTTTAAAGGCAACTGGGAAAATCCGTATCTGATGATCTCAAATAGGTTAGTGTGGAAAGTAAGGAGTTTGGGAAGTTTTCTAGTTCTCTGAGACTGATATTGGATTTGCACTACTCCACTCCACCCCCCATCAAATATGTCATAATAGGCCTTGGCACTGGACATAGTCACAGACTGGTCCAGAGCCACATGGCTCTACGTTCTTTCTCATTCAAGGTGCCATTTCTCATACTCTCATTCCACTTACAGGTTGTCTTCAGGGCCTCTTCTCCTCACTTTGAAGGTTCTAAGAGGCATGGTTCCTCTGAACTCCTTCTTCACAATTAGCCTTATCCTAAGTGGCTGGAGTAGGCCTGTTTCAAAGTTCTCCAGAGAAGTGACTCTATACAGTAAATCCTCAACTTTTTTTGCATTGAGGCAGAAATACAACATATAACTTCAGACAGGAACCAATACTTTCCAGATACATGGTTTCCTTGTTGGTCCACCTTAGAGCTTTTCCTTCTACCTGGAATCCACCTGCCCCCACCCTTACCCCCCATAGTTTCACATGACGCTCCCTCCCCATTCAGATCTCTACTCAAGTGTCACCTCCTCAGGAGACACTCCCTCATCTAGAATAGTTATCCCTCCAATTATTCTGTATCCTCTTGCCTTGATTTACTTTTTACATAATTATTATCACTATTTAAAAATATATCTATTTCCTTGTTTGTTTATTGCATCCACTGCAATGTAATCAAGAATATTGTTTTTGTTGACCAATATGTCTCCAGTTTCTAGGAAAGTGGCTGGCATAAAGTAGGCCCACAATAACTGTTCAGTGAATAAATGACCACAGAGAGTTCCTATTCCTCAGATCACTTGCAATAAAAAACCAAAGCCAAAGCCAACTAAAAGGCTAGGTCCCAGAACTTTTCCTTTTACCTGGCCTCATTTCATCTGTTAAGTCTAGAGTAGTTATTGTCATCACTGCCATTACCACCACTTTTATTATTTCCTTATTATAATTACAGTTAAGATTTTTACAATTATTCATTAGATTAATATGATCTTAATTAAGTGCCTTTATCTAATAGGAGTGCACCTGGCCTATAGCAAGGACTAGACAGTATAGTCTCTATTAGCCAAGTAACTCATAACCATAATGGAGGAGACATGACTACTCATCAGTACTTGTTAGGCACAGTGCATATTGTCACATATATCTTCTTATTTATTTCTTTCAAGAGCCCCAAGAGGTAGGTATTCTTATACTTCAAAGTCACAGTTAGTAATCAGGGTACTGGTATTCCAACTCAAGTCTGTTTGACTCCAAACCCCATGCTTTCCCCCCAAACTCTACTGCTGTGCTAAGAATGTCCTATACTAGAAAAAAAGTCTTACTTAGTTAGTTACTCCTGAAATAAGTAAGCCCTGATTTAAATCACCTGTAAAATAAAAGGACTGGTCCAGGAGGTTTTAAGATACTTGCAATTCAAAGTTCCATGATTTTATGTCCTCTGTCTCAGAGGGAGCCGAATCATCCCATGTTCACCTCATGCTCACACTATCTGCCTCTATCTCTGCAAGATCTAATTTCTTTGAAAGACCCTCAGATAATCTGTCTCCTCAGTTTATATCCCTACTTGTCAGAGCCTTTCCCTTCTCGAGCATCCCCCTTCATGAAAAGGGCCCCCCAAGGCCCTCCTCCTCTGGCATGCACCCCCTCAGTAGAAACCAGTGACATCCTCTTTCAGTTGGCCTCATCATGTTCCTCTTGGTTTCGCCCAGAGCTGCTGCCAAGGCTTCACACCTTGACTGTCTGGCAAACGTAACTCCTCTATGCGAGGGCTCATTATCAGAAATAAAATGAGACACATTTCCATTGACAACCCCTAAGTCAGTCAAGCCCAAGAGGATGAGCCAGCTTCTTTATCACTTATCTGAGTAAGAGAATTAGGACCCAGGCCAGCCTCCCAGAACCCAAACACCAGCAGTCACTAGCAGAATGATGCTCCCACTTAGTTTGGAGAAATGTTTCTGGCATTCTAAGCTATAAGCACTAACACACAGTGAGGACTTACTGGTTGAGAGAACAGAGGGGGTTTATGAACTGCTGAAAATATGTGTGTAAGGAAATCAGGGATTCACCACCTGTTTCCCCTTCCACTGATATTTATGACAGCTGAGGAATCCTACTCTCCACAAAAACGTCGGCTCTGTGCCCAAACTTTCTAGCCTATTCTTTCCACTTACATGAACATTTTCATAGAAAAGCATAAATCTCACCTTGTCCTCAGAAAGGAGTTCTCCCTGGGGTGAATGAAGAGAGGGGTATTTTTCTACAGCTCTTGATAGCCCAGCTCCAACCTCTGGTTCGGAGCCTGAGATTGATGCGCTGCTGTCTATGTTCTCTTCCAGATTTGGGGCCATGAGGGCTTTCAGCTTCCTTAGGGATGGAGGTGAAGATCGGAGTGCACAGTGGGCATGCCAACAAGAGGTGGTATTGGAAGGAAAACCAATCCCTTCTGCCTCTTTCCAGTGCCTCTTTCTCCTAAAGTACCATTAGCTTTCTCTTGGAAACTGGCTGGCTCTGATGAATCTATCAAGTTCTCCTTACTCACCATCCTCTACCCCCATCTTCAAGGGCCAGAGTCTGGCCAGGCACTCTGGAAACACTGTAGGCTAGGCTCTCCCTGCCTCTGGGGAGCTTACAATCTTTTCTGAAGGAGGCACCATTGTGATAGTAGAAAATTCAGAGCTGGAGGTACCCTTCAAGGTTATCTGATCTAAAACTCCTGCTTGAGTAAACATGAAAACTGAGGCCTGGAGAAGCAACATAAAATATGGATGGCAGGCAAGGACTCAACTAGAGCTTCTATCTTCTGATCTAGTGTGCTTTTCATTATGTCATCAGAATCACTATAAAAATAATTTATTTAGCACCTGTCTTTGGAATGAGCTGCTAAATACAACCCATTTAATAGACATGGTCTAGGCTCTTTGCCCAAAGCTTAGTGTGAGAACAGAGAACTGACCACATCCATGAAGACAGCTCTATTACAAAGGACACCATGGTAAGCGCACCTAAACTGAACCAAGGGAAAATTTAAACAAGCCATGGACTTCATTGCAAAGGTTCTTGGTGGAATGACAAAGTTATAGTGAATCCTGTACGTTTTGTCAAAAACTGAAAGCTGAAAGAGCATCTGTGGATTGGTGGGAGGAAACGAAGGGCCAGAAGACAGTCTATTGAGAAAAACTGCATTAAGATGACAGCCTTAGCACACACTCCAACATCATTCTCTAACTCCAAACTCCTAGACATGATGTCCTTTAAAAATTCATAAAATTCTGGCCAACAAGAAACCTAGGGAGAATCTAGAAAGATTGGCCTGAGAAGGACATCCCCAGAGGCCAGCTAATCCATCCATGTGTACCTGCAAGCTTCCAAAAAGACTTACCCACACTTTCTTAAAATCTAGAGAGGAGAATTCTGCAGCCTCCCAGGTGACACTATCCAATGCTGCCCCAATCCTAATGGTTAGGAGCCTAAATTCACTTTGCTTCATATAGTGGCCACTCCCTTCTGCTGGGAAGGCAGTGGAAGTTGAAACCTAGCTGCATTTGTCATGATGCACAATCTCTCCATTGGGTTGGACTATATTGTCTATGCCCTCTGTAACCTTCTCTGCCCTCTCTAGCCATTTCTTCTGCAGATTATAAAAACATAACTTTTCAAACTTGATGATCCTCCCCTTGCTTCACCTTCTCTAACAATCCCAGAAACAGTTTCTAAGTTCAGTCCTGGCCACCCTCTTGCAGCATACTCTGGATCCTGTGGAGAGCTTTTCTGATTGTCTCTGGAGGCAGGGTAACAAATTGACCTATCTCACTGATGCCCCTATGATTAAGCCAATAATTGTTAAGCATCCTATATAATAAAAGCCTAGTATGCAAATTGTCCCCTCCACTGGGAGTTCAACCAGGAGTTCGACCACTCTCTATGACATGCGCTGACCACCAGGGGACGTCACAGGACATGGTGGGGTCGGCAGCGGGCAGCATTGGAGGCATGGGCCCTGATGAGAGCAGGATCACAGCAGGATGGTGGAGCAGGTAAGCGGGCAGCGCCAGGCCAAGGTGGATGTGAGTGGAACCTGATCGCCTTGCCAATTGCCCTGCAGGCGGCAACCAGCATCCATTACAGAGAAAGGGCAAATAGCAATATTAAAATATTTCTTCTAATTATTTTCCTTTCAATGTGCATGAATCGGTGCACCAGGTCACTAGTCATAATATAATAAAGTCAACAGCTCATTTTATAGGAAATCTATTTCTCAAGAGTCCAATGTACTTTCTAAGGGTTATACTGCTGCATCACCTTACTGCACTAAATGCCAAAGTGACTGTATCTAAAATTTTAGCCAAAATGTCTGCCTCATCCTAACTTAGCTTTCTTTCCCCTTATGAGATTCCCTGATGTCCACTGAAGCCACCACTATAGCTTCAGCCTCTAGATTGATGGTCAATTCTCAGTCATCCACATGTGGAATAGCTATTTTATGGGTCTTTATTTGCTGTGGGCTGTGGTGTGACATGGACTTACAGAAGACAGACCATTCCATGAAACCTGTACCGAGGAAAGCAGACTTCTACACAATTGAGAGCTGTACACAGAAACAGAATGGTGAGGCTCTGGACACTTGGCCAAACCCAGGGACCAGGTAATGAGTGGTCAGCATCTTATGCACCAGGGAGAGGAAGCTCTTCTGCTCTTCTGAGAAAGCTTAGTTCTGGGTGATGATCGGCATCCCCTGCATGCTTAGCAGGATGCTGTACATGCTTGTTGATAAACAGGCATCATTAGTTAATCCATTGCAGGCTCTAAACACCCACAAGGGATTTGAATTCCGCACTACTGAAGCAGCAGCAGAGGCAGCAGCTGTCACTCAGCACCTGCCACAGGGGAACTGGCCAGATTTCAGAAAGGGTCCTCTGAGGCCAAAGACTGTAAGGAGAGATTCCAGGGGTATCGGGGGTGACAGCTGAGGTTGGAGGGGAGGTCCGGAGAGGAGCCCAAGGAGGAAAAAAGGGAGGATGTGCAAAAAGCAAGAAACCCTCCATTAAAAAAGGAAGAAAGAGGTTAAATGGCAGAGGAGTAACCTCAGAATGAAGTAGCAATCACTAAGGGGTGTTCTGGCAGGAAACCTCAAACTGCCTTTCCCAAGGACACCTTCCTGCTATTTTGGCCACCAGAGGGCTCCTCTATTCCAAAAATATTATGGAAAAGTGACAAATGTCTTCAGTATTTTCCACTCTAAGCACACACCTGTGAAATCAGTAATTTCTGTTTATGTGCACACAAAAATTGTCTTTGAGAGTTGAAGATTCGGTTCTGGTTTGAACACCGTGTCCCTGAGGCAATAGGGAAAGAAACGATCAACCTTGCTGTGGTTTCTCTAGCTGCAAAAATGGAGAGGCTGCCCATATCTTGCTACAAAGTCTAAGTCAGAATCAGGTGGGGGAGAAGCAGAGGGAGAAAAGGACCCTAGCAAAAGTCAGACTTGAGGTTGCAGAGATACAGACCACCTCTTCTCCATGTTCATATTTAGTTAAGGATGAGAAAACCTGTATCTTGGATTTTATGTACAATCTTTGCTCTGGTGAAATTTATATATCAAAGAAAATAAAATAATGCACATGTCTTTGGTAAAAGGCTCAGGTTAATAGATCAGTTCTGTCAATTTCTAACTATATGACCGTGGTCTAAACTCCTAACCTCATGAGCTATGTTTTTCTCCTCTATAGAATGGAAAGTGTTCTTATATCTCAGAGGCTGGACACAGAATTGAATGAGATAATGCCTTTGAAGAGAGTTGGCGGATAGTAAAAGCTCATTATTCATTCACTTACGCAGTCTGCCCTAGATCACCAAGAGTACCAACACAATTGGAAAACTGGCACAAACTGGGCATGATCAGTCTGAGGAAGAGAAGGCACATCTGCCTTCAAATATTTGATGTCATATGGAAGGTTGGAGGGGAGGTCCGGAGAGGAGCATCCCCTGATGATCGGCATCCCCTGCGTGCTTAGCAGGATGCTGTACATGCTTGAAATAGGACATGTATTAGGGAATCAGATCAAGCTTGCTAGAGAATATGAATTGCCTAATGTTAAAGCTTTCAAAAATGGGGTGAGCAGTCCAGGTAAAATAGCAGGTTAGCTCATTTCTGGGGGGTGTTCAAGGAGAAGTTGAATGAGCAATGTAAAGGAAGTTGTAATGCAGGTTCCCGCATCAGGTGGGAAGAGCTGGATTATGTGACCCACAGGAGCCTTTCCCACTCAGGGAATTCTGTTAGTCTTTGTTCCCAAGCAAAGGGGAAAAAGAGAAAGCATTGTTATGTCAGGCTGGCCAAAAGGATGGTCTGTTTTCCAACTTGGCGGTTGTGGACACATACACTTCTCCCATATTACATGCTCCCTACACATCTGGCCAACACTGGTCATAGCATGGCTGGTTCCCAAGCCTTGGATAATTACTTCATGCCAAGAATAGTGTTATTCACATCAAAGATGGTTGATATAGTGCTTGTGGAATGACTGGTTGCTGTTTATGACACAACAGTGGATACACAACAGAAGGGAGAGATGGAGGGCAAAGCTAGGAATAAGAATTGAGTAAGTGATGAAGAAAGGGTGGGTATAGTGGTGCACACAGTTGGCTAGGTAGGTATAGGGTGGGTGGGTATAGTGGAGCACACAGTTGGCTCTTAGGTCAAGCCTCTTTGATCAGGCACTGAATGATTGGGCCCTTTCCTTCCTTTTCTTCCTCTATCTGACACAGAGAACAACCCCTTTTCTCATAGCCAAGAAACTCTGTAAGAGGCAGGCGTCCTGATGTACAACTTTTGGAAACAGTTTTATATGAGTCCCACTACAAAACTAAATTTCATTCAGACCTTCTCTCTACAGGGTTTAAATGGGTTTTCATGGAGTTTCTAAGACAGAATGGGACCAGGGGGTGAAGCATGGGTTACCGTCTAGAAAAACTTGGTTTTGAATCACAACTTGACCATTAACTAGATGTGAACATTTCATACAATATCAAAGTCTCACTTTCTTAATCTATAAAAGAGAGAATAATATCTCTTGGAATTTTGCCTGAAAATATAAAGTGCCTGGTATAGGGCTTGGCACACAGTGGTTGGTGTTCAGATCATGATAGGTTGCTCTTGCTATTGTGGATTGGGTATCAGTCAGGAACAAGGGACAAAGGAACTGGAAAAACCCCAGCTCAGATAGGAAGGATATACAAATGTATGGAGTCTGAAGAGAGGTATGGGTATGTTTGCCCTGAAGGTGTAACCAAGAGGATGTGAGTCTGAAGTTATGCAAATGAACTGGTATCTGCACCATAGCATAGGGTTGGGTTTGGGTAAGGAGAGAAGGACACGGGTGTGTACAATATGTAAGGCAGTGCTGTTCACCTTAAAAAGGAATAACTTGGACCATGTTGTATTTCAGCAAGGGAGCATCATTCTCACTGTGGCTGGACTCTGGAAAGTAAATGGGCTGCAGTTTCATGTAAGGCTGCCTGAGGTAGGGCAAACTTTTAGAACCAATCTTAAAGAAATGAGTCCGTCATGGAGCAGATGGTGGCCATCAGCTCTGAGGCCAGTAGAAGGGAAGATGTGTATCAATTGGGAAGTATATTATCCCTAACAGGCTTTCCTACACTCTGTCTATTAAGACACTGGTATTACTAACCAAAGGATGTTATGAAAGTCTTCTTAAGTGCTTCAAATATATATAAGTTCATCATTCATGTATGGGGGATGATGTCTCCCATCTTCACTGAACTGATATCTAGATACCAGTCATATGATATCAGTAATAATTGTACACATCTGTTGGCCCCAAATACAGATGATAGTAAGTATACAATGTTTTGTGGGAAGAATAGAAAAATAGCATGATTTGTACAGGACCATGTGGGTCTGTGGCAGAGACTGGAAGGAACCAAATTCCAACTCTTAGCCCTGTTAGGTGATGTGCCCTGATAATGAACAGGATATCAAATACTAGATAGCCCTCCTTTACTCTGCAGGACAAATATAATCACTTCTCCTCTGTGGAGGAGGCCTTGGAAGAGATCAGTTAACTCTCTTCAAAACTTAAGCAATTTCCTTCTAAAGAACTTGAAGTAAGAAGGAATGCAAGTCACCGGTCCTGTTTACAATAACAGTGTTCCCCCTCCCCTGCCAGCCCACCATCCTTGCTACAGCCTGAAGGCTCTGCAAATTCAACAAATTTCAGACTTTTAAAACCAGCACCCACAGTAATAAGTACATTGTATACCATGACCCAGCACACACACACACACACACACACACACACACACACACAAATACATATATTTCTACGAAATAATATTCACTGCACACATGGGCTTTAATAGTTTCTATTCCATTTATACCCATCCATTCCATTTTGTAATGCTGTTAATGAATTTACAAAAATGAATTTCACCACTGATCTCTCCTACCTATTTAAAAGTCTGCCCTAGCCAGCATGGCTTAGTGGTTGAATGTCAACCTGTGAACCAGGAGGTCACAGTTCAATTATGCCCAGGTTGGGGGCCAATCAATGATTCGCTCTCATCATTGATGTTTCTATCTCTCTCTCTGTCTTCATTCCTCTCTGAAATCAATAAAAATAAAAAATAAAAAATTGAAGTCTGCAATTGCACTTCATTTTGTGGCAAATAAAGTTAAATTCCTTAACATGACAGATAAGACCATTTAGAATGGTCTTCATCTTCCATCTTCACCCAAGCATCCTATGCTCCCCAAACCCCAGGCACCAGACCCTCCTAGGAGATCCAAGCCCACTAAGCACTCTCCCACCAATCTGCATTGTTCATGCCCTATCCTCAGCCTAGACACACTTTTCACTGTAGGAAAAATTTCTCTCCATCCTTAACAAGTTTCCCAGATATCACCTCCTCTGAAGACTACCCAAACTCTCCACTAGGCTCCTTGTATTTAGGAATTCTCCTTTTGCACAGTGTATATGATCATCAGATCCTCCTTATCATAGCTGAGATGTCCTTCTCTATTTTTGAATTGATATAAATAATTTGGAAACAAAACCAACTTTTTGTCTTTTCCTTTCCTTTATGATTGGGCATGGCCTTCTTCAATCTATTTTGACCCCACTCCCACCCCTCTATCTCCTTAAAGTTCAGAACTCCCAGGAGAATAGGCAGATCAGATTAGGAAAAAGGGGCACAATCAAACTTAGTGGGGGCAGACGAACCTGATTCTAGTTTTTCTTCATCCAGGCTGGCAGTTCTGTTTCCAAGGGATGCAAGCTTGGCAAAGGCACAACACAATTCATCTGAATCATGGGAGGCTGAAAAACGCAAGGTGAGGTGGAGAAACCAAGGCAGAGTGAGAATCTGTGGCTGGCTCATTTTGTAAAATCAAGAGCTGACAATAGGAACAGAATAAAAAAAATACTACTTTCACAGGCCACAGGAAAACCCTGTTGTCAAACAAGTGCGCTGCTGGAGTCTCAGACTGTAGGCAGTGGATGACTTGATTTACAACCAGTCAAAGAACTTAATGAACTCCCAGGTCACCTTTATCCACACACACACACAAAACCACAAACAAATAAAAAGAAACCCCACAAACAACAACAACAAAAAGACTCCCAGGGCTCGGTAGCTTTCAGAGCAATTGGGGACACTTACTGCATTTAATTAGAGCTGGAGGAGACTTTAAGAGGTCAATTAGTCTAATCCCTCATTCTGTAGCAAATGAAAAAGGAGGGTGTGAACAG
The DNA here is from genome assembly GCA_026230045.1 of Corynorhinus townsendii. Lineage (NCBI taxonomy): Eukaryota > Metazoa > Chordata > Mammalia > Chiroptera > Vespertilionidae > Corynorhinus > Corynorhinus townsendii. The sequence continues at coordinate 128,050,527 of JAPDVU010000003.1, read as the reverse complement.
GCAAGTGACTTGCCCAGGGTCACACTCCTGAGTTAGCAAAAGAGAGCAGTGCTCCTTTTATCAAATCACACTTTTCACACACAAAAGCTCTAGTGCTCCCATGGAGTTCAAAGCCCCTCCAACGAAGCAGTGTGGTGCCTACTTTATTTTTAAAAGATTTCCAGGCAGAGACTCTACAGCCTCTCTCTAGTCAACCCTTCCTATAATTTGCTGCCACATGAGCTAATCTTATCCCTATTACCAAGAGTGCCTTAGCTGTTAACTCATCAGTAACAGGTGCCAAATTGCCTCTTCTTCTGCACAAGATGTTCATTTAAAATCAAATTGCACATAAATCCCTCCAGTCTCTGCTCATTTTCCTCAGCTCCTGGCCTTTTTTGGTCTAATTTGCTCTCAATCCTGTCTGCTGAGAGTCCCTGAAATGACATGTGGGGAGAGAAAGCTGGGCAGACTAGGAAAGTATCTATGGAGTTGTGCTGTGCAAGCTGGTGAGGATGGATTACAGGGGTGCCTAGCTGAACCACACTCAAACAACTGGAAGGCCCCTTAAGGATTCTTCTAGAACAACTCCCTCATCTTCCAGATGTGGAAACAGACTGGGAGTTCTAAGAGACTTACTTCAGCAATTAGGGAAACCAAGCTGGAACAACATCCCGTTTCCACACTTCCAGATCAGTTAGTTCACTTCCTCTACTGTCTGCCTTTGACTTTGCCAATGAGCAAACTGAAGCTGAAAGAGAAATTCTCCAAGATTACACAGCTAAGTGTGGGGTCCAAGACTAGAATCACTGTGCGATGGCAGAGAGGCAGCTAAGGGAAGAAAGGGAAGCAGCCCACCAAGCATTTCCCAGGTCAAGGCAGGGATGCTGCACAACTCCAGGGGGCACTATTCCTACTGCACTATGTGCGCCCTCTGGCACTTGAGTGGCCTGCTGAAGCTGGGGGAGCAGGAAGAAAGGGGAGATACCCTGACCCTCCTGAAAGCAGCTCCGAGGGGCCTGCCAACTCGGGGGTGCCCATTCCAGAGTTGAGGTGCTTGGTCCCCAAGCACTGCCCACGGCCCCTTCTCTGGGGAGCCAGAAACAAGGTTCCAATGCCTTCCCCCATTCAGTGGGATTATCCCTTTTGAATTGTTTTTTAAAAAAAAAAAAAGCTGCAGCCAGCGAACCCTGCCTGACAACACCGAGGAATTTTTCCCAGGGATCGGCCTAAAGCTGACTCACATTTAAAGACTTGCCCAAAGTGGTCATGCCCCTCTGAGCAAATACCACAGGCATGTAAAACCTCGCTCCCCACGGCCTCCCGGCGGCGAGGACTCCCGGGCGGCGGCCGGCCTGGCCCCGGATTGGAGAAGCGCCGCGCCGCTGAGCCGGGGCGCAGCCAATCAGAGTGCCGCATCGCCGCGTTGCTACCCTGGCCGCACTGGGGTCCGAAAGGGAGGCGCGGGCTGGGAGCTGTCACTGCTTGTTTCCTGTCCTGGGGGCGGGGGTGAAACGGGTGGGAGGCTGGAGCTGTTTGTTTAGGCAGGTAAGGCCTGGGAGGGAAGTAAAAAGAAAGGACTGAGCCGCCACCTACACTGCGAGCTGCCGTGCCAAATTTTCATTCCAGAATGTGAGCTGCTGCTAGCTGGCTGCGACAGAGGCTCCCCACCCGGCCTCGCAGACCGCTCTTGCTCTCGCTGGGCCCGGCTCGGGGGCGCATTCCTGTGAGCCCCAGGACAGTCTGTTTTCAGGCTGCCTCAGAACTCCAGTACCCATGAGTCATTTCTCAGGTACCCCCAATTGCAGAAAGCAGAAAGAGCCACAGACCATCAATAGAGCAAGAGGTGTTGAAGATCAGAGTTCTCATCCTGTTCACAGCTCAATTAACGTGTGACCCTGACTACTCTCTTTACAACTGTAGTTCTTGTTTTTTTTCCCCTCATCTTTAAAATGAGAGGTTTGGCCCGATCATCTTTAAAGTCCTCAGCCCAAAGATTCTGCAGCACTGAGTAACATTGGTTCTTGTTCCTCAGTCCCAAACAATTTTCCACCCAGCAGCCCAAGTATTTTTCTTAACATGAGAATGGAATCATGTCATTCACCTCCTTCAAGAGTAGCATCTGCCTCCTTCCCCATCCCTCCTTCTGTTATTTCCAACCTTAAATCTTTGCAAGTGCTGTTCTTTTACCTACAACCTCAGTTTCTCCCTTAGCTAAGTCCTAACTCATCCTTCAGGTCTCAGCATAAATGGCAACTTCTTAGACCCTTCTTGCATCCTGATCTGAATTAGGTCCCACTGCTAATTTATGACATCCATGGTTTTCAATCACATCACATGTCCCAAATGGTAATTAATAAGTTTGTATTTATTTGCTTAATGTCTCCTCTACTAGAAAAGACAGAGGCCACTTCTGTTTGGTTTTGTACCACATCCCCAGTGCCTAGAACAGTGCCCCAAACTCAATAAATAGTAGTTTGAATTCATTAAAAAATGATCTTCAGGAATGTAAACAATCATTGCACCCATTTAACAGATGAGGCTGTGGAAGCTCAGACAAATTAGATAACTTACCTACATTCAGATAGCCTACAGGTGTCAAGCCTGCCTCTGGTCTTGTTTCTGTTAGGCAACTGTATAAAATAATAGACCTCCCAAGAGGGAGAAAATGAATGTTAGCCCAGGTGGTGCTGGGTGCTGTGGTTTTGCTTCTGCCACCCAGGGCTCTTGCTAGTCCAAGGAAAAGTCCATTCACTATTCAGTCAACAGGTATTTATGAAGCACCTATTACGAGCCTGGCAGCATAATGGTAAACAGGAGAGTTCCCTTCCAGACCTTACTGGTAAGCATGAACCTAGAGATCACAAGCTACAGCCTTGTCTACCAACAAGCAATGTGTCCATTTAGTAAAAAAATTTGGTCATTTATTCTGAAATTTTGTTGATTTCTGTTCTGATAAATGGCAGGCATTCCCACACCTGGCAGACCTTTTTTTTTTTTTTAATTTAGACTGCTGTTTGTTTTTTAGTTTTGTTTTTTGGATTAACAATAAGGTCTGGGAGGTAACCATGGTATTGCTAAAGAAGAAAAATGCTAAAGCAGGGAAGCATTACACATGGCAAGAGACTTCTCTGGATACCATTCCCTTAGCTGTGATTTAGAAGCTGGCCCTGCCATAAGCTCTACCACACATAAACCACCACCACTAGGTGGCTGAGTCAAAATGACAAAAGGGAGGACTCAGGACCAAGCCCTGCTCTCCCTTGATAGCTAAGCCATGTGATCTCAGGCAAATCATTGACAAACATTTGTTAATCATCTGCTATGCACCAGACAATCTGTCCAGCACTGGGACATGACAGGGAGCAAAACTATCTGTGGTCTCTGTCCTGAGGAGCTTCCAGTCCAATGCGAGAGTCTGATATAATCATCAAACAACCCAATTAATCATCCATCAATCACCATACACATATAATTACAAATTGAAATGAGTGCTAAAGGGTGATCACACCAGTGTGCAAAAATCCTGGGGCAGGAAGGTTCCACACATTCAAAAAACCAGAGAAAGCCAGCATGACTTGAGGAGAGAGGAGGCGGAGGGCCAAGATCCTTCCGGGCCTTGTAGAACAACTTAGAGATGTCAGTCTTAATTCTAAAAGCAATGGGGAGCCACTGGAGGGTTTTAAGATGAGAATTATATGTTCCAGTTTTTACTTGTAAAATATTACCAGCTGAGGCATGGGGCATGAGTTAACTGAGGTAGGGAGGAGGGGAGGCCGAGTGGTAGTAAGAAGCCATGTTAGGAGGTGAGAGTTGTTGAGAACTTAGATTATGATGATGGTGGTGCAGAAGTTGTCAGACTAGAAAGATTCCATCGATAATGATGTATTTTCAAAGCTGTTTTCTCACCCTCCCACCCCTCATTTTTATCCCAGTAAAAAGTGCATGTCAGATTGTAAAACCCAGCTCTTTTCATACCTACTAACACTGCACCAGACTTGATCTATACTTGCTTGCACTCATTCTCATTCACTCTGGAAGGTGGGCATACGATACGGAGCTTAGGGCGGTTAAGTCTTTTAAGTGCATCTATATCTTCTCTCACTTGGCTTTCAGTGATCATGTGTCCTCACATCCATGGGCCATCTTTTGGAAGGTGTCTTGGCCTTTCCATTGAATGTCCTTGCAGGGCAGGGACTGCTCCTGGTCCTTTGACTCCCCTTGTGGTTCACACTGGAGGTTCAGAGCCTGCAGTGTGGATTCTGAGGGCAGAGCTGATAGGGAAGGGTGTGGCGAACTGGCCAGTTTCCATTTCTACACAAGCCCCTTCATGTACAGACCTATTTTACTTGCGTCCTGCCAGTCTTGCCACCTCCTGCATATTGTTCTTGTGAGCCCTAGAAATGCCCTTGGCCTGTTTCACTTTTGATTTCCTGGTACTCACACACTGCCTCAGGCTGCGGTGTTTCCACTGAAGAGGGAATGCTTCACCTGCTCCTTGTGGTTACATTTGAAATGAACCTTGTCTACATGAGAAAATGTGTGCATTCTTGAATATTTTGCAGAGCTGCCCTGCTTTACAATACCTGGCATTTTCATCGTACCCTTCCACTGACCTCTGAGGGGAGGTGTGTCCACCTGAAAAAGGCCCGAGTGTTGTGTGAGTAGCTCTGGGCCACAAAACTTATTTGGCTGGCTCTCCCCATAGGAATCTCAGGGATTCCTCAGAGTGCTGTCTCAGAAACCAGTGGGCTTCACACTAAGAAAGTCCCAAATCCCCAGCCTTCTGTCTCCCACGGTCCCTGGCAGTCTTTGGTCCCAAGTGAGTCCCGGTGAGAGAATGAATAACTCCTGGGCACCCAGTCATTACTTTGGGAACTTCTTCTCCTGGAGTGTGTGTAGCAGGGCGGTGAGTCGTCTGCTCTATAAAAGATAGCACTAATTCAGAGCTCTGAGCTCAGACAGCAGCCCCAACCACCACTCAATGTGAGCAGAGCTTGGGCTTGGTGCCAGGGAGAAAGCAAGGGATCTGAGGGCCTATCTCTGTGCTATCTACCAGTTCATAAAGCTATTAGCAGAATGGCCTGGCCCTTTCCAGTTTCCATTCATTCTTTCTTTTCTTTATATCAGTGGTTCTCAACCTTTCTAATGCTGCGACCCTTTAATACAGTTCCTCATGTTGTGGTGACATCCAACCATAAAATTATTTTTGTTGCTACTTCATAACTGTAATTTTGCTACTGTTATGAATCGTAATGTAAATATCTGTGTTTTCCGATGGTCTTAGGCTCTACAGCAATGGTTCTCAACCTGTGGGTCACAACCCACAGGTTGAGAACCGCTAGCAGGGTCGCCCAAGACCATCGGAAAACACAGATATTTACATTACGATTCATAACAGTAGCAAAATTACAGTTATGAAGTAGCAACAAAAATAATTTTATGGTTGGATGTCACCACAACATGAGGAACTGTATTAAAGGGTCGCAGCATTAGAAAGGTTGAGAACCACTGTTTTATATATTCACCAGACTAAGAAGAGTTACCATGTGGTATTCATCAGTGTATTCCCACCTCAGCACAGAGCCTCTTCAGTGAATGAACCCATTCAGAGACCATTCACAGAGTGATGGGCCAGGCCCTGGAGGACACAAACAGGTATGGGACATAGCTCCTTGCCTTCCAGTAACTTACACTCTAGTGGGGACACAGTTGTGTCACAGTGATTTAGTGAGCTTTAACTATGGGCCAGAGCTGGAGTAGGCACTACTGAAAAATGAGAAACAGGCCCCCAAACCAAAAACAGAACTCCATCCCTCCAAGATACGCCCCCACTCCAAGCATTGATTTATTTTTCTACCATCATCAGTCAAGGGCTCAGTCAAGGGCTCAGTCCTTTGTACCAGCTCCTGTCTTCATAGCTTTGACCACTCCTCCACTTGTCTGGGATCTGATGGCCCACCTCTGTGTGTGGTTTTCAGCACAAGAGGAGAAGCAGGTTATATGGCTTAGTAGACTGGCACAGTCTGACAGGTTTGAGTTGGAATCCCGTTTTCATCACCTCCTTGCTGTCTAAAGTTGCACATGTTATTAAGGCTTTCTGAGCCTCAGTTTCTTAATCTACAAAGTTGACAGCAAACATCCACAAGGCTTTTACACTGTGCCAGGCATTTTTAAAAATACGTTTTTTAAGATTTTATTTCAGAGAGGAAGGGAGAGAGAGAGAAACATCAGTGATAAGAGAGAATCATTGATTGGCTGCCTCTTGCACATCCCCTACTGGGGAACGAGCCTGCAACCCTGGCATGTGCCTCCACAGGAATTGAACTGTGACCTCCTGGTTCATGGATTGGTGCTCAACCACTGAGCCACAATGGGTGGGCTGTGTCAGGCTTTTTAACTTTGTCAGTCCTCCCAGCATCCTTAATCTCCATTTTACAGATAAGAAAGTGAGGCACAGAGAGAAATCAACTGTCTACAGGGCCGAGAGCAGAATTCAAACCCAGGGAAGCTGCTCTCAGGGGAGTCCCCCTCCCCCCCAACCACGCCAGGCTTTGGCCCATCATCCTCTCTTTTCAAGCCTTCTCATTCTCCACTTTACATGCCAGTTGCACCCAAGCACAGCACGTCTCCTGGTTTCACCGCCCTTACAGAAACACGGATCCTTCCGCCTGTTTCTCCAGACCTTCACCTCAAGTCCAAGCCCAGACTCCAGACACATTCTGATGCTCCACTCCCCCTGGGCTGCCACTCAGAGAAATTTCCTTGAACTCACCCTCCTCTTTCCTGGGCACACAGCCTCAGGTCAGCGGTCAGCGGGTCAGGTCCTCTGACCCGGCTCCTCCAGCACTCCCCTTTTCCCAGCCTGCCCCAGCAGGCTTTCAGCCTCAATCGACTCCTGCTGTTCTCTCATCTCCAGGCTCTCTCACACTGCTTCCTTTACCCCTTTCAGCCCTGCCCCCCACTCGGCTCCCACATCCTGCCCTGGGGCCCTCTCCCTGGCCCCAAGAAGTCTGTCTCAGTATTGTTCTCCACTTCCAACATTAGCATTCTCAAAACCCACATTTGCATTTTGATGGCTCCTGTCCCAGCTAGACAGGGGTACACTTTGATGCATATATATTTTGGAGAGGAAAGCTTTCCCCTGCACAGTGTCTAATTTTCCACTTTGGTTCAAGTGCATTCTTTGGTCCTGGCCTCATTTACTCGGGGCCGAGACAGACTTTAGCCAGCACCTTCAGGCTATGCTGAGGCCTATAAGATAACGGAAAGGCTCTGCCTTGTGAGAGCTCCAGGCAACAGAAGTCTCACTTCCCACGCCTCCCATTCCTGCTCGGAACATCAAAGCTTCTTGCAAGCGTGCATCTGCAGCTAGCGGTCTCCCCTCCCAGGCTCAAGGGCCTTGGCATTTCCTAGCACAACTGCTGGGACACCCACCTGAGATATGAACAATTTCAGGCCTTGAATCTAGGAAAAGCCCCCAGAAGTAGGCAAGGAGGATGGGCTACTCTGGAAGCCACTCCAGAGAGCCTAGTTACCCTGTATTTCCCTATTTATAGCCTGAAGACCCATAGGATTTTAATGAAGGGATAAAGTGACATGGGCCCAGACTGTATTCTCATCTACAGCATGAGTGTTGGGGCTGTTAGTTTTTATGTGCCTCTGGGCTGCTGGGGTTCAGCCAGAATTAGAATAGCCAAGTGCCAAGCAACAGAGAGAAAGGAATCTCCTGCCAGGTCTCCAGGGGTTTCAGGGCTACTTTTTACAGAGGTTTAGGGAAATGTGGTTTGCATGGCATGGCTTCCTAAGGTTTTATCCCCACTGCAGAGTGATTTATGATTTCTCTTCCATTGAGAAGCTCTCAACATCCATTTTCACATATAGCTGAGTTCTGTCACCCAAGGACCCTAAGTAACATATGTGTGGCATGGGGGTGGGTAGCGAGGCATTTTGGGGTTGGGAAACAGAGGCAGACAGAAAGAGCTGGGGTTGCCATCTTGGGGGCTTCTGACTCCAGGGTGGCAGGGGGCTCAGCTGGACCAGGGCAGCAGCAAAGGAGACAAGAGGAAATCTTGATTCCTCCAGTGTAGTCAAGATTCAACTAACATTGCTTGAAAGAGTTCCATATTCCTGACTCTGTGCTGGTGATTAAGGTTGATACAAAAACACATACAAGTTGGCTAGCCTAAATTTCAAGACATTTATGTTCTAGTGGGAAATAAACAAATGTATTATAATATTAGTTACCACTGTGTAAGGTGTTTTTACATGTATTATTTCTAACTTTCACAGCAAGGTTATCTGCTGCTGCTTATTTTACAGATGGGAGAAAAAAAGCTCATATAAAGGGTCTAAGGTCACACTGCCAGGAAGTTGCTGAGCCAGAACCCACACTCATTTGAACTTCATGGCCCAAGCTCCTTCCCTAACACCAAAGTGCAAGGCAAAGACAAACCCAAATCCCACAGATGTGAAATAACCAAGTGCTATGGGAATTCAGGGAGGGAGAGCCCGCATCTATCTGTGAGAATCAGAACCAGCTCCATATGAAACACCTGCTCTAGCTGTTTCTTGAAGGGAGGTAGTGATGCAGGTGTTCTGAGGGTCTGAGGACCTGAGGGTCCAGGATCCTCTGTGGGTGCTTGGCTTCATGCGGGAAAGAATCAGATTTGAATCAGCATCGAATTTAAAGTGAAAATGAGTTATTAGTGAAGCAGCGAGACAGAGAATGAGCTGCTCCACAGACAGAGCAGACCCCTTTACAGAATTTATTTCCTTTATTAAGGTTCATTTAATTATGGTGTGTGTGGGGTGGGGAGGGGTGAGCATTCAATGAGTGGGAGGAATATTCAGGATCTTCCCGGAAAAGAGGTGAAGATTTTTCAGAGGAGCTCTGCCAGCCATTTTGTGTCCTTATATAGGCTTTCTATTTCTGGGTGTGTCATATAGGATGCTAATGTATTACAATGAATGTAAAATGAGGCTAGGGATTACTGTTAGGTGAAATTAGTCCTCATGTTGGATAGAGCTGGTCTCTGCCAGTTTTAAACCATAAATCCGGTTCCTTCTCCTTGACACTTCCTGTAGCTTTATCGGTTGCTGCTGTCCTGCCACATACCCTCTATCTCAGAAGGAAAGATGTCCAGGAAGGCGCAGGGAGCAGATCACTGAGATGCATGGGGAAAATAGTTTATCATCCTGGGATACAGGATTTAAGAAGAAGATGGCACCGGAACACAGAGAGCTCTGTAGGCATCTAGACGTAGTATCCTATAGGTGTTGGGGACCACGGAAGAGTTTTGAGTAAAGATAGTGATTTCAGAAAAGAAATATTTAGTAAAAAAAATCTCAAGAAGTCACAGCTAATTAGTCCTGGAATAGGAAGAGGATAAAATAACACAAGAGATTCAGGCCATTGAAATCCAAGCAAGGGGCAAAGAGATCCTTTAAAAAGTAGCCTGAGAATGGCAAAGTGGTATTAAGTATCTGATATGGTTTGGAGATGGAATGGGGATCAGCAGCATGAAGTGAGGTGTGAGCTACAGGGCTGGGAACTGCAAGTAGAAAGGTGATGACTGAAACCCCAGGAATGGATTTGAGAAACAAGGGATAACAGAAGGCAAGAGAGGTAGGGATCAAATCTAGACTCAAAGGTCAGAGGGGAAAGGTGAAAAGCAAAGAAGATAGAAAAGAAGCAGTTGTGGGGCTGGGGTAAGAGGAGAAGCAACTTAGGACACCAAGTGAAGAGAAAATTAAATTCCCATCTGGCTAATGGTGTCAAATGTGTGTTCTCCTTTGTGCCTAAGGCACACCTAGCAGATTGGGGTGTGACCCCAGCCCTGCCACCTAGCCTTGCACTCTTTGAGCATCAGTGTCCTCTTTTGTAAAAGGGGGATGGCAGTGTGAGCCTACACCATGGCTGTGAGAAAGAGCATATTATAAGTGCTCAGTAGATGGTAGCTCTCATTGTTATAATTGTTACTTATTTAAGTTATTCTTTCCCCAGTTTAGGAACTGAGATCAAGGACCAGGTCTTTGTATTTACCCCATTCATCTGCATGACACTTTACAGTAACTCTAAAAATAGTTGTTAACTAGCTGGGGAAATGGAACAGGTGAAGATCTGTTGCCTTCTTTGTCACTGCCATGACCATGAGTCCTTGTTGGCATTTTATTACTGTTAGCTATTAGTCAAGAAGGAGTGTGAGAGTCAAGAACAGGACTTTGAGAGATTCTAAAAACCAGCTCTCTGCTACTCTCTGCTTCAGTTTCTCTATGTAGAATATCAACCTCCAATTTCCATTTAGGTGCAGTGGACAAAGACATGGGGCCAAGACAGCAGCCCAGTGATTGGTCCCAGGGCTGGGTTCAGAGTGGGGGCCAATGGCAGCCAACTGCATTCTCCCAAACAACATTGTGGGAAGGACACACTGCTTTCTAGACTTCTATGATCTCAGTTGGTGAGGGATGGGTGGGAGAAGCCTGGAGCAGCAAGGGTAGGCAATGTCACATGGGCAGATTCCCTTAATCCCTTAGTGAGGTGAAGGGTGGGAAGGCAGAGTTTGGGCAGGACCAAGCTCAGAATGGCTTAGCTGCACCTCGAACCTGAATGCAAAGTGACTTTCACTCATCCTTGAGGTAAGTGTAGAGAAGTCCATTCCATGGGTCTGGTCAAAGGACTTTCAGAAGAAATTCTTCCCTCTCCCAGCACATCTTGGTGTGTTCTTACTGAAGCTGGCTCAAAGAGTCTGCCCTGGGAGCCATCTGCTAAAATGGCCTTTCACTAATGGTGACCTTTTTGCTTGTGTTTTGGGGTAAGGTGGGGGTGGGGAGGAAGGTGGAGAATTGTTGTAAGGGCCCAGAAGTGTTTGAAAGCCCATCCTCCCCCACTGCCTTGGCTGTCCCAGGCTTTGACAATGCCAGAGGCTGCAATAGCTACTGAACTGCCTCTCCCAGAGCTGGCGGCTCAACTTTCATCTGTTTGTGGCCAAGGACAGGGACATGGGGGCCAGCATCCAAGCTGGCTAATGAGTAATTGGGAGCCTTGTCTGGGCTCAATCCTGGTATATGCACTCAGGTGACCTTGAGGTTGCTGGGGCAAGCCTCATTCATCCTGAAACTTGGGCCAAGGCCAGGAGGCTATTTCCTCTTTGTCACCTCTGTTACTACCCTCCAGTGGAGTCAGGGTTGTATGCCCCCAATCCCACCCCCAACACCACCTTCACTTAAATGCCCTGGTTTGGGTTATTTATGAAAGTTATTCCAAAGGCTTTTCCTTGTTCATTCTCCTTTGATTACAAAGAAGAGAACTACGGTGCAACTCTGGCTTCCACTTCAACCACCAAATTGTACTCACTCTAGTTACTTCCTTCCTTACTAACTCTGAGGATATGCACAAATTACCCTCCATAGATGGTGAAAAAAGCCATTGAGAGGTCAGAAATGCACCTTTGTGAATAGATATGCCATCTTGATCTTCCTTCCTGAGGTCAGATAATTTCCTTTCTAGACAAGGGCCTTGAATGGCTGTCCAAACAGGAGACTTCTGTGCTCTTGCAGATGCTTCCAACAGACTTTCCACCCAGATGTCTTGGCTTCCTCTTTCCCTTCCTCAATATACTCTTCACATGCCTGTTTTGTATGAGAATTCCTTCCAATGTGTCTGTTATTTGCTTGCAGCTATGGGGCCCTGGTACAGTTACCAGAACTGTTTTTTCTCATCTGTACAAAGGTGTCTACAGCACCCCTCAAAGGGCTATAGGGGAACTGCTGCAAAATGGCAGGTGTCAAGTGCTAGACAATGAAAAGATAGTAATTCTCTGCATTGGAGCCACATACTAGTATCTATCCTCTCCCCCATCAGTAACTGCTCTCCCAGAGTGAACTCAGTAGCATGAAATACTTGAAATGTTTTCCAAATGAATGAATGAATAAATGAATAAATGCATTGCTAATGGCAGCAAATATATGTGGGCATCTGTTCTCTGAGAATAAATCAGTTCAATGATTATGGAATGTCACAGTGGGGTGAGGAGTTGAACCAGGCACATGGAAATCATGCCCTAAAACAATTGAATTGGGCCTTAAAAGTATCAAGACTTTCTTGTTTTATTTGGGGTTAGTTTTTAGGGAAATTAGTATTTAAGAAAGAGCTCTAGCCACCTACAAAACTTAATTTGATTGTAGCAGCTGTGTTATGTTAGGTGTTTGATAAAATTATGCAAAATGAAGAAATGGATGAATGATTAAGAAAAATTAGCCATCAGCAATGGGAACAATGTCCATCTGAGCTGTTGAGGGCTTGGATGTCTTTCAGGGATCTGAGGACCAGCTTGTTGTGTGGTCTTTGCTATGCCTCTTACCTTCGCTGCCTCCATTCCCCCTTCTCTGAACCCAAAGGCCACATGATCCCCAATCTCTGCATCTTCTTACAGGAGTGCTAGAAGGTAAATACAACTAGGGACATGGGCCTTCAGGCAACCTCCTAGGCTGGTCTTATGAGAATATGATCACATATCTTTCTGGGGTTTTTAGAGCAAGCAGAGTTGAGGGAGGGACAAAGGAGAGGAGGGAGGGGGAAAAATGAACTAGACAAGTCACTCCAGTGCAGTAAGGCCCAAGAAAGCCCCTTTATCTTCATTCCTGCTATGCTTCATTGACTTCATTATTGTCCTGTCTCCAGGACAGGGTCCATTCTCCCTTACTGCACAGCTAGGCTGTCTCCCAGGGGCTGGGCCTGGCAACACAGAGGAGAGGTAAGCAAAATATGAGTGGATTAACTTGCACAGCTATTCCTCTCCTCCCTACATCCCACCCCCACTCCCCACTTTAAAGCAGCTATTCACTCAGGAAATTCTGACAGGCCCCTCAGAATCATGGCTGGGGACCATGGCTGGCAGGGCTCTGGGCTGGCTCAGTCCAAGGGTGAGTCAGAACTTTGAGATGGATCCTGTAAGGAGGTCCAGAAGGGTTCAGTGTTGGCTCTGGAGCTCAGAACAGCTGCTTGGTAATGAGAGAAGCTCAGATTCTACTTCCTCCAGTAAGCCTTCTGAGATTACCCCAGCTAGCTGCTCCCTTCCCAAGTCCCATAGAGTTTTCTTGTTCCTTTTGGAAGACTTAATGCTCTCTCTTTTGTATTCCCATTAGTGTGTAGCTGGTTACTTTCTTACTAGTCTAGGAGCTGCTGATGGGAAGGATCTTGGTCTAATTTACTTTGGTCATTTGAGTGCCTAGTTGGCCAGTCCTGCAGGGAGGCACTTATAAAATACTTCTTGACTCAAGGAAGAGATACATGCCCATGTTGCATGGGCTAGTCTTCTTACCTCTTCAAGTTATTTCTTTGTGTTCCTCCTCTTTGTACCTTCTGTGTTAGAAAGGACACCAGGAGAATGGAGGTAAAGGTCGAAGCACCTCAAATACCTGTTTTGGCCACGTGTGTGAGAAATCTCAGGGAGGGTGAGAGGGCAGTGCCCTGGTAGAATGAAGTCCAGGAAGTAAAATAATCAGAGGACCATTTAGCCGAGTGGAGTATACATGGTGCTAACCCTGAGGCCCCCATTTCTGGGTTTGGGGCCTGTCCTGTATGTAAGGTCACACTGCTCTGTGAAATACTAGCTTGAATGAACCTGCTTTCTAAAGCTTCATTTTGAGCTTCAAAGAGTGAGACCCTTATTACCGTCAAAGAGGCAGTCTAGCAAGGTGAATAGGATAACAGGCTCTAGAACCTGACTTCTGCTATTTAGCCCGGTCACCACTAAATAAATGTGGAAATTTATGCAAGTTACTTAATCTCTCTGTGCATATGCAAGTGAGGAAAAGGAAGCTACATCATAGAACAGTGAGGATTAAAGGACTGAGCCCACGGAAGGCTCTTAGAAAAGTGCCTGGCATTGCTCGCTGGTCCATGATGAAAGCACCTAAATCCTTGAGCTCAGAACTACAATGTTATGATCCTAAGTAACTGAGGGATTGGTTCCCATCAGCCCATGCTGATATGCCTGTTAATCAAGTAACTTTTTCTGGCTCTTCACTAAATGCAAAATCCACTGGAAATCAGCCCCTTCCACTATCCCCAACCTCTGATCTTTATTTCCAGTGACCTCTGACCCTGAGTAAAAATGTACAGGCTCAGCCCAGAGAGAAGACTGGCTGTATTCAGCCCAGGTATGCCTGACCCTGGGTCAACCTAGACAAACAGCTGCCTTCCGGTGAGGAAAGGTGATAACATTCCTGAGGCTTGAGTGGGCTACACTGTGTGTTGGCAGCAATCCATTCTGCTCACTGCCTAAAACCATTCATCAGCCGACCAGAGTCATTAAGCAAACTTCCCACGGCCCCTACCTTGGTTAGAAGAGCTTCAGGAGTTTTAGTGTGCAAACTCTCACGCCTGTAGTTAAATCACCTGCCTGGCTGTGTTAAATGCCAGGTCTAATTCTAATATCTCCCTGTCAGAGGATGGGTGAAGCAAAGGGAACTCAAAGTCTGGGGTAGGGTGAGTCAGAGGTCAGTGCCTTAAACTCTTCTTTAAAAGTATGTAGTTTAGGAGCCTATGCATAGAACTATTTCCAAAGGAAATCCAATAGAGCTATTGACAGAGACCTGGGTGGGAAACAAGACATCAAACACTAGGTAGAGAGAAAACCAGCATTTATTTCATTCAGGGCACGCGTTAGGTGCTGTGCATAACCTTTACCACAACCCTGTGAGGTGCATTTGAAGAAACCTGAGGCTCAAAGAGGTGGAATGACGTGCCTACAACCATCACATAACTTGTAAATAGAAGAGTTTTGAACCCAAGTCTCCTGACTTCTGGCTGAGTCGACTATTCATGTCTGTTCATTCCAGAAAGGACCCTGGAGCTGATCTTGCCAAGCCTCAGCCAATTTAGTTTTGCAGAACATTAATTTCATGAGATGCCTCCCAAAAAGGGTTCTGTACAAGCCATCCCCCTAGTGGAGATTCATGATGCACAGTAAAGGCCCTGTGAAGTCTGTAGTAGAGACCTATTTAACCTAGTGTTTCTGAAATGCATTAACTACAAGAATGCCTTTGTTCCTGTAACAATCATTAACCACCTGAGGAACTGTTCTTTGGAACATGCCTTGGGAAATATTAATCTAGTCTGATGCATTCACTTATTGATGGGGAAATTGAAGCACAAAGTTGAGGAAGGGACTTGCTTGAGGACAGCCAGCGAGTTAGTGGTAGAGCTGAGACTGAAACCCAGTATTTCTGACTCTCAGCCAGATTTTTTTTTTTTTTCTGACTGACAATGTTCATTAACTTGGTGTTGATCCACTGGGGACTCAGAGTCAGGAGAAGACATAGATTTTACCTGTGGAGAGGGCCTGAAAGGGTTGTAAGACCATTGATAGCCAACATTGTTAGCAAAAACACTTCTTCAATGGCAACAAGATATATGGCTGCTGAAGAGGGGTAAGACCAAAGGAAGGGTTACAAGTAGGACTGAAATGATTCTAGGAAGGATTTCTGAAAGAGGTAAGTGTGGAGGAAGATTTGAGAGGCCTAGTCACTTTTAAAGGAAAAATAATTAAATGTGCAAATCTTACTTTATGCATTTAGGAAAGTGGTTTTGATCCACCTCCTGATGTGTCATACAGAATGTTGAAGAGTTATGGCTCCTATGCACTTGGGAAAGATTAGCTGACCCTCCAAAGTGCTCTTACCTCTTGCCTCCAGATGTGTTAACTGAGTATCTTACGTGGACCTCCATAAACCACCATGACCACCATGATGTCCTTTGCTCCAGTGTGAGGCAAGAAGAATTCAGGGACAAGAGCAATGCGTTTGGAATGAGGAAAATTCATGTTTGAGTCCTGGCTCTTTGATTTTGGGTCCTTCCATTTATCTTTCTGGGTCTTAGTTTTCTCCATTGAAAAAGAGAGGCTTAGATCCAAATGTGGGCCCACAGACAATCAGCATCATAATCACCTGGGTTAATTAAAAGGACAGATTCCTGGGCCCTGTTCAAGAACTACTGAAGCAGAATTTCCAGCCACCTGTGATTTTAACAAAGGCACTAAGTATTTCTGATGTGGAATGAGGCTTAGGAACTGCTGGACTAGATTATTTTTGAACCCCTTTTAGTTCTCAAATGAGATATTTAAGCTTCCCGAATGCAGTAAATAATCTTCTCATAAGGGAAAACATTACTATTCACCTCCAAGTAGTATATTATATCAACATATTGAGGACTTTGTAAACTCTAAAACTGCCCACAAATGCGCAATATCAATATTCTGATTAGGAAACAATTTTGAGCCTTGGCTGGTTTTGCTTGTTAGAGCATTGGCTTGTGCACAGAAGGTTCGCAGGTTCAATTACTGGTCAAGGGCACATACCTTGGCTGCCGGTTTGATCCCCCACCCCAGCCAGGGTATGTGCGGGAGGTAATCCATCAAAGTGTCTTATATCCATGTTTCTTTCTCTCTCTTTCCTACTTCCTTCCACTCTCTCTAAAAATTGAAGGGGAAAAAAATCCTCAGGTGAGGACTAACAACAACAAAGGAACAATTTTGATATATAAAATCTCACTTCATAAAGAAAATATAGGAAGCTTACACCCAAGTCTGGAATTTTTCTACGTAGTATTACATGAAACTTTAAAATTTAGCTGGTCCCAAGCACAAAAATGAAATAGAAGAAGCTTTTACTTAGTAATATTTTTTAACCTTTTGGAACTTTTCAGCTCCCCTAATCTTCCCTTACTTTTCCAAGTTACCCAGAGGAAACACTGCTAAAATAGTTTACACAAAGTCAGTATTTCCCAAAATATGTCCTCTGAAATACTAACACGTGTTAGGAGTAAAAATGGGGGAGGTTTCAGGATCAACTACTGTTTGGGAAATGCTGTGCTAACCAGGTTTTATTAAGAATTCTGAGAGCTGCCCTAGCCAGTTTGGCTCAGTGAATAGAAAGGTCATGGGATTGATTCCGGTCAAGGGCATATATATACCTGGATCCCCGGCCCATGCAGTTAATATATCTCTCTTACATCAATGTTTCTCTCTCTGTGTCTCTCCCCTTTCCTTCCACTTTCTCTAAAAATTAATGGAAAAGTATCCTTGGGTGAGGATTAACAACAACAACAACAAAAGAATTCTGAGAACCTTTACTGTGCTAATATGAACTGTGAGTCTACAAGAAGGCAAAAAGTGTGATTAGCATTGCTAAGCACATGTGATCAGGAAACCCTTTTACTGAGGGCTGTCTCAGAACTAGGAAAAATTTGCATTATGATTATAGCTATTCTGTGCCTTTTTCCTCCTAGGTATCCCTCCTTTATAAATTATGACATCTGGTATGGTGAGGCTCAATGTAAAGCAGCAGTTCTAATACCTGGTTGTGCATCACCTGGGATGTGTTTCATAAATGAGTCCCTGGGTCCTACCCAAGCATACTGCTATGCAATCAGCCCCAGGTCATCTTTGGGCTGGTTACTGGGGATCGGCCAAAGAATGAGTCAATGTAGGCATCTAAGTCAGAGGAATTCTTTTGGCTGAAGGGGGTAAAGAGGGAGAAACGATGGTCCTCCAGCATTCTGCAAATTGCACCAGGCTGTCAGGCAGAAGCTATCTCTTGGGTGACTAGATCCTTCTCAAAGGATAGGAGGAGGCTCCAACAACCTCAAACATACCTGAAATCTAGAGACTTAAATGGTGGTTCACATTGGCTCCTTTGTGTGACCATGGACCAATGAGCTGAGCAAGTTGGTAGTACTCATGCATGTTTTGGGCCCTTTATGGAGACATGAGGTAACACAGGAGGCGACGGACAGGGCTATGTTTCTGACTTTTCCAAAGACCACTGCTGGTGAGGTTATTATGGTTGTTTTTCTTGGTTTTACTTCTATTTCAAACCAGCATTTGAAGCAGTGACTAAGAAACACAACCATTCTCTTTTCTTCAAAGTATCTTTGAGCTACCTTTATACAGTCTGCAATATATAGTGAATCAATATGTTATTTTTAATATATTATTATTATTATTATTATTATTAACTAAAGAATCTGTGAAGCAACTAGGTCTGCAGTGGGCAAGATGAGGCAGAGACCCAAAACAACTGTCCCAATCAATCAGACCAGGCATTACCCGATTTGGAGTGGGGATTATCTGGAAAATTGCCTCAGCTGTCCATTTCATTTTTGGTGCTTGCTCAATGAACCATTGTTTGAAAAATTTTCAAAACCTTCTAGCCTGCCACTAGTATTGGAGGTTGTGATAGTCCACAGAGTTGGAAGTATGGAAAGAATTCCAATTTCTTTTAAATGCATGAAGTCCACTGGATTAAACTAATCGGAGCAAGAAAATGCCTTTCTCAAAAAAAAAAAAAAAAAAAGGAAGAAAGAAACAGATTTAAAACCACTATTTACCAAATACCTATCATGCACCAGCTATAAACCTAGCTGCTTTTATAGTATTATCTCATTTAGTCCTCAGAACCACTTTGTAAGGTCAACTTAATTACTTTAAAGTAAAAAGGTAAGAAACTGACATCTGGAGACGCTGAGAACAAACAAACAAAAAAGGAACCTAACCAAGGACCACAATTGATAAGTAGAAGAGCCAGGATTTGAAGACCATGCTCTTTCCATTGCATGTTGCTACTTTAATTCCTAGCCCCATTCTTCCAAAATTTGAATTTTTTAAACTTCGAAATTTCAGGGAGGAATAAGATATATTTCCCACTCATCTTTCATATGGAGACAGCACAAAAATGGGAAGTTTTTTTTTAAACTGAAGTATAATAGACATACAATATTAGTTTCAGGTATACAACCTAGTGTTTCAACATTTGTATACATTGTGAAATTATCAATGAATCTGGTTACCGTCTGTTACCATACAGAGTTAATACACTATTATTGACTATATTCCCATGATGTACATTACATCCCCATGACATTTATTTTATATCTGGAAGTTTGTACCTCTTGATTCTGTTTATCCATTTCACTACCTCCCCAATCTGCCTCACCTACGATGGCCACAATCTGTTATCTGTATCTATGTCTCATTTAGTTTGTTTGTTGGATTCCACATAAAAGTAACATCATACAGTATTTGTCTTTCTCTATCTGACTTGTTTCACTTAGCATTATATCCTCAAGGCCCATCCATGTTGTCACAAATGGCAAGGTTTCATTCTGTTTTATAGCTAAGTAATATTTTATTGAACATACGTACCACATCTTCTTTATTCGTTTATCCACTGATGGACACTCAGGTTGTTTCTGTAGCTTGGCTGTTGTAAATAATGCTGCAATGAACATAGGGGTGCATTTATCTTTTTAAATTTATGTTTTTGTTTTTTTAGATAGATAGCCAGAAGTGGAATTCTCGATTATATGGTAGTTTTTTGAGGCACCTCCATACTGTTTTCTATAGTGTCTGCACCAATTTACATTCTCACCAACAGTGCTTAGGGTTCCCTTGTCTTTGCACACTCACCAATACATTATTTCTTATCTTTTTGGAAATAGCCAGTCTGACAAGTGTGATGCGATATCTCATGGCTTTGATTTGCATTTCCCTGATGATTAGTGACATTGAGCATCTTTTCATGTGCCTATTGGCCATCTGTATGTCTTATTTGGAAAATTGTCTACTCAGATCCTCTGGTCATTTTTAAATTGGATTAGTTGTTTTTGTTGTTGTTGTTGCTCAGTTGTATGAGTTTGTTTTTTAAAATATATTTTTGAATTAACCCCTTATTAGATATATGATTTGCAAATATCTTCTCCCATTCAGTAGATTTCTTTTTGCTTTATTGATGGTTTCCTTCGCTATGCAGAGACTTTTTATTGTGATGTAGTCCCATTTATTTATTTTTGTTTTTGTTGCCTGGAAAGTTCTTAATGAAGGCTTAACTGTGCAAGAAGAGCAGGACCCAGTTGTCCTAATGTCAACCACTAATGGTCTTTCAATTGTATCTTGTTTTCTTAAAACCAAAAGAGAGACTCTGTCATGCCATGGTCCCTAGGGGTCTGTTTCTCTATAGAGCCTGACTGGTATAGCACTCAGGACATCCTTGGGCAGAGCTGCTTCTCTGTGCCTGATTTTGCCTTTCTGGTAAGAAGGGCCATGCAGCCATCTTTCAGCCCGCCGACATCTTTGATGCAGGCTGGGAACATTCTCATGCTCTCTGGGTATTATTTTGCAGGAACTCAGGCCTGTGGTCCTCAACCATACCCTGGAGAAGGTCTCCTCTGCAGCTACTGGGCGAGTTCCCACTTACTCTCCGTGTTGGGGCGGCCTTTGCCTGACCTCCTTGGTTTGGGTGTGAAGGAGTCTGTAAGAGAGAACTCAGTTAAAATACAGTGGGTAAAGGTTGCACTGAACCTATTCTTGGAGGATTCTTTCAGAAGAGAAAGGAGAGGAAAAAACTGTATCTGGTGCAAAGTTGGTGCCCTCAAACCTGTTTCTTTCTCCAGGCCTGTCACTCTGTAGGGAAAAGAGAGTGTTACATGCCCAGTGGGCCAGGAGGATGTGCCCCAGACTGACAGCGCTGTTTTCTTTGGGGAGAAAAGTGAGGAGCAGGACTTGGCAGTGAGGGTGGTGGTGTCAGGGGAGACTTTTGGCTTATAGGTGAAGATTTACATTTTTAGAAAGGACATTTTTTATGAAGAACAAGATGGAAAGGAGGGGGAGAAAGATAACCTTGTTTGACAATAAAAATGCTTAGCTTTCCTGGCCAGTGTGGCTCAGTGGTTGAGTGTCAACCTATGATCAGGAAGTTATGGTTCAATTCCCAGTCAGGGCATATACAGGTTGTGGGCTTGATCCCCAGTAGGGGATGTGCAGGAGGCAGTCAATCAATGATTCTCTCTCATCATTGATGTTTCTCTCACCCTCCCCTCTGAAATCAATAATAATAAAAAATAATAAATAAATTAAAAAGCTCAGCTTGACTGGCTTTAAGGGTTAGTTCTCCAACCCTGGGCTTTCTGAAAAATAATAATAATAATAATAATAATAAGAAGAAGAAGAAGAAGGCGACTCAAACATTGCAAACCCAGCACTAGGGCTGGACTGACAGTGGCACCAGCCACCCCTTTGGAGATGGTATATGACCTGCACACGAATATATAGATTGAATTGCAAATTATACCCCATGCTAATGGTTGGGCTTCAGTGGCCTCATGTGTGAAAGGGAAATAAGAATAACTTATTGTCTAAAGACAGGAGGTGGTCATCCCACCCATAGAAGGGAGAACACATTCTGCAGGATGGATACCTACCTACAGAGCTTCTATTTGCCTCATTTGAACAGGTACCACCCTGTTCCCCAGAAAGGTACCTCAGTCAGGACAGTTTCTTTCTAACCTTGTAGGTCCACTTCACTCTGAATAGAACCCAGGTACCCTTCTGGCCCAAAATAGTCCCATCCTTGCCCTGTCCCAGTCTCCCCAGGATTCTACAACCCTGTGTATATAAGATGTTTCAAAGCTGCCTCCCCCCACCCCCAGCCCCCCGCACTGCCCCGTGGGATGTTCAGAGGACCCGGCACCTGGGGAGAGGAGGCAGGCAAACTGCCAGCCCAAATACTTTGCTGAAGCCTGTGGAGGAGACAACATCTGTGGGAGGGCAGGTCCCTCTAAGGTAGGCAGCATCAGAGCTGGAGGGCCTGGGCCAGATTCAGGATGATAATAGGAAAGTTTGCATGTAGCCACCAGCCCAGGCAGATTCATCTGCCTTGAAACCCAGGGCCCCCACGGATGGGTGCAGCCATGTGGTTTGCCTCTTGTGGTCCCAACCTACCTGCCAAGTGGTAGGAGACTGCATGCCTCCTAAGGGATATTGGCTGGTTCAGGTGCTGCAATTCTTGGCCCTGAGAGGAGAGTAGTGCATTCAGGCAAGATGGCTCTAGCAAGGCCTGCTGCAGTCCATGTGCTGTTCCTGAAATGAGCACACTGGAACCCAATGCCACAGGGCACAGATTTCTTATCTACATCTTCCTGAGGTTGCTCTTGGCCAGGACTCCCACACCTCTCCTGATCCTGACATACATCAGCTGCTTCTCGATGTCTGATTTGTGCTTTGTGCAGTGACAGCCTGTGTTCCTGACTCAGACCCTGCTGAGCTTCCTAAAGAGGTGATTCTTGTGGAACTGGGGGGTCAGGACCACTGTGTGTCCTTCCTGTCTTGGAGTCATTAGCTGTGTGTTTTGAGAAAGTCACCTGACCTGCTATGCCTTGAATTCCCCCAGTCCCATTTAAATTCCTGGTTTATGAAGAACAAAGAGACCTATAGATTCTGCCTGTTTTGACCACTTAGAAATGAGAAAAGTAGCCTCTCAAAAAGGGAAAAATTAATTTTTCAGGACAGAATGTGAAGCTGAGTCTGCAGATTTTCTCCAGTAGTTAGTATCCCCTTCGTCCTTAGAAAGAGAATCCTAAATGTTAGGATTTATAACCTAAGGAGAAGAAAGATGACACTTATCTACCTCCCTCATGGCCAGCAAGACTGAGGGGAAGTGTCCTGGAAAAGTTCCAGGAACTGTCTGTAAATGGAAGAATTTTGTTCTTCCTCGCTTGTTTCTGCTGGTGGGCTGCTGGCATGGCAGCTGGGGCTTAGTAGTCATCTTGAACCATGAGGTCAGAGCCAGATTCTGAGACCAGCAGACCAGAGAGAAGGATCCTGGTCCCTAATGACTTTAGGAAGCTCTCCTATCACCCCGGCACTACATTTTCTGTATTCTATGAGATGGAGAAATATTTCCATCTTGTCTAAGCCAAAAATATTGTGGGTTTCTATCACTTGCAGTCATTGCTAAAGCTAATTGTTAGAAGAAGACAGTATATGATGCATTTAGAAAGAATCGTCAGACCTAGAGATGTGCTAGATTAGGATAGATTTAACTTGTATGGATGAAAGGATCAAGTAATCTTGGAAGAAGAAGTCATAGGAGTTGGTTGTAAAGGGGACTAGGAGAGGGCTTGGTCTGGCACACACCTTCTGGTCACCTCTACTTCCTTTGAACTGCATTATTCCATTTCCAATGCTCTACAACAATGTCATGGTATAAGAGGTGGCTTTTAAGCTTAGTGACATGGGAAACACCAGAAATAGATAAAAGTGCATGGGGGATAGGTTGTAAGAAGGCCTGGTTGACTAGCAGCCTGGTGGTTGTTGGAAATTAATGATCAGGCTGTTGGGGATACTGGAGCCAAACTCTGAGAGGGCCCCTGGCACTCTGAGCTTCTTGGTACACAGATGCGTTGACTGGTGGAGGCATGGCTTTCCATAGTTCGAGTTTTTTTTTCCTTTGAGGATGATTCAGTATAGACCCATGATTATTCATCACCCCATGGCTAAAACCCATATTTAAATACCTAGGATCCATGTTGTGACCATGCCAAGGGGTGCTGGAGTTCCTTCTCTAAGTTTATGGGTAAGTTAGAGGCAGAAAGATAGGTGTGTGTGTGTGTGTGTATGGTGATCAGTAAGGAAAACAGAGATACTTTTGCCTCTCTTTGCAAGAACACTGAAAGAAAAAATTAGACCTCAATTTGTAAGGTATTTGTTGCTCTGGGGAAGAGCATGTCTGGAGGGCAGAGGAGTGAGGGAACATTTTACTGTTCTTCTTTTAAACCTTTGCCCGGAAACAGGAAGTTTGTTTGGCCCACTTTACCTGCTGGGGCCACTCGCTATCTACCTTGGGGCACAATCTGCTGTTTGTAATATCACAGTCAGTTGCCGTGGAGACTGTGACGTGAACACATCAGCCTTCTGGCTGTAGGAAGGGAACAGTCTCATGAGATGGGCTCTGAGCACTAATAAATGCATTCCAAAGCAACAGGTGAGCCTCAGAGGAGCCAGGTCTCTGGTTTCTACTGAAATGTTTCTACCATTAAACAAACATTGGAGGAAAGGCAAACATCTGTCTAGAAGCAAAGCCTGGAGGTCATGAATTCCAGGGCTGTGCCAGGGCCCCTGCATCTGATTTCCTGTGTGGGCTGAGACAATTGGCTTCACCTCTCTGTGTTTTAGGTGAACTGGCTCTCTTTTCTTCCTGGCTTCCATCTTCAGCCCTGCCTCTTGGTGGGATTAGGAGGGCAGATGCAATTGGGAAGTAGAATGAAGTGTCTCATTCCACAGTGACACTGGGCAGAAGTGGGCAGGAGAGATGTTTACCCTGCCAAGGCTCATAAAACCATCTCTATCAGCAAACTACCACCATTATTAACCCCTTCTCATCTCTAGTCATTTTGCTACACTAACGCAGGAGAAAGTTCAGAGACAAGGTATCTTTTAGTATGACCTGTGTCTTAAGGGCAAAATTCACTCTTGTTGGGAAATTTTGCATGTGAGACAGTTCATTGAGCCTATGCGTTTGGTGTCACTATGTTTTATGTGCCACTAAATATATAGTTTAGCTATTGTACAAGATACATTCTGTAAGCTTATGAATAGCTGGAATTAATGGGGAACTCAGCGTTTCCTGCTAGCTCAAATCACTGATAAACTATCCTAAACTTCTTACCCTCTTTTTGGTGCACACAGATTGATATACCAACATATGTGGTTTGGTTTACATTGAAAGTCAAATATGCATCTGGCTTATACTCGCCTTTAAACCATTATTGAGCACTGCCATTGCTTTGCATATATTAGTAATAGGCCTTCAATAATTACTTAATGACTATTAGCATTAACATTAATAATGTGGATGCAGTGCTCTGTATGTGTGTGCATGCATGTGAACACAGAGGGATATTTAATCCTAACATTTTAGAGTTAGAAGAGACCTTAGAATAATTTGCTTCGATACCATATTTTACACAGGGTGAACCTGAGACTCAGAGAAATGAAGTGACTGGCCCCAAGTGACAGCTGGAAAGCACAGTCAGGCCTGGACTCCAAGACCATGGGTCCCCATCCACTACTTTTCCTCTTATTTCTCTCTGCACTCCTCTACTGCCCCCACCCTGACCATTCCTTCCCCCTTCCTCATGCTCCAATGCAGAGGGACCAAGCAACCCAATTCATTTTCAGGAATTTCTTACATGAGACTTGGGATACCCAGTCAACTATGGCCTGAAATGGTTCTAAAACACCTTTCGGACAGAGATAGGCAACAGCCACCTACAAATATATCGATTCCACCTACCCTTGCAGTGGCTTCTCCCCTCCGTCCCTCCCCCCGCTCCCCAACACACATCCCCTTCTAGCTCCCAGCTTACCATAAGCAGATGCTTCCAGGAATAATCCTATAGGCTCCCAATAATAACTGTTGGTAAAGACAGTGTAACACCAAGGAGAGGAGAGACATTCTTTATTATTGGGGGTAGGAGGGCAGTAGATGATACTTGTTTTGTACCCTATCCCCCTTTATGTGGTGTCTTCCAGGCTCAGTACACAGAGGGCTGTAATTATTTGCAATATTTGAGTAAAGTGAGCCCCACACCACAGGGCCTTTTGTCTGTTCTCCTGAAAAGCAAAACAACAGCTTCTTCATCCTCTGCTCTCCAGCTCAGCTCTATAGCAGCACAGGCTTACAGCTAGGGAGCACCCTCCCACCCCCACTGTGGAGGGTGGCAGGGTGTCCTTGGGGGTCTTCCACACCTGAAGGCCTTGCCGAAATCCTCAAACTGAGCTTTCTGTCATCTCTTGTGAAACCGGGGAACCTTGTTTGTTTCCACAAGTGCCTTCTACCCATTTATTCCAGGAGAACTGGCTCTAAAATAAGCAAAGTGTATTGCTTACCCTGTGTTTGCACCAATTTCATCTTTAAAATGGGTCTGACCTGCTCTAGTCTATAACATAATCCAGTCTGAGGTTGTAGTGAGGTACTGGACATGGAAGCACTTTGTAAGTAGTTACCCAAATGTAAAGGATGAGTTTTATTTAGATACTGCAGCAATTCTCCCTTTCCTTCCTGACACCTACTCATGCCCTCATTCTATTCCATATGACACTCGGACCATGAGGCCTGCCCTGACTTTACATACACCTGACTTTCTGGACTTAGTCATCTATCTTAGGGGGTCCCCAGTTGCATTCTGCCAGGTACCACAGGACTCACCAATTTGTTGATCTGTGCCCTTCAGGCACATGACACCAAGAATTTAGGCCCTTATATGTGCACCTGGGGCCTTGCACACACTTTGTCAGGTTTGGGAATGGCAAACTGGTGAATCCAGCTTTCCCATTTATCAGACACAATAACTGAAGTCCACAAAAGCTCAGGGTTGAAGGGCTGTCCCAAGATCTGTGTGTGGAGCACAGTTTTTACTCCAGCGTAGAAAGCCTCGTTTCCCTGAGTTTGGAGGAAAGGAATGCAGGGGAAACAATCTCATCTAGTGCTGATTTGAATGCAGTAGGCTGGGAATGAGGGGCTCAGGGGAATAAGAAGTCCTCATGGCAAGAACTATGCTGGCTAATTATCAGTCTGACTTGCTTCTCCCACACCACACAAGTGCTCGGCAGCTGCTTCTTTGTACCCTGAAATATTTGAGCAGCCTACAATCGTGGCCCAGTGCTTGTCGCTGCCTGCGCCCTCCACCCGGAAAGAGCCCAGGTCTTGCCGAGGCTCCCCTCATTCCACGATTAGATATGGTGCCTGTCAGGAGATAAAGAGGGGTCAGAGGCCCCAAGGGGAAGAGGGAAGGAGGCGGTGTCTTCTTTTCCCAGAAAACAATCCCCACCGCTTCTGAATGTTATTAAGAAGGTATTAATGTGGAATTCAAGTTCATTCCAGCACACAGTGGGTTTGCCAAGTGGAGCCAAGGGGGCTTTGTGGGTCAAACACTATGACCTCTCTGTCCATCACTGAGGAATATGTATTGACAGAAGGCAGGCCCTTCTGTCTTGACAGAAGCAGCAGGAAGACGCTAACTTTGGAAAGAAGGAATAGAGAAATATGTGTGCTGCACGTGTGCGCGCACGCACACACCCTCTCCGCGCCCCCCCCCGCCCTCCCCCCCCCCCCCCCCCGCACGCACCCTCTTATTTATTGATAAAGGCACCACTGCCCTCTACTGGCAGCTGCACCATCTCTTTCTAGTGTCAGAAACTGCCTGGAGCCTTCCTTGCTTCAGAAAATAATTTGAGTGCAAATAATTTTTCAAACAATTTCAAATAAAATTTAGTCATAGGTTTTTAATAATTAATTCACTTAACAAGAGTAATTGAAATGGGTTAGATATATATGTCTCTGCTCTCAGGGAAGTTATAGTATCATATTTTTAAAAGGTGAAGAGAAATGCTAATTTAATGAGAACAATTTATTTCACCTCCCCCAGTTTTTGTATCCAAGTCACAAACCCCCTGAACTACAGTGTGTGGCTTCAGAACCACCACTTTGTACCCTCGGTTGGGACTCAGAAACACAGCTCGAGAAAGGAACTTCTCACTGCCAAGGAGCGTCTGGACTGGAGTAAATATAGTGGAGTCCTGGGTCTGAGAGGTAAGTACAAATTCACAGAAATCAGTGTGCAATTCCCAAGCCCAGATGGAAACCATTCTAACCATTCTTACAGTCGAGCATAGCCTTCAGGTGATGGAAGCCTGTTTCCTCTGCCTCTCAACTCAGGCACCATCCGGCTTCTTTGGATTCTTGGGAACCACGGTAGTGTCCCCTTTGCCGAGCCTCCTTTCTATGATTTTCAAGCTCTTTGTTCATACTGGGGTTCTTCCAGTCAACTTAAACAGGCATAGTTCTATCCAATGCTCTGGCCCTGCTTTTCCTTCTTGCGTAATTCTTTAATTAAATTAGGCAAAGTACATACACGCCCCCCCCCCCCAACAGTTTTTTGGAAAGCAATACAATTCATATGGTCCAAAAATCAAAACAATAAAAAAGCTTACGTTAAATTTCAATTCACTATGCTACCAGTTTACCCCTTTGCCCCTCTTTCTTCTCTCCTCTGTCCTGGGGGAACTTGTTATTCATTTCATGTGTGTTCTTTCAGTAATGCTGCATGCAAGTGCAAAAACATGAAAGTACACATGATTGCTGTCCTTGCCCTTTAGGTGGAAAGGAAGCACATCTGTTCACATTTGGGGCCTTTAAAAAAATACATGATAGTACTTATTAGGTGACTTTCCATATCAATATATTTTTAAAACTTTTCCATTCTTTTACATAACTGTTATTATTCCACTGTATGATAATATTGTGATTTATATAACTGGTCTCCTATTGACGGAATGTCGGTTTGTTTAGAATAAGTACTTTTGTACTCATACTAGTAAAATATTTTTGCTTCCTTCTTCTGTCACACCTTAGCCACTATTGAATACTGTTTAAATAGCATTACCAACATAATGTCAATTATACCTCAATTAAAAAAAAAACAAGAAAATAGTGCTACTGAACCACCAGAGGTTTACCTGCCTGATACATACTCCAGCGATTCCTGGGGGAAAATCTCCTGAGCCTGAGAGTCAGCTGCACAGGAAATGCCCTGTGAGTGTCCTAGGGTTGTCCAATGCAGGATTGAGTTTGCTAGGGCCACGGGCAGAACACTGCATCTTGAGACAAGATCTGATAAGACCCTGGCAGCTGACGGGGTAAAGAGAGCTTTTACTCCAGAACTCTGAGAAGAATAATGGGATTCTCTGAGGAGATGGATGAAGATGGCGACTATAGTGATGAGCTAAAAAAAAAAATCACCTGCAGGTAATTGAAACTGTATGGAGCTTGGATAGGCACACAAGGATTAAATGAAACATCAGGAAGTGGGCTTAAAAGAAATGTGATAGACTCTTCATGTCCTTTCCACCAAAGCTGCACCATAGCATTCCAACACCATCCTGATCTTCTCTGTACCATGTCCTCACAGCTGGGAGGACCACTAATATAACTGTCCTCACAGCCCATGCAGCCCATGCAGTAGTCAGGTGATAGACTGACTTTTTAAACAAGTTGCAATGACTCATGGACTCAGCATACCCCTATGCATTTTTTTTTTTTGGTAGGCAGTCCCCAGCTTGTCACCCAGACAAGAGCTAAACCAGATGACCAAAGAAGTGATGGCTTCCACAGTATTGTGCCACATGCATGATCACAAAAGACAAAGTTTCAATTCATCTATTGCTGCATAACAAACTATCCCAAAAATTTGTTGCTGAAAACAATAACAATTTATTATTTTTTATAATTCTGTGGATCAGGAGTTTAGGCAGGACACAGCAGGGCAGTTCAGTTGACCATGGGGTATCATCTGGGGTCATTCACTTGGCTGCATTCTACTGACATCTGGGCTGGGCT
Organism: Corynorhinus townsendii; assembly: GCA_026230045.1. NCBI lineage: Eukaryota > Metazoa > Chordata > Mammalia > Chiroptera > Vespertilionidae > Corynorhinus > Corynorhinus townsendii. Next base: position 128,021,313 of record JAPDVU010000003.1, on the reverse strand, counting down.
AACAGTCCAAGAATATCTGAGTCAGGTGCCTGGTACCTCTGGCTCCTCCACAGGGCCTCTCCATGTGGCCACCTTGGTCATAGCTGGGAGCCTAGGCTGGCGGCACTTCTTACCACTCTGCTGGCTTCCAGAGAGAGGAGACACAGAAGCTACGGTTTCTCTGAAGACCTGGCCTTAGAAGTTCCAGAGGTTCCTTTTGCCAAATTCTATGGGTCAAAGCACTTTCAAGGACAGCCCACATCAAGGGGCAGGAAAAGAGACTCTGTCTCCCCTCCTGATGGGAGGAACTTATGCAAGTACAGGGAGGAGAAGAATTGTTGGGGGCCAACTTTGGAGACTCACTACCACAAACAGTGGACTAAGAATTGTGGGTAAAAGATGCCCACAGAATTTGGGGACATTTTGAATAATACCCATGGGCTGTTCCTATAATTTTTGGTATTATTAATGAACTAATTATATAATATTTTTGCATAGTGAGAATGGAATGGTTCAATAAACATTTTCTTTCCTCTGGCAAATCATTCATCTCAATGCCATGCAAAGGCTGAGCCCTGGGTATGCTTGCTGCAGACACAGCAGGAGAGGGAGGAAGCTTCTTTGAAAAGGAGGGACTGGCTTTGGAAATATGGGTAGGGCTTGAGCATTAGGGATATATGTTCTTCTAAGAACATCTCTGTTTGATTCTTCCTTTGTCAAGTTCAGAGTTTGCAGCTTAAAGGTTTCCATTTTCCATCATCCATGGCAGACATCTCACCCAGTGTCAAAACTCTTCCCTTAGGAACCCAGATTTGGGCTTGGGATTCTTGTTAACACAGAACCTGGGTAGACAGTGCAGATGGATCTGAATGGGCACACACAAACTAGTACAGGCTGCCCACATTAAAATACATGAAGGAGGCATCCTTGTCTTCTACTAAGAGATAAAGTCCAGCTGTACCTAGAACTGGGCAAAGTCAGGCCATGAACAGGCACTCAGAGCAAAAGAGAATAGAAGAGGGTGGGAGGGAGAAAGGTGAGCTTGTGACAGGTGCTTTCCTGGGTGTCACAGGGAGAACACCCCTCTTGTGGTTTGTTGTGAACTGTGCTCAGACGTCCTTGGAAGCAGAGTTGTGGGTGCAACAGGCAGCAGAGGAAGGAACACTGCTCAGGGAGCATGAGACCTGATTCTATTTCAGGCTTTCCCTTAACTAGTAAGAGAACAGGTCACTGAACAGGGGAAGCAGGTGAGGTGATTGAACACCCAAGTGATACTGAGCCCAAAGGTTCTCAGTTTCATGATCTGTAAAGTAATGTCATGGAGCGTGTTTTTATGATCTTATCCAGCTCTAAAATGTTATGGTCATAGAACTAGATGACCTTTGGAGGTTTTCCCTATATCAAGAGATTGGTAACTTTACAAGGCAGATGAAAGGAATGTGATCCTAATATCGTTGCTTCAGACATGGTGAAACAGAGGCCAAGAGGTAAGAACACTTGACCAGTTGTACCTGTGCAGCAGCTAAGGAAGTGGTGTTTTAGAATCGAAGATTTCTCCAGGTGGACATGAAGGTGTAGGGATTTTTTTTTTACAATTTGCCTTTTATGATAAGAGTCCAAGGGAGGTCCATGCTGTGGCCATTGGTGAGTATCACCAACACAAATGGTGTTGTTCCTGACAAATGGAGCCCCTTTTATTGAGTGGCGTTTGGGAATACCCATTACAATCCATTTCCATCCCAGCTTCTTCGTCTTTCCTCCTTTTTTTAGTCTTGCACCTGGTGTCCTTGCCTTTGCCAGAGAGGCTTAAACCTTGTCAAATGACAAATCCCACCGGCTCACTCATCCCCCCATCCCAGTTGCCTGATTAGGCTTTAGGAAGAAGTTTCAAAATCCTCAAAGTTGTTAATCAGAACTTCCAAATCCCTAAAAAAGGGGGGAAATACAAGTTGAACAAATCCAGTTGGGGTGGGATCCTGCTGAATGAGCCAGAATGCAACAGGGAGAGAGAAAAAGAGAAAGACCAGAAAAAAAGAAAGAGAAAAGGCGAGGAAAGAGATCCAGAGAGAGCTGTGCAGGACCCCGAGACTTGAAAGGTGAGGCTTCTCACTCTTGGGCAGCATCTGCTGCTGAGGCCCAGGGCAGCAGGGCCATCATTAGGGGCGGAGGCAGCCTCTGGTTTCCCTGAGAATGCAAGGAGACGCGGGGCCCAGCTGTGGGGAGCCGCTGTGGGCTGTGACATTGAGGCTGTCTCCAAGGCCTGCTGGGGCAGGGACAGGCCTCCCCACACAGACTCCTCAGCTCGCCTCGGCAGCATGCAGCCCTGCTCCGAATTTCACACCATGTCTAATCCAATCACTGGCAGATTGCAAGCTCTCTGCCTACCTCCCAGATTGAGAATTCTTGGCTGGCTCAAGCGATAGGCCCCTTTCCAGCCCAGCCGGCTGTCCTCCTGCTCATCCATGTAAACCGTCCTGCAGCTCTCCCACCGCCCGCACCCCCCCTTCTGGGCCCACAGAGTTAATCCTGTTTGCCTGGTCTGTCAATTTAAACAGCTTCAAATGTGCCTCACCAGGTCTGGGTGGCAGAACCCTGATGCTTAAAAACAGAGGCCTTGCATCAAAGGGGGCTGAGGTAACAGGGGCCAAAAGGTGTCATTCAGACACAAAAACAATCCCTTGTTACAAAACAAAAAAGCAATCCAAATGAGAAAATACACTGCCACCCAACAGATGAAGTTCGCTGTATATACTAAGTGCAAAAAGAGCTCCAAAGTGGGGTGATGTTGGGGGTGCAGCTGGCAGGGCCATAGGTACATGCATAGGAAGGGCTCCTCTTGTGTGAACAAAGCAGATGGACCAACCACCCTCAGGAACACTGCCCGCTTCCTTCAAAGTCAAAGGGTGGGGTTGGATCGCTGGGATGATCCTGGAGCTGAGAGTGTGTGGTGTAGGACCAGACTTAGACACTTTGACATACAATCTTGCTCTGGGTTGACATTCTTACTGTAAATCTCACAGTGAATAATGAAGAATAAGCTCCAGAACAGTGGTTTTAAAATTTTAATGTATACTAGTCCCCCCCCCCCACTAGCCCCAGGGGATATGTTCCAAGACCCCTAGGTAGTACCTGCAGGTAGTAACGAGCCATACACACACACACACACACACACACACACACACACACACACACACACTGGGTTTTCCCTATATATACATACATAAATATGATAAAGTTTAATTCACAACTTAGGCACAGTAAGAGATAGACAACAATAACTAATAATAAAATAGAACAATTATAAAAATGCACCATTATAAAAGTTATGTGAATGTATATTCTCTCTTTCAGAGTATCTTATTGTTCTGTACTCACCCTTCTTGTGATGATGTGAGATGATACGATGCCTACGTGATGAGCTGAAGTGAGGTGAATGATGGGGGTTGTGATGTAGCATTAGGCTTCTTCAAGGATTACTTAAACACAATGACAATACATTCTGATAACTGAGTTGGTTACTGAGTGACTAACATGTGGGAAGTGTATATAGTATGAAGATGTGGGACAAAGGGATGATTCATGTCCTGGGCTGGATGGAACAGGATGTCGTGAGATTTCATTCCACTACTCAGAACAGCATGAAATTTAAAACTTACACATTGTTTATTTCTGCAGTTTTCCACTTAATATTTTCAGACTGAGCTTGACTGTGGGTAACTGAAACCACAGAAAGCAAAACCATAGAGAAGGGGGACAACTGTACAAATGAGGCACTTGGAGATCTTGATAAAAATACAGAAGCTGATTCAGTAGGTCTAGGGTAGGGCCCGAGATTCTGCATTTTTACTGAGTTCCCAGGTAAAGCTCATGATGCTGATCCATGGACCACACTTTGGGTAGCAAGGGTTTAAACAGAGCCAAGTGCCCTCAATGTTGGACTCAGTTGTCTTGGCTTCAACTTCTATTTCTCCCTGTGGTCCTCCAGCAGCCTAAAGTAGTTTCTATTCCCTTCTCCAAAATGAATAAGACAAAATAAATTGGTCTTGCCTTAGAGCATGTGACATCTAATCCAGATCTCAAAAAGGTATTCCCTTCCTCTCTTGCATTCATGGAATTGCCCATCTGCAATGCGAGTGAATGGGCATGGGCTGCTTCAGGGCAGGGCAGACAGTCAAGGCTCTGTCTGTAGATGTGTACCGTAACTGGAGGCAGGTGAATGCGGGAACCTTAAGAAGGCTTCCCAACCCAAGATTCTCTTATCATAAGTCATGAGAAGGGAACAACATCTATTCTCCCCCCATCTGGGCAGAGTAGTGACCCAGAGTGCCAGCTAGAACCCAGTATCTGTGAGCTAAAACCCAGTATCTGTGAAGGACTTGGGCTACAAGCAAAGCAATGGGGGCCTTGCAAAACACAGGACGGAAAAAGGCCATTTATTCTTAGTTTTCTAAGTTTTGTTTCAACTTCTAGATAGAATGGCAGTCTCACTGTCCCACAATTGCTAAAATAAATAAATAAATAAAATAAAGAGGCTTCTAACGTCAGTGGCACTGGGCTTGCCTTTTACTCCTTCCACTCACAACTTTCCCAAACTCCACCCTGTCACCCAACATCATCATCTCCAAAAAAAGGACAAGGCCAGTGCAGTCCTTTTAAAGTCTGATTTGCCTCTTAATTACTCTCACCTGTCCAGTTGTTGCCCCCAATACATAGTTTCAGAGGTATTAATCTCATCTCATGAATACATCTCTCCAGTCCAATCTGCTCAGACAGTGAAAGGCAGAGTTTGGACATGAACTGCAGAGACCATGAGTGCAACATGCAATGCCAGGAAAACAAAGCAGGACAGATTCTAGGAAAGGCCAAGTGATGGATGCTCCAGGAAGACAGGAAAGTGAGCTTCAGCAGGACAGCATGCTGGGGGGTGACCTCAAGGCAGCAGCCTGGCTCAAGGCAGCAGCCACACTGAGCACTCAATAATGGTGGCCGAATGGAGGTGGATGAGTGTGGAGGAGACTTAGGAAGAGGCAGAGAGGCTAGTGTGAGTGCACATTTTTATTAAAGGTAGAGTCCAAACCAAAACCACATAAAAAAAGGAAGCAGATGATAAGTGGAACCCCACGCATTCAGTTAAGATATTTACCTCTTCCCCTGGAGCTGCACCTCAAGCATACAAAGTTCTCCCCTGGAGACAAGCAAAGTGCCAGGGTGCAAGATTAAAGGAAGCACTTGCTTGGGAGTCATGCAGGTATGCCTCTTGCCCACCCTAGGGGGCACCCCTGCATGATGATGACATCTCCCCACCCTCTCAGGTCCTGAGCCGGCTTTCAGAAAGAAGAGGGATAGATGTTGACCCAGAGGGAGTGTGTCTGTTCCAAGTGGGGTGGTAAATATGTTCCCTGCTACTCCATTTTGGCCAGAAGTGGAAGTCACACATTATTTTCCTAGTCCTTGATGTCTTCATCTGTAAAATAAGATTGTTGGATTAGAAATGGTTTATAAATTTCTATTATTCTATACTTTCCCCTCCAAACTGTTAGCCATTCAGTAATTAGTTCTTTGAGTGTCATTGATCAGTAGAAGATTCTCAGAATATGCTCTACCCTACATCTATACTTTTCTGCTAATCAAAATGAGATTTCTCAGGAATTCCTGCCTCCCTTCCCCCAAGTCTCTGTCTAGATCATGTCTGAATAAGAGGTGTGATCTGCCTGTAATCTGACAGCTGGTGAGTCAAGAGTAGCTCTCCTTGCTCCTTTCTTCTTCCCTCTCTTCCTCCTCCCTCCCTGCCATACTTCCTTCCAGCACACATTGAGTGCTTACTCTGTGCCTGACACTGTGCTAGACTTGGTGATGACATCTCCCTATCATGGGGAAACAGCTGCATGAGATATAATTTACAACATCCCAGAAGTGACCTGAAGACCATCCTTATGTGAGCTTTTGCTCACCAGCACCCACGCACAATGAATAGAAATTCTATCTCCTTTGATCACCTTACTTAGTCTCAACCTCCCTGAGATAATTCAACTACCAAGGCAAAAGGAAAAGGGTTAGCAAAAAAAAATTGCAGGGAAAGTCTAATATTAATTTGCTAACTCTCCTGAAAAAGAATTTTGCTTTTTCATTCTCCAGAAAACTATGATGTGAAACTTCCTATTTAGAATACATTGCCTTTATTTTTCTTCTCTAGGAAAGGTTTTTAGGTTTAGCTTACTAGAACCTACTCTTGCTAATTTTAAAATGCCCAATTCTTTGCTGACTTGGAGGTGTGATGGGACTCTTACCAAGGTGTTTCCCATCCTCTCTATCTCTGCCCCAGAGTGGTGTCTGAGTCCATTGTTCTTATCTTTTTGATTAGGTCGGGAAAAGGCATACATTCTCTTGGCTAATTTCTAGCCACTCTCTTGGACATTTGTGTGTTGTGAGTGTGTGTACATACTTTTCCCATTCTTTATAGCACCCCATCCACCTTGTGTGCAATTTTGATGGGACTATTCCTTGTCTGCCCCTAATTCAGTGATAGTTACATGAACTAAAATAAGCCAATCAGAATCTCTCTCTCAATTCTGATGATCTTAAGCAGAGTACTGGAAGGGTTTAAAGCAACAACAACAACAAAGATTGGAGTAGAGTGATTACCAGGGCAGTGGCTGGAACTGGTGTCCAGAAGGTGTTTTGATGCCAGTTCAGGTCCCTCTTGTGTACTTATGCCTGTTTTGTACTTCCTATCCATTTGTGACCTCTCTTTTATCCCATCAATAGATTAAGGGAGCCAAAATTGGTTTCTGTGGCCTGCTACCAAGAAACCCCAGGTGAAACAGTCACCTCCAGTGCATGGTACTCACATGATGGGAATCCCCCCTCCTCCATCTCAGTGAAAGTCTGCTGTATGGATGCTGTAATAACTGCCCAGAATCCACCTTCAGGATGAAACACTCATTCTCCCAGCTGCTGGAAGTATAGATTGGTTTCTGTGAACCAATTCGCCTGTCCATCTCTAGGAATTACCTTCTGCTGAAGAGAGCCAACTTACTCAAGGTCACATATTGCATAGGGGGAAGCCTACATGCAATGACAGGTGGATGGAGGGATACACAGGCCTGGTGTTCTTTCCTCAGGGCAGGACAACTATTCAAAACCACCTCAGTCCCATAACTCCCCATGAGATCATCTAAGGCTGCTGGAACTGTCATACTTCCTTTACTTCCCCATTACTTTCCCCACAATCACTCCCCAGTAAACTTTCTGTAATCCTGCACCCCAGGGTGTCTCCTGAAAAGCTGACCTAAGACCCCACCCAGGGCACTGATCCACAAGAAGGAGTGGGCTCTGCTGGCACTGACTCTTTTTCATATGACTTGGGGTTTTAGCAAGCCTCAGACAAACTCAAAGAAATGGCTTCTGAAGTATTAGCATCATTCATTTAGTCAACAAATTTACTGAGAAACTCCTATGCACCAAGCCTTGTTCTGAGTACTTGGGTAATAGCAAGGAACACAAAGCTAAAAATAACAACAACAACAAAAAAATCCTTGCCCTTGTGGAGTGTACAGAATAGCATGGGATTTATCGGTGTTTTCAAGGCTAGGAGTACAGTACCTCTTCAAAGAGGATGGTCCTGTACTAAACTGTCCAGCTTCACCTTTCTGGAGGTAACCCTTCTCCTCAGCGATGCAGGTGCTACTTTCCAGTTTCATTGCTTTTATGAAATAGTAATTCACCTTTTAAAGTCTGATTTATCTTTTGATTACTCTCACCCTGTCCAGTTGTTGCTTCCAATACACAATTTGAAGGGTAGTAATCCTCATCTCAGAAATACATCTCTCTCTGAGGATATTTTTCTTTCTTTTGTTTCAAAACAGAGGCGTGAGCCCTGTCTGGCATGGTGCAGTGGTTGACCTGCACACTGAAGGGTTGCAGGTTTGATCCCCAGCCTGGTCAGGAAGCAACCAATCCAGGTGTCTCATAGTGACACTACTCTCTCTCTCTCTCTCTTCCTTCTTCACTCCCTCTTTTCCACTCTCTCTGGAAAAATAGCCTCGGGTGAGGATTAACAACAGAGGTGTGCTAGGCTCCCTACATCTAAGAAGCACAGCTCTAACAGGACTGTAGTGAGAGCTCTGCACAGGCACTTCTTTATTAGTGTCTTTTGAAAGCAATATGATTGCAGCTGGTGGCTGCAGTCACCCCACTCCCCTTTAGGGCTAGTCATGTCCTAATGCATAACAAATAGCCTGACCTTCATAAAGGTGAAGGGGAGCAGCAGATTTGTTGGACTGAAGTTAAGAGGGGAATGGGCAAATAGGAAGAGATGAGAGCAGGAAAAGAAATGGAGCATGCCAAATTGTGACTTAAAACAAATCATAAATGCCATCAATTATACAACTAAAGGGATCCATTTATGGGTTCTCCCAGACTCATTCCTGGCCATCATACAATCAATGAATACAGAAAATAATTCTCCCATTAGGGACTATGTCATGTTCAGCATGGCCCCTAACAGACATTTAATAGAAGATAGAAACAAATCCTCTTGGTTTCTTATGGGTTTCTTTCATGGAAGAAGAAAATGAAGTTGTAGAATATCTGTGAATTGCCTTTGTCATTTTACCTGAACCCGGCTCTGCTATAGACCCTCAAGAGTTGACCAAATATATAGTAGCAGAGATGACAAAAGTCATGCTGCCAGTTTGCAACTTAAAGGTCATGGTATCTAATAATTCAGAGGAAACCTAAAGTTCAACCAGTCGCTCCACTGTTAGATGAGAAAACTGAGGTCAGAGAGGTCCGTGGCTTGTTGAAGGTCACACAGTGAGCTGATGAGAGAGCTGGTGTTTGTGACTCCTCAACCAGCAGTCATCACCCTCTTTGTCACGCTGTGATATTGACCATCCTTCAAAAGGTTGGGGGTTACAAAGCAAGCCTTGTAGAAACTAATGAATTCTTCCTGGCATCTCTGTGAGGGTGGGGATTTGCCACCTCCAAGAACACTGATGCCTGCCCAGAGCTCAAGAGGATTCCAGTTTTTTTCTACAGGTGAAGATAACTTTAAAAAGTAGGATTGGCACTTCAGTAAATTTTCTATAAAAATGTAATTCTTTATTAAATTCATAACACTCATTTAAATTACTCTTCTACTTGTACAAATTAGATCAAAGTTCATCTATATATATAAAAGCCTACGCGACCATCCGACCGGTAGCTGTGACGCACAATGACCACCAGGGGCAGACGCTCTGACCAGTAGCTATGACATGCCCTGACCATCAGGGGCAGATGCTCAAGGCAGGAGCTGTCGAGCTGCAGTGACTTGGCAGTTGCGGTTCTTGACACACCCAGAACCAGAGAGGAAGGAGCTTGATTCCAGGGTTCGTCACCCAAGAACCACCCTCTCACAATCTGGGAACCCTTGGGGATGTCGGAGAGCTGGTTGGGGCCCAATCCCCCCAGGCCAGGCTGAGGGACCCCACTGGTACACGAATTCACACACCGGGCCTCTAGTAATAGTATAATGTGCAGGAAAAATTAAGTATCTTGGAATTCAATTCTCATTCATCAAGCAGCTCTGAATAAAATTTTCACTGACTGGTGGGATCCAGATTTATTTTTAACAGCCACTAATTAGCTTTTCTATTCTGTTGTGGTTGTTATCAGGGTTAATGTGTCTTTAACACTTTTAACCCTCTGCTCTATATTTTGCTGCCGTAAGAATAATCTTTTAATGTTCCACAGAACAACACACCCTGTTTACCTCGCTGGGCTTAGCTGTCACCTGGCCCCATCTGCGTCTACATTCTAGAAAATGAAGTTACGTCATGTCTTTGTGATGGTTTTTCTCTAAAGGCATTTCAGCTTTATTTTACAACCAGTTAAGTTCCCTTTAACTTATTGCCAAAGACTGATTTAAAACAAGCAAGCCGATTTCATTAGAAGAGCATCATAAACATTAGGCAGCATCGCTTGTCATTAATCACTAAACAATAGTGTGCACGTACATAAGCTTTAAAAAATGTAAGAGTTATGACATTTTTCACTGCTAACCATGTCTAACTAGTAAGAATGGACACTCTTTTATTTTTTCATTAATCTTTAGGAAAAAAACTACTAGGCAAATATTTTTTATTATGCCCAATTTATAGATCATGAAGCCAAGGTACAGGAAAGTTAAGCAACTTGTCCAGGGTCACAGTCTGTTAGTGGTGGGACTCAGATTTGAACTAGGCTGTCTAACTCTGAGTGTCACCTCCAGTACCTGCTGCTTCACCCCACACTTCTGTAATCTCATTTTGGAACCTTCTTAAGGGAGCCTGAGACCTCCCTGCATCCAAGAATATTAAAAACCCCACATAAACAGAAGAGTGGCAATTAAACCAAGTTATTAAGTAATTTTGTAATAAATAATAGAATACACACCAATACTTAGATAGCATGAAATTTTTCTTGACTTTAGAAATGACCTTATATTATTACCCTTTGTGCAAAAGCTGCTGGAACTATAACTTTTGCCCAGGGCTCAGCAAAGTTTTCTGTCAAGGGCCAGATAGTAAATACTTTAGGCTTTATCAGCCATGTGGTCTCTGTTGCAACTACTCAACTCTTCCACTTCAGGGCAAAAGCAGCCATGGACTAAATGAATGGGCAGGCCTGTGCTCCCACTACACTTTATCTCTGGGCACTGAAATTTAAATTTCAGAAAATTTTCGCATTCCACAACAGATCATTCCTGTATTGATATTTAAAAAGCCAAGTAAAAAGGTGAAAAATCATTCTTAGCTGCAGGCTTACAAAACCAGGCAGTGGGCCACTGGTTGGCCCTGCCAACCCCTGCTCTTCCACTTCAGCACGAGGCCAGAGGCCATATCAGAGTCAGCTTGGCACCTTACAGGTGCTCAGTAGAAGTTGTTGGATTGAAATAAATTGAACTTGGAAAGGAGGAGTAGAAGGGAGCATATTCAGAACCGCCATCCTGTCTCAAGCTCAGACAGGATCTAAACTCAAATGCATGGGGGACATTCTTGCTCTCCCACACACGTCCCTTTGGGTTGCACTAGTACCTGGCTTGCCCAGGTCTCCCCAGGAGCTCTATCTCTCCCACGATCTCTATCTGGCAGGGTTCAGATTGCAAAGTGCAGATAGAGATCTCCAAGGAGAGAAGAAGCTAACAGCCTCCTCTGCAGGGCTCCCCGCCAAGCTAGCCCCTTGGCACTGCGAGCGAGGGGGACCTTCCAGGGGATTTAGTGGTTCCTCATTTGGCTGCATAGCAAAGCAGAATGCTCTTTCTGATTTCTGCTGCTGATAGCATGGCACCCAGATCAAAGGAAGAAGTGCTCCAAATAGTACCGAAACCTTCTGCCCCCAGAGGCTCAACAACTATTTGTAAAATGTGAATCAAGGTCTGTAGCTTAACTAAGAGGAGAGGCCACCTCACTGAGGTTCTTTGAAGATGTGTGAATTACAGACCCCTGTGATCCTGGGACTTTTTAAAATTAGGGGAAAATCCAACCATCTTATAATAGAAACAGACTGTATGACCTATGAAGCTTTCTCCCACTTGGGGAACTCGGTCACTAGAAACAAAAGCCTCATCCTCATCTCCAGGAAGTGACAGGTGAGCCTGAAGTCTCTACAGCCAGTCAGGTTAGGGAGGTGCAAAACTGATTACTGGATGTTATAAAGGTTTGGGGCTTTCCAGTGTGTGTCCCTCTCCCCTGTGCCTGCAGTCCCTGGAGTTTGGTTCTTGGCAGGGCAGAGTGAGAAAAATGAAAATTTTCATTTGGGTGGGATATTTTCCAGCTGAGCATGAGAATCTCCCCCTGGCCTCCTTATTCCCCAACAACATCTGCTCTGAACAATGAACTCCACAAGGCAGGTTAGACACTGAGTTTTTCCCCTTTTCGAAGTGCTCACTGGTTAAGGAGGGATTTCCCCATCAGTGTCGAAATGTGTTTCTCTCTTGAGAGGATGCACTTCCAGTCAGTTTCTTTGCTTTTTTCACTGAAATAATTGGCATGCTTTTTTGCTTTTCCCTCCCACTCTTACTGTATATTTTTTCAGAGCTTGCCCCTGACTCTAGAATTATTCACACATGATGTAGGGGTTTCCTAACTAGAGACCTATAGAGATCCCAATGGTTTTCCCCAGAGTTTCCTGATAGTCTACTATATGACCCACATTTTTGGGTTTGACCCTTTATTTTAATTCTTAAAAATCAAAACAAAAATGAACAAATAAAAACCCAACAAGTAACCATGGGTATTCCTGAAAGGGTGGAACTTAAACTTGACCTCTTAATCTCACTTTTCTACTTGATAATAGTGGTAACCTGTCACAGAACAGTGAATAACATGGGAAAGGCCCAGGGTTCTCCCTGATATGTTACAAAAGAGGATTCAAAGTAGATGGAGCATAGTCTAAGGTCAAGAACACCAAAGTTCCGGGAATTTTCAGTTAAGAAAGCAACTAATGGCTTCCCACTGCACTTTGACCAAAACTCCAAACTCCTCACCACAGCCCACAAAGACCCTGTGTGATTTGGCCCCTGCCAACCTAATTTCAACCTGCATCATGCTCCCCGTTTTCATTGATCTTCAGCCATAACATCTTTTTCTTTCCCAAACATATAAAGCTCATTCTCACTTCAGGGCCTTCACAAATGTTGTTCCCTCTGTCCAGAATGTTCTTCCTCCAGATGTTTGCATGACTACTTCCTTCTTGGTCTTTCAGGTCTCCATTTAAATACCCCTTCCTGATATTCATCTTAAAGTTGCCCACAGATACTCTCCATCACATTGTCTTATATAAATTTTATAGTGGCTATTACTCTGAAGCTATCTTGTTTTTTAATGTGCTTATTTCTTTTTAAAAATATATATATTTTTTATTTGATTTCAGAGAAGAAGGAAGAGGGAGAGATAGAGACATCAATGATGAGAGAGAATCATTGATCAGCTGCCTCCTGCAGGCTCCACACTGGGGATCAGGCCTGCAACCCAGGCATGTGCACTGACCAGGAATTGAACCATGACCTCCTGGTTCACAGGTTGACCACTCAACCATGGAGTTACACTGGCTGGGCTAATGTGCTTATTTCTTGTGGTTGACTTTCATTAGCCTGTAAGCTTCATGGGAGACAAAACCTTCTTACTTATTAAATAAATGAATCAAAAATGAAGTCAGATCTTCCAATAGGAACTAAAAGCGAACAGATAGGAAGTTTAAGTGGGAGTTTAAGGGAAAGCAATTGCTGTGAGCTGGAGGTCATGGACAGGAGACCAAGTCAATGCTGGGAGTGGTAGACCATGGTGGTCCTTAGGGCGGAGAGTGGGATCATCAAAGTGGAGGTCTCTAGAAGGCTCAATAAATAACACTCCTCTTTCCCATCCTGAATCAGGATTATTAGAGAACTAAGACAAAGGAGGAATTGATAGGGGCTAAACTGTCACTTTTGTTATTGGTAAATTGGAGGATGTGGTTTATATCTATGGGTAAGAGGACTAACTGATATGAAACATTGGTACTGAGCAGACCACTCACTGAGTCACAGCAGCACTGGCCATGCTGCCTTCTCAGGAGGGAGTGGGGGGTAAGGGTAGGCCTCATATAAACTGAGGACCCAGAGAAGCAGGGCAGAAAGCAAGCTTGTGTGGGCAGCTGGCTCCCAAGAGAAAAAGGGAGGAATGGACTGTCCAGTTTTTCCTTCCAAACTTGCCAATCAAATACTCCACTCCACCTCCCCTGCGATAGAGGCATGAGGCTATAGAGAGGCCTGCAGTGAGGATGCCCCAGGTGGAGTGCTTTCACATGGAAGGGACATCAGAGGTGAGGAAGACTGGCTCTCAGCTGCTAACCCCAGCTCCTTTCAGAGATGGGACTGGATACACCAGGGCAGTGGATCATTAACAGACAGGAGAACATCTAAGGACTTTCACTACCTGACTGGACCTGGCACTGGCTGAACCTCTGCCTAACCTTGGCCCTTTCACTTATTCTTTATTTATTGTTTGAAAATTTGCTCCACAGACAGTGTAGAGACCATACAGGCTAGAAATGAATAGGACCTACTGCCCCCGTGGGTGGTCCCAGCCTAGTGGAGGAGACAGACCTGGCCTACCTCTCCTACTTCTCTCTCCTCCCCCAGCTGTTCTCGCCACACCAGGGTTCCAGTCACTTTGGCTTTCTTTGGCCCCATGTGTGTAGAGGTCCCTCCACTGTCAGCCCTGTGCTCCTGCTGTTCCCTCTGCTGGAATCTCTTCCTACTGTTCTTTAGCTGTGGAGTGACTGCTCATTCTTTAGAAATCAGCTCATCCATTGCCTCATCTGAGAAAACCTTCCCTCTCCCTATCAGGTGCTCTTATTGCACCATCCATCTCTCTTTCCAAATACTTGCCTTGGATGTAATTTTGTATTTAGTTGTGTGATCCTTTTATTTACTTAAAAAAAACACACCCCTTTTTATAGAAAATTACAAGCATTTGCAAAAGAAGAGAGTAGTAAAAACAACTCCATATATCTGCCACCCAGTTTTAACAATGATCAACTCATGACCAATCTTATTGATTCTTTTATTGCCTGTTAATTCTCTTGAACAGATTTAAGCTCCAAGAAGGCAAAAGGAGTATTTGTTTTTCTTACCACTGTATCCTGAGTGCCTAGCACAGCACCTGGCTCATGTGAGGCACACATTTTTGAATGAGAAATGGATTGAATGGATGAATGATTTGTTATGTGAAAGGAGAGCCCAGGTTGCTATGAGAGCACAGAGGAGCAATATTTAGCCTTGACTGAGGAGTTCTCACACGGTCAGTCTGCTTGGCTCTGACCCTGAAGCTTTTTGAGGGCATAGAGAGGGTGTGCAGGATGGAGAAGACAGGGGAGGGGATGGAGGAGGCAAAGGGTCCAAAAAACCCAGGAGAGGGCAACACAGATCTGCTCAGGCATCCTGGCTAGCAGCAGGCTGGTCCACCTGTCTTGCTTGAATGGCCTATTATTCTCTGCACCAGAATTGATGCTTTGGCCCTAGTGTCCTCAAAAAGAAGTTTCCAAGGAACAGTACTCTAGATCAAGCATATCAAACTCGCGGCCCATGGGCCGCATGCCTTGCTTATATGGCCTGTGTTAGCCTTTGAGTTTGACATGCTTGCTCTAGAGAGCTGCTTCTTGAAAAAGGGACTATTGGTCTAATATGGTTGGGAATGCTGCCTACTCTACCCTCTTCTTGGGTCCTGCAATTTTGTTTTATGTTTTAATTTTGTCTAAGTCAGCTCTTCCCAGATTTATTCATGGTGGAACCCATCACCACCACCACCACATAGCTATTAACAGCATGGAAACCAGAGTCTGTGGAACATGTTTGGGGACCCATTGTAAAGACTCTTCCTTCATGACTGGCCTTTTCCAGAAACAAAAACAAAAAGTTAAGTTGGTTCCTTTTCTTTTTTTAAACTTTTCTTCTTTTTATTATATAATTAGCACATGGTTAATAAAGAAGAAACAGAAAGTAAAAATAAAATAAAGGAGAAATAAAAGCTTCCTATGATTCCACTACATAGAAAGAATCACCTTACTATTTTTTGATGCATCCATTTCTGGACTTTTAAAAAATGCATAATTGCTACACATATTTCTTAAAAGATTTTTTTTAATGACCATTGACATTAATTTCCAGTGACAATGACAAAACAGTCTCAAAAGGTGAGTGCATTCCCTGACAACTTAAGTATGGGGTTCTTCCTCAGGAATGCCAACGTGCCCTTTTACCTTTTGTTCCTTTGTTTTGTTGTGAGTGCATTCCAGTTGCTTTCCTCTGAGTACCTGACATCCCCCCAGGCTGGAGTTAGTCCAATTTAACAGACAGATTGCTAGTTCAGAGCAGGTGGGACACTAGACTTTCCATCACAGTTCAGGTCAGGGAAAGAAAGCAAACTGCCTCAATTCTTGATATGAAATGACTTAAAAACTTCCTTAATCTTTTATAGGTGGAGGAGGGTGTCTCTCCTCTACCCATGGTTAGACCTGCTCCAGATGGGACCAGGAGACTTAGAAACGAGCTGGCACTTACTTCTCAGAGATTTGTCTTTGTAGAACTACTAAAGGTTTTCAATTTACATGGTCTGCTTTTCCTTGGAAGCTGTGTAACTCAGCATTTTTTATTTTTTTCAATGCTTGCCATGCCCTTCTTACTCTCCTCTGAAAATATTACATGGCATATATCAAGTTGCATTTGAAATTAAAGTCATTTGGAAAATTTTGAAAAGAATATCATGCTACCCTTTGAATTGATTGGAAGCCTATTTTGAGGGTTGGAAGATGACTTGGGGGCATCTTTCTCTTACATTTTTACATCCTGGTAGGTTGATCGCTGGCCTCAGGTCTTCACCCCCTGCAGTAATGCCATGCAACTCTGCCCTGGCTGTGGCCTCATGGTGGGCAGGGCATACTTCCCTGCCTAGGATTTGGAGCATGCCATATGTCTTTTTTTGGCCAACATGTAAGAAGACATTACATATGCTTAGATGGTTGGTCTGGTCCTTTGGGCACCTGTCTACCCTGAGATGAATTTACCCTGGGAAACCACTGGCCCAAGGAGAACGAGAGGCATATGGAGGAGGCCTAATCAAAGTGAGCCCTGCTGAGCTCATCAATGTCAGCAGAGCTCTAGCTGATCCATAGATAGCTGCACAAGAAACAAATGCTTATAGATGTATGCCACGGGATTTCAGGGTGTTCTTGCACAGCATACTTGCTGTAGCTAACATACACACGGGATAGTTCAGTGCATGTGGAAAGCCTAGTAAAAGAAATGGAAGGCTTGACATAACACCAATTAATAAACACTAAATAGCATATGCTCAGAAGGTCTAATATGTCAGTAACATTGTCGAGTTTTTCTGGGAGCTTGTTGCAAATATGTGGCCCATTTCCCCCCTAAGGGACACTCTCATGCAGGTATAAGTGGTTTAGGAAACATGGATACCATCATTCCATAATGTCTGACAGTGTGCTGTATAGGGGATATTACAGAGGACACACAAAAGAATAAGGAATGTTTGGCAGAGATAAAAGAGCACAGATTTTGAAGTCATAAAGATGTCATTTTTAATTACTTTTTTTTTTTTTTTTTTTTTGCTATTTACTAGCTGTGGAACCAGTGGCAAGTCATGTTACATCTCTTAGATGCAGTACACAACACAGAAAGAACAGTATGTAGTATTTCTTGCCTTGCAGGATGTAAGAGTCTAGTACAATGCTGATACATAGGAGGCACCAGTGAAATAGTCACTCTAGTAATTATTATTGTTAATCTAGCATCTCAAGTTGCTTACAGCCATCTCACCTGCAGAAGCATCTTGCAGAGCATCAGACATGATAGGAAGGAGCCCCTGAAGAGGAATGTTGGCTGTAATGGAGGGATCCATGAGGAGTAAAGAGAAAGAGGACAGAAAGGTAAGTGTGAGCCAAAGGGGCTCATTCACGGTACTAACGAGGCTTAAGCTTCACCCCCTTCACTGCCATGGACCTCTTCCAAGACTCTGGCAAAGTCCCCAGCTATTTTGTATTCTTTTCTTAAAGAAGACCCCACAATTTATATGTTTTAGAGACCCACCGATATACAGCTTCAGGTATGTCATACTGTCAGAGCCTCGTGGACCAGGCCAAGAAGTTCAGATTTCTCCTGTAAGCCCCAGAGAGCTGCCCAATGGAGTGGAAGTGTCAATATTTGTGCTCCTGGCTGCCCAGGTGCCTGGCATCCGGGGACTCTGCTCAGCCCCTCTCTTTTGGTAAGGAAGCCTCACAGAGCATGCCCAGATCAGCAGACTGAGAGAAAACTCTGGACTCAATCCCCCTCCCTTGGGCAAGCCAGTGCAGGCCCTTCTGTTTGTGTGGGATCTGCGGTGGCTCACCCACCACCTCTAACAATTTGGGGAATCTAAAGCATGGGCTGCCTTCCTGCGGGCTCCAAGCCGACTGACACCACCATCCGGCTAAGGAGATTAGCCGGGCTGTATTTACAGATGCTTTCTAGTGACGGCAGCACCTACCACACCCAGGGAGAGCTGGGAAGAATGAGAGCACATTCTTTTCATGTTCACTGCTGAGTGCCAGGGCAAAGGCTACATCCGACAGAGATTGTCTGCAATGGTACTGCGGAGCCCTGGCTGCAGACTGCCCTGGAAGTCTGCCAGTCAGCATCCTGGAAAGACCCACGCTGTGCAGGGTCTCAAGTGGCGAGTGCAGAGACCCGGTCTATGTCCAGGGAGGCCTGTTGCACCTGTATTGAGCTCAGAACAGGAAAGGGACTCAATGAACACCTACAGAATGAATGAATGAATGGGAATGACAATGACCAAACCCATTGCCTCTGTGTCTTATTCCTTCCCCAGTCCTCATTTCTGAAAGAATTTTTCAAAATAATAAACATTTTATAAACATAAATATTAATAAAAAATTGTTATATTAATAAACAGTAGCAATAGGTGTAGGACTTCCACTCAGAGTTTGAGTGGACAGAAAGGATTATTCCCTGACATCCCACCACATGCCTATTACATGTGCACATATGTACACATATGCAGGCACACATGCCTGGAGAGACAGTACTGCACAGTAGTAAGTGGGTAATTTCTGAAGTCATTCCTTTATTATTGGAATGATCTTGGGCAAGTTATTTAATTTTTCTGAGCCTCAGTTGTCTTATCTGTAAGATGGAATGATGATACCAACTTCATAGGGTTTGTTATGAAGATCAATGGCCGTAGTAGTATAAAGTGTCATAAGAAATGTGAAGGGTTATTGCTACCTACAGAGCAGCCTGGAATGAGATGACTGTTTTGCTTTCATTCTCCTTGGCACTCAATTGGAGACAGGAAAAGAACATGCATTAATTCATACCCTGTACAGATAGGGCTTGGCAGTTGATGCTGTCACTGGCAATATTTTTTGTATGCTTTTATTTATTTCAGAGAGAGGACTCTGGGAGAGGGAGAGGGAGATAGAAACATCAAAGATGAGAGCAAATCACTGGTAGGCTACCTCCTGCATACCCCTTACTGGGGATGAAGCCCGCAACCCGAACATGTGCCTTGACTGGAAACAAACCATGACCTCCTGGTTCATGGGTCAGCACTCAGCCACTGAGCCACACCCGGTGGGCACTGGAAATATTTGTGCAGATTAAGTTGCTAAATCTTCAAGGAGAAACCAGTGAGACTTCCTGGAGGAAGTGATTTTGAAAAGCACCTGGGATGACTGATCTCTCCGCACTTAACCCCACTTTTTAAAAGCCAAATACCTCAGTTTTCTCTGACCCTGATAAAGATGCTAGCACTAAATCATGGCTTGTGTTTCTGATTTCTACTCAAGATCCATGTTTTCATGGGTTTCTGCCTATCCATGTTATTTGTTGATTTTTTCTACTGTAAGCTGTGTAGCCACTGGTTCTCTTTGTGATGATCCAGCAAAATCCTTTTTGGTTATTGTGTTAGTCAGCTTGGGTGGCTATCAGAAATGCCATTAACTGGGTGGCTTAAACAACAAACATTTATTTGTCACAGTTCTAGAGGCTGGAAGATTCAGTTCCTGGTGAGAGCCCTCTTCCTGGCTACAGACAGGGGTCTTCTTGCTGAGTCTTCACTGCAGTAGGGTAGTGGTCTCTCCTTCTAATAAGGACACTAATCCCATCATAGGGGCTCTACTCTCATGACCTCATCTAAACCTAATACTTTACAAAGGCTCCATCTCTAAATGAAATCATATTTAGGGTTAGGACTTCAACATATGAATTTAGGGAGATGCAATTTAGTCTATAGTATTCTGACTCTTGCTCCCCCAAATCCTGTTTTTCTTGCATAGAAAATACATGCATTCCATCCTAATAGACTCCAAAGTCTTAACTCATTCCAGCATCAACTCTAATGTCTAAAGTCCAGGTCTCACCTAAATCAGATAAGAATGAGATGATTTGAACTACTATTTATCTTGAGACAAAATTCCTCTCTATAACTGTGAACCTGCAAAACCAAACAAAATATGTACAAAATATGTGCTTTCAAATAAGATGGTGGGAGGACAGACATTCTCATTCCAAAAGAGAGAAATAGGAAAGAAGGAAGGGGTGACAGGTCCCAAGCAAATCCAAGATCTAGAAGGCAAATTCCAAGAAATCTTCAGGCTTGAGAATAATCCTCTTTGGCTCAATGCTTTACCCTCCAGGCTCCCTGGGGTGGCAATGTCATCCCCAAGGCTATGTGAGAGCAGTGGTGGCAGCAGTCTAGGGCTTGGGGGGGGGGGGGGGAGGGGAGGGGTTGCCCAGGATGTGGCTTTCTTTGGGGGGAAGTGCTCCTGTCCTTTGAAACAGATGGAGACAGCCTTGCCCCTCCCCTTTCCCTCCAGGCCCCTGGCCTGTGCACTCTGGGGCTGTTGTGAGAGTGGCAGCCCTGAAGATCTCTGAGTTGGTTTTAGGGTCCTTCTGCCCTTTTCTGCAAAGATGGCTCATATTTATAACCAAATAGCCCTATGGTCCCACTTTGTAGAATCCAAGAAGTCCTTTGTTCATTCTCTCTCTCTTTCTCTGTCCCCTTTAGTTCAAACTAATGATGGTATAATCCCATCTCTATTTCCTGACCTCGGCTGACAAGGCTGATTAAGTTTACTAATAGCACCCATGATCTCTCTATGAGCGTTCGTGTTCTCTATAGAACAAACATATTTTTTGCTATATAAGTAGGCTGAGACTTTTCCAAACCTCCAAGTTCTGGTTCATTTGGTTTAATGACTTTGACTTCAATTTATCTTTCTCCTGTCACATTTTACTATAAGGAGCCAGGAGGAACCAAGCTACTCCTTCAATACTTGGCTTAAAAATCTCCTCTGCTAAATATCCAATTTCATCGTTCACAAGGCCGACAAACACAAAGAGCACTAGAACACTAAACATTAGAACATGAACACAATTTGGCTTGGTTCTTTGTTACTCTATAACAAGGATTGCCTTTCCTCCAGTTTCCAATAACACACTCATTTCCACCAGAGACCTCACCATAATGCCTTTAACCATCCCTATTTCTACTCACACTCTACTCATAATTATTTATGTATTTTCTAAGAAGATAGAAGCTTCCTCTTCAGCTCTCAGACTAATACAGTCATTATGATGATGAGACCGAGGGGCTTGGTCAAAACTGGGCCCAAGGATATTTTTAGGATTCCTTTGCCTTCAGCTAGCTTACCTCTGAGTTCCCAAACTTCCTTTGAGTTCTAGCCAGAAATCCTGCTAAACTTGACTTAATGTTTTGGTCTTGAATCTCTAGCTTTCAATCCTAGTATCCAAAGGCTGTAGACCATTAGTCTTTCTTATCAAAATAGAGACTTAATGTCTTGATTTGGCATTTTCTCTGTAGGTGGTCAGTCATCAGGATTATTTTATGCTGCAAAGCAGAAATAGACAATAGATGGAGGGAATCAATACCCAGTGGTTTGGCCTCTCAAGAATTGGTCCAGCTCACCTGGAATATCCTTCAGAGCCTAATATATGGAAAGGGAAGAAGGCCTACATTCCAATCCTGTTTTTGCTACCAAGTAGCTATGCGACCTTGGGTGAGTTGACTCATCTTTCTGATCCTCAATATGTTTACCTCTTTAAAAAAAAAAATTTAGTTCTTGCTCTAAAGTTCTGTGCTTCACATATTTTGCAACAGTGGAGGGCAGGGAATGAAGCTCTGACCTTTGAATTTCTACAAGGCCTTTTTATAGCCCAGAGAGCCATGGTTCTATCTAATAGTTAATTTCCTGTTCATGGTCAGCAGACAGGTGCTACTTGTGGTCATACAGGGATTCAGGCACCTTTCCACTCATGGCTCCACCTTCTCTAGGTCCTCTAGGGGAAATATATTGGGAGTGGTACAAGGTAGGTTTCTGTGGGCCAGGCTGGGAAGAAGTACACATTGATTTGCTCCCTTCTATTGGACATAATTTCATCACATGGTGACATCTCATTTTAAGGGAGGCTAGAACATGTTACCTAAGTATGTGTTTAAGAAGAGGAAGCAAACATGGCTATGGGTGAGCACCCCAGTGTGTGGTAATGAGGCACCGGTTTGCCTTGAGGCAGAAGCTGGTGTGGAAAGCCTCTGGGAAGTACCTGGATCTCTTTATTTCTGCACAGAGGTTTTCACATACTGATTTGGTCCATTGACTTGATTAGCTGCAATGAAAAATAGGTGATATATTTTAATAATGGCCATGCCCATTCATTCATTTATATGTTCATTTAAAAAGTAGTTATTAACACACATTTGGAGTAGAAACTATGAATCTACCAAAAAACCCACAACAAAACAAAAAACAAAACATGAAAAATCAAATAATTCATAGTCCCAGACCTCAAGGATCTCACGGTATAGCAGATGAACCAAGACAACTACAAAATCCACTGTCATACACAGCAGTATGTGGTCCATGGTGTAAGAGTAGTATTTTTATAGGATACCTGGTATGGAGAAAACTCTTCCAGTTATGGAGTTTGGAAAGAGAGGGCAGAGAGTGAGCAGATGGAGTGAGGGAAGAGAGGATCAAATGATGTGATGTTGGCTAATCACTATGCTATAAAACTGAAACAAATATAACATTAAAAAAATGATGCAATATTGGAAATGGAAAGACAGAAGTCAGCCCCAGAAAGCTCTTAAAGAGTTTGGACTGTATTTGTTACAAAATGGGGACACTGACAATCTGGAACATTTGGGCCACTTGACTTCAGAGGAAAAAGAGCTCCCTTGACACATACTACACTCTCCACCTGTGGCCCAGAGCCTTGCCTTGCCAATGTTGCCTGGTCACAAGGGATCAGGGAAGGAATGTAGATAATTTGGACTACTGGAAAACAAACCCAACCCAAGTCTACTAACGGAGCAGAGTGGGGCAATATGGCTAATCTTGCTATGGACAGGCCCTCTCCTGGGGAGCCCACACTAAGGATAGTAAACATTCCACTGACCTCTAGTGGTTAAAAAGGCACCCAAACGGTCCCCACCATCCCTGGTCCATAATCTATCCCTAGTGA
Organism: Corynorhinus townsendii; assembly: GCA_026230045.1. Lineage (NCBI taxonomy): Eukaryota > Metazoa > Chordata > Mammalia > Chiroptera > Vespertilionidae > Corynorhinus > Corynorhinus townsendii. Next base: position 127,998,275 of record JAPDVU010000003.1, on the reverse strand, counting down.
TATATGTTGAGGAAGAAATTGCTTAGAATAAACCTTCTCTTCTTCCAGCCTCTGCCTTTTTTGCCCTCCATTGGTTTCCCCCCTTCATTCAACTAAATCTATCCACTACTTCCTCTCTCAACAGGGGTGCCTGGCAGGCTGTGGAGCTTCAGGGTGGGAGGAGATATGACACTGCTCCATGTTGGTCATAGCTGCTGAAGCTATTTTCACCTCATGAAGCCGCCGGGACGCCTGAAGGATATGCATTTACTAAAAGTCAATATCCTACTCACAGTTGAATTTTATTAGACTGTGAAGTGGGGTCAAGTGTTAACACTAATCACTAATGCTTAAGAAGCAATTTATGTCAGATGCCATTCTAAGCACTTTAGATATGAAAATTTATCTTTTTATATAAATCTTCACACTCTTCACAGAGTCTTTACAAAACGCCTTAGAAATAGAAACTGTTGTTACTCCTAATTTTAAAGATGAAGAAATTGAGGCAAAGGGTGGTTAAATAACTAGCTCAAGTTACGAAGCTACACAGCGATAGAAGAGATACCTGACACAGACAGATTAACTGCAGAACGACCAGCCACATGGCATTTCTGAGGCCTAGAGGCCTCTGCTTCCTCATCTGCCATATGAGGGTATTAGACTAGAGTGGAAGTATTTAGACTTTTCTCAGAAGTGGAATGGGCAGGGACAACAGATAATGGAGCATTTGCTTTAGCTAAATCAGAGGATAAAAGCTCACATGCTTTTTTTCTTATTATTATTCCCCCAACCCAAGGAACTCTTCAACTCCTGAGAAAGATCTCAGGACTCTAGGGAACTAGAGGGCCCCAAAGAATTACTTAGCTAGTACTTATTTAGCACTTACTGTATTAGGTGTTTTAGAAATATTGTACACTTAATCCTCACAACAACCTCTTGGGGTAGCTCTTATGCCCATTTTACAGATGGTAAAACAATTTAAATTAAATAGCCAGCCCAAGGTCATGCAGCTAGTAAGCAGCAAAACTGGAATGGAAGTCCAGGTCAGGCTGACACCAAAGCCCATGCCTCTCACAGCAAACTCTACTGTCCCTTTGACCGTGAGACTGTGTCCTGGGAATCTGTGAACTGGGATCAGTTTCAAGCCTACTCTTGAGTCACCGGCTAAGGAGAAGGGGAAGGAGATCCTACCTGCAGGACAGTGGGGAAACTGAAGGTAGAGACAAGCTTACAGGAGGAACCCAAATGACACTGGGACATCCCCAGTCCAGTTCAAGTCGCCTCTGGCAGACAGTTAGCTATCCGGGCCACAGCCTGTTGATATGAATGGAGGCCCGCTCTGCTCCAACAGAAGATTGAAGTCAAAGGAAACTGCTCTGGTTTGAGCTCTAACTCTCGGGGTCCCTGTTTAGACTCTGGCTCCCACACTGGGAGGTAGCAAAAGCAGACACCTTTGCCACCAGCTCAGACATGAGCTGCCTCCAGGAGGAAACTGCAAACCCTGGCTGAGCAGGGCTGTGGGATCAGCCCATGTCACTCAGCCCACTTGGTGGTTGCTTATCTCTGCTTGGCAGGTAAGGAGGATTATTGGTTAGAGGCCCCTGGAGGCCTCCTTTCCTGAAGGCATGTCTTGTTTCTCGATTTTGCAGGCTTTGCTATAACTCCAGGGTCTGGAGATAAAAACGATATCAAAGGGTCCTTGATTCCCTTTCCATTAAAAAATGACCTAACTTTTAAGCAATGCAACATAGTAGAAGAGAATCAGAAGACATGCGTTCCAGCTCTAGCTCTTCTCTGATCAGCTGTATGAACTTGGGTAAAAATCATTCCCTCTGTGGCCTTAGAGAGGGGAAGTAACTGACCAAATTCAGCCAGCAAGCTAGTGACATAGTTGGGACTTAAAACTAAGTCCCTATTCACTCCTCAAGCTAAGCACCCTTTCATTGAGGAGTTCATTGCATCATTGGATTCATTCACTAACACAACAATATTTATTAAGTAGTCCCGTTGTGTCAGGGACTGTGTTAGAAACCAGAAATATCATGATGAATAGAAAGCACACTCTAAACTAGGGGGAAACAAATCATCAAGTTGTTCATTTTCCATTTAAAGATGAAGACAATGAGGCCAAAAGTGAAAAGCACAGTGACTTGCTCAAGGTCCAGAGAAAGTGACATGGCACAAAATAACCTGACTGTGTGTAGTTTAATTTAGTATATTTAACTGAATTTTGTGAATGAAGGGACAAAGGAGCTGATAAAGGATGAGAAAGAGGAAGAGAGCCTTATATGGAAGCCAAGTCAGACTGAGGGGTCAATGACAAATTAACCCAAGCAGGTATTTCATTCCCCACTATGGCTCTTTTTGTTTCTCTCTAGGAATAGTAAGAATGTCTATATTCAGAGGAGTAGCCAATATAAAGTGTTATTTTTCAAATACGAACTAAAACTGGTCATCGAAGCAAGGAAAATAATACTGAGACAAAGTTTAGGGCAGCTGTTACCCTATATTAGTCCTTGCTCAAATATTGGCCATGTGAGAAAGAACAAAATGCCTTTAAATGGTTTTCTGATTCTCTGAACTTGGCGAATTTAGGGATGAATGTGAGAATGGTGGATAGTAAGCTTCTAGGAGATACACAATCTGATGGAGTGTTAGAGCCAAGACTTTGTGCTTTGTGATCAAGAGAAACATGTGACTGGCTGATTTCTGGTGACACTCATTTCTCCTCATGTATGACCTAAGCATTCCAGGTTAAGACTGGGAGCGAGCTGACTTTATCTTAAAGGAATCACACACTGGTTTGAAGCTCACCATTTTAAAATAATCTGTTGTAAACAAAAACATCACACCCTAACTTATGTTTTCAGTAGACGTTAATTTTAATTGCCTTAGACCAGCTTCTTTTTAGTGTCTGAACTGTTGAAGATGACCACAGTTGAGATAAACTCTAAGACAAACCCAGAGAGACATGGAATCAAAGCTGAATTCACTCTGGTTGGGTTGTCTACATAGCAATCATCTTCACTATTTACTTACTCAGTCACCAATAAGAGAACAAAATGGAATAAGAAAGGGGCCTCATCTTTGAGGAGTTCACAGTCTAGAGGAGGAAATAGATGTATGAAGAGAATATTTCTACACAATGTGATAGATGCTCTTAGAGAAGTATACTCAAAGTGTGATAGTTGAGGCCATAATTTTTAAAAAGGATGAAGCCCTTACCAAAAAAAAATGTATTTTATGCCAACTTATATGGTGGCAAGATGAAGCACACAGCAATTATGCCCATTAAAGCAAAAATTTCGTGCTTCTGATGCCCCAGCCACCACCCCACTCATTTTCCAACAGCTCCAGCCTGGCTCCCCTGAGGAGACCTGTCCAGCCTGTGGTCCCCAAGATCAGTGCTCTTCTAGGGCTTGGGCTTCCAGGAGAGTGATGGGCTTTGGCCCAATTAACTGTGGGGATGGACACTTGCTGAACTTTCCGGACTGAGCCCCTGGAATGTTACCCAATAACTTTTTCTCCTCAGTTTTTGCCTGGGTTCCTCGTTGGAATTCATCTCCCTTGAACATTAATGTTAGAGAACTGATGATGGTGTCTTGAAGGGCAAGAGTGCCTGGAAAGCAAGCAGGAGTGTGGAATGAGAAAATAGGGTGCCAGAATGAAATGGAGTGAAAAAAATGGGGAGTCAAGCTGAGGAAGGTGATTTTACAGTTTCTGGATTTAGTCAGATCCTTTCTGATTGGGGTCTAGACCTCATCTGGCTTAAGTCCACCGTGAGGGAGGAGTGTGTGTTGGCCCTGAGCATTCATGGTTGAGCTGGACCACAGCTGCAGTCTCAGACTGAATCCATCTGTGGAGGTCAGTCTCAGGGTGACCTTGACCTCTTCCAAAACCTGTTCAGTCACACCAAGCTAAAGGATGGGGTGAATGGCAGGAGGCCAGATGGCAGGGGCTAAAGCGAGGGTGGATGCTGCAGCTGATGGTTCAGGGCCCCTGGCTGGACTTCTATCCCCATCCTCACCAAAACCTCCTGCTTGTGGCTGGCATGAGGAAACGGACGGCTGTGGGGAATTAGTAATGAGATATGGAGTCATTCACCTCCAGGTCACTAGTTCAAAACCAGGTCAACAGTGAGTCAAAGTTCCTGACCAAGAAGGACATGATGGGGTTTCATTTGAGTGCCTTAAAGGAAGACATTTGCTCTCTTGGAAGACAACTCAGGCAGGTCAGCTTTCCACAGGGCAAGGAGCTCTGTCTCTGGGAACACCCTGTGCAGACCAGAGAGGCTTCCATGTGGGGTCCCATTTTGCCCCCAGGCCAGGTCACACACTCATGTGTGCTCACATAGGGCATGCAGGTCAAAAAGATCCAGGTAGGCAGCATTCAGATCATCTGGTGATAGCTCTGTTTTCTTAGAAATCTTGGCTTTCTGAGGGCAGAGACCACATTGATTACATAACATCTTGATTTTATTTTGATTTTGCCTTATTATTATCTAAACTAGTTTACTTCTTGGTTTATTTGCTTATTGCCTGAACCTTACCACTATTTTCATTCAACTCTTTGAAAGCAGAGACCCCATCTATGTCTGGCACTTGCCAGGTGCTTAAGACTTATTTATTGAGTGAATGAATATATAAAATAAGTAATGAATCCCTGGTGTGTCACACAGTGTCTGGTTGAGATGTAATCAATGTTATTTGCTGAATAAATGAATGAATAAATAAATGTATGGGTCACAGAATGAAAGTTTAGAGAAATAGCTCTCAGAACACCAATGATACCATTTTATTGCTAAAGAATTAGCAAAAGTTTTCCTCAACACCAAACAAAATCTATAAACTCAAAGCACAGTGCTTGACTCACAATAGATTCTTGGAAATGTTTCCTGAGTGAATGAATAAGTGGATGGATGGACAGCAGAATCAAGCAAGTAAGGCCAGCATGCATGAATGAGGCAAGACTGAAAAGGTTTATGTAAATTAATTTTTCCTTTTTATCCAAAATGTTGGCCTTTTGGTTTCCCTTTCTTTCTAACTCTAAATCTCAAATTTTCTCATTCATTCAGTCTCTTCCTAATCAATTTTTTTCAATCATTCATCCATTCATTTGTTTAGTCAACACTCACTGAGTTTGTTCTCTATACCAGGCACACACAAAGATAAATAAGACACAATCTAAGCCATACATCAAATGGTGGAATCAGATAAGACTTCTAACTTCCTTTGCCTGCCACTTGGTTAAAGTTTCTTTCTTCTTTCTTACTTTTTAAAAATCATATAACCTCTTGCCTATCTATTCATGTTTACTCATGTGTTTAATGAGCACTTGTTCTGTGCCAGTCACTAAACTATGGGGTTAAAACTATGAGTAAGAGAGTCTGGTTGTTTGTCTTTGTCTTGCAGCTATAGGGTCTGTCCTAGATTATAGGTGGCTACTTATTCAGATATAGAAGTGGAATTTAGTCATGAATCAGGGCTAACATCTAATAAAAACTACAGGCAGGGGCTGGATTGAGACTGTTTGCTCTGTTTTGTGACTAACCTAGTACCACTGACGATTAGCAGCTATGTGGAGATTTTCAACAATAAGACTGCTTGTAAAAAGGCATCATAATTTTAAGAATTGAGTAGCCTCATAATTCGATAAAATTGCCATAATATCTATGAGTGTCTACTATGCCAGATAATGTGCTAAGTGTTGGGGATGATTGGTGAAATCTTGCTCTGGCCCTCTACAAGATCTGAATCTAGTTAAAAACATAAAAATGCTTTGTTCAATGTGATAAGGATTATAAACAAAGTGCAAGTGAATTGGGAACACAGGAGAGAACTTTTTTAATTGTTTTGGGAAGTTGGGGTGAGATTTACAGAGGAACCAATATTTGAGCTTTGCTTTGGTCAAAGAATAGAAGTTTGTGAAATGAAAGATGGACTCTTTGGGAATGAAGTTTGGCATAGCCTAAGTCTGATGGTTGTAGATGTGTGAAAGTTTATAAACATACTAGTGGCCTGGTGCACAAAATTTGTGCATGGGGTGCAGGGGGAGGGGTTCCCTCAGCCTAGCCTGCACCTTCTCCAATTGGGGACATCCCTCTCACAATCCAGGATCACTGGCTCCTAACTGCTCACCTGTCTGCCTTCCTGATCACCCCTAACCACTCTGCTTGCTGGCCTGATCAACCCCAACTGCCTCCCCTTCTGGCCTGATCACCCCTATCTGCCCACTCCTGCTGGACTGATTGCCCCCAACTGCCCCCCCCTGCCGGCCTGATAACCCCCAACAGCCTCCCATGCTAGCCAGCTTGCCCCCAACTGCTCCCCCCACCAGCCTGCTCACCCCCAACTGCCCTCACCTGCCAACCTGATCACCCCTAACCATCCCTACCTCAGCCCCACCACCATGGCTTTGTTCAGAAGGACGTCTGGAAGCTCTCCCGGTCTAATTAGCATATTACCCTTTTATTAGTATAGATGACTAATAGGAATTTCAGAAAACGAATATTAAGAGAATGAGTAAAGGAAATAACTATAGAAAAAGGCTGAGAATTTCCCAGAATCTATGAAAGAAATGAATCTTCAGAGGCAAGAAATGAGTCCTAAAAAAGATAAAATCTATATCAAGTAACATAGAAAAACTTTTAAACATCCAAAATAAATAGAAGATCTTAAAACAACAAGAGAAGCCCTGGCCAGGTACTTCGGTTGGTTAGAGCATTGTCCCAATACACCAAGGTTGGGGGTTTGATCCCTGTTAGGGCACATACATGAATCAACCAATGAATGCATAATAAGTGGAACAACAAATAGATGTCTCTAACTCTCTGTGCCCTTTTCTTACTCTCTCTCTCTCCCTCCCTTCCTCTCTTTCTCTAAAGTCAATAATTTTTTAAAAAGCAACAAGAGAAAAATATGAATTGCTCACAAAGAAATAATTAGAGTAATTTACTTCTCAAAAGGACCAGTAGAAACCAGAAGTCAATGAAATAATATTTGTAAAGTGCTGAGAGAAAAATAACTGTCACTTTTAATTCCTTCAACTATTATTTAAAAACAAAAGGAAATAAAAATATTTTTAAGCAATGACCAAGGGAATTTACCATTGAAGGATCCTATGGAAAATATTTCTAGAGTATGTATTTTAGAAAAGAAGAAATTGAACTCAAAGGGAAAGATTCAAAGGCAAGAAGAAATGGTAATTAAAGGAGTTCATAAACATCTAGGCAAAGCCAGAAAATGCATTAATTATTCAAGAACAACAATTAAGATAATAATAAAATTTAAAAGTGAGGTGAAGCTATCTAAAATGCTGGATGTCAATAACCTGCAAAACAAGTTAAAATGTTCTAAATTTCCTATATTATTTTAGAAAAGGGTACCAACATTTACTTTAGATATTAAATCCAACATGCTTGACAAAAGATTTGGGTAAACCACTAAAAAAAAAAAAAATAGAAAAAGAACATGTAATTTCTAAATTAATAGAGGGAAAGGGAGAAATACAGATATCTTGATTGATTCAAAAGAAGACAGGAAAAGAGGCAGAAAGGCAGTATAAAGCAGAATAAATAGAAAGTACATAAAGAAATGATGGAAATAGCCCGGCTGGGTAGCTCAGTTGGTTGGGTGTCCTCATCCTGTGCACCAAAAGGTTGCCTGCCAGTTGGATTCCCAGTCAGGGCACATGCCCGTGTTGTGGGCTTGATCCCAGTAGGAGTGTGCAAAAGGCAGCTGATCTCAGTGTTTCACCTCTCACATGGTTGTATCTTTCTCTCCCTTCCCCCTTCCCCCCTTTCTCTAAAAATCAATAAAAAATCTTTAACAAATATTTTTCTAAATAGTGGAAATAAATCAAATATATTAAGAAAAAGCAATAAATGTAAGGGAAGTTGACTCACTAGTCAAAAGACAATTGCCAAGTTCAAGGGGAAAAAAATAGAAAGAAAACTTGCTTATGCTATTCTCAAAATACATACCTAAAACAGAAGGATTCAAGAAAGTTGAAAGAAGAGGATAAAAAGAGGTATAACAGGCAAATACTCCAGCTATAATGACTATAGCAGAGTAAATGTCTTTAAGACAGAAAGATAGTTATCATATAATGATAAAAGCAATTATTCATCAGGAAGATATAACAAATCCAAATTTCTACTTATTTATTAGACCACAAAATGCATAAAAGCAAAATTGACTGAATCGCAAGGAGGAACTGACAAATCCTAATAGGAAATTAAAAAATATAACTTTCTGGTAATTGATAGATCAAGTGGCATATAAATTGGCATAAATTTGTAAGATATGAATGACACAATGGACAAGATTGATCAAACAGACATATACAGAATCTTGTGCCCAACAATTAAAGAATGTACTTTTTTTCAAACATATAAGAAATACAAAAATTGACACAGTACTAAGCCACAAAGCAAGTCTCAACAAGTGTCAAAGAATAAACATCATATAGTCAACTTTCTCTGACCAAAATCTCATTAAGTTACAAATGAATAACAAAAGGTAACTGAAAACAATAACATATGTTTAGAAACCATGATAGAAATTAACAAATATTTGGAACAAAATTTAAAATCCTACTTAATAGCACTTGAGGGATACAGTTAAGAAGTTCTGAGAGCAGTGGTTCTCCACTGGTGACATTTGGCAATACCTGGAGACATCTGTCACAACAAGGGGTAGAGACTAGCATCTTATGGGTAGAGGCTATCCTACATTGCAAAGGACAGCCACCTACGATAAAGAATTATCTGACCCCAAATGTCAATAGTGTTACCTTTGAGAAACCCTGACTCAGCGGGAAAGTTATGGCCTTAAATGGTATAGAAGAAAAGAATAATAATAACTATGTTGGTAAGGTTGAGGATAGACTAGAAAATTGAGTGGATAGCCAAGGAAAGTAGTAGGCTACTGTAATAATTAAAGTAGACAATAATGAAGACTCAGCCTAAGGCTGTGGCAACAGGAATGGAAAGAGAAAAGGGTTCCATGGTAAAATTGACAGAATTTGGAGGTAGGTGAGGGAAAGAAAGGAGGAGAAAAATAAGATGGCTCAGTAGGGACACTGTAAGATAGAACCAAATTGCAAGACTTCACAAACTTATTAGTCAATCACGGTACACTACTGGGGCTGATCTGGAATGAGTATTCACAAGCATTCGGCATCAGGGACTCGGTCAAAGAATCATCACTGAACTGCAGGAGTTGCCAAAAAGGAAATGAGATCAAGACCATCTCCTGGGAGGTGAGAAGACTGGAGGACCCAGGCTTGCAGAGAGAGGAGACATGGGGAGAAGACATTTTTCCTGAATTATAAGTTACGGGATCACCTATGTTGGGGGTAAAAATGGGCTGGAAGTCACTAGTCCCCAAGTTCTTTTCTTGTTCACATGGATATGATGCAAAACTACTGACGAATGGTTTCCAATTCTACCATAGTAGAAAAAAAAGAAACACGACCACATGCACCACAGCTCAGAGTTTTAATGACCACATTTAAGGTGTGCTTCAAACAGCCATGTGCAGTGTGAGCACGCCCCCGACTCAAGTCAGAGTAAACAGAGTTATATTTACTGGCATGAGGCCTAAAATAGAAACCATGCAGCAAGCACTTCTCTCATTAGCAGTGTCTCTTTGATACCTAAATGGGAACCCATAGAAGGGCCGGTGTCAACTGTTAATGCCAGAAACAGTGGCTGGTGGAAAATGCTTTCTCTTTCACATTTTATGGAGAAATTCAAACAGCACCAGATTCATAGTGTGGGAATACCTTTGGTGGAAATGCTCAGATACTTTTCTCTTTGGCTATAGCTAGTCTCCATAGGTAGGTGCTCATTATGTGAAGAGCCTCAGGCAGGCAACTGAGGGAACCTATAGGCTCACTGTTTAAAATAATGCTTAAAATAGCCACAAAGTTAACTGCTCTGAGCCTCTTTGAGGGTCCCATGACTGTTCTGTATTAATGAGGGTTTTATTTTTTCCATCTAGACAAAAAACAATCTCCCCGTCAAGGTAGCTGGTACGTTTTATTCATTTGCTTACCATTAAACTCTGTCTCTGAAATACACCAGGTATTTATCTGGTTTGTCGGTGTGTGGGAGAGAGATATAGACACAGGGTAACAGTCACAAAGAAAGACAAAGACAAAAGTGCCTCGTCTGTTTATGCTGCCTCCTCTTTTAGTTATCTGCCTATTGAACCGTCTGTCTCTGAAATGAGTCAATGGGTGGCCATTTTCCTCTGCTCTTAACCAGCGTTTCTTGGCTCTGGGTCTGTGTGTTCACAAGACATGTCAGTGTCACCGATGATGGCCCTACCTGGTTTCCTGGGGCTACTGATTTGGGCCCTTGGGGTCTGAGGGAAGAGCAGAAGGAATAGATGCTGGCAGCTTCAGGTTCCATCCAGGTGAAGTGGGGGTTGGGGAGAAACAGGGGACATCTTGTCTAATGTCACTGCCTGCCCGTCACTGGCTGGTCACCTTCCTGTAGTAAGCGTCAGGAAGGGAGATGGTAGAATTTGTACAGACTAGTTGAAATATTTGTGGGCTGAGTGGATTGTTGGATTTCAAATTCAAAATGTTAGCCCATTTGAAGTTTCAAAGTTTCTTTGCCTAACAAGATGAATTTACTTAGTATCCTTCCAGGAAAAGCAAAGACATTACAGTGAAATGTTTTCTCTTTTATTCTGTGACAGAATTCTAATAGTAATAACCTCCTGCATATCATAGTATCTTATGTTTATTTACCTTCTTTTCCTAGCTGCTCTCTCACTTGGTTCTGTAAGGAAGTAAGAGATAGACTGTTATCTCCTCTTTTTGTCCCAGGACTTTCCTACTTTCTGGTAATAATTATGTGATTGATCATCTCTTATCTTTTTCTCTGGTTACCAGGAAGCTCAAACATCACTTATTCTATTTTTCTTTGATTTTGAGTTTTGTTTGCATTTTCCCTGTTTTTTGTTTTTTATTTTCTGATTATATTTTGCCTTTTTATTCTCCTTTGAGTATTGGTTATAAAAAAAATAAATTTGTTGCATTAATTCAACAAATATTTATTATCCCTCACACTCCTCTTTCCTCTTCCCTGGTTTTATTTATCTCCCTAGCATTAACACCATCGAACATACCAGATGTTTTATGTATTTTTTGTTTACTATATATATCCCCTGCCTTCCTAACACTGTCAATAGAAATTAAGCTCCAGGAGTGCAAGAGTTTTGTTACTTTTGTTCCATACTGTATTTCCAGAGTCTAGAGCAGTGTCTGGCACATTGAAGGCCTTCAGTGACTGTCTGTTGAGTGAAAGAATCACCGACTCATGCCACTTTCTGTGTTAGGAGGTGGGAATCAAAGCTGGCTTCATGGGAATGTGGCCTCCGCAGGCTCACAGGACCCTGCACTTAAATAGGCCCCACACTTGGTTTAATGCTCTCCTGTGACCATCTTGAAATTCCTAATATGTTTTGAACAAAGAGTCCCATGTTTCCATTTTACACTGGGCTCTATGAATTCTGTGACCAGTCCTGACAGAATACACCAGTGTCATTACCTGCATATCATAGTATCTTATGTTTATTTACTATGAAGGTTTTGATCTAATGGGATGGGGAAATCATAAAAAAGATACACACCATAATATTTATTTTAATAGAAAAGATATTATATATGCATAAACACATACACACATACATATCCGCATGCATCTTTTGAGGCAGAGACAATGCTTTTTCTTAAGCCTCACCCTTAATGCAACATCTATAATTTCCTGTTTTCATTTCTTTAAAGTGGAGGGAGAGGATAAAGGCACACTTGAAAAGAAATTGGACTGCAGAATTCTTCTATAGTTTCATAATCCCCTCCCCTACCTTTTATAATTGCTTCACTCCTAAATAAGCAGCAAGTTTTTGTGCCTCACCTTAATCAAGTCTTTTCAAATTATTCAATTTATTTTTCATGTGAATGAATACTTTTTGCACTCACATTTCACTGGCTTATATAATGCTTAATTTGATTGTGTAAGTTACAATAGCATGTACAACCAGCATGAATCAATTTGGGAACAATACGAATGGCTCTTGATAAACAAAAACTAAACAAGAAAGAGGTAGGAATATGCAGCCCTATTAAAGAGTGGCCTGCCAGCTGCCAGCATTTGGGGTACCCCGGGTACCAATCAGTGTGACTCACAGAAAGGTGGAAATGTTGGTGAATCTAGGAAGTCAGGTAAGTGGACATTGGTAAAAGAATTTCTATTGTCATTGATGCTATAAGAACCATAACAGGGAGATTCAGCTGGGTCACAGAGATCACAGGAGATTTCCCTGAAGAAGTTATGACTGAGCTGAACTCGAAAAATAATTAAATAAATGAAGGCTAAAGGTGGCCCAGGTGAAGGGAGAGGAGCATTCCAGGCTGTAGGAAGAGCATGTGTAAAGACCTTGTGGAAGGGGGGTGGGAGACATGGCATAATTCAGAGACTTACGATAATTGAACTTACGATTTTTGATTTTATGGTACAAAAATAATACTCATCCAGTAGAAACTGTGCTTTAAATTTTGATCTTTAAAGTACAGTTTCTACTGAATGAGTATTACTTTACGGAAAAGGGGCCACATACTAAACCTGAAAAATTCAGAGACCTAAAGTAATCACACAGGATGTTCTGAAATGAAAACTTCATGCTGGCGATGTGTGGTAGGTACTCTGTCATGATGTTGGGCAGTGGCAGTGAGCTGGAGCTCCCAGTCAGCCATGCACTCATGAGGGTAAACAACGTTACTTTGCAGTGTATTTGTTGTGTTAGATGATTTTGCCCAACTGAAAGCTAATGTAAGTGTTCTGAGTCATTTAAGGTAGGCAAGACTAAGCTATGATGTTTGGTAGGTTAGGTATATTAAATGCACTTTCCAATTGTGGACATTAAGAAATGTCCAAACCTGTAAGAATTTTCATGAGTTTATTTGAGCCAAACTGACAATGGCCAGGAAGCGAAATCTCAATGGATTGAAAAATGCTCTGGAAAATGGCAGTTTTACCACTTATTTTATAGATAGGAATCAAAGGTGAAGACGTAAGGGGATTATGTGAAATTCATTGGTGATAGATTAGGGAGGTGGGAGAAAGCCAAGTGGGGAAATCTCTGGGATTGGATAAAAAGTAAAATAGACACATATTTCTTTTATGTTGGTGGGTGTAGGATTAACAATTGCTATTGACAGAACATAGAGATGGGGTGTGGGAGAACAAGGCAACAATGAGGGTTCTGGGATCACGAGTTCCAGCAGAAGATTATCCTCTCAGGGGTTGGGCTAAAAGGGATGTTATCATAGATAAAAAAAGACAATAGACAGACTCAGTTAAGGTCCAGACTGACCTTTGTCAAGGAAGATACTGGCCTAGGACATGACTATCTGCCATAACTTGATTTTAGTTAGGAAGTTTTCATTTCAGAACATCTTGTGTGGTTACTTTAGGTCTCTGAGTTTGTCAGGTTTAGTATGTGGCCCCTTTTCCATTCACATGACAGGATAGTTTCCATTTATGATGGCTTTATCAGGAGTTAATACCATCTTAAGTTGAAACCATCTGTATATGATTTGCTGAAAGTGGTACAGAAAATCTGTAGCCAAGCTATTGCTTTGGACCAATCCTTCTGACTCATAGAGGTAGCTCAGAACAGGGAAAGAAGGTTGGATTTAAGAGCGCTGGCAAATCACTATTTTCTTGGAGCCTCTGTCTCTTCAGCTTTACCTCTTTCTTGTGAGGATGGTATGTGATGACCATGTAAAGAATTTGACACAAGTAGCATTCAGAGTCCATTTCCATGTCCTCCCTACCATCCCTCAACCCCAGTTTCCTTTTTTCATTTCTTCTTAATCCAAGAAGAGATGGCTGACATGGGAGGAGAGAGAGCATATAGATATTTACCTTAAGAAGGGTGATGAGCTGGAAGTTGGGTTACCAGTTGGAAAGATATAGATTAAATCAGTGGTTCCCAACCTTTTCTTGGCCATGCCCCACCTAAGCATCTCTAAAATCCTGATGCCCCTCTGTGACATATAATTCTTATTATTCAAAAAATGAACTCTTATTCACATGGAGGAAGCCTAAAGGCCATTAACTTGGTCTAAACAAGCTTTCAAAGAACATGGCACCCATGAAAGAGAAAAATAAAAGAACGAAAGGACAGTTGAAGTACTGAGAAAGAAATCACTAAGAAAGTGTTAAAAAATAATATGAAGTTATATGAAAAAATAGCAAATAAAGTTTCAAAACATATAATAGAGAACTGAAATGCATAAATATGTCACAATATATATTTACATACTGTATATGAGGCCCCTAGAACCATAAGAAATGCAAAAAATTCACTGTTAATAACTCATTCTCTAATTGCCCCCCTTAAAAATCCAATAACCCCCTCCCCAATGGGGCTTGTGCCCCACATTGGAAACCACTGGATTAGATGAAACAAACAACTTATTGGCTGCCAGAGAACTGAGGAGGCAGAAGGAGGCATTAAGTTCTATCTTTCGCTGGAAGTCTTTCAACTGAGGCAGCAATTCCTTTCTGGGTGCTTCAAGCCATTTGTTTAGTGTGGTTGTCTCTGGCCTTTAGAGGGAGTGATACATTAACAAGTCTGAGAACTTTGTTAGCAATTGTGAAATCAAGCCTTCATTAGCATTTCAGAGGAACAGCTAGATGCCACCACTAAAGTGCAGACTTCCTTGGCCTCTTCCATGCACACGTGCAAATTCCTGTGTATGCCAAGCCATTAAATTGAGTTTCCAAGGGTGACTGAGGGGAAATGGGGCCGTTTTTTCCCATGAGCCTTACCTCTTCATTCTTTCTGGAGAGTCCAGGTGTCTATGACCGATTAGGCACAAATATGTTAAACCACTTCAGATGGCTGGGTTTTTGCAGAGATATTACTAATTATTTTCAAGTGATTTTTCAGCCACGTTGTTATTTACTTAGTGGGAGCCAGTTTAAGAAGAACACAGTTTCTTATGGGGCTGAACTAATCTATGTTTAGACTAAAGGTTTTGTTTGGAATGAGGGTGGATTCTCTCAGGTTCTGCCCAACATAGGTGTTAGGTTTGATGGAGCAATTGAGTTGATACCCTTCTCCAGGGAACTGGCTTTTCAAGTCATTTCACTATGGACATTCCCTTCGCTGAAGACCACATTTCACTTGCAGTAACCACATTCATTATCTCCCCTCTGGGTATGCATAAAGAAGTCTCCGCCCAGAAAAGCCCCACCAAAAATCCTTTAAAAAGCCCCTGACTCCCCTCACTGGGTGCTGGAGCCATCCAGGCTCAGCCACCTGGTGTGCAGATGATCGAATAAATTCATAATCCCTCACCACTCTGCTGGCTTCATGTGTTCCTCCTTCGGTGACCTAGCAATAGGGACATACAGTTTTCAACTCTGTGGATGACATTTGGGTCCTCCTCACTAGTGAGGTTTTGTTTTTTGTTTTATACATAAACCAGCCCCAGAAGTTACAAATACCATTTCACAAGCCTGAAGAAACTACTTCCAAGTATGCCATTCAGGATCACAGTGACAGTCAGTCTCCATTTCCTGCTAATTCGGGAAAGTACGAAGGAATAACACCAACTGGATATAGTCAGAGTAAACATGAGAGTGGAAGAGTTGCATGGCTGATGAGAATCAGCTTGTGGAAAAAGTTAAGTAAACAACCTTCAGCTAAGACCTGAGTGAAAGAGGAAACTCAAACCTCCCAACATATCAGAGAGGTTTATACAGTTCATGGACTTAGCTTCTCCTCAAGGGTTCCCTCTTCATAGCTGTTTTCTCTCTAACCCACACAAATGTTAGGTTCAAAGCATTCAATCCTTTTTTTTTCTTTTCTTCAAGACTTGGATGCTCAACCATTGCATCTCTTTCCTGGGTGAATTTTAGGCAGTCATTCAATATTTGGTTTACAATTTAAACATCACCCTTAAAAAAAATCTTTAGTGTTAACAAGCAGATACTGTGCAGCCCCCTCTTCTCACAGCATATTAGAGTTAAAGAAGATCTTAGAGAATTTTGTACAATTTGAGCATCGATAAATAATAATATTAAGAGAATATAATCCATTAATAAGAACCCACTGATATAAATAAATAAATAAATAAATAAATAAATAAATGGGAAGGAAAAGCTCTTCTTTACCATGAAAAGACAACTAGTAAATGTAGAAGAAATGATGAGATTAGAAAATCACCATCTGGCAACCATCGTAATAATAATTGATTTAGGTAAGAAATATTAATGGATGTTAAAACGAATGGTAAATTTTGAGTAGTATTAGAAGTTTATACAATCTCAGTGTCTTCCCATAAGACACTAAATAGAAGGGGGGAAAATAGTAATTTTGCAGTGGAGAAATCTGGCAGACATCATCTTAAACAAGTCATGTAAGTTAGCACTGCTAGTAATGGGACAAATTGACATGTGTGTCTCCTGAAATGAAGCACCAAGGAGAACACATCACTTTTGTGGTTTTCCTGCCAAATGTGTATAATGTAACCACCAGGAACCATTAGACAAACTCAACATGAAGGACATTCTACAAAAGAATTGAGCTGTACTCTTCAAAAATGTCTATGGCATGAAACACTGGCACAGAGAGAAAAACTGCTCCAGATAAAGGGAGACTAAATAGAGACATGATAAATGAGCGCAATAGGAGTCTGGATCTTCTTTGCACTAAAGGCCATTAATAGGGCAATTGGTGCAATCATTATAAGATCTGTAGTTTAGCTAATATTGTTACTATGCCCATTTCTTGATTTCTTTATTTTATTAGTTGTATTATGGTAATAGTGTTAGAGTATGACTTATTTTTAGGAAAGACATTTTGAAGTATATAGGGATGAAGGGATATAATGCCTGCAATTTACTCTTTCACAGTTCATTCTCACTTGCACACACAGCCAGAGAGAGTGAGACAGAAGGATAAATCAAAAATCAAACAGAAACAGGGTCCTGTTAATCTTTGAGGAATCTGGATGAAGAGCATATATGAATTCTCTGTATTATTTGCACAACTTTTCTATATATATATATATTTTTTTTTTTAAATAAATATTTATTCAGATTATTACAATTGTTTCTCCTTTTCCCCCCATAGCTCTCCTCCACCCGGTTTCCACCCCACCTTCTGCCCTTACCTCCCCGCCACTGTCCTCATTCATAGGTGTACAATTTTTGTCCAGTCTCTTCCTGCACCCCCCATACCCCTTTCCCCCTGAGAATTATCAGTCCACTTCCTTTCTATGCCCCTGATTCTATTATATTCACCAGTTTATTCTGTTCCTCAGGTTTTTAATTCACTTGATTTTTAGGTTCACTTGTTGATAGATATGTATTTGTTGTTCATAATTTTTATCTTTACTTTTTTCTTCTTCCTCTTAAAGAATACCTTTCAGCATTTCATATAATACTGGTTTGGTGGTGATGAACTCCTTTAGCTTTTTCTTATCTGTGAAGCTCTTTGTCTGCCCTTCAATTCTGATTGATAGCTTTGCTGGGTAGAGTAATCTTGGTTGTAAGTTCTTGCTATTCATCACTTTGAAAATTTCTTGCCACTCCCGTCTGGCCTGCATAGTTTCTGTTGAGAAATCAGCTGGCAATTGTATGGGTGCTCCCTTGTAGGTAATTAACTGTTTTTCTATTGCTGCTTTTAATATTCTCTCTTTGTCTTTTGCTCTTGGCATTTTAATTATGATGTGTCTTGGTGTGGTCCTCTTTAGATTCCTTTTGTTTGGGATTCTGTGCGCTTCCTGGACTTGTAAGTCTATTTCTTTCACCAGGTAGGAGAAGTTTTCAGTCATTATTTCTTCAAATAGGTTTTCAGTATCTTGCTCTCTCTATTCTGATGTTGGTACACTTGAAGTTGTCCCAGAGGCTTCTTACACTATCTTCAACTGTTTTGATTTTTTTTTTGCTTTTTGCTTTTCCGGTTGAGTGTTTTTTACTTCTTTGTATTTCAATTCTTTGACTTGATTCTTGCGTTCTTCTAATCTGTTGTTGGGTCTCTGTATAATATTTTTTATTTCAGTCACTGTATGTTTAATTTCTAGTTGGCCTTTTCTAGGATATTCTTGAAAAGCCTTATAACTGTGGTTTTGAATTCTATATCCAGTCATTTGTTTTCCCCCATTTCTTTCAATTGTGATCTGTTTCTTTGTCGCCGCATTTTCACTGCTTCCCTGAGTTGGTAGGGTAGCTTTGTGTGCTGGGTTTCCTATATGGCCCAGTGGGTTGGCCTTCCAGTTACCTGAGGTGGACACTCTTGGTGCACCCTTTTGTGGACTGTGTGTATGGCCTTGTTGTAGTTAAGTCTTGATTGTTGTTGGTATAACTGGGAGGAATTGACCTCCAGGCCAGTTGGCTGTGAGGATCAGCTGTGTCTATGCTGCGAGAAGTTCGGTGCTGGAGACAGCCTTATAGGGTTAGACTTGCCAAATTGCAAAAGCCTCTGTGTTCAGCTTGGATGGGGTGGAGTCTCAGGGCGGAGCAGACCGTCTTGGCTTTCAGTCAGCCCTGCCCTTGTACGCACGTGTGCCTCCAGACCTCTGCTTCCCCGGCTCCCGAGAGTCCAGATTCCGCCCGCAAGAGCGTGTGTCCCCAGGGCTCGCCTGGAACTGGGGTTCAGTGCAGTCGGGGGCTTCCTTCCCCCTCCTGCCAGAGAAAGTCAGCCAGGCTCTCAGCCGCCCTTCCTCTCTACGCGCACAAAGACCCTTTGCTGTACCTCAACCCTTTGCTGTTCCTCCAATTCTCTGTGAGCTTTTCTCTTTCTTTCTAGTTGTAGAATTTCCACTCAGCCAGTTTCCTGTGGTTCTGGATGGTGTCTGTTCTGTCTTTTAGTTGTAGTTTTGAAATTGTTGTGCGAGGCAGTGGTTTAGGTGCTTACCTATGCTGCCATCTTGGTTTCTCTCTATATATTTAAAGTTATATTTTAAAAACGTTTAAAGAAGGCCTTGGAGATTAGCTGTCAAGTCCTATTGTTTGATGAAAGAGGTCATTCCTAAGGACATCAAATGTGCCAGTGATGGAGTTTGGCTGGGAGCCTAACTCTGTCTCCTGCCATATAGCCAGAGAGACAGAGGCAGACCCTTTTGCCTTCCAATTCACTTTGTGGGTTCTCCTTTGAGACTTTCTGGATCCCTCTTGGTCTGGCTTATCCTTGGATAATGTAACCTATGACAAAAGAGGACACTTAGAACATTTGCTGGGGATTGGCATTGAGAGTGGGTTTTCTCTAATGATTTCTCTCCAGAACCATCCTTTATCCAACCCTTTCCAAGTACACACTGGAGCAGTGAATGAATAAATCAATTGTTGAAATGAATGATTTTTTAGTCCTCTCCCTATCATTGTTCTAGGCACATTCTGTGAACTTGGGCAGGATATGGAATCGATGGTTTTCAATTTCAACTATGCAAAAAGAGCACTTTTTTTTTTTTTGCCCCTCTCAATTATCCAGGAATGTCTTGATATGAGATTGCTAAGATTAAAAAATTTTTCAGGTTCTTAGAGAAGGACACCTTTTGAAGTGAATGTGGCCTTTGTATTCAATATCTTTGAAGAACTACCCACATATGGTTTTTCTCTATCCACAAAACATCCTGGTTATGTCTATGTTTTATTTTCATTTGACTTTGTGTGGAAGAGCAATAGTGAAGGGAAGTGATGGAAACCCAATTTCCAGGGGGACTATGAACTCCATACACATGGCCATTTCTCCTCAGCCCCTCCTGCCTTCCATTAGCAAATCCAAGCTCCTTAACAAGGGTCCACAACCTGTTGCCAGCTGTTTTCTTTTCTCAGTGCTTGTGATGAGGAATAAACGAGAATAGAAATAGCACCCTCCTCCCACCTTCTGTAGCAGCCTTTCCCACGCTACCCACCATTCCCCTCCCAATTTGCCACCTATAAATTTTTGGTTAAAGTTTACTTTATCCATGGAGACTTCCCAGATTACCGTCACTTTATAATAGCAGCTTCCATTTATTGAGTTCCAATGTGTAACAGGCTTTTGGTGCATCAAATGAGAAAAATGTATGCAAAGCATGAAGCACTGTGCCTAAAACATCACAAGCATTTGTTAAAGTAAAAAAACCATTGAAACCTGTAAAGAATTTTTTTCTTTTATTTGAGCCAAACTGTCGACATATGCCGGGAAGCAGAACCTCAACGAATTGAGATAATGCTCCGGAGAATGGCGGGTTACATTTATATTTATACATTGCAATCAAAGGAGGGACATAGGTGGGTTACATTAAATTCATTGGTGATGGATTAAGGAGATGGGATAAAGCAAAGCAGTGGCAAACCCCTTGGACTGGATAAAAAGTAAAATGATGGACACATACTTAAGTGAGTGCAGGAACAATTAACATGATAATGAAGAAATTTGTGGTATCTGTCCTGGTGTCCACCACATTTGGTTGTGCCCCAGGGCCTCCAGAAAAAGGGAAGTTACAAGTTATCCACACATCTCACAGATATATTATCTTAGAAGCAAAAAGGCAAATGGGCTCAGGAAAGATCTAAGTTGATCTTAGTTGTCAGGGAAAATATCGGCTTAGGACATGACTACCCACTATAACCTGTTTATAGTTAAATATTTAATTTTCAGACTGTCTTTTGTGGTTATTTTAGGTCTCTGAGTTTGCAAGACTGCCACTCAGGCCTCCCCTGAGCTTGTCAGGTTAGCAAGTGGCTCCTTTCGTCCACACATCCCCCTTTTGGTCATAAATCAATCCAAAGGATGCACTGATGACCAACCTTTTGGTCGGATGATGGAGTCCCATGGTGATAGGAAGGCTCATTCCTTGGATGTCTCAGTGGCAGCATGTCTTACTGAACAGGTGGACCACTGGGGATAGGGCAAGACCATAACCTTAGATGGCATTTAAGGTCAAATTATTATTATTCAAAAAGAGCAGGTAAATGGGAGGCAGTCAGATCCTATATGTCCTTGTTAAAAAGTATTCTGGATCATTTCTAATTTTTGAGCCACCATGATCCGAGTCTTTTTGCTGTTTGTCTTACATTTTGCTTTTCTGCATCTAATATAATATTTACATATCATGAACAAAAATAACAATACTAAACCAATAACACTGATTAGGAACAAAAATGTCTAATACTACACAAGGAAAAGTCTAAGGGGAACAAGCATCCCAGCCAACCAAAAAACCCTTTACATGTGTTATCATAAATTTTTATTAAGCTAATTATATGTTTTCCTCCTTCATCTACTGTAATTTGTACCTTATGATATGTTTGGCCAGATGAATTAAGACTCTCTACTATTTCATTATCTAGAAGTTCTAATTTTCTTCTGGCCAATTAGTTTCCATAGAAATGACTTCATGGAGAGGAGTTCAATTTCCCAATACATTGGGTTTTCAGTATCAATATTATCACAGATTTTATGAACATCAGGCAAAGTCATTCTGCCTTTAATTTCATTATTACACTGTATTCTAATATTATTTAATGTAAACTTGGTGATATTACAGTAAAAATTGCTTAGTATAACAGAAGAGTCTTTTAACCCTTCCCAGCAAAAATGCCCCTTTCCCATATGCCATATATTGTTATTTGTTGGGGTAGATACAATAGGCCAGGACTGGGTGAATTCAGTATTCCATATGGATTGGGGGCATAACCATTTACTTTTCCAATTTTCACAAACAGACAGTGAGATGGGTTCACATTGTTTATTATTTTTAAATATGGCCCATCTAACTCCCATTGCAAGTATGCTAGTATTATTGAGGATGGTCCCTATTCCAGCCAGTTGAACTACTGGGAATTTAAGCTTAGGATTTAATTGAGGCACTTGGGCTTTTAAAACATTTTCCCAAATTCCTAGGGAACCATGTGAGTCCCATAAGTGTCTGGCCTGGGCTTCTGCAGCCATTATAGCTGGCCATTGTTTCATAGCCACTTCAGATTCCTTGCATAGACAGTAGGCCCTGTTGAGTTAAAGCACAGGCACGTTCCCATTGTTGGGTTTGTGCATGAGTTTTTATAGTCTGTCGAGTCTGTTCTATCCATGAAACTAAGGCTTTATTGTCTTTCCATGCTGCTTCCCACCCTTTTTTCTTCTTCCTGAAACAGCATTCCCTCTATATGACCTATGAGAGATAAAAATCTTTTTCTAATGAATGACGTTCTTCATTAGCTGCAAGTTCAGCTTGTCCCAGGATACCAAGGCCAGCCCCTACTCCTCCAAGTATTCCCCTTTTGATTCTTTTAGGGGGACAATGTTGTTGGATTCACCAGGAATGTTGTTGCCATTGGGTAGTTATGGCTTGGGAGCAGTTAGGGTAGATTGAGTGGACCCAAAAATGTTGAGTTTCCCATGCCATAATTAAATGGGTGAAGGTGACCCCCAAATGAGCTAGAGTTTGAGTATTCCATAGGGCTTCTCACAAGCATCCAGGACACAAGGACAGTGAGGTAGTTACAGACATCTCTACCCACCAAGTGATCCCAATAATTTCTGAAATGGGGTCCATTGATTTCTTTCTTATTTCACAGACATCCAGCCACAAGAACATGGCTGGTGAGTCTGAGGACAAGATGTACTATGACAGATAGGAAAGGCTGCTGCAAGCCTTTGGCTATTATATCCAGGTGTTTTTCTTAGCTATTCATCACCCATCTCTCTATAGCTATACAATAGTCATCCAGATTAGATCCATATACAGTTCTAACCAGTGGAATAATCAGGGAGATATTCTTGGAGGTATTGGCCTAAAGTGGGTCCTTTATAGTAGATATAGCCAGGAAAACAACAACAACAACAAAGCTTATATTGACAGTAGGAGAAGACCAATGTGTGGCTAACAAAGCATTAATTTCACTATCATACCTGATAATCAGAACATCATTGTGTAGTAGGTGGGAAAGATTAGCAGGTATCCAAGTTAAATTTTTCATATCTAATAAGAGAGGAGGTCTGGGGAGGCACATATTGTTTCCACTAGGAAATCCTAAGGAGGATAATAATAATATGAAAATAATTTTATGTACATTCAATCAATAACAATCAGATGACATAAAAACAAAGTTCAAGCAACATCAGTTTGTGAGCATACAGGCCTTGTTGTCATCGTCTTGAGATAGCTGTCTGCCTCTGTGGTCAACGACTTCTCATCCTCGAAAAGTCTTTGATCTCCACTGCAGATGGAGATGGGTGTCGGAGATGGGAGTATATGTCCATTCACAGCCAGGTGCCTTTTTTAAATGAGAAATGTGAATCCATGAGCTAACTCCTTTAAGTTTAGCTGCACATGGGTTAGTTAGTAATACCTGGTAAGGTCTCCTCCAACAAGTTTGGAGAGTCTTTTATTTGGTGTCTTTGCCAAGACACCCAATCTCCTGGTTGTAAGCCATGATCTTTGAAAACTTTGTCTCCTGGGAGTGCACTGTGAAATGAATCTGTTACCAATTTGTTAGTTCCTATAATGCAGAATGTCTGCTCTTTACTTTTCCTTATATTTGGGAAACAAAAGATTTAAAAGTCAACAATATTTTAAACAGAGTCATAAGAATAATTATCCTCAATTCATTTAGTCCCATAGTTATTTTTGTTTATCCTGATTATTTGCCAGTAGTTTTTGAATTCAGTTATTCCTTGAAGTTCTATAAATCTTCATCCAGTTCAAAAATATGACCTGCTTAGAAGCCTGCAATTTAGAATAAGTCTGAGTCCTTTTCATGGATTTTTCTAAACATATAATACACCTACAAATGCATTGGAATAAAGCTGTCCACGAATGACAAAAATTTTAAAATGGCGTGGTTACAGATTTTACAAAAACTTTGATTTTCTATAAAATATAACATTTCAAGACAACAATTTATTGGTAAGTAATAATACCTGTAAAATGACATAGAGATAATATAAAATTTGTATACCTTTAGATTCAATTATAATTTAAACATATAAAGAATAATATGTAAGATTTTAAAATGAGGCACATGGCTTATTGCAAGCAGTGTATTGAGCACTGAAAATAATTCATAAACTTCCAATATGTGAAACGCAAATACCCAGAGTATCACTGGCAGATGCCCCCACAGGGAATCATGATGCTTGGCTTGCCCCATGTCCCTGACTGGACACATGCTACCCCGCCTAAAGTTTCCTGTTTGAACTTGGCTCTGAGAATCTTTGCAAATTCCTTCCTGAAGCAGAGTGCCTTAACAATGCACGTGATCTGTCTCTTGCTCTTGATTGGAGAACAGGTGCACAGTCTTTCCCGATTGGCTAATTCAAAGGGAGGGGTTGGCCTTTGCTGTTTCAAGATGGTGGTCCCCAGGAGAGTGGCAAGCCATGTGGCCAACATGGTGGTTGCCAAGTCACACAGTCCAAAATGGAGGCTGTTTAAACTGTTCTTTGACAGAAAAGATGACTTGTTTATTCTCCCCTGCTGGCCTGGTCCCCCCTAACTGTCCTCCCTGCTGGCCTGATCACCCACAACTGCTGTACCCTGCAGGCCTGGTCCCCGGCAACGGCTGTACCCTGCAGGCCTGGTCCCCGGCAACTGCTGTACCCTGCAGGCCTGGTCCCCGGCAACTGCTGTACCCTGCAGGCCTGGTCCCCCCCAACTGCCCTCCCCTGTAGGCCTGGATCCCCCCCCCCCGCAACTGCCCTCCACTACAGGCCTGGTCCCCCCAACTGCCCTCCCTTGCAGGCCTGGTCCCCCACAACTGCCCTCCCCTGCAGGCCATCTTGTGGTGGCCATCTTGTGTCCACATGGGGGCAGCCATCTTGTATCTTGGAGTGACGGTCAATTTGCATATTACTCTTTTATTAGATAGTATATGCTTTAAGTTAAAGTAAAATGACCCTGGCCAGGTAGCTTAGTGGTTAGAGAGTTGTCCCCATAATATCAAGGTTGTTTTATTGATCCCCAGTCAGGGCACATACAAGTCAACCAATAAATGCATAAATAAGTGGAACAACAGCCCTGAACTCTGTGGCTCAGTTGATTGGATGTCATCCCATGAATCAAAAGGTCACTATTTTGATTCAATTCAGAGCATGTGCCTGGGTTGCAAGCTGTATCCCCAGCAGGGGGTGTACAGGAGGCAGCAGCCAATCAATGTTTCTCTCTCACACTGATGTTCCTCTCTCTCTCTTCCTCTTGCTTCCTTCCTCTAAAAGCAATTACGCACATTTTAAAAAATAACTGGAACAATAAATCAATGTTGCTTTCACTCTAAAAATCAATAAAAATAAAAGAAATTATAAAAAATAAAGTAAAATGCTTGAAGTAGAAATGAATTATTTTTTATTATTTCCAGCTTTATTAACTTTTCCTGTTAACATAACAGTTAGCAGGCCTAATTGAAGTTCATTAGGGAGCTTCTATGTAATATTGTACAATGTCAAAAAATATATTCATTTATTTTTTGCTACATTAAATTTTGAATAAACTTGACAAGACACATTTAAAAATTCTCTTTGAACTTTTAAAAAAATTCTTTTTGAACTTTTATTAGGATTTTAAAAAATATATGCATTGATTTGGGAAAATTCACTTTATAATATAGAACATTTCATCATAACACAAATATCACTCACTTTTTATTAAAATATTAGAGGCCTGGTGCACAAAAATTTGTGCACTTTCGAGGAGGGCAGGGGGGAGGGTCCCTCAGCCCAGCCTGTACCCTCTCACAATCCAGAACCCCTCAGGTAGGGTCCCTAGGCCTGGCCTGAGATCAGGGCTTATAGGGGCTTTCCTTCCCCGGGCTGAAGGCAGCTGGTCCCACCTCCACCGCTGCCACTGCTTGCCATCTGTGCAGCACTGCCCCCCCTCCCCTGCCACCAGTGGCTTCCCTCTGCAGGCGACAGGCTGGGGTGCAATGGCTTGTCTGGCCTGGGCCTCCCTCTTTCTTTGATGGGGGGCAGAGCCAGCCCTGCGAAGGGCCATCTGCCTACCTGATCACCCCTAACCTCTGGCCTGCCTACCTGATCACCCCAAACCCCTCTGCCTGCTTGCCTGATTTCCCCAACCACTTGCTTGGGGGCGGGGCCAGCAGTGACTTCTGGTTGGCCAGTCGCTGGTTGTTATGACTCAGGGTTTTTATATATTAGGATTTTATGCTCTTCAGTAGTGTTATAGTTTTACTATATAGACCTTATATATTCCTTTCTGTAACCTTTATTTTTTTACATTTTTTTACTAGAGGCCCAGTGCACAAATTCATGCACCAGTGGGGTCCCTCAGCCTGGTCTGCAGGATCGGGCAGAAACCAGCTCTCTGACATCCCCCGAGGGGTCCTGGATTGTGAGAGGGTGCAGGCCAGGCCAAAGGACCCCACAGGTGCACAGATGGGGCCGGGGAGGGACCATGGGAGGGCTCCAACACGTGTCCAGCCCATCTCGCTCAGTCCCAATTGGCTGGACCCCAGCAGCAAGCTAACCTACTGGTCAGAGCGTCTGCCCTTTGGTGGTCAGTGCACATCATAGCAAGTGGTTGAGCAGCCTTAGCATATCATTAGCATATTACACTTTGATTGAACGGCCGACTGGTTGACCAGACAGTTAGCATATTAGGCATTTATTATATAGGATTGTTTAAAGTATTACAAATAATAGTATATATGTCTCCCTTTCCTCCCCTCTCCCTTCAGTCTTCCCCCCCCCCCCGCCCCACACACAAGTGTCTGTGCCCATAGGTTATGTTTATATGCATGCATACAAGTCCTTCAATTGATCTCTTCCCCTCCCCCCCCTCCTCCCGCTATAGTTTAACAGTCTGTTCGATGTTTCTTTGTCTCTATTTTTGTTCATCAGTTTATGATGTTCTTTATATTCCACAAATGAGTGAGATCATGTGATAGTTATCTTTCTCTGACTGGCATTTTTCACTTAGCATAATGTTTTCTAGTTCCATCCATGCTGTTGCAAATGGTAAGAATTCTTCTTTTTTACAGCAACGTCGTATTCCATTGTGTAGATGTACCATAGTTTTCTAGTCCACTCATCTGCTGATGGGCACTTAGGTTGTTTCCAAATCTTAGCTATTGTAAATTGTGCTGCTATGAACACAGGGGTGCATACATCCTTTCTGATTGGTGTTTCTATTTTCTTGGAATATATTCCTAGAAGTGGGACTACTGGGTCAAATGGCAGTTCCATTTTTAATTTTTTGAAGAAACTCTATACTCTTTTCCACAGTAGATTCACCAGTCTGCATTCCCACCAGCAGTGCACGAGGGTTCCTTTTTCTTCTCATCCTCTCCAGCACTTGTCGTTTGTTGATTTATTGATGTTTATTGATTTGCAGATATTATACCATCCTTGTATCCCTGGGATAAATCCCACTTGGTCATCGTTTATGATCTTTCTAATGTAATGCTGGATTCAATTTGCTAGGATTTCTGTGGGTGTTTCTCTTTTTTCCACGTCCAGTGCAGAAAGAGAGTGGGTCCAGTTCCTGAGTAGAAGGGCTGGGGATTAAGAAATAAAAGAAAGAAAGAGACCAGACACAAAAATAGAAGGAAAGCTGGGAACCAGGTAGGACGCCATCCTCTCTGATGGAGAGGCAGTGCATTTATTTTATACCCCAAAATACCAGGAAGTATCACCAAAACTTAGGATCAAAGGAGTTTATTTGCATTCTTGAGTAGGCCCTAGCATTCCTGGTGCTTGCCTGGATTTACATATCAAAGTCCGCTCCCCTACACCTGGACAAAGGTAAAAAGTCAGTACTGATAACACGCCCCCCCCCCCCCCACCTTCTTGGGGAGGGTGTAACGAGTCGGGGCTCGGCCAGTCACCTCGGGCTCAGCTGACAACAATTTAAATAATGTCCATGTGCCTTCCCAGGCGGCCCTCTACAGATTTTGTTGAGGATTTTAACATCTATGTTCATCAGAGATATTGGTCTGTAATTCTCTTCCTTTCTAGTGTCTTTATCTAGTTTTGGGATTAGGATAATGCTGGCTTCATAGAAAGCGCTTGGAAGTGTTCCTTCCTCTTAAATTTTTTTGGAATAGTCTGAGGAAGATAGGTTTTATTTCTTCTTTGAATGTTTGATAAAACTCTCCTGTGAAGCCATCTGGTCCAGGGATTTGGGAAAATTTTTTTTTTTGTTTTGTTTTTTTCCTGTTTCAATTTCATCCATAGTTATAAGCCTACTCAGATTTTTTTATTCTTCCTGGTTGAGTTTTGGAAGGTCATATTTTTATAGGAATATGTCCATTTCTTCTAGGTTGACCAGTTTGTTATAATAGAGTTGCTAATAGTATATTTTTTTATGATTCTGTGTATTTCTGTGGGGTCTGTTGTTTTTTCACCTCTTTCATTTCTGATTTTATTTATATGGGTCCTTTCTCTTTGCTTGTTGGTGAGCCTGGCTAGAGGTTCATCAATCTTGTTTACCCTTTCACAGAACCAGCTCTTGGATTCATTGATCTTTTGTATTGTGTTTTTGGTCTACTGTATATGTCATTTATTTCGGCTCTGGTCTTTATTATTTCCTTCCTTCTGCTCACTCTGGGATTTTTCTTGTTGCTCTCTTTCTAATTCTTCAAGTTACAGAATTAGATGGTTTACTAGGGTATTACCAATTTTTCTTGTTTTTTGATTAGGCCTGTAATGCTATGAACTTCCCTCTCAGGACTGCTTTCACTGTGTCCCAGAGATTTTGGATTGTTGTGTTTTCATTGTCATTTGTTTCCAGGATGTTTTTTATTTCTTTTTTGATATCTTTGGTAACCCAATCATTGTTTAATAGCATGCTATTCAGCCTCCAAGTGTTTGAATTTTTGTGATTGTTTTTATTGTAGTTTATTTCTAATATTATGCCATTGTGATCTGAGAAGATGCTTGATATAATTTCAATCTTCTTGAATTTGGAAAGACTTTGCCTGTGTCCCAATATGTGGTCTATCTTTGAAAATATCCCATGTGCACTTTAGAAGAATGTATATGCTGTAGCTTTGGGGTGGAATGTTCTGAAGATGTCGATTAAGTACATCTGATCTAGTGAATCATGATTGCTGTTTCTTTGCCAATTTTTTGTCTAGAGGACATATCCAGTGATGTTAATGGGGTATTAAAGTCTACTACTATGATTGTGTTCCTGTCAATCTCTCCCCTGATATCTTCCAGCAGTTTTTTTTTTTTAAATGTATTTGGGTGCTCCTGTACGGGGTGCTCTTGTTGTATTGATCCCTTAAGAATTATGAAGTGGCCTTCCTTATTTCTTGTTATGATCTTCCCTTTGAGGTCTATTTTGTCCGGTATAAGTATTGCTACCCCAGCTTTTTTTTTTTTTTATTTCCGTTTGCCTGAAAGATATTTTTCCATCCCTTTACTTCCAGTCTGTGTGAGCCCTTGTTCCAAGGTGGGTCTCTTGTAGACTCATATATATGGGTCATGTTTTCTTATCCATTCAGCCACTTGATGTCTTTTGATTGTAGCATTTAATCCATTTACATTTAAGGTTATTATTGATAGGTACTTGTTTGTAGTCATTTCTATTCGTTATGCCTGTGTTCCTTCCTCCCTTCCTATTTCCTCATTTTATACCAGTCCCTTTACCATTTTTTGCATTGCTGGCTTGGTAGTAACAAACTACTTTAGCCTTTTTTTGTCTGCAAAGCTCTTGATTTCCCCTTCAATTTTGATTGATAGCCTTGCTGGATAGAGTATTCTTGAATTCAGTCCTTTGCTTTGCATCACTTTGTATACTTCATTCCACTCTCTTCTGGCCTGACATGTTTCTATGGAGAAATCATTTGATAATCTGATGGGGGATGATTTGTAGGTAAGTCTCTGTCTGTCTCTTGCAGCCTTTAAGATTCTCTTTTTGTCATTAACGTTTGCCATTATAATTACGACATGTCTTGTAGTGGGTCTTTTGGGGTTCATCTTGCTTGGAACTCTCTGTACTTGTATGACTTTTTTCTTTCCCATATCAGGGAATTTTCTGTCATTAATTCTTCAAATAGATGTTCTAATCCTTGCTGATCTTCTTGTCCTTCTGGCACCCCTAATATACGTATGTTACTTCATTTTGTGTTGTTCCATAACTCCCTGGGCTCTCCTCCTGCTTTCTGATTTTTTTCTCCAGTTGCTGTTCAGATTGGGCTTGTTTCTCTACATTATCTTCCAACTCACTAATTTGGTTCTTCGCATCTCCTAGTCTACTGTTGAAACCTTCCATTGCCTTTTTGATTATAGCTATATCACTTTTTATTTCTTCCTGATTTTTGCATAAATTCTTGACTTTTCTCGTCCATTCGGTTTATGAACGATATCACCATTACTCTGAATTCTTTTTCTGGCATATTGCATGCCTCCATTTCATTTAGTGCCTTTCTTGGTGCCTCCTCTTTTTCTTTCCTTTGGGGATTGTTCATTGTCTCCCCATTCTAGCTACCACCAGAAGGTTCAAGTGCCGAGTTGTGGGGGCCTGATCTGTGTGTGGCAGGAGCATCGCACAATCCATACATCACTGAAGAGCTCAGACACTGAGATGTGTGGCTGCTGTGGGTCAGCGGGAGCCATGTGTGCCAAGAATCAGAGTCCCCGCATGCCTGTGCCAAGAATCAGAGTCACTGGCACCTGGTGCGGCTTCGTGCACACCTAGAATCAGGGTCCCCACATGCATGTGCTTAGAAACTGAGTCCCCATGTGCAGGTGCTGAAAATCAGGGTCCCCAAGCACATTCCTGGAATCAGAGTCCTGTTATGTGCATGCCGAGAATTGAGAATCAGAGTCTCTGGCATTCAGTGCTGCCTCTCAGACTCCAAGAATCAGGGTCCCCATGTGCACATGACGAGAAACAGAGTTACTGCGTGTGCACGCCAGAATCAAAATCACTGGCGCTCAGTGTGGCCTTGTGCACATGCCAAGAGTCAATCATTGTGTGCACCTATAATCAGAGTCCTTGTGCACGT
Organism: Corynorhinus townsendii; assembly: GCA_026230045.1. Classification (NCBI taxonomy): domain Eukaryota; kingdom Metazoa; phylum Chordata; class Mammalia; order Chiroptera; family Vespertilionidae; genus Corynorhinus; species Corynorhinus townsendii. Next base: position 127,967,317 of record JAPDVU010000003.1, on the reverse strand, counting down.
GCATGACGAGAAACAATGTCCCTGCACGTGAGTTCCAAGAATCAAAGTTACCGGTGCTCAGTGCAGTCTTTAACCTTTATTTTAAAAAAACATTTTTAAAATTATTTTTATTGTTGAAAGTATTACAGATGTCCCCTGTTTCTTTCCTCGTTGACCCCTACACCCTGCACCAGTCCCCCCACCCAAGGCCTTCACGACACTATTATCTGTGTCCATAGGTTATGCATATACACACATAAGTTCTTTTAGTTAACCTCTCTGCCTGCCCTTACACCCCCACCTTCCCTTTGAGATTCATCAGTCTGTTCCATGCTTCCATGACTCTGGATCTATTTTGTTCATCAGATTATTTTGTTCATTAGATTTCACATCTGAGTGATATCATGTGATACTTGTCTTTCTCTGAGTGGCTTATTTCACTTAGCATATACTTTCCAGGTCCCTCCATGCTATCTCTGAAGGTAAGAGATCCTTTCTTTTTACAGGTGCATAGTATTCCATGGTGTAAATATACCACAGTTTTTTTATCCACTCATTTACTGATAGCACTTGGGCTATTTTCAGATCTTAGCTATTGCAAATTACACTGTTATGTACATAGGGGTGCATATATTCTTTCAGATTGGTGTTTCAGGTTTCTTAGGATATATTACTAGAAGTGGGATCACAGGGTCAAATAGCAGTTCTATTTTTTATTTTTTTGAGGAAACTCCCTACTGTTTTCCATAGTGGCTTCACCAATATGCATTCCCAACAGCAATGTACTAGAATTCCCTTTTCTCCACATCCTCACCAACACTTGTCATTTGTTGATTTGTTGATGGTAGCCATTCTGACAGGTGTGAGAAATACCTCATTGTGGTATTAATTTTCATCTCTCATGATTGGTGACTTTGAGCATTTTTTCATCTGTCTCTTGGCCATTTGTATGCCTTCTTTAGAGAAGTGTCTATTTAGGTCCTTTGCCAATTTTTAAATTGGATTGTTTGTTTTTCTTTTGTTAAGTTGTATGAGTTCCTTATATATTTTGGCTATTAACCCCCTATCAGATGTATCATTGGCAAATATGTTCCCCCATAGAGTGCACTCCCTTTTCGTTAGGTTTATGTAATCCCATTTGCTTATTTCTCTTTAGTTTCCCCTGTCCCAATAGCTGTATAGGCAAATATATTGCTACAAGAGATGTCTGAAATTTTGCTGCATATGGTTTCTTCTAGGATTTTTATGGTTTCACAGCTTACATTTAAGTCTTTTATCCATTTGAGTTTATTCTTGTGTGTGTTGTAAGTTGGTGGTCTAGTTTCATTTTTTTTTTTTTGCATGTACCTGTCTAATTTTCCCAATACCATTTTATTACTGTATTGATTCCATTGTATGCTCTTGCCTCCTTTGTCAACTATTAATTGAGCATAATGGCTTGGGTTGATTTCTGTTACATTGATCGGTATGCCTGTTCTTGTACCAGTACTAGACTGTTTTGAGTACAGTGGCTTTGTAATATAACTTGAGATCTGATATTGTGATCCCTTCAACTTTGTTCTTCTCTCTTAAGATGGCTGCAGCTATTCAGGGTCTTTTTTTGATTCCATATACATTTTTGGAGTATCTGTTCCAGATCTGTGAAATATGCCATTAGTATTTTAGTAAGTATTGCGTTTAATCTGTAGATTGTTTTGGGTAGTTTGGATATTTTAATGATGTTAATTCTACCAATACATGAACATGGTATAATCTCCTACTTGTTTATATCTTCCTCTCTCTCATTTTCAATATCCTGTAGGTTTCTAGTATAGATCCTTGGTTAAGTTTATTTCTAAGTATCTTAATTTTTTTGTTGTAATGGCAAATGGGATTGTTATTTGTAGTTTTTCTTTCTGAGAATTCATTATTGGTGTATATAAATGCGATTGATTTCTAAGTGTTCATTTTGTATCCTGCTATGTTGCCGAATTCATTTATTAAATCTCATAGTTTTTTTTGTGGAGTCTTTAGGGTTTTCTATGTACACTATCATGTCATTGGCTAATAATGGCAGTTTAACTTCCTCCTTTCCAATTTGGATGCCTTTTATGTTTTCTTCTTGTTTGAGTAATGTGGCTAAGACGTCCAGGACTATATTGAATTAGAGTGATGAAAGCAGACATCCCTTTCTTGTTCCTGCCCTTAGGGGAAATGCTTTTAGTTTTTGCTCATTGAGTATGATGTTGGCTGTAGGTTTGTCATATATGGCCTTTATTATGTTGAAATATGATTCCTCTATTCCCACTTTGATGAGTTTTTATCAAAAATTGGTGTTGGATTTTGTGGAATGATTTTTCTGTGTTGTTTGATATGATCATGTGATTTTTGTCTTTCAATTTGTTTATGTGCTGTATCACATTTATTTATTTGTGAATATTGTACCAAACTTGCATCCCTGGAATAAGTTCCACTTGTTCATGGCATATGATCTTTTTAATATATTGCTGGATCCGATTTGTTAATATTTCATTGAGGATTTTAGCATTGATGTTCATCATAGATATTAGACTGTAATTCTCTTTCTTTGTAGTGTCTGTATCTGGTTTTGGAATTAGGATAATGCTGGTCTCATAAAAAAAGCTTAGAAGTGCTCCTTCCTCTTGGATTTTTTGTAATAGTTTAAGGAGGATCAGTGTTAGTTCTTTTTGGATGTTTGGTAAGACTCCCTTGTAAAGCCGTCTGGACCAGGACTTTTGCTTGCTAGGAGTTTCTTGATTACTGTTTCAATTTTATCATTTGTTATCAGCCTATTTTGATTACTGTTCCAATTTTATCTGTTATTATAAGCCTATTTAGGTTTTCTGAATCTTCCTGATTCACTTTGGAAGATTATGTTTTTCTGGGAATTTGTTCATTTTGTCCAGGTTGCTCAGCTTTTTGGCATATCATTGTGCATAGTATTTTCTTACAATCCTCTGAATTTCTGTGGTGTCCATTGTTATTTCACTTCTTTTGTTTCTGATTTTATTTATTTGGGTCCTCTGTCTTTGTTTCTTGATGAATCTGGCTAAAGGTTCATCAATTGTGGTTATCTTTTCTAAGACACAGCTCTTGGTTTCATAGATTTTTTTGTATATAGATATTTTTAGTCTCTGTGTCATTTATTTTCATTCTGATATTTATTATTTTCTCCCTTCTACTTATTCTGAGCCTTTCTTGTTGTTCCCTTTCTAATTTTTTAAGTTGTACAGTTAAATATTTTATTAATAATATTTCTTGTTTTTTGAGGTAGGCCTAGAGTGCTATGAACTTCCCTCTTAGGACTGCTTTCACTGTGTCCCATAGATTTTGGGTTATTGTATGTTTATTTTCACTTGTTTCCAGGAAGTTTTGTATTTCTATCTTGATCTCATTGGTAACCCATTCATTGTTTAATAACATGCTATTTAGCCTCTGTGTGTTTGAATGTTTTGAGTATGTTTATTATAGTTGACTAGTGGCCTGGTGCATGAAATTCGTGCACATTAAAAGGTAATTAATTAGAGGAAATATTTTAATATTGCTATTTGCCCTTTCTCTATAATAGAAGTGTCAGAGATGAAAGAAAATTAATAAAATGTATATAAAATTTTTCTCCTGTCAGAGTCGGGGGAGTGCCAAGGGACCCAGAGTCAAGTCCTCACTTACCCACGTGCGCCTCGAAATCACGTGAGACCCAGACCTGGCTGGCTCCACCCCCATTGGGTGAGATCCAGACCTGGCCATCCCTACCCATGTCAAGCCCCGCCAGGTGGGGGGTGCAGCCTCAGGGCCCCCGACAAGCCCCACTGGGTGAAGGGCACAGCCTCAGGTCCCCCAGCACATGCTGGGAAGGGGGCATGGCCTGAGGTCTCCTGGCCCAGCACCAGGGCAGCATGGCCTGGGACCCCTGGCCCTGCACTGGGGTGGAGGTTGCAGCCTCAGGTCCCCTGTCAAGCCCTGCTGGGTGGGAGGTGTGCCTTGAGGTCCCCCATCAAGCTCCGCCAGGTGGGGGGTACAGCTTCAGGTCCCCCAGTGCATGCTGGGTGGGGGGCACAGCCTCAGGTCCCCTGGCACAATCTCAGGTCCCCCAGCCCTGCACCGGGGGGGGGGGGGGTCACAGCCTTAGGTCCTCTAGCCTGGGCCAGAATAGGGGTCATGCCTTGTGGTCCCCCATCAAGTCCCACCAGGTGGAGGACATGGCCTGAGGTCCCCCGTCAAGCCCCTCTAGGCTGAGGGGCACAGCCTCAGGTCCCCCGTCCCGGCCTGGCACCACACAGCCTCAGGTCCCTGCTGCTTGTTATGGGAACCCCACCTCTGCTGTGGGCGCAGCCATCTTGTGATGGTGTGGGGATTAATTTGCATATTACCTCTTTATTATGTAGGATTTCTAATTTCATGCCCTTGTAATTAGAGAAAATGCTTTATATTATTTCAGTCTTCTTGAACTTGTAGAGACTTGTTTTGTGTCATATCATGTGGTCTATCTTTGAAAACGACACATATGCATTTGAGAAGAATGTATATTCTGCAGCTTTGAGATGAAATGTTCTATAAATGGCAATTAAATCTATTTGATCTAGTGTGTCATTATAGTCACTGTTTCCTTATTGATTTTTTTTTAGGGGGGGCGTCTAGAAGATCTATCCAGTGAAGTCAGTGGGGTGTTAAAGTCCCTTACTATGTTGTATTGCTATTGATCTCTCCCTCAAAGTCCTCCAGAAGTTGTTGGGTTTTTTTTTAATATGTATATTTAGGTGCTCCTATATTGGGTGCCTATACACTGAGTGGCCAGATTATTATGATCTCTGAACGCATAATAATCTGACCACTCAGTGTAGATTCTATATAATAAAAGGCTAATATGCAAATTGTCCCCTCAACTAGGAGTTCAACCAGCAGGCAGGCTGGCCAACTGCCCATGTCCCCTCCCCTTGGCCAGGCTGGCCAGACCCCACTCATGCAGGAGGCCCGGTGCACGGAATTTGTGCATAGGGGTGGGGTGGGAGGGGGGTTGGAGTCCCTCAGCCCAGCCTGCACCCTCTCCAATCTCGGACCCCTTGAGGGATGTCCGACTGCCCATTTAGGCCCGATCCCAGTGGCCTAAACAATTTCGAACCGGGCAGTAGGACATCCCTTTCACAATCCAGGACTGCTGGCTCCCAACTGCTTACCTGCTTGCCTTCCTGATTGCCCTTAACCGCTTCTGCCTGGCAGCCTGATCACCCCCTAACCACTCCCCTGCCAGCCTGATTGATGCCTAATTGCTCCCCTACCAGCCTGTTTGCCCCTAACTGCCTTCCCCTGCAGGCCTAGACACCCCTAACTGCCCTCCCCTGTGGTGGTTTTCAGGCTGGCCATGCCCCCCAGCGACCCAAGCAGAGGCCCTGAGATCTGGCATTTATTCATCTTCTATAATTGAAACTTTGTAGCATTGAGTGGAAGCCTGGGCCAGCAATGGCAGGTGGAAAGCTTGGCTTCCTCCATTGCCAGGGAAACCCAAGCCTCCATCCTGTTCTCTGTGGCTGCAGCCATCTTGGTTGGGTTTATTTGCATATTCCCTCCTGATTGACTGGTGGGCGTGGCTTGTGGGTGTAGTGGAGGTACGGTCAATTTGCATATTACTCTTTTATTAGATAGGATATACTGAGTAGCCAGATTATTATGTGTTCAGCGATCATAATAATCTGGCCACTCAGTGTATGTTTATTAGGATGTATCCTCTTGTTGGATTGATCCCTTTAGTATTATGTAGTGACCTATATTGTCTCTTGTTATTGTCTTCATTTTGAAGTCTGTTTCGTCAGATATGAGTATTGCTACCCCAGCTTTTTTTCATTTCCATTTGCATGGAAACATTTTCACCATCCCTTTACTCTAATCCTGTGTGAGTCTTTTTACTCTGTGTGAGTCTTTTGTTCTGAGGTAGGTCTCTTGTGGACAGTATATATTTGGGTCATGTTTTTGTGTCCATTCAGCTACCCTGTGTTTGCTTAGAGCATTTAATCCATTTACATTTAAGATTATTATTGACTAGTGGCCTAGTGCATAAATTCGTGCACATTGAAAGGAAATTAATTAGAAGGTGGCTGGTGGGGCAGGACTGGGAGAGATTGGCTGGACATATCCTGGAGCCAACATCCTGTGGTCTCTTCCAGTCAGCAGCACCTGGAACAGCACCACAGCTAGAAGGGTGTCAGTGTGTGTCATAGCTACAGGCCAGTCAGCAGGTCACTTAGCCATATATATATATATATATATATATATATATATATATATATATATATATATATATATATATATATAGTTATTGCCATTTAAATTCATATATATATATATATATATATATATATATATATATGAACATTTATTTATTTATTTTTTAAAATAAATCTTTATTGTTCAGATTACGGGTGTTCCTCTTTTTGTTTTCCCCCTATAGCTCCCCTCCACCTGATTCCCCACCCCACCCTACCCCATGCCCTTACCCCCTGCCACTGTCTTCATCCATAGGAGTAAGATTTTTGTCCAATCTCTTCCCGCACCACTCACACCCGCTTCCCCCTGAGAATTGTCAGTCCACTCCCTTTCTATGTCCCTGATTCTATTATATTCACCAGTCCATTCTGTTCTTCAGGTTTTTTATTTACTTGATTTTTAGATTCACTTGTTGGTAGGTATGTATTTGATGTCATTTTGTTGTTCATAATTTTTATCTTTACCTTTTTCTTCTTCTTCCTCTTCTTAAAGAATACCCTTCAGCATTTCATGTAATCCTGGTTTGGTGGCGATGAACTTTAGCTTTTTCTTGTCTGTGAAGCTCTTTATCTGACCTTCAACTCTGAATGATAGCTTTGCTGGGTAGAGTAATCTTGGTTGTAGGGTCTTGCTGTTCATCACTTTGAATATTTCTTGCCACTCCCATCTGGCCTGCATAGTTTCTGCTGAGAAATCAGCTGACAGTCATATGGGTACTCCCTTGTAGGTAACTAACCGTTTTTCTCTTGCTGCTTTCAAGATTCTCTCTTTGTCTTTTGGCCTTGGCATTTTAATTATGATGTGTCTTGGTGTGGTCCTCTTTGGATTCCTTTTGTTTGGGGTTCTGTGCGCTTCCTGGACTTGTAAGTCTATTTCTTTCACCAGGTAGGGAAAGTTTTCTGTCGTTATTTCTTCTAATAGGTTTTCAGTATTTTGCTCTGTCTCTTCTTCTGGCACCCCAAAAATTCGGATGTTGGTACGCTTGAAGTTGTCCCAGAGGCTCCTTACACTATCTTCATATAACAATTATATTTGAGATAGGTTCTGGACAGTGTTCCATGTCACTTTTTAAAAAGTATGGCATATGGTGTCATGGAGAGAGAGAGCACTGGACCTAGGGTCCAGGCGAGTGCATACTAGTTCCCGCTATGCCACAAGCTGTGACACAGGGCAAGATTTGTATGATAATACAATGTTTTAGGGTTGTAAAGGAACCCCACGGGTCTCTTAGTCCATACCTTTGTCTATCACAGAGGAACCCCTTTAGAACATCCTTAAAAGTGATGCCTTTGCTCAAATATTTCTACTGATAAAGAACTCATGTCTTAACCCCATTGTCTATCATTATCTACTGATAAATGACTTGTGTCATAACCCCATTGTCTATCAAATATAAGTATATACGTTGTGGTTCTGGGTGATAGACGTTTTGTCTTTTAGTTGTAGTTTTGAAATTTTTGTTCAAGGCAGCAGTTTAGGTGTTTACCTACACCACCATCTTGGATTCTCCGCCATTTAAATTCTTTATGACTATGTTTTCTATATACATATTTCTTATTATTACAGCAGTCCCTTTAACATTTCTTACAATGCCTGGTTTGGTGGTGATAAACTCCTATAGCCTTTATTTATTTATTTTTTTCTGGAAAACTCTGTCTTTCACCATATATTTTGAATGATAGCCTTGCTGAGTAGAATAGTTTTGGTTTCAGATCCTTGCTTTTCATTATTTTGAACACTTCATGCCATTCCCTTCTGCCTGTAGAGTTTCTGATGAGAAATCAGCTGACATCCTTATGGGAACTCCTTTGTAAGTAACAAATTGCTTTTCTCTTGCTGCCTTTAAGATTCTCTTTGGCATTTTGATTATGATGTATCTGGACATGGGCCTGTCTGTGTTCTTGTTTGGATTCTCTGTGTCTCCTAGACTTGTGTGAGTTTGCCTTCAATGGGTTAGGGAATTTTTCTGCCATTATTTCTTCAAACATGTTTTCAATTCCTTGCTCAGTTTCTTCACCTTCTGGTATTGATATAATGTGGATATTGTTATATTTCATGTTGTTCCCAGCTCTTTAAACTGGTTTTTTTTTTTTCTTCTTTTTGGTACTTTGATTGAGTAATTTTTTTTCCTACTCTGTGTTCTTTTTTTTTCTTCTTTTTGGTACTTTGATTGAGTAATTTTTTTTCCTACTCTGTGTTCTAACTTGCTGATCTGATCCTCAGCTTCCTCTAAACTGCTGTTTATTCCTTCCAAATGTATTCTTTAAATATGTTTTTCTTAATTTCAGAGACAGGAAGGGAGAGGTGGAGAGACAGAAACATCAATGATGAGAGAGAATCATCCATCACCTGACTCCTGAACACCCCCTACTGGGAATTGAGCATGCAACCTGGGCATGTGATGTGACCTAAAATTGAACCATAATCTCCTGAATCCTGGGTCAGTGCTCAACCACTGAGCCACATTGGTGAGGCTCCAGTGTATTCTTTATTACTGCTAGTCATTCTTCATTTCTAACTGGCAATTTTTAATAGGTTCTATATCTTTTCTCATTCTGTTGAGCATCCTTATAATCATTATTCTGAACTCTGTATCTGATAAACTGCTTATCTCCATTTCATTTATCTCTTCTTCTGGAGAATTCTCTTGTTCTTTCATTTAGGGCTTGTTTTTTTGTCTCCTCATTTTGGCTACCTGTTTGGGTTTGTTTCTATGACTTCTAATGATGTCTTGGGTGGTCTCTGATGCAGGACAATTTCAGATGCTACTTGTTGTTGGCCCAGAGTACACAGTTTGAGCTATCAGAAATCTGAAACTGTGGGTCCCTCTTCTGAGTCCGGGTACATTTGGACAGGACCAAGATGCACACCAACGTCTGCTTTTCCTAGCCCCAGGTCCAGAAGCAGATCAGGCAAAGACTCAAAGCACCTAGAGATCTGACTCAGCCTGAAGGCTGACTATTATTCTCAGTCTCTTAATGACCCTCAGGCTGTAGCTCACAGCAATATGGAAACTCCACAAGGTCGGGTGAGAGGTTTTCCAACAGGGTAGGGTAATTGCTTCCCCTGCAGGCAAAAGTTGCCTGGATGGTTAAGTTCTGTTTGAGAAAAGATGCTCTCTGCAGTATAGTGGGAATGAATCAACACAGGAATTCAGGCAACTGCTCTCCGAGCTCTATTCCCAGAGCCTGGATCCTCCTCACACAGCTCTAGTCCATTCTGCCCTCCCTCTGCTAGAGCCAAAGGTGAGTGGCTGCACACAAAATTTTGTGTGTTGGTCTTTTAAGTAGTTGCCTGCATTTTTAGCCATCTCTCTCTGGTAGACAGAAACCCTGCTACTTTTCACAGCCAGATGTTATGTGGGCACCTTTCTCAGCTCTGGTGCTCAGCTTGAGGTTTAGACCCCAGTGTTTTCAATGGGAACCCCGCACAGCTGAGATATCCCTCTGGAACTTCAGCTGCTGCCTGTGGGAGGCTGGCCAGTCCTGTTGTGCCTGCTAATCTCCTACAGTCTCTATGTGGTCTCCACCTTAGGTCCTTGGTTATTAGGTTTCTCTCCAGCTAGTCTTCAGTTGATTATTCAGGATGGTTTTTCTATATTTTCATTGTAATTCCAGTTTGGCCCTGGGAGAGTGTCAGTGTAGCTTCCACTTAATCTGCCACCATCTTAGAATTTTTTTACTTTTTCAATTACAGTTGACATGTAATATTATGTTAGTTTCAGGTGGCTATTGTAGTGGTTAGACATTTAAAGAGATCCCCCTGATAAGTCTAGTATCCACCTGACACCATACATAGTTATGACAATATTACTGACTATATTCCCTATGCAGTACTTTTATAACTGGCAATTTGTTCTCAATCCCTTCACCTCTTTCACCCAGTACTGCAATGCTCCTCCCATCTGGCAGCCATCAGTTTGTTCTCTGTATCAGGTTGTTTCAATTTTCTTTATTTTGTTTTTTTTTAGATTCTACATATAAATGAAATCATATAGTATTTGCCTTTCTCTGTCTGACTTATTTCACTTAGCATAGTACCTCTATATCCATTGATGTTGTTGCAAATGGTAACATTTCATTCCTTTTTAAATTCTTTATTGTTGAGATTATTATAGATGTTTCTCTTCCACCCCTCCCCATTTCCCCTGTCCATGTGGTTCCTTCCCCACTCTAAGCTTTTGCCACCCTATTGTCTGTGTCCATATGCATATAAGATCTTTGTTTAATCTCTTCCCATCCCCCACCCCTTCCCTCTGAGAATTATCAGTCTGTTTCATTTCCATGCTTCTGATTATATTTTATTTAGCAGATTATTCTGTTCATTAGATTTCTTATTCATTTATTTTGATTTTTAGATTCAGTTGTTGATAGGTATGTATTTGTTGCCATTTTCTTGTTCATATTTTTTATCTTTCTTTTTCTCCTTCTACCTCTTCTTAAAGAATACTCTTCAACATTTCATATAATACTGGTTTGGTGGTGATGAACTCCTTTAGCTTTTTCTTGTCTATGAGGCTCTTTATCTGACCTTCATTCTAAATGATAACTTTGCTGGGGTAGAGTAATCTTGGTTGTAGGTCCTTGCTATTCATCACTTTGAATATTTCTTGCCAATTTCTTCTGGCCTGCATAATTTCTGTTGAGAAATCAGCTGACAGTGGTATGGGCATTCCATTGTAGGTAACTAACTGCTTTTCTCTTGCTGCTTTTAAGATTCTATTTTTGTCGTTAGCCCTTGGAATTTTATTTATGATGTGTCTTGGTGTGGTCCTCTTTGGATTTCTCTTGTTTTGGACTCTCTGTGATTCCTGGACTTGTAAGTCTATTTCTTTCACCAGGTAGGAGAAGTTTTCTGTCATTATTTCTTCAAATAGGTTTTCAATATCTTGCTCTCTTTCTTCTGGCACCCCCATAATGTGAATGTTAGTATGCTTGAAGTTGTTTCAGAGGCTCCTTACACTGTCTTCATATATTTGGATTCTTTTTTCTCTTCTGGTTGGGTGTTTTTTGCTTCCTCATATTTCAAATCATTAATTTGATTCTCAGAACCACCTACTCTACTGTTGAATCCCTGTAAAATATTCTTTATTTCAGTCAGTGTATGCTTAATTTCTGACTGGTCCTTTTCCTTTTTTTTTTTTTTTTTTTTTGGTTTCTAGAAGATTCTTGAGTATCCTTATAACTGTGGTTTTGAATTTTATATCCAGTATCTTTTATTTCTGACATGTTTCTTTATCTCTGCATTTTGGCTGCTTCCCTGTGTTTATTTCTATGTATTGGGTAGAGCTACTATGACTCCTTGAGTTGGCAGAGTGGCCTTCTGTAGTATGTGTTCTATAGGGCCCAGTGGGTTAGCCTCCCCAGTCATCTGAGCTGGGAGCTCTAGGTGCACCCCTTTGTGGGATGTGAGCACAGTCTTTTTTGTAGTTGAGTGTGGGGAAGCACAGGACTTGGTTGGAATGTCTGTAAGGAGGATTCTCCAAAAGGTCATGGGCATCTGAGGAGACCTTGCCAAAGACAGCAGCCCCCACCTTGGTGTTTCCAAACAAATCCGATCCCATGGGGTGTTTTGCTAGAATCTCTATGTTTAGTCTTTAAAGACCCAACCTTGTAGAAGCATATACTTTCTCAAGGATACTTACCCTGCTGATTGTATTTAGAGGTTAACTTTAGTTCAATCTGTTACAACAATAAAAGCCAAAGGAGGCAGGCGAATGGGGCTACTTGTTGGTGATAGCCAAGTACTAGTAGTCCCTTAGCTGCTTTTTCACAGAAAGGTGTGTCAGAGCAATCTGTTCATCTGTTGCTCAGGGTTTGCCGGTCAGCCCCAGCAAAGTGTTGCCCTGTGTGAGGAGGAACCAGGAATGCAACAAAATTAAATGCGACAGAACCCTCGAAAACTAAAATAAGACAATAAAAGTAACTGCGCAGGAAGACATTGGAGCCCACTTGGGATTTCCAAGTTCAAGGGAATTGTTACTCAGCTAAGGAATTCACTATCTCTGTTATGCTTCTTAAGAATGTGAGTATGTTTTCCATTAGAAAAATAAGCCTATTTCTAAAAGGAAAAAAAAAAGTTTTTTCCTGTATTTGCCTAGGAAGCAAAGGTTTTCTATATATTATTAAAATAATTACATTACGTTAATCAGGAACTTGATTACTTTAAATGAATAGATTACCTAATACTGTTTAATAATCTATAATAATAAAAGCATAATATGCTAATTAGACTGTACAGCTGAATGACCTTCTGGATGACATTCTGGACATCCTTCCAGATGAAGCTGTGGCAGCGGGGGCATAGGCAGAGGTTGTTAGGGGTTATCAGGCTGGCAGGAAGAGTGGTTAGGGGTGATCAGGCAGACAGGCAAGCAGTTATGGGGCAATCAGGCAGGCAGGAAGAGGCTGTTAGGGGTGATCAGGCAGGCAGGCAGGTGAGCAGTTAGGAGCCAGTGGTCCCAGATTGCGAGAGGGATGTCCAAGGGTTACTGGATTGTGAGAGGGTGCAAGCCAGGCTGAGGGACACCCTACCCATGCACGAATTTTGTGCACCTGGCCTCTAGTAATAATAATAATAATATATAATAATATAACGTATTTGACTACCTTTCCAGGGTTTGAATTTTAAGATTTGCTTTCTTTCATTATAAAGGAATTTTTATACTTAAGGTATATAGGAAGCTCTGTCAAATAAGAAAATGATAGTTATAGTCTGTTTATATATGCATATTAAATAGATTCTAATATGCTTTCATTTATAGCTAACTAGAGGCCCAGCACAGGTGGGATCTGGCCAGCCCGATTGAGGAGGAGAAGGCAGGAGGTTGGCCAGCCAGCCTGCCCCAATCAGGGCCCAATCAGGGCTGGGCCAGCTGGGGGGCGGGGCCATGGGCAATTGGCCAGTGAGCCCTGCTCCCGATTTTGGGGGGGGGGGGGCAATAGTGGGCAGGGCAGCTGTGGGGAGGGGCTGTGGACAGTGGGCTGGCTGGCACCACCCCTGAATGGTCTGAGGGAGGGGCCGTGGGAGGTTGACCAGCCAGTCCCACCCCTGATTAGTTTGGGGGGCCTGATTGGGGGCAGAGCTGGCTGGGGGAGGGGCCTCAGACCAATCAGGGTGGTGAGGGCTGATCAGGGGTGGGGCTGGCCATGGGGAAGGGCTGTGGGCATTGGGACAGCCAACCCCGCCTTTGAATGGGGTGGGGGAGGCTGATCGGGGGCCAGCGGCCTAGGGAAGGGGCCATAGGTGGTTGGTTGGTGGCCCTTCCCCTGATTGGAGTCGGGGGGCTGACTGGGGGCGGAGATGGCCGGGGGGAGGGGCTGTGGGGCCAGCCAGGGAGAGGGACTGAAGGAGGTTGGCCAGCCACTCCCTATTGGGGTAGGGGGGCTAACCAGAGGTGGGGCCAGCTGGGGGGAGGGGCTGCAGGAGGTTGGCCAGCCAGCCCCACCCCCTATAGGGGTGGGTGGGTGATCAGGAGTGGGGCTGGCCAGGGGGCGGGGCTTTGAGCTGATCAGGGGTGGGGCCAGCTGGGGGGAGGGGCCGTGAGAGGTTGGCTGGCTGACCCCACCCCCTGATCAGGCCAGTTTGCTGGCTGCAGTGGGTGTCATAGCAACTGGTTGTTCTGGTGTTCCAGTTGCTGGCTTTATATATATATATATAGATAGATTCTTATAAGATAATGGAATATTGTGTTTTGCAAAAAGGACATGATTCCATGTCATTTATATTACTCTATAAAGTATTTACATTTGTAGAAATACTAGCAAGAAAAATCAGGAGAAAAAGAATTTTATTATAGGACTAAATGAACTAAGAATAATTATAGTTTTGTTAATTATTATTCTCATAGCAATGTGTTTGTTTACATGAATCCAATAAGAATATGATTTCTTCATAACAACACATAAGTCAGTTTCCAATTGTAGTTTTATTAACCAAAACTTTACTGGAATATCATGTCTGAAAGAGAGACATGCCAGGACTCTGGATGTCACCCGAAAGCTTAAGGAATGAAGATTAACTTTGAAGCAGATAAGCCACTTAGATAAATAGCCTGGTACCTTGCTTGGTCACATGGTTCATAGCAGTCTTTCCTGGTAAGGAACGAAGGCTGCTTTCCTGAGAGATGACATAAAAGAAACCTTAAGACACCTGTAAGGATCTCAACTTGAGGATTGCACCCCAATTCTGTAAGTATTGCAGGCAGAGCCTGATGTCAACTGTGTGGCTTGGCTTCTTGACCCTGAGGGCAAACTTTCTCATAAGATTCCAGCAAAGCATATTTTTTTAATAGTCTATGTGATCAACTGTTATTCTTGTTGTGTTCATACAATCAGACCAAATTATAACTAGACTTAATACAGTGAGTAAATTAGTCTTTAATAAAAATGAGGGTGATTTTAGGGAGAAAAATTATTTCAACAGAAAATTATTGGAAACTGTTCTAACTTTTGCCCAATAATACTAAATTTTATAATACAGTCACAGTTTGTCTCCACCAGATTACAAGCCCTACTTACAGCTTGGGAATACCACCTCTAGGCACCATTGCCACCTCCTTCTGTGCCCAGGCCTCATTGTCCCTCTGACAGAGAGCCAGGATCTCTTGGTTCTGAGAGAAACCTTCAATTGCCTCATCACAAAGCAATTACAGAAGAAATCCTATGTCCCCTTTTGCTAACAGAATACAGAGCCAAGATCCTTGAGGGGGATATAGTAGGCAGTTAGACAGATATGAGCAGAGCAAGGACGATAGGCCAACCAGAGGAAAGATAGACTCTGAAACATACTTCTCACCACTCCAACTGCTCTAAAGGTAGGAATAAAGAAACCTGTGTAGAACTAACCTTTAATCATAACTAATTAGAAGGAATTTATAGTTTTTGTGTAATAGAAGGTATAGAAATAAAGAAAAAAGAAAGTAAAGTAGACAAACTGAAAGGGTATGTGTAAGTTACAAAAGGTATATGTATAAGTTACAGAAAATATATATAAATTGTAGAAGATATGTGTAAGTTGTAAAAGGTATGTATAAGTTACAAAGGGTCTGTACAAGTAAAAAAGAACTAAAGTTAAGGAACTAAAAATTGTGAGAAGGGATATAAAGAAAGGAATATAACAGGAAGAAAGGATATTAGAGTTGGAATACTTTGTGAAAGTTGTAAGAATGTTTATTATAAAAGTTACTAGAGTCCGATGCACAAAATTTGTGCACGGGGAGGAGGGAAGTCCCTCAGCCCAGCCTGCACCCTCTCCAATCCTGGATCCCTCTTGCAATCTGGAACCACTGGCTCCTAACCGCTCATCTGTCTGCCATCCTGATGCCCCTAACTGCTCTCCTGCCAGCCTGATCCCCTAACTGCTCTCCCCTCCTGGCCTGATCGCCCTAACTGCCTAACTGCTCTCCCCTGCCAGTCTGATCGCCCTAACTGCCTATCTGCCCTCCCTTCCTCTCCACACCCTTTGGACCCCTGGCACAGGTGTGCTGAGAGCTCTCCCTTGTGGCTCCACCCCAGTCCTGATTAGTCATTACGTGGTGGTGTCCTGGTAAATTTGCATATTCCTCTATTATTAGTATAGATAAGAATGTTAATAAAGATCATAGAAGATTTATAAAAAGAAATCTTAAAAGGAAGGAATTAGAAGTATACTGAATAATTAATCTAATAGATAGAGCACCTGAATTAATCTGAAAAGTAATCATATTATTTTAAATCTTAGAACACATATACTTATATGTGAATGGGGGTTAAGTTTGTCTTAAAGTTTTCTTTTCAAGGCCTGTGCAACGTAATTAGGAAGGTGACTCAGCTGTGAATCCAGCAAGCAGAACCAGTAAGCATGGTCAGACCTACCCACCAGGAGTCAGCATCATCTATCTCATCAACATCATCTCATCACCTGACAATAGCTGATGTATACAGACCCCAGGCCTGCACATAGCTACATTCCTCACCTTAGCCCCTTCCCCTTTATAATCCTGTCCTCTACACCTTGCTAAAAGGCAAGATCTAATGCTTATAAATACCCTGTCTTCATAATTAGACTAATCATTGCTGTCATTATAATTCTCTTTGTTTTTCTTATAGTCTATAAAATCAGAACTCCAAGCAGTGAATGTGCTTCACAGACTCCAACCTTCCAAAGCAGAAAGTTCACGGCCTCCCTCTGTCTTCTACAGTCAGCAAAATAAAAAGAGGGGACATGTAGGAAAGCAAGGGACTTGGTTGGAATGTCTGTAAGGAGGGTTCTCCGAAAGGTCAGGGGCCTCTGAGGGGACCTTGCCAAAGGCAACAACTTCTACCTTGACGTTTCCAAACAAGTCCGATCCCGTGGGGTGTTTTGCTAGAATCTCTATGTTTAGTCTTTAAAGGCCTGACCTTGTAGAAGCATGTGCTTTCTCAAGGATGCTTACCCTGCTGATTGTATCTAGAGGTTAATTTTAGTTCAAGCTGTTATGACAATAAAAGCCAAAGGAGGCAGGTGAGCAGGGTTACTTGGTGGCCATAGCCAAGTAGTGCCTTAGCTTTCTCTTTCACAGAAACATGTGTTAGAGGAATTATTCATCCATCGTTCAGGGTCTGCTGATCAGCCCCGACAGTTGAGACTTGATTACTGTTGGTGTCACTGGGAGGAATTGACCTCCAGGCCAATTGGCTGTGAGGATCAGCTGCAACTGCAGTGGAAGACCTGCAGAAGACACCCCTATAAAGTAGGACTTGCTTCAGTGGGGCTTTGGTGCTCACTGAGTCTGCCCTTTGAGTGTGTCACTTGTGGATGTGAAGAGTTGTAATCTGGTATGGTCTCACACTGACCACTGGGTACACTGGCTTTTGGGTCTCCAGGGAGGTGCAAAGTCAGCCACTGCCTGGGGCCACCCAGCTGGAGCTACAGAGAGATCTGCAGATTCCTCCTTTTGTATCAGGTTTTGAAGTGCCCAGAGAGGTCCAGCTATGAAGCAAAGCAGACTAGTGCTGGTGCAGGGTCTTCGGCTTTTTATTGATAGGTTTGGGGCTCTCTGACCCAGCTGCAGCTTGTTTGAGAGATTTTACCCTGAACAAGGAAAGGCCATTCATATGCAAAAGCCACTGCACACAGCTTGGGTGGGGTTGTAAATTGGATGAGGCAGGGTCTTAGGGAATCACCAGGCTAGAGCAAACAGAAATGGCTGCCAGTCAGCCCTGTTACCAGGGAGGTCCCAGCATAGGAACAATGATTCCTGCAAGCATCTCTGTCTGGGAGAAATCCACCCTCAAGTTCCTGCCTCGATGCCAGACAATCCAGTTCCTCTTCATATGTGTCTGTGTTCCCCAGAGCCTCACCCTGGTGCTGGAGCTCAGAGGAAGCAGGACCTTGTAAGTTCAGTTCGTGGTGCCAGCCTTTTAAGAGAAACAGCTGGGACTCCAGCAGCCTCTGTGTCACTGAGACCCAATTCACACTGGTTTTTACAGCCCATAATTCTTACTGCCTGTAGGGACTTCTTTTCCCAGCTCTGGGCTTGGGGTCTGGTGTGGGGCTGGGACCCCTTGCTCCTCCAGGCAGCCTCCACAGAGATAATTTTCATCCCAATTAAAAAAGCAGCACACGTGGGTGCCAGTCTCAGTGTGCTTCCTTCTTTACTTCTCTAGTTGTAGGATTTCCATTCAGCCAGCTTTCCAGCAGTCCTGGATGATGGTCGTTCTGTATTTTAGTTGTAATTTTGATGTGATTGCAGGAGGCGGCGAATACAGGCATTTACCTATGCTGCCATCTTCAAATCCCCTAAGATTTCATTCTTCTTTATGGCTGAGTAAAATTTCATTGTATATACATACCAATCTCCTTTATCCAGTCATCTATTGATAGATATTTAGGTTACTTCCATATCTTGGCTTATATAGACCTTATATATTCCTTAGTAAGTATTTGCCTAAGTATTTTAACAGGTTTGTTGCTATAATAAATATCATTTGATTTCCTAATTGGTTATTGCTCATTTATAGGGAAGTTATAGATTACTGACCTTTTATCTAACACTATCTGACATTTTCTGATTCTAACAATTTAAATAATATATCACCTTAGATTTTCAAAATATATGATCACTAATCTGCATATATGACAGTTTTGTTTTCTTTTAAAATATTTCTGTCTCATTCTTTTTTTGTATACTGAATTGGTTTGGACCTCAGGGAAAACATTGAAGGATAGCAATAATCAAGGCCTTCTTAGTTTGTTTCTCATTTTAATGGGTAGACTTCTCCTTTCACCATTCCCGGTAGATAACCCACATAAATTGGAAAAAGTTTTCTTGTACTCCTGGTTTAAAGATGTAATTTTTCCTCATGATGTTATTATGATAATGATATAATTATAATGTTATTATGATGTTATAATACTTTTGCATATATTAACTTATTTATGGGTTAATATAATATACCATATGGTAATATAGTTATGCTATATATGTTGTATATAACACTTATGTGTTAATAGAAGTTAGCATATTAATATATTAATATAACAAATCTCTAGTGTTGAAGCATTTTTCATTCTGGAAATAAATCATAATCTCACATATTATTCTTGTATAAAACAGTTAAATTTGATTTGCTAATATTTTATTAAGGTTTTTGCATCTAGTTCATGTGTGTGTGAGATTGGCTGGTAATTTCCTTGTCAGATTTTGTCATTAGGATTACATTACTTTTTAAATGAGTTTTGTGTCTTTCCATTCTTTTTCTTTTCTCTGAAACAATGTACATATCATAAGATTATCTGCAACTTCTAGGTTAGGTAGAGTTCACCCACGGATACATCTGGATCTAATGATTAAAAATTTTTTTGTTTTGTTAATCATCACTGGAGGATATTTTTTACATAATTTTTAAAGAGAGAGTGGAAAGGAGGGAGGAAGAGGAGAAGGAGAGAGAGAGAGAGAGAGAGAGAGAGAGAGAGAGAGAGAGAGAGAGAGAGAGAGAGAACATCAATGTAAGAGATGTTTCCCTTATATTGATTGTTTGCCTCCTGCATACACCCCTTTTGCCCTGACTGGGGCCAGGAATTGCACCTGAAACTCAGGTACATGCCTTTGACCATGAATCAAATCTACAACCCTTCGGTGCCTGCCGACACTCTAACCAATGAGATTCACAGGCCAGAGCCTAATGATTTAAATTTTAAAAATTATTTAATTTAGGTGTATCATACACAGAGATAAGTGCTCAGTTTATAAGTATATGGTTTGGTGAATTATCCCAAAATTAACATACTCATATGACCATCAACAAGGCCAAGAAAGAGAGCACTTATACTCAAGAGCCCCCTTTTTGCCTCTCCCTTAGTTGCTACCCTCTGCTTTCCTCCCCAAATACAATCATTGTCCTGACATCTCTATTAATGCCCTGACTTTCCCACACCCACAGACTTGCCACAACTGGCCCTGGGTCCCCCTACACAAGCATTCACACTTGTAGCATTCTTCCTGCAGGGTTCCAAAGGAAAACAACAAAGGAATCTCCCACCTAACCAAAGGATGGTGACCTGGTTGAGGAAGGGACAATATCAGCCACCATAAGCTCCTCCCCCAAGGAAGAGAGGCAGCATAAATGGAACTGAGGAGTGCCTGCCTTGTCACCCTTGTGTCTGCTAGCTTGAATTACTTGCCTGGAACTCCTCTCTATCTTGGGCACTGGAATACATAGAATTGTTTTGGTTTTAGAGCAAATTGACTGTGAAATGAGAAATCAATCAGAAGGATTCTACTGACATAAATATGAAAGCCCTCTGTCTACTCTAAAACACTATATGAAGTTAGCTGTTTACTTTTTTCTCTCCCTCCTCATAAAAATAAGTGTGTGTGTGTGTGTGTGTGTGTGTGTGTGCGTGTGTGTGCGCGCACACACACACACACACACATCCAGGCAGCATCATTTGGTGGTATGATCACTACTATTATTATTAAGTGTCATGTTGGCAATGATTATCTGTGTGCATGTCTGTTCTGCCTATAATTCTAGAAGAATTATTTTGCATCACTGATCATAAATTAACTTATAAGTGTGACATGAGCAAGACTTGTAGTCTCATAGAAGGAGAAGTCCATCAGAGCTATTGGAGTCAAAGAAGATAGATTCACAGGGTGAATAATTTACCTCTGTTGAGGATTTCCATTATTGATATAGGACCTGAGAGAGGTAGTGAGCAAAGTGGTGGACTAATGGTGTGGAGTATTTGTTGTAAGCAAAGGAAGGGATGGCAAATACATGCAAATATGAGAGCTTACAGGAAATCTAGAAGAAAGCTCTTAAAATGATTAAATGAGCAGAACACAGGATTTTGGAAGCAAAGCACCAGAAATGGCTCACTTCAGAGAAGAGAAAATTGAGAAGTCTTCAAGGATATGAATGAGCTTATAATCACCTAGTCATGACTGATGTTCTGGAATCTAATATTACTTTGAGATCCCATCAACAGACATGGAGGTAAGACTTTTATGACCAGAATTGGTGCTTAGACCCGCCTGGACTGACAAGGCAACTAACAAGATGATTAACACCTGACCACAGGACCACAACATTGATAGACAGCCTCCTGCACAACCCCTACCTGAGATCAAGCCCCCAATCTGGGTATGTGTCCTGACAGGGAATCAAACCAGCAACCTTTCAGTGCACAGGACGACACTCAATCAACTGAGCCACACTGGCCATGTTTCCCAATCTGCACACCTTTTATTTTACTTTCTTGTCTTATTGCTTTATCTATTACTTTTATTATGGTGTCGAAAAGGAGTGATAAGAAAAGACATTCCTGCCTTGTTCCTGATTTTAGCAGGAAAACTTGTAATTTCCCACCATTAAATGTGATGTTAGCTGAAGGTTTTTGTAGATGTTCTTTCTCAAGTTGAGGAAGTTTTCTTCCATGTTTAGTTTATTGACTTTTTTAAAATCATGAATAAGTTAATTTTGTAAAATGACTTTAAGGCATCTCTTCACATGATCATGTAATTTTTCTTCTTTACTCTGCTAATGTGATGGATTACATTAATTTATAACATTTTTGAATATTGAATCAGCTTTGTATATTTGGGATAAATCCCATTTGTGGTATATAATTCTTTTTATACATTACTGGATTCAATTTGCTAATATATTTTTGAGAATCTTTGTATCTACATGCATGAGATATTAGTCTGAGGTTTTCTTTTCTTACCATGTCTTTGGTTTTTGTATCAGGGTAATGCTGGCCTCATAAAATGCTAGGAAATATTCCCGCTACTTCTACCTTCTGAAAGAGATTGTAGCAAGTTGGTATAATTTCTTCCTTGACTTTTTGGAAGAATTCGCCAATAACCTCATCTGAGTCTGGTGCCTTCTGTTTTGGAAAATTATTAGTTATGTTTCCTTAATAGATATAGGTCTATTCAATAGATTGCCTATTTCTTCTTATGTGAGTTTTCAAGGAATAGCACATTCTGTCTTTCAAGGAATTACACATTTCATCTAGCTTGTCACATTTGTGGGTATAGAATTGTTCATGATATTCCTTTATTATCTTCTTAACATTTATAAGGCCTGTAGTGATGTCTCTTTCTTATATTAGTAAGATTTCTTATATTTGTAATTTGAGTCATCTCTCTTTTTTTTTTTTCTGAGATCTGTCTAAAAAGATAAATTTTCTTGGTCTTATCAAAGAACCAGCTTTTGGTTTTGCTGATTTTCCCCCTGATTTTCTGTTTCAATTTTATTGATTTTTGCTCTACTTTTTAAGTATTTATTTTCTTGTTTTCTTTGGATTTAATTTGATCTAGTTTCTTAAGGTGGAAGCTTAGTTATTGATTTTAGATCTTTATTTTTTATGATATATGCATTCACTACTATAAATTTCCCTTTAAGTGCTGTTTCTTTTGCTATTTCACACAAATTTTTGACAAATTATATATTAATTTAGTTCAAACATTCCTTTGAAAATTTTCTCTTAAGATTTCTTCCTTGATCCTTGTGTTGTTTAGAAGTGTGCTTTTTGAACTCCAAGTATTTGGGGGATTTTCCAACTATCTTTCTGTTATTGATTTGTAGTTTAATTTTATTGTGGTATGAGAGCAGACTTTGTATGCTTTCTATTTTTTTAAATTTGTGAAGTTGTGCCCTGGTTGCATGGCCCAGTAGATGGAGCATTGGCCTGTGAACCGAAGGGTCTCTGGTTCGATTCTCCAGTTGGGGTGAGTGCTTATCAATTGATGTGTGTCTCTCACATCTATGCTTGTCTTTTTTTTTCTCTCTCTCCTCTCTACCCCTCCCCACTTCCTTCCACTCTCTCTAAAATCAATGGAAAAAATATCCTCCAGTGAGGATTTACAAAAAAAAAATTGTTAAGATGTATTTTGTGGCCCAGAATATAGTCTATCTTAATGAATATTCCATGTGAACTTGAGAGACTATGTATTCTGCTACTATCAGATGCAATAGTTAGTAGACATCAATCATATCCCATATTGAGTTCAATATGTCCTTACTAATTTTCTGTCTACTGGATTAGTCTATTTCTGATAGAGCAGTGTTGAACTCTAATATGGATTTATTTATTTGTCCTTGAGGTTCCTGTCATTCTTTGTCTCAGTTTAACATTATATTACTAGGTACATACAATTAAGGATTATTATGTCTTCTTAGAGAATTGACCTCTATCATTTTAATGCCCTTCTTTATCCCTGATAATTTTCCTTGCTCTGAAGTCTGCTCTGTCTGAAATTAATATAGCTACTCCCACTTTCTTTTGATCAGTGTTAGCATGCTATATATATTTCTTCTTCCCTTTACTTTTAATCTATATGTGTCATTATATTTATTTTTCTTCTAGATAATATATGCTTACACTCTGACAATTTTATTTTTCAATTGGTGTATTTAGACCACTAACATTTAAAGTGATTATTGATAGAGTTGGGTGAATATTGGCTATATACTTTACTCTTTTCAAATCCAACAGGATAGGGGATGGATCCTGCAACCCAGGTATGTGCCCTTAACTGCAAACCAAACCCGTGACCCTGTGATGTGGATGGGGGTGGCACTCCAATTACTGAACCATGCCAGCCAGGGGTATTATTAGTATTTTTAATCCTCGACAGAGAATAGATTTATTGATTTTCGGGGGTGGGGAGAGAGAGAGAGAGAGAGAGAGAGAGAGAGAGAGAGAGAGAGAGAGAGAGAGAGAGATCAGTTGCTTCTCATATTCATCCAGAACCAGCAAACTAGGTATAACTAGGTATGTACCTGACCTGGAATGAAACCCTCAACTTTTTGGTGTTCAGGATGATGCTTCAACCAACTGAGCCACCTGGCAAGGGCTATTATTTTAAACAAACTGTTATCTTTTAGATGAATTAAGAATAAGAAAAATACAAGTTTTTATTTTACCTTCACTTACTGCTTCTCTAAAGCTATTTTTTTATTTATGTAGATCCAATTGCCTGATCTATATAATTTTTCTTTTCTCTGAAGAAGTTCTTTTAACATTTCTTCCAAGGCAAATCTACGCAAAATTAATTCCCTTAATCTTTTTCTGAGAAAGTTTTTTTTAATCCTTTATTTTTGAAGGATAATCTCACAGGATACAGAATTCTAGATTGATGGGACTTTTTTCCTGCTACAGGAATCTAGTAGATAGAGGATCCTAATAACCATCCTACATTGTATAGGACAGTCTCTCCCCAAATCTTCCAGTCCATGCAACAATGACCTACCCAGTCTCAATGCTAATGGCAGAGATTGAGAAACTCTATTCTATATTAACCCAGAGGTTCTCTTTCCCTACTCCCAGCCCACCCGCATCTTCAATAAAACCAGCATTGAACCAACTTGATGTCTTGAATGCTATTTTGTAATCTTAAAATTCAACTTTTCTCTTGATTATTTGTTGGTCTTGCCACCATTATTAGGCTGCTAGTAAAGATTCAGCCAGCATTTTACTGAGTATCTATGGCTCACCAGGCAGCATGCTCATTCCTTTATCTTATTATCTTGCTTCATTTATTTCCATTAAATATTAATTGAGCCCTTAATAGGTACCAGGTACACTACTTCAATATGAGGGAAGAATTGCTATTCCTGTTGTAATAGGTGAGGAAACTGAAGCTCAGAGAGTTAAACAATGTATCCTAGGTCACACAGCGTGGAACTGGTTTGTTAGTCAGATACAAGTGCTGAGAAGCCATCATAGCCTTTCTTCTCCTGGAATTCGTGGGTGCCCAGATACTCTGGTTAACCAAGGCTGCCAAAGTTGGAGAAACCCAGGCAGGGTTGAGAAGGTACTCACGGTAATGGAAAACAGAGGAATAGAACCCAATGTTCCAAGTCCCCACCCAGGTGCTCTGCAGGCCTCCCAGAGAGTATGAATGGGTTTTGATGGGGATAATAGTCTCTCTCCAAATACACTTACTGTTAGCCTTTCTTATTGAGCAATTCAGCTTTCAAATGCTCAGTACATTAGACCAGAGGATGGGTGTTTTGTCTTCTTTTTCCCCCTGCCTTTTTCTTTTTTAGGAAAAGTAATTTGCTCCTTTCTGATTTAGAATGAGATCTGGCAAGTAAGTGCTTGTTCTCCCTCCTTCCCTTGTTCCCCCACTCCCTCCCCACCCTTTAGTTAAAAAAACATTGTGAGGGGGATGTGGGGATAAGAACACAGGATCCATGCTAAGCAAAACTATTTGCATAAGCTGTACACTTGGTTCTTAAAGCTGGGGCTGATCTAACCTATGACAAATTCCTCCGTCTCGGCTACCTGCCAGCTGCGTTTTCATCGGGGCTGGCAAGACAACTGAAGTCTACATTCTGTACTAATTAACGACCTTCAGGGAGAAGACCACCAATTGCAATGCCAGCACACTTCGCTTGTTAAAGGGGACAGGGGGCCTTGTTAGACAAGGCCCAGGCTTTTTTCTTTAGCGTGGGGGGCGGGTAAGCAGGCCAGGAGGAGTGAGGGGTGGACTGGTATGGGGGGTGTACAGTAAACATTCCAGAAAGGCAAACTCT
Organism: Corynorhinus townsendii; assembly: GCA_026230045.1. Classification (NCBI taxonomy): domain Eukaryota; kingdom Metazoa; phylum Chordata; class Mammalia; order Chiroptera; family Vespertilionidae; genus Corynorhinus; species Corynorhinus townsendii. Next base: position 127,942,067 of record JAPDVU010000003.1, on the reverse strand, counting down.
AAGTTGTAGTAACAGTTGGGAAGGCATCTACACAGACCACAACTGTGCAGTGAGCCCTGGCTTCTGCTAGGTGACCCCGCTGCAAGTAGGAAAGGAGCCTGCGGGTGAGGAGCTCTCTTTTGGGAACGGGACTTCTGGTGACCATGAGAGTGCAGGCAGAGCCCACGCTGCAAGGGCAGCCCTGTCTGAAAACATCAGGGCTGCCTTGCCCATTGGTGCTCTCCAGCCACACCCACTGGGTAGACAGTCATCAGCGTTGGGAGCATCATCTTCTGGTGCAAGGATCTCAGATGAGGCTAGAAGCTACTCAGAGAAAAAACCTCTCCTCCCCCAGGATTCCACCAATATCATGATTCTTTACTGGTGGTCGAGGGGGGACATAATAGGGGACATTCTTAAAGAACCGTTGAGTGAGGAGAACAATCATCTGTAACCTCACCATCTAACCCAGCTGCTCGTTTCATGCTGCGGGATGTTGTGCTGCCTTTGCCCACATTCTGTGAACTTCTGGAGCCATCCTTCTTCACCTGGATGGAGAAGGCCTCCAACCACAACACATTAGGACCCGAGGGAACCCTAAGAGATCATTTCACTGACCCTCCTGGATGCAAGAATTAACTTTTAGAAACTAACCCTCATTGGGTGATGACACAGTCAGTTTTTAAGGAATGAAAGGGATCCCCAGGTTCTGCCTTACCCACTCATATTGTGGGCCGGCGTAGGGGAAGAGTTTCTTTGTGGGGAGGATATAGGCCATATGCTCCTGGCTAATGCTCCTCCCAGGAGCTCCCTGCACCCTGCCAGCAGAGCCTCTCCTCGAGGAAAACCTAAACCTTCTTTTTCAGCTCACCCCCTCCAATCTCCAAAGGCTTTGACATGGAGCTAGTTCCGTTCTTTGAGGCACATCCATAAGAACTGTGAGAGGTAAAAGAGGGGCCAATTGTCCTTTCCCTCAAGAAGAGCCTGGAGTAGAAAGATGGGGTGCCCCTCTGCTCACCCCTAGCCCATGCAGGCTCTCGACACCCCCATATCACCAGCCCATGCTTCATTAAGGGAGCACAATGTGTCCCCATGGTCGCCTGCCAGCCGGGATGTCCTGTGTGACAGCAGATGCAAAGAGAATGAACAGGCGGCTGAAAGAGCTGGGGACAAAAAGAGCACATTGTCCAGAGCTCTGAAAGGGCTGCCTGAGAGGGGACATATGCATCTGAAAAAAATACCCCAATGGGTCTCCCCGCTGCTGGCCTCAGCCCCCCTCACCCAAACCTTCAACTGATATTGCACAATGATGTCCCCAAGCTAGGCAGGGGTAGGCCAGCTCCAGGGTAATAGCAGGCATGGGCTGGAGGATGACTGTGGAGGTAAGCGTCTCAGAGGCAGAGGTTCCCTCTGGGAAATTCTCACCTGTGTTCCCTGTCTGTCATGGAACCATAGAAGACTAGAGCTGAGAGAGTCTGTAGAAGTCACCTGGAATGTCCCCTCACATTATAGATAAAAAGGATTGAGGCCTGGGAGACATGAGGTGCTTCAGTTGGACAGCTGAGGCAGATGCTGCCAGGGCATCCAGGTCTCCAACCTCCTGGTCTGGCACGCTTTGGTACCCACAGATATCCATTCAGAGGATGACGATGGAATTTCCAAAGGGTCGATATTATCACTGAACCTTCCCTCTGCTGCTCTGCCAGGGTATGGAGCCAAAACTTGGGAAGTGATTGTGTCATACCCATAAGAATCCCAGGGGCCCCAAGAAAAGGGAGAAGGAGTGAAGCTCACTCAGAAACAAGCTGCTATTTTGTGAGAGATGACTGCATGATTTTGCAAAGGAAAAGTTCATGGTTTTACAAGTCAAATGTAAGCGTCCACATACTCAGTTCTGTTTTGTGAACCTGGGCAATCCAAGGTACCTCCATAAGCTGCAGCTTCAACCTTAGCAGCCAGGGCTGATGCCGATGGCAATGGCAATAACCTCTTCATGCCAATTCTGGTGCTGACACTGTGTTAGCAGTATCCACCCTGACTTCCCCGAGGGTCACTTGAAGATGGAATGCAATACCATGAGTGAAAGTTCTTTGTGGAGGAGAGAGCACCGTACACATTAGAATATTACTTTACCACAAGAAAGCTTGGGCAAGGCTTTTGCCCAAATTCCTTTGTAGAATATTTTCTAACAGCAATTGCTTCTCAATTTGGGCATTTTGCAGGAGGGGAAGAGAACTTGATGGGAGTCAAGGTTCTTTGTAAAATCAATTGCAAATTAGATAATGCTTTATTTTAACCATGACAGACAAAGCAAACTCTCCTAGTCAAGGAGAGCGGCTGCAGGATCACTTGCCCTTCAGTGTCTCCAATGAATTTTCTGATGTGAAAAAGTTCTCCCTCCACCTGGGGCCACTTCCTCTTTCCTCCTCAGCCCCTCCCAAGGTGGACTTAAGTGGACCCCACAGACTCCGACTGCATCCCCTGGAGAAATGAGCTCACCGGCTGTATGCTAGCAGATGTGGGGAAGTCTGTGTGGTCTCTCACAACAGCTGGTCAGAATTCTTTCCCTGAAAGTTTCCATTCTGTATATGGGGAGGTGGGCAGGGGGAAGGGCAAGCGGCAGGCAAAGAAAGAATGTCAGCTCTCCACCCTGTCTTGGAACTGTTTTTGCTTCTTTGAGATCTCAGTGTTTCAGAGACATTGTGTATGCTGGAAGGTGTCATACATGAATTTGTTTTGTTCCAGATGTATGACACCAGGATCTCCAAGTCGGATTATACACATTATGTTGCCATGCCAACACACACACACACACATACACACACACACACACACACACACACACACACACACACACACACACAGCACCCGCACACACGCATGCACTGGCATTCCAAATTGTTTGGCACTGGGGAGGAAACAAGGGGCCTAGGAGAAATCATTTTTTTCCTTTAGAAAGAATTTCCCATTGTGAAGTCAAGTAACATATTCCCAAGTCAATTAGAGGCCTGGTAAATGTCACACTGCCCAGAACCCAGAAGAAGTGTCTACTGTGTGGCCCTTCCTCTGTTCTCAAGTGTTCCCTTAGGAAGGGGCTGGTCAAAAGAGATTTTGTGGTGAAGGTGTGACTTAGTTGGCTGGGAAGGAGAATGTAACTTGGGCAGAAGGCAAAGGCTGGGCACTCTACACAGGGTGAAAGGGTGCACAAGTGTGTGGAGGTGGGATGAGCTGGTTCCTCTTACCCCCCATGTGTCCTACGTATGTCCAGCAGTCTACTTAAGACTCCTAGAGCTGAGAAGGCCAGTGGAGAGCCAGGTGGTCTATCCCCATCTCCAAACAGAATCATGATCAAATCAGCCTCTCTTGTTTGTAAACCTTACCCAAGGAAAAAAATCCAGAATCTCTGGTAAGTTGTTCTGGAGTTTTATGACGGTAATGTCGACAAATCTTTCCTCATATTTGCTTTTAATCCCTTTGGCAGCCTTGTGTTCACAACCTGAAAACAAGTCTTAAACATATAGAACACATGGCCCCAAAGGCATACTCGAGGCTAAAAGGGCCTCGTTTGACACTGCTGGACACCTGCAGTGTACCAGGCTAGACGTCAGACCCCAGGCATTCCGAGGTAAGCTAGGATTTGCTTTCAATATGCTTACAGGGAAGTAGAAAGTCTATAATACAGTGCAGGCAAAAAGAATTCACAAGAAAGTTACTAACTCTGATTTGAGGTTGGAGGACAATAAGGGCAGCTTTGCAGAGGAGGTTATAGTTGTGCTGGACTTTGAAGGATGAATAAGGGTTTGCCAAGAGAGGAACCAGCATCCCAGGCACAGGGATCAAAAGGTGTGAATGCACAAGGGGTGAATGAGCATCCCCTCTTCCTTCCTCTAGGATCTTACTCTCAAAGTGAATTTGCATCTGTAAAAAGAATAAATAATAAATGAGTGAATGCATAAATAGCCTAGCACTTCACAGAATTGTCCATGGGATTTGAAAACCTTGTAAGTACAAGATATCCAAAGAGTGTTTTATTAATTGGTTGGCACTGTGAACCCTGAGGACTAAAGGTTCCTGGTGACTAACTGGGTTCAAAAAGCCAGAGCTTAACAGCCATTTCTGTGCAGGGACCTCTCACCCAAACTGCCCTCCTAGGCGAAGCCTCTACCTACCTGCTTGCACAAGAGTGCCTGCTGCACGGTTTCTGTCATTGGAGCCAGGCCTTATAAAGGAGTTCCTGGAGTCCTATTTCAACCAATAGGACTGAGACTTTCCACAGCCAGGCTGTAGTACCCTTCAGCTGTTTGCACTAAATAAAGTTTCCTTCTTCACCACCTTCAAGCCCCAATTAAGGATTCCCTTTGACACCTGCATTAAATTGGCACAACGACCATCAGCTGACAGTGCCCATGGCAATGTCTGAGATTGAGGATGAATGTGAACGTTTCTAGCATACGGAGGGCACTTGATCACGCACTTCTTCAGGGACCAGCCTGAGGAAGGATGCCAGTGTGAAGTTATGAAAGCTTCGCTAATCCATGGGAGCTGAAATAACAATAGGAGGGAGAATGGAGTTGGTGTGATAAAGGGAGTCATATTTGTCTACTGTGTGGCCCTTCCTCTGTTCTCAAGTGTTTTTGTTCCAAGTCCATTTTCCCTTCTTCATTGGGTTGGAAGAGCAATGCAATACAGTAACAGTAATGCAATAGCAATAGTAACACTGGAAATCTACCATCAACCACACCCTGCTCTAAGCACTTCCTATGATTAACTCACTTAGTCCTTATGATTCTGAGAGCTGTGATTGTTAGCCTCCTTTAATGAAAACAACAAGAATAACAAAAAACCCACACACAAAAACTGAGAAGTAAAATCAAATCATTGGCCCAGGGCCACATAGCTGGTGATTATAGAGCTGGAGTTGAGCCTGGGTGGAGGGGTCCCAGAGCCTGGGATCTCGATCAGGACCCTCGTGGTCTTCTCCCAGTGATATAATGTAAACCAGACCCTTTCCCTACCCTTCAGCGCCCATCTACTGAGCTTCAGTAATAAGAATCTTTGTAGTTATTATTATAACTGTCTTTCAGAGGTTCTTTTCTACCCTTCCATCTTTACTTTTTCCTGATCTCAGTATAGCATGGGGAGGGGGAGTGTGGGGGGTGGGCAGGGGAGAAGCATATAGCTGGCAGAGAAAATAGGACATCTGAAGGAGGATGGGATAGTACCCTAGACCAGAGGTTGGCAAACTCATTAGTCAACAGAGCCAAATATCAACAGTACAACGATTGAAATTTCTTTTGAGAGCCAAATTTTTTAAACTTAAACTTCTTCTAATGCCACTTCTTCAAAATAGACTCGCCCAGGCCTTGGTATTTTGTGGAATAAAATATCTCAAGGGGCCAAAGAGCCGCATGTGGCTCACAAGCCGCAGTTTGCCGACCACGGCCCTATACTGTCTGTGATTTGAAAGGAGTCTGGGCCCCCATCTCCTCTATAGTCTTTTTCTCTTACAGGGGAGATTATAAACTCCCCTTTGTTTCTCCACCTCTCAAACTCTAAAAGAAAGATATCTCATTATGTTAGATGAGAAACTCAGGCAAGGGACAAAAGTTCATGGACCACTCATCAGACTCTGAGAGCATGAGGGCACAACTTCTACTTTATAATCTGATCAACAGCCACACCGCTCATGGCACAAGCCCAAGGCCAGACTAGAAAGATGGCAGCCACATGGCACCAAGGCCTCCATTTCCCTTTTGCGCTGGGACAGACTTCAACAAACCACCCCGCATTGTTTCCCACCATTTTGATGCTGCCTCAGAAGACTTCTTAGAGTGGTGCTTCATGCAGTCACTGCATCCTAATTTGATCTGACCCATGAGATAAAACCTCTTTGAACTCCCTGGACCAGTCATTAGTTGTTTGAAGACCTTATTGGGATCTTGAATTCCTTCCTAGATCTATAATCAACGTACTGTTTCCAGGGGCTGGATATTTTCTCATTGCAAGGCTTTTGGGCTAACTAGTGTTTCTCCCCTCTTTTACAGGACTAGGGCAGGAGGAGTAACAATCTAAGCAGTGGCCTTCCATTGGGTTCAATAAACAAACTTTTATTCTGTGCCAGACCCTATTAAACCTAAGACCCAACTATCCCCCAAGCTGCTGCTTAGGATTATGCAGGGTGTATTTGGACTGCGATGTGAACAGCAGCCCAGAGGGCTGAGCGTTGCACATCCTGTACGACTGTCTGCTGAGGTCTCCATCCCTCCCTCAAGCAGCTCACAGTCCAGTTGGGAAAATGATATCTAAACAAGCATAATTCATTCTCATCAGCACTGTCACTGAGGCACGTCCAGTAGCTCTGGAGGAAGCCAATAGCTCTCTACTTGGGAGCTGGGGATATCATCACAGTACAAGAGCCCTTAAAGTTAGGCATTGAGCAATGAATAGACATTTCCCAAGCAGAGCAGGAAAGAAAGAGCATTCTGGGCAGAGGGGCCACAATGTGGGAAGGTGTGTGCAGGGAGGGGAGGAGGCAGGGCTGGTGGAAGTCGCCTGGGTGCCTGCAGTCAGGTCAATCCCCTCCTGAGAATCCTCTTGTCTGCCACTGGGGCTGTCTGGGAAGGAGAGGTCCTCAGAGACAAGCATGTCTAATGCAGAGAGGAGATGGAGAGATTTATTTTTTAAAGACAACCCCCCCAAGCCTCAGCCCCACAGTACATCAGTGTGTAGAAGTGAGAGCCACAATTCATAGCCTGTTTGCACGGGCCAGAAAAGGGAGGCTTTCTGGGAGTGAGGTGAGAGCTAGGCTGTTCCCAAAGTCTCCAGTCTCTGTTTGTGCAGACAGCATGGAATCCTTTCAAGCCATGATGGTGTGGCATCCGCTGCTGGCCTCCAGGAAAATCCATGGCATGGCAAGGAATGGCCACCTTCGTCTGCCAGAGGAGGGGCAGGCATTCTGGGGCTCTTGCCCACTGTGTGGTCAATCCACTCAAGAGACTATAGAGGCTCAAGACCTTTTAGCTCAATCTCAAGCTGAATGTAAAGACAATCCCCAGAATAAAGAGAGGGAAGGGAGAGAGGATCCTTACGGACCACCCCTTTCTTAAGAAAAACACTCCAAGGACAAAGATATCCATCCCTAAGCTGGGGAAACCCCTAGGCACTAGACCACAGAAGAAGGTGTCCAATATCTCTGGCTCAAGTTCTCCTTTCTCCTACAGCTCGAGGAAAAGTGTAGCTAGGACCAGTTACCTCAAGCCACACGGTAAATACCAGCTTCCCATGTGAGCCAACAGTCACATCAAACCAGATTTGGGGTGCATATCATCACTCCAAAAGCTTCAGATGTTGCTTTTGCCTGTGAGTAGAATCCAAAGTCCTCACCATGTCCTATTTAGATCCATCACTACCCCCTCCATCTTACTGCAGTTCACCCACCACACTATTGGCCTCTTTTGCTCCTGGAGAGCTACTCACCGTTCCCTGAGCACCCCGTGCTCCAGTGCTGGGCCTCCAGCTGGCAAAGCCCTCCTCCTCCTTCTTGTCTATTGAAAATGCAGCTTCCACCATAGCTCACTCACATATACCCATTCTAGTGATAGCTCAGTAAGCCACAATCCCCTCTTGTTCTTCCACGTGACCGCACTGTTTATATCTTATCTATAATAATAAAAGCATAATATGCTAATTAGACCAGACGACCTTCTGGATGATGCTGGGGCTTCGAGGGAAGCCCAGGTCCCAGGTGCCAGAGGGAAGCTGGTGCCGGCAGCCTGGTGATGGAAGGCATACTCTTGCATGAATTTTGTGCATCAGGCCTCTAGTTATTTTAATAAATTAAAAAAGTTTTCAATTACAGTTGATAGACAATATTATATTAGTTTCAGGTGTACAACATACTGAGTAGACATTTATATAATTTAAGGAGTGATCCCCCAATAAGTCTAGTACCCACCTTGCACCATACATAGTTATGACAATATTATTGACTATATTCCTTATGCTGTACTTTACATCAACATGACTTTTATAACTGGCAATTTATATAATCCCTTCACCCTTTTCACCCAGTTCCCCAACTGACCTCCCATCTGGCAACCATCAATTTGTTCTTTGTATCTATGAGTTTGTTTCTGTTTTGTTCCTAACATAAAATTCAATTTATAAAATAAAGTTATGGGTATTTTTCATCAGATTTTGAACTTCTTAAGGACAGGAACTGATCTCCCACAGTTCCTTGTATAAGTGTCTCACAGTCAGTTATCATGTGCCCGCTGGAGGGGGGAGAAATGAACTTGTGCATTTTTCTGAATACTACTCTGTTAATGAGGTGACTTCTTATTCTTAAAGGCAGACCTCACAAACACTGCCTTCTTGTGTGGATATCATAAAATTCCATCTGAAAGAGAAATCCTGTCAGCCAGATGGTTTCACAGAGGTATTTACATGTGAGGTGGCATTCTATATTTGAATACATGAAGAATGTCAGATACTTTTAATAAAATAAATTTCTCCAGCACCTATGCAGTGTCAGGTATTACACTGTAAAGTGACTCAAACGTGGAGCAGAAGTGGGCTCTATCTTCAAGAAGCTAAAAGTTTATTTATACAAAAAGAGAAGACATGAGTGAAAGCATCAAATGCAAGGTCAAAACCCTCTGGTGTGGTAAGAGATGGGAAGAGGGAGGATTCAGCCCAGTTTGTGGAGATGTGAAAGCAGTGTCTTTCTGCCTTGAAGGTCTGGGGAGGAATCATAAATCTGTTTGTTTATTGCCAAAGAATGCTCGCCTTGGAAACTAGAGAGTGCCTCAGACTCAGCCCCAGTGATAAAGTGTCTCTAAACTGGGTCAGGGACAAAAACAAAGGGGACGACACCATAAATAAGGAACTTATGGGGCAGAAGGTGTCAGCTCAAGCATTTAGAGGCTCTCTGCCAGGAAGAGGGAACTAGAAATGTAATTATTTGGAAGACTTCAAAACCAGTAAATCAACTAGTTGTTTAGTACAGCACTTCTCAGTCTTTTGTAGCCTATTACAATTACTTCCGAACTGATTTCTCCAGCTTCCATCTCTCCCTGCCTTATCTATCCTCTACAGTATTGCAAGGTGCATCTTCCTGGGATGTGGCTTTGATCACATTACTCCCCTTCTTCCAACTTTTATTTATTCCAAAGAAAAAGAATGTAAGTAACATTTCAATGAGCATTCAAAGCCATTTTGGCTGCAGTCTGTTTTAACAAGCCCTGATTCTGAGGCCTGAAAGGTTAGTGAATTGTTCCCATATGGCTTATGTCTTCCACCAAGGAAGTATATTTTCCCCTGACAAGAGCCTTCCTAATACTATCTTGTATCCTTCGCTCAGAGTCTATCACATACCAGGCATTCTAGAAATCGTGGAGAGGTGACCTGTTTCCTCTGAGAAAAGGCTCCTTGACACGAGAAGTGCTGGGTGTGCTGGGGAAGACAGCAGAACTAGACATTACCCAGCATGTGCTTAGAGAGTCTATCAGACAAGACAAAATTACCACAAGCAGCAAATGAGAATGATAGAGCTGCTCTCAGGGTGCAGCTCCCAGAACCGGCACCAGCACAGACAAGGGGAAGAGGCCCAGCGTGGTTGAATTATATGTCTTTATATGTCCATATAATGTCCTCAGTATGGCTGAACCCTCCCTTCATAGTGCTTGGGTTATTTCTTTTCTGTCCAGGGGTAAAAATGGCCAGCAAACCAGAGGATGATAACAATGATGATGAAGATGATGACAACAATAACAACAAATATATTACTACTTAAGACAATAATAACTAACATTTAATAAGGTTCCAGTATGTGTCATGTACTCTTCTTAGCATTTTATATATTAACTTATTTAACCTCATAACAACCCAATGATAGATATCAGAGAGAGATTAAAGTTGAGGAAATCAATTCGGAAGTTATTGCAATGTGCTAGAAAACCCACTGAGATAGCTATTCATCAGTTTTACGAAGGTGGAAACTGAGGCACATAGAAGTTAGGTAAGATTCTACAGATTGGAAGTGACAGAGTCAGGTCTGAAATTCTCTGTGCACTAAGGGAGTTGGGAAGGGGCAGCTAGGGCACTGATCCCTTGGTCTGATCTGCAAAGTGCAGAATGCGATTTTAGTCCAAACAGGGAAATTCTTTTTTTTTTTTTTAAAGTGAAAGCAAAACTTTTAATGATGGTTTTGCAAGGTCAGGTGTCTAGTATGCAGGCATACCCGGGGACAGTTACAGCAAACAATTTATCCCTAGTGAGCTAGTCCCTCCCCTGGTTCCTCATTGGCTGAGTACTATGGGTCTAGGCTCCGCCCCCTCCGCCCCCTCCCCCCCATCACCTAAATTTCCTATTGGGTTATTTAAAAAGTAGGCTGTGGGCTTTTTAGTTGTCTCCACCTCCCTTTGTCTCTTTTGTGGTGGGAAGGTCTTCCAGGGGTATATGCTTTCTGACACATACTATATACAGTCCTTTTTAAAAAAAATTTAAATTCTTTAATTCTTTATTGTTTAAAGTATTAGTAAGTCTCCTTTTTTCCCCCATTGACCTCTCCCTGGCCACCTCCCACCCTCCAGCACATGCCCTCCCCCCCTTCCCTGTCCCGCCTATCTGTGTCCATTGGTTATGCTCATATGCACGCATATAAATCCTTTGGTTGATCTCTTACCCCCCCTCCCCCCGGCCTTCCCTCATAGGTTGGACAGTCTGTTCAGTGCTTCTATGACTCTGGTTCTATTTTGGTACTTCAGTTTATGTTGTTCATTATATTCCACAAATGAGTGAGATAATGTGATATTTATCTTTCTCTGACTGCCTTATTTCGCTTAGCATAATGCTCTCCAGTTCCATCCATGTTGTTGCAAATGGTAAGAAAACAGGGAAATTAGTGGTGTCTTCAGCAACATCCTTCCAGATGGCTGCCGTTCCTTGTTAAGCTTTTGGTCAGCTTTTTGGCTCAGTAATTGGCTTGCTTTCTCACCTGCATGGGAGAGCTTCTTCCTCTATCAATTTGCTTTAACATGCTTCCGCCATCCTCCTTCCCCTACAGAAATCCCAGATGCCTCTCAGAGCGGTACACAGGTATCCCATTACCCTCTGCTCTCTCGCTCGTGGCTTGGATGGGCTCTCCTCCACCTTAGAACATTCTTTTCTTTTCCTCTTTTTCCTCATCACATAAGGAACGGAACAACTGAGTTTAGACCTATTTTTAGAGATAGATTTTTAAAACAGGAGCACAGAGAATTGCAGTTCAGTGTGATCCCATAGGGGCAGTGCTTTGGGGGACTCGAAACAACTAAGTTTTATGCCACCTCTGACTTACTGTGTGACCTTGGAGCCAGCCACTTGCCCTCTCTGTGTCTCAGTCCCCTGGGGTGGGATCATAATATCTACCATCAAGCAGTGCTCCGAGCATGAATGAATTATTATCCCAAACACCCTTTGAGCTTCTGGGACAAAGGTGCTATGTTAATACACAGTATCCCTCTTCTTCTTCTTCTCATTAGTATTATTCAAACCCAGATGGCATTATTATTGTTGTTGATTGACAGCCCCGCATAGCCCCATTCACGGGTGTCAGAGAGCCAGGCGGTAGTTAACACAAGCAAAAACCATGTTTAAAACAAAGCCCAAGGAACACTCCAATAGTGTATGCCTTGGGCTGCTATTAAAGCCAGAGCAGCTGCGGTGGCAACACGGAGGGACAGGGCAAGGAAATGCATCCCGGAGCACAAAGAGGGGAAAGTGGGTCTTGACACTGATCATATAATCGTGCTGGGCTTTTATAGACACTGGGAGGCCTCAAACAGAATAAATGCTTGAACTTTATCCACGGTTTACAGGCAGGGGCTGTAAAGGTCTTTGTTGCTGTTGCTGCCATATTAATGACCCAGCTTGGGGCGCTGCAGCCGCCGCCGCCGGCCGCTTCTTCCAAAGAAAACAAATCAAAGTGAGTAACTCGATGTCCGGCAATGAGTTTTCCATTATATAAAAATAAGTATAAATCTCTCCCAGTCAGGCAGCCCCACTGCGACGTCGGAGGCTGGTGAAGGGGTCAAGGTGGCTAGACACTTTGAACCCCTGAACTAGCGCATCAAAAAGAGGCTCCTTCTCTGTGTTAATTGCAAAATAAACAGATGAAAATAAACCGTGGTGCTCTGGCTCTGTGGACAGTGTTTGCACCAAAGGAGAGAGGACGGGAGGCTGCTGGCAGGGGAAGGTCTCCCTTGATCTGGTTCTCCCTTACCTTTCCTACTCTGCCTAGGCTGATAAAAACTTCTGAGTAACTGACCCTCCACAGGCAGGGACATTAATCTTCAGCTCCAGGCCATGCCTTGCAACATTAGAGAAGCCTTAATCAAAGTGGTATCTTGCACAGATGCAATTTAGTGCCTTGGAGGCTTTAAAAAATGGTTGTCCATCCATATTCTGGTTGTCTTAACAGAATGTGAGAGTCCTTGGTAAGCGTTAGGAAGCTGAAATGTGGAGGCACATGCCTTGGTGGGGGAATTGGACAAATGAATGAACAATAGCCTGAGCTCCCAGGACGTGGCCAAATGGATGACTTTGGGTAGTTGGGCTGGGAAGGGGTGAGCATGTGAAATAAGGCGAATGAGCATGAAGGAAGAAAGTGGGACACTGGAGTGAGAGAGGGAGAGCTTGTCCCTGGAGGGTGTGTGTGTGTGTGACGAAGGGAATGACAGGGACAGTTAGTGTCAAGGGAAAGACATTAGACATCTGGAGGGGCAGGAGACGGGGCCCTGGAGTGGGAGGCTGGTGATTTCTCCTGAGTGGTGCTGATTATAGGGTCTGCAATCCCCATCCCATCCCATCCCATCCCATCCCCATTCTTCCTTCAGATGCAGCAGAAAGAATCCAACATTCTGCTTGGATGTGGTGCTTTTTCTTCCCTAAAATAGCAGATACGCACCCAGCAAAAGTAAGTGTGTTTCTTTAATCCAAACACTTTGTTATCTTTTCTGTATTTTTATCATCCTTCTCTTCATCCCCAGACCTCTTTCCTTACCTGGGTCCTTTCTGACTATCTTTTCTTTGCTACCAGTGACCATTGATCAGTTCATTCATTCACTCAGTCAACATTGTGGAACACCTTCTACAGTGACTTTCCAGAAACCAAGCATTCTAGATACTACTAAGGTAGGGTCTCTGTCCTGAAGCAGTTCTCTTCCCAGGGTCTGAGACCAACTGGTGCTGAGCTAAGTACCAATACAGAAATAATCACAGAGTCTGGGCCGGTTCGGGTCAGGGTGGGTGAGAGATTGTGGTATGTGTGACTGGGTGGTGATAGTAAGGAAGGATGCAAGGAGAGAGTGGTTGAGCTGAAACATGAAAACCATATGGGAGTTAGATGGAGAAGAAGGGGGAAGGATCTGGCATAAAGAGGAAACAGCATGTTCAAAGAATGGGAGTTGGATTGATGAAAGAGAAAAGACTGAGAGTCAGAACAGCAAAGCAGGTTAAGGAGCCAGGCTCTGGGAATGACAGACTGCCTGGAGAGGCGGGAGCAGAGAATGCAAGAGAGGTGAGGCTGATAGGTGGGCAGGGGCCAGATCACAAAAGGCCTAGTATACCACAATGAGGAGTTCAGACTTGATATTGAAGGTACAGGAATCTACTGAAATGTTTGACGTGTGGGGTGGGTCAGGGACAAGATCAGATTAAAGAGAGATCACTCTGGTTGTGAGATAAATAGACTGGTGGGCAGGGGTGTGAGTAGAGAGACCAGTTAGTTAGAAAGTTGTTGTCATCTCCAGGGCAAGAGACAACCTGGCCCGAGCTAAGCAGGACAGGGGCAAAGAATACAGATTATGTAAAAAGGTGAGTCATCTAAAGAGCAAGGCATGGGAAAAGCAAGGAGAGGATGCCTCCCAGAATTCTAGCAAGTCTAATAAATCCCTCCTCCTGTTTACTCCTTCGTAGCTCCTCTCCTGGAAGGGCACTTCAAACTCCTCTCATTCAAACTCTCTCTCCTTGCGTCTCTGGTTTTGTTCAAGTCTCCTCCTCATACCTTCCTTTCACACACGTACAGCACCATGGCTCCTAACAACTGCTTTTCTCCAATCCTAAAGATCCTTCTCCTCCAAATCTCACTTTCACCTTCTTTATTCTTGCCTTTTTCCAATTCTATGCTTTTCCCAGCTTGCACCACAGTAGAGGATGAACTGGTTTCCAGCCTCTTGCCTTAAGGGCTGCTTGGAAGAAAGAATTGAAGGACTTTCTGGGAGGCAGGATGAGGGAGATTTGGGTGAATTTAAGGCAGAAATAAAATTAAATTGGTCTGGTTTCTTCCCTGAAATAACAGTCCATTGGTAATAGATTTAATGTGCCCACTGGACATTTTCACATGCATACTCCTAAATTTGAGATTTGTTTTTTATTAGAATGGGAGAGAATCTAATTTTCTTGGGCACTTTCATAGTTCAGGAAAGTTTGCCCTAAATTCAATGATTAGATGACTGTTTGCATATGGTCTACGATAAATTGGCATGCCTTCATTTGGTACATACTTGATGTCTCCATGCTTGACACTCTGACCTGGATGAGAGGTGATGACTATGGTTCGGTTGTCAAAAGCAGCTATTGGCTTTTGGAAGTTACACAATTCTCCAACCAGCTGTATGTCCATACTCATAAAAAGATCTCCTGGTGGAGCGAAAACAGCATGGTCCTTTTGACCTAAAACAGTGATACTGTCTCCTGGCTCCAGGCCGGTCTCCTTCACCACTGAATGTTATCTTTTGGCCACCTTTCATGCCTTTGTCAATATGAACTTCTAGAATCTTCTCTCAAACTATCTTCCTTCCATTGCACCTTTTATTTTTTTTATTCTTTTTTAATTTTATTTTATTTTATTTTTATTGTTTTAAGTATTACAAATAGTAGTACATATGTCTCCTTTTTTTCCCCCCTTGATCTCCCCCCGACCTCCCCTACCCCCCAGGACATGCCTTCACCTGCCCACCCTGCCCCCCGACCCCAGTGTCTTATATCCGTTGGTTGTGCTTATATGCAAGCGTACAAGTCCTTCGGTTGGTCTCTTACAGCCCTCCTCGCCCAACCTCCCCTGTCTTCCCAATGTAGTTTGACAGTCTGTTCAATGCTTCTTTGCCTCTGTATCTTTTTCCCACCATTTCTTTCCTTTAAAAAGTTTTGCCTTTGCAGACTGGAAATAAACATATAATAACAAAACAAGACAAAACAAAAAAATGTTTGAGTCCCAATTTCAATGTCCAACAGTTCCTTATGTGTACATGTCAGCATTGATATCTGGATGGTGGGCACATGGTGGCAATGCAGGTCCGACCCTCTCTGGTTTGGTCCTAGGCAACCTGCAGCGGCCATTGCACCTTTTATATCTACCTTTAGGATGGATTCATTCCTCGTGGCCCTGGCACTCCATGCACACAGACTGAACTGGCTGAACCATTCCAGGTCGGATCT
This sequence comes from Corynorhinus townsendii, assembly GCA_026230045.1. Lineage (NCBI taxonomy): Eukaryota > Metazoa > Chordata > Mammalia > Chiroptera > Vespertilionidae > Corynorhinus > Corynorhinus townsendii. Next base: position 127,926,611 of record JAPDVU010000003.1, on the reverse strand, counting down.
GATGAATTCTCATTTGCATTCCAGTACCTCAGCACTCTACTGCTCCTTTCTTACACCTCTGCCTTTGTATTTGTCACATACCATGCTCATTGGTTCTTTGGCAGAGCTAGTTTTTTTTGTTGCACTACTATGTACACCTTCTAAGATTACTGATGAACAACATTTTCACCTCTCCTTTCTCTCTGCATCCTTCCTTCTCCTCCTCTCTCTAAGTCCATCGGGGGAGCCAAAGCCACCACCTGCTCCACCTTCTTTAATTGCCTGTTTTCTTTTGTCATTTAATACCTGTTTCTTTACATCAGAGAGCATTTTGTAAGCTTAAGAAATCTGTTTAAACATCTCTCCTTTATTTAGCTTCTTATCAGGGTGGTACTTCAAGGCCAGCTTCCTGTAAGCCTTTTTCAATGCTTCTTGGATTTGACCCCCAAAACATCATAGTAAGTGGTTTCTTTCACCATTTTGACAGGCAGTGAGCAGGCTAAGGCCTGTGTGGAGGAGCAGGAGAGAGCACATTGCTGTTGAGAACATAATTCTTAAGAGAACAAGAGAGAAGCTGCCTTTCCCCCTGCTCCTTCCCAACCACTGCAGGGAGTGGGAGCACGACTCCTGATTCAGACATTTCGGAAAGACAAGTGGAGACTTCAGAGGAAACATGAGGAGTCATTTTTGTGATTTCCATATTAACAAGTCCAAAGCAGCTTATTTATCACATGATAATGTTCTACTTGGCAATTTCACATCCATTACATTTCCTCTAACCTCACATCAACCTTTTGAGGTAATTATAGTTCCACTTTAGAGATGAAGAAGCTGCTGGTTACCAAACTGGCCCAGGTCTGTGTGAATCCTCAGCCTACAGGTCCCCCCCCCCCCCCCCCCCCCGGCCATGCTCTCCCTCCATTGTCAAGCCAATTCTGTTTAAAAAAATAAAAGTAAAACAGTAATAAGCCACATTAGCCTAACATAAATGTAACCTTACACTTTTTCCTCTGTCTCCTAAAATGTTAGAAATGGATCTCATTCTCTGTATTTTGTTTGAAACAGAGAATTAAAAATGTTTCTTACAGAATTTTGATACTTTTCTCCAGATGAAATATTTGATGTCCTGATAAGTTTTTTGGTTTATGTACTTGTTCCTGACAATAGCATCAAATAAAATCTTTCACTAACCCCATCTTTCAGCCCTTTTCCAAGACAGCTCTTCTGAGAAGTTAATCTTGGAAGAAAATCGTTTACCCACTGTGTAATGGAGACCAGACAGGCTTGATGGGCAGTCACTGGAGATGTAAATAGATAAGGAAGTCCAAAGTGGGTGTGGAGGTGAGAGACAAGTTGGGTGCTGCTGTAACCAAAAACATCCAAATATGAGAATGGCTTTGGGACAGTAGAGGGCAGAAGCTGGAAGGACCTTGAGAAGATTACTAGTAAAAATTTAAAGCATCTCAAAGAGACTGTCAGCAGAATCCTGATGTCTTTGAGAAGGCTATCAGTCCAGGATTACAGGAAAGTGAGAAAAACGTTACTGGCAATTAGAGAGAAGCGATTCCATTATGCAGTGACAGAAAGTTTAGCAACACTCTTGCCTGCAATAATGTGGAAAATAGAAAATGTACCTCATGCAATGGGTAATCTAGCTATGGAGATTCCCAGGCAAGGCTACAGGTCACCCTGGTTTATTTTTATGCTTACATTAAAATCTAAAGGGAGAGGAATAAGCTCAAGAAAAAAAAAAGTTACATATGAAGGAGAGAGAATCTGCTGAGTTTGCATATCCCCTGTTTCTCCAGATGGAAAGCAATGTTGCATTAAGAATGGCTTCTGGAGAAAAGTAAAATTTAGGAAATTAAGGAAAACATGGTGTAAAGATGAAACAGATTATACTTATAAAATTATTTGTAAGACTGTGGAAAGATTTACAGCAATGTCTTAGAGAACTGTTCAGTCAAAACAAAAACAAAAACCCCAGGACTTTTAAGAATCCTTGGCAGCTTCAGCAGAAGCCCAAGGCAGATGGTGATTTATCATAAAGAGATTTGTTGCCTGGCCAGAGTGGCTCAGCTGGTTGAGCGCTGTCATGTGCAATGAAAGGTTGCGGGTTCATTCCTGGTCAGGGTACACAGTGGATTGAGAATTTGATTCCTAGGTGTAGTATACAGACAGCAACTGATCAATGTTTTCTCTCTTTCATCGATGTTTCTCTCTCTCACCCCTCCTCTCTCTAAGCATGTCCTTGGGTGAGGATTAAGAAAAGGAGAAAGATTTATAGATGTGGCTATTTTCTAATGGCATAAACCACAGTATGATTCATAGGAGGCTTTCAAAAGTTTTAAGAGAATGCCCTGGCCAGGTAGCTCAGTTGATTAGAGCATCATCCTGATAGACCAAGCCTGTGGGTTTGATCCCCAGTCAGGGGACATAAAAGAAGCAACCAATGAATGCATAAATGAGTGGAATAACAAACCAATGATTCTCTTCACTCTCTCTAAAAATTAATTAAATTTTTTTTAAGTCTTCGAATTCCCAGACTTTATAGGCTGAAAATAGTCTGAAAAAATGAACCAGTCACAAATGGCAAATTCAGATTACCTTTAATGGAAAAGGAAGAATAATACAGAGAGTAGAACCCAGAGCCTCAGTGAATAATCCCCAGGGTTTGATCTCTAATCAAAGAACTGACCACATGTGGGCTGCCAAATTTCAGGATTACTGTATGCTCCCTACTGTCCCCCTTTTAGAATGAGAGTGTCTATAGCAATTATCCTGTGCCTGTCCCACCATTGCACGCTAAGTGTGTGTGTGTGGTGGGTGGGGGACTAAAGGGTACAGATAAATTGTCTCTTTAATTCCCAGGTTTTCAGGTAGAGATTAACGGTACTGAAAGAATCATGTCTATCACTTTATAGGATGGAGACCCAGCACGCCTTCCTGGCACTTAATAAACTCTGTTCCCTCTGCCTAGAATTGTCTTCCCTCACTTCCCTATATGGTTAATTTCTATTCACTTTCTACAATTCAGTTTAAAAATGATCTCCCCATGACATCTCCCTAGTTGTCATCAGCTCATTAGTGGCCATGTTTTCTGTTTTTCTATAGGATTTATCATGGCTCTTATCATCCTGAACAAAACAATTTACATTCTTGTTTGTCTCCCCCACTGGCCCATGATTTTATCAATGGTGGGATTATGCTTATCCAGACTCATTGCAAAATTAATACAGGTGCTCAACAAATATCTGATGATAAATAAATGTGAGGCTACAGATGGTGTAAGAGCCTTGATGAGGAAAAGTTAAATCCTGAATGGTATGTTCAACAACTGACGGCTGGAGAAGGTGACATGGGGCTGGGGTCCTGTCCTGAAGGTCAGCCTGATTTGGTGTTTAGGAAAACTGAGAGGACTCTGGTTTCCTCCCACATCCCAAAGACGTGCACATTAGGTTAATTGGGTGTCTCCATTGTCCTAGTCTGCGTGAGTGTGGGTGTGTGAGTGCCCCTGCAATGGAAAAGTGTCCTGTCCATGGTGGTCCCGGCCTTGCTCCCTGAGCTCCTGCCACCTGTGAACCTGAACTGGAATAAGTGGGTTGGAAAAGAATTCTTACTTTTTTAAAAATTCATCTTTCTTAAATGTATAATACGTCACATTTATTTCCATGTTTAATATTAGAAAGTATTTGGGGCCTTTATTTAGAACTTTGGTGATGTTTTTGTCACCAGAATTATGCCACGGGAACTTGTCTTACGGCTATCAATCAGCCTACGTAAAATTGGCTTCATTACTCGTGAGCTTGCTTAAAGCCACAGTTTCCAAGAACCTATCGACAATGTTAAGTGAAGACTTACTGTACTGAACAAGTAGTAAGAGAACGTAGGAAATAGCTTCATTTGTGTATATGGAGATGGGCACTGTGTTCTCCTAACTCCGTGGCTGGCAAACTGCAGCTCGTGAGCCACATGCGGCTCTTTGGCCCCTTGAGTGTGGCTCTTCCACAAAATACCATGGCCTGGACGAGTCTATTTTGAAGAAGTGGTGTTAGAAAAAGTTTAAGTTTAAAATATTTGGCTCTCAAAAGAAATTTCAATCGTTGTATTGTTGATATTTGGCTCTGTTGACTAATGAGTTTGCCAACCACTGTCCTAACTAAACTCTTTAGCATTTAGGAACCTGAATGGGGCACTAGGAATGGTGGAACTCTGAACATCAAATACCTGGGGACCACTTCAGACCTAAACTCTTCTGTTGGGAGAAACTAGCGTGGAGACCCGAGTTAAGCTCTGTGGGACCAGAGATTGGCTGTGCCTTCCTCTGTCACTGCTGGAATGCAGTATGCACCAACAAAATTTTTTTTATGGTTGATTGCTATTATCATATGGAAGGGAGAAGGTTAGGGGATATTTGGGAAGTTTCCCAATGTTGCCTAAAGCATAGGATTTAAGAAAAACAAATGGTGTGAGTTTATCGAGTGGGGGTGATATTGTAAGGCAGGTTTTGTTACCTCAGGATGGTGGTCTCCAAAGGCCATGTCTCTGAGACCTTTCTCCAGAGGCTCCCACATGTGGTTGGGACTGTTCTCCTCTAATTCTCAGTAAGGCTCACATCTGAGAGAGTATGAGACAGAAGCCCACAACTTCCGCTGCCACGGAAACTCCATCTGAATGCCTGGGAACTAGAGTTTTGAGGGGGAGGGAGGTGATCTACATTGAGCCCAAAATAAGATTTATTGACATGATTGGTATTTCTTTCTTCTGTTTCCTCCTATGAGAATCTCATAGTCAAGACCTAGAAATTATTACAAATAGGCACATTCTAGTTCAACAGAACTTATCCAATGACAGTGTTAGAGGGTCCCCTGTAAGATATGTTTTCAGAGGGGCCAACAAGGCCTCTTCCCCTACCACAAGAGCCCTTTCAGCACAAAGTTGCCACTGGCTATAACAGTGGCTTGGTGAAAATTAGAAAAGTCATTCTTTCAGGGGACACAGCTCTGTGCCAGGGAGTATGGCTTGGTGAAGAGGGTGCATAGTGGGTTGACAGTTTCACTCACCCCCTTGACTTCAAGCTCCATGTCAGAAATAATCTACACAATCCAGATGAAAGTCCTCTTGAAGTCCAAAATTCTACCATTTGGATACCATTCTTTATGATTGGATGAAAGTATTATTACTTTTCATGAAGTGCAAGCACTCTTAAATATTGAGTACATATCCAGCTCCTATCAGCCATCATTTATTACTCTTTACTAATGACAAAGAATTGTGACAGAGACAGGGGAGGAGCCTCCAGGCAGAGAGACCTGAGCTTGGAAGCCCCCATGGAGAAGAGGCTGCTTTTGGGAGGCCCTAGAACAAGAATGCCAAACTCAAAGGCTAAGATAGGCCTAATAAACAAGGTTTAAGTTTATGTGGGCCACACACACACAAAAAGCTTCAATTTTCATAGAAACGTAGGTTTATTTCGATAGAGACATGCTGAATACAAAGGGCTGAAATAAATGAGTAATCATTAACATAAAAATAATAAAACATTTTAATAAAAAATATTTTTTTCTTGAACATTAATTTACCAGATACTGAATAACTGCACAAATTAATAAGTGTAATGCAAATACACCTATTTTTCTTGTTTTCCGAAAGTAAAATATTTCCTGTTGTGCACACCAAACAAGTCAGTCCAAGACTAATGATGTGGCAATCAGCTGCTAAAATATTTGCTGCTAGTATTAGTGGAGAGAAATGGTGCGCCTGCGCGTAAGGTGCATAAGGGAAATGAATGCAACACGATTATAGCAATCAGTCATTAGCGAACATTTTAGTTCATTATTAATAATTATGTATACAGGATATTGTAAAAATTAAGTTATAAAATTTTTATTAAAACGTTTTTTACATACCGTTATATTGGCTGGGCCACAAAAATATTCATTGTGAGCTGCATACAGACCGTGGGCCACGGGTTTGACATGCTTGCCCTAGAATCTCAAGGAGGCTGAGGTTCATGGGAAGGGGTGGGAATGGGGGGTGGAGTAGGAGGTCCAAGGACCAGACCACATTCCATTCACCAATTTCTTTCCAATGGTAATATAGCTGTTAGAAACTTTAAAATTATATATGTGGCTGCCTTATATTTCTATTGGACAGCACTGCTTTAGAACTTCACATAGTACCGAGCACCTAGAAGATGCTCATAGATGTGATTTGAAATGAAATGGAGCTAAATGTACCACAATCACATTTCTAAGAGCTGTGACTAATACCTTTTTTTTTTTTTGTATGCAGTACTTCTTTCTCTAACTGGCTATTTTTTGTTTACTTCTTCAAAAATTCACAGTTGCTGAGAATAAAAGATTAATACAATAAGCTAAAATATACCTCCATATATTTTCTGTAAAACAAATATCCTCATCTCCCTCTTCCTTATTTCCTTCTCTGGACTGTACCACAGTCTCTCAAGTACAGTGCGATAGCTGGTCACACGAGGAGAGAAGATAATTTGTCAACTTTGGATTCTTTCTGTAGATGTTGAAATTGATTCGTAATTCTAAATTGTCTAAACTCTAAATCCTTTATGAGGGCCCACCATGGATTCAAAGTCTATATCTATAGAAAATACAGCAGAGAGCAGAGGATGTAGTTAATGACTTTCTGTTAAATGAAGTAAATGAATAAAGCTTTGAGATTGAATTAGGAATACAGAGGGAAATAACGATTTGGAGAAAAATGTTAGGCTCCCCCCCCCCCCCCCCCGCCCCGAATCATTAGGAAGAAAATAATCTCACAGTGTTAATTCTCTTTTTAGTTCTCTTATCCATGTTTTCATATGTGGCTTTTGCCCACCCCATCCCCTATGTCGACAGAAGGAGCTCTATGGTGACCATAGCTGGCCCAAGTGAGTGTGGCTGTGTGAGGAGGTCACACTGGCTAGGGCTTTTGGGGAGGGGTACAGCGAGAAAGAGGGGTGTAGACAGGCGCCAGAGGAGTCTGTGGTTTTGTTTGTTTGTTTAATTACTTGTTAGAATAGATTTAGTTTCTCTCCCCAGATTAGATACAGATTTGAGATGAATTTTAGATGTTTTTAGGACAAAAATGCTACTCAGTTGAATTTCTGTTTTGGCCATAGTCTTGTAACTGAGCTGAGGGGTAGAAGGCACAAGTAACTCCCACCAGAGTGAATCCCTTTTTGTTTCTTCCATGTCACAGAGCTTGCATTCTGCTCCTGAGGGAGAAATAGCATCCTGAAGGATGGACAATTAGGTAAATATTTTTGCTCAGAAAACATGCCATTTGCTTCTATTTTCCTTGATAAATTATCTTTTTCCTGTCAAAAAGAGACCAAAAGAAGGAAGCCTTTTCTGAGATAGAATCATCTACACTAATAAAAGAGAAACATGCAAATTGACAATCACTCTGCTACATCCACCAGCCAATAAGGAGCGAGTATGCAAATTAACCCAACAAAGATGGAAGAGCTATGGAACTGGAGTGAGCAGAAGGCTTGGGTTGCCCCCAGTGATGGAGGAAGCCAAGTTTCCTGCCCGCCCTGGCTGGCCCTGGCCTCCACTCAAGGAGACGCTGAAAAAAAGAAAAAAAGAGGGACTGGGAGCTTGGGTCACTGGGGTGTGTGGCCAGCCTGCAAATAGCCATCAGTCCCTCACTCAGGCTGGCCAGGCAACCCAGTGGGGACCCCCACCCTGAAGGGGCTGTGGCCAGCCTGCAAACAGCCATCAGCCCCTCACCCAGGCTGGCCAGGCACCCCAGCAGGGACCCCCATCCTGAAGGGGGTGTGGCCAGTCTGAAAACAGCCCTCAGCCCATCACCCAGGCTGGCCAGACACCCCAGCAGGGACCCCCACCCTGAAGGGGGTGTGGCCAGCCTGAAAACAGCCCTTAGCCTCTCACCCAGGCTGGCCACACCCCCATGGCCTGATCCCTGTAAATGGGCAGTCAAACATCCCTCGAGGGGTCCCATATTGGAGAGGGTGCAGGCTGGGCTGAGAGACACCCTCCCTCCCCCCATCCCGTGCACGAATTTTGTGTACCAGGCCTCTAGTAATAAATAAAGAGATATGATTGGATTTTTGTAGATGTTAAAGCATTTAAACATGCTAAAGCTTGAAGTAGTTAAGTGTTTTTCCATATTTTTAACTTTTCTGAGAAGAAAAAAATAAAGTCCATGTAACACCTCTTCTCTTTTAAAAGACTACAGTGAAATTGAGGAAGGAAATGAGACAGTTGTCCCAAATCATTTTGCCTTAATGATTGTAGAAGCCACACATTTACAAAAGGCATATTGGGCTATCTTGCTGGCTTCATGCATAGTTAGCTTAATGGCCATGATATAAGACAAACTTCATGAAAAAACTGTGTCCACTGCTTTCCCTTTATTTATAAACGCACAGAGTAAATATAATATACTAGAGGCTTGGTGCATGAAATTTGTGCATGGGGGGGTTTCCCACAGCCCAGCCTGCACCCTCTCCAATCTGGGACCCCAGATCAGGCCTAAATGAGCAGTCGGACATCCCTCTCACAATCCAGGACTGCTGGCTCCCAACCGCTCACCTGCCTGCCTGCTTGATTGCCCCTAACTGCTTCTGCCTGCCAGCCTGATCACCCCCTAACCACTCCCCTGCAGGCCTGACTGCTCTCCTACTGGCCCGATTGCCCCTAACTGCCCTCCCCTGCAGGCCTGGTCCCCTCCCCCCACAACTGCCCTCACCTGCTGGTCTGGTCACCCTTAACTGCCCTCCCTTGCAGGCCTGGTTCCCCCCAACTCTCCTCCCCTGCAGGCCTGATTGCCCCCAATTGCCCTCCCCTGCCGGCCATCTTGTGGCATCCATCTTGTGTCCACATGGGGGTGGCCATCTTTGACCACATGGGGGTGGCCATCTTGTGTGTTGGAGTGATGGTCAATTTGCATATTACTCTTTTATTAGATAGGATTGCAGTTGCTCAGGGAAGATATTTAGATAAACAAAAATTGACCATGCAGTCAGTAAACCATAGGTACTGTGTATCTTCTCAATATCGCACGCCATATGATTCATTCATTAATCACCTCAGTTGACATGCATTCAGTGCATTGCACAAAGAAGAAATAAATATCTTATCCTGTAGAATCTGGAGGCAACTTCCCAACTTAAATGATTTTTGATCAAGGTCTTGAAGATTAAAGGTGTGGCAAGAGGGCCAACCTGACAGAAAGAAGAGCATATGTACATATACAGCTAATAAGTGATAGGCATAATTCTAAGTGTTGTGAGGGTAGAAATGGGTATAACATAGTTGTTATGTCCAAGGAACTTAAAATGTAGTTAAAGAGAAAGAATATACACATGAGACATTGATTGATAGTTCTTATTAATAGTTTCAAATAGTTATATTTGGAAAATGTATTATTATGTCTGCCTGTATCTCCCAGGCATTCTGCAAGGTAATTTGGGTAAGTATTGTTAAGGTTTAATTTATAGATGAGAAAATTGAGGTTCAGAATAATGGACATGTATTTGTAGAGCCAGGTTTCTCTTTATTGAGTCCAGTGCTCTTTCTAGAACCCCATTTGTTAACCTTTATAAAAATACCAGAGTTATTATTCAGCTATTAAAAGGAATGAAGTATTGCCCTAACCAGTTTGGCTCAGAGGATAGAGCGTCGGCCTGCAGACTCAAGGGTCCCAGGTTCGATTCTGGTCAAGGGCATGTACCTTGGTTGCGGGCACATACCCAGTAGGGAGTGTGCAGGAGGCAGCTGATTGATGTTTCTCTCTCATTGATGTTTCTAACTCTCTATCCCTCTCCCCTCCTCTCTGTAAAAAATCAATAAAATACATTTTTAAAAAAATAAAAGGAATGAAGTATGGCTACATGCTTCAATGTGCATGAACCTAAAACACATCATGGTAAGTGAAAGAAGCAGACACAAAAGATCACAGAATATGGAATACTGTATGATTCCATGTATATGGAATATCCAGAATATGCAATTCTATAGAAACAGAAAGATTTGTGGTTACCAGGGGCTGGAGCCAAGGAGAAATGGGGAGTAACTGCTTGATGGTATGGGATTTTATTTTGGGGTGATGAAAATATTTGCAACCCTGCCTGGGTAGTTCAGTTGGTGAGAGCATCATTCCATACACCAAAAGGTTTGGGGTTCAATTCCTGATCAGGAATACATACCTGGGTTGCGGTTGGATCCCCAGTAAGGGCATCTATGGAAGGCAGCCGATCTCTCTCTCTCTCTCTCTCTCTCTCTCTCTCTCTCTCTCTCTCTATATATATATATATATATATATATATATATATATATATATATATATATTTCCTTTGGTGAGCATTTAAGATAATGACATGCACACCACTCTCCTCTCCCCAGCCCCTCCTAACTGGGTTAAGAGTCACTGTGGAAGATAATGGGAAGTTAACAATTCTAAACGGGCTGGCATGATGAGAACTGCATTTTAGAGAGAGCATTAGTAGCAAGAGGATGGGATATAAATGAAGAATAACATATAGTCCTGCCCTAAAGGATACAAAAACCTAGCTCCAGAGACACTAAACACACACAGTGTAAAGGACAAAGGGCCTTCGGTGGCAGCCCAGGAAAGAGCACATGGGACTCACACCAGAAGAGTGGCATACTATTGTGGAAAGTGCAGGAAATGAGCTGGAGGACTGGGTTTTGTCACTTTAGCACTGTAGGCCTCAATTCTCAACCTTTAAAAGTGAAATAATGACAATATCTACTTCACAAAGCTGTTACAAGAATTAAATTACAAGGCCTATATGAAAATGCTTTTTTGATTATGTAGTTGCGCGCCAATACCAAGTACCAAGATATATATTGTATCTCTGAGCTACAATTTACTTTAGCAGTAAAATTAATGACATGGACTTCTTTGCTCTTTACCTGCCGTAAATTATTCATGTGAGCAAGGTCAAAGGAGGGCAGCTTTATAACTTAGAAAGAAACACCAAATCTTCTAGTTGGAAGGCATCTTTGAGGTTATTATTTCAGTCTCCCACTCAGTGGAGGAATCCTCTTTACAAATGCTTGCCCTGCGTGGCCATCCTGTCTCCACTTGAATGCTTTCCACAGCGGAGGTGTTACTCCCTCGTTGCACATCTCAGCCATGGTGGACCACAGGAATCATTATAAATAGCCCTGAAATCAGACTCCCTCCAAGTTCTTTCCATTTGTCTCAGTTCAACCTTCTGGAGGAACACAACACTAATTCACTCCCTTTACCCTCTGACAGCTCGTCAAGGCTTTGAAAACAGCTATCAGGAGGCTCAGCTGCCTCCCTGGGATAAACAGCCCCAGTGTTTTTAACTGCCCCTCACAACATGATTTCTAAAACCCTTCACTAAACTGGCTGGCCTCCCTGGAAGGCTCACTACTTTGTCAATCTCCCTTTTAAAATCTGATGCCACCTCCCTGCCACCACTTCTAAATGGAAACAACCTAAATATCTAGGGGTCAGTTGATTGAAACATATTAAGGCATAGCCACATGATAGTAGGTTGTGTAACTATTAAAACTGTGTTTTCAAAGAACATATAATGAATTGGACAAGTAAGTCAGAATATAATGTTGATTTTTTAAAAAGAATATAAACTAAGCCACATTTTTAATATTTCCCTCTATATGCCTCCATCTCACACAAAAAAGACTTACAAGAACATACAAAAATGTAATTTTTGTTTTTATTTTTCTATATTTCTAATATTTCTACAATGAATATATTTTGCTTTTATAATTAAAAAAAAATGCAAAGGCCCACAAAGCTTAATATGAAGGAGAAACATGGTGCCTAGAACCAACCTTGATGCCCTAATGGAGGCAGGATGATGGACCCCCACAGCCCTTGGTAGGACCATCGAGCTTCCCTCCATACTGTCTACCAAACAGTAATGCTGTTTTTTGTAGCAATGTCAGAATTTTTGACTCACATTGAGCTTTCTGTTAACTAAAAATCTTCAGACTTTTTCACATTAACTATTGTCAGTAGTTTAAATGACTGAGTTGTTTTGTAAGAATCAAAATGAAAAACTTTCACTTTCCCTCATTAAATTCCATTGTGTTTATTTTGGTTCCTTGTTCAGGCAAACCATATCCTGTTTCTGTCAGGAAGCATATTACTCATACTTCTTCATTTTGTGTCTTGCCACATTTATATATTGTCAAGTCTTTCATGTCATTGAAAGATTTTTAACAGAACAGGTCCCCAAACAAGGACCAGTGGCTTCTTGTTCTATGTACCTCCCTTGTGTGTCTTGGCTCAGTCATTCAATGTTTTCTGGATACAGTGCTTTTACCAGCTGTGCCTTTACCTAGATATATATCATCTAGTCTTAATCTATTCATTTTACCATGAGAAACTTTGTCAAAAGCCCTGCTGAAAGATTCCCTACCTCTGGGACGGTCTGGTCAGTTTTGGAACCCTTTTCAAAAGAGAAAAAAAATGATGTTTGTATGACATGGTTTGTTCTACATGAATTTGTGCTGGCTTCTTGAGATTACCACTTCCTTTTTGAAGCGATTACAATCTAACTCTTCAATAACTCAAGTCAGAGTTTGCTGGAGACCAAAGTTAAACTCAACAGTGCAAATGTTTCAGAACCTATATATTCCCTCTTTGACAACTCGGACAGTTGCCCATCATTAATCCTTTGACATTCACTCCCGAGATTTCTTAAAGATTATTGCCAATAGTTCTGTGATTAAATCTACAAGTTCTTTTAGTCCCTAGGATGTAATTTGTCAGGACCTGGAGACTTGAGCTTATTTAGAGGCAAGTTATTCATTTTCTAAGGAGCTTCACAACTAGAGCTGCAATTTTCTCTTTACCTTGTTTATACTACCCTTTCCAGTTTGAAGATCCTTCCTGGAGATAGAGAAGATGGAAGCTAGGCAGGAGTTGAATAATTCTGCTTGGCATCTGTGGTCTGCTAGCATTACACCATCTGCCCCACACACTGGCGCTGGCCCTTCCCTATTCTTCCTGCTCAGAATGTGGTTGCACAAAGCTCTTTTTGCTGTTCCTGAGCACTTGTTGCAAGTCTCAACTCATTCTGAGCCCCAGCTTTGCTAACACTATGACTACACGCCTCTGACAGTCTTTGCTTTTCTTCTCTGGTTCTGTGCCTCTCCTTCACACTTTTGTGAAGGTTCTTTGAAAACCTGTGAGTGCTGGAGGGCTTCCTCCGTTGGCTCTGGTCTTCCCTTTGCTTCCCAGTCAGAATCACAGGAGACTGTACTGTAAGAATTTAATTTGGTAAAGAATGTTTCTTTAATAAGCCTTCATCCTCTTATCCTTTTAAAAATAAAACAACAACAACAACAAAAACAGGATAACAACAAAACCTCTTCAGGCATATTTTCTGTCACAGATGCAAATAAGGTCTGACAAGCAACTGGTACTTTGCATTTAAGCTCAACTGTCCTAGAAAGATATGAGAAATGATTAAAAATGTTGCTTAATTTGTTTCAAGTAAGGATATAGAGGAGCTGTTTCTTTCCAGTTTATTGTGCAATGAGAAAGAGAGGAGAAGGCAGAAATTAAAGGAAGAAGGGAAATTAATATTGAGTACCAACTACATGATTTCACTTAACTGTCATGTCAGTCCAGGAAACACTTTCTTGATTTTAGAGTTGGAAAAAATGAAGCTTAGGTTAAGTAACTTGAAATAATTTTGTTCGTGATCCAATAGGTAGAGAGCCCAGAGCTGGATTCAGTCAGTATGACTCTTCCCTTCATGCTTTGGTAGGTAAGCTACTCACAAGGCTACTCAGCCCAGAGTTGGATTTTTTGGACCAAACAGCATTTTAAAAAATTTGAATATATTGCCAACATTTACAATTTAGGAGATTTTACATCAAATTTCAGATTTCCAGTTTCTTACAAAATTTCCGGACCCAACATTTCCCCCCATGGCAACCATTGGCCACGCTGAGTAGTGATGATCCCTTTCCATCCCTCTCTAGTTTCCATATCCCCACTTCTTCCTTCCTGTATAGTATCTGCTTGGTCTTGCTAGGTATTGGAGTTTTCTGTGCCCAAGGCCATGCTGCTGCACCATTGTTTTTCCTGGTTTTAGAGAGAAAGTCCTCTGCCATATGGAAAAGAAGGGAACAAAGGTTATGAAAAGCACAGATATGTCTCTTACACTCAATTCAGCCTTATTATTCCCATGGAAATGGGGGTCCCAGAAACTCAAGGGGTTCCAAAAAGAATGTGCTTATATTATTGAGTTTGTCCTCCATTCCCACTAATGTGCTCACTTTTTGTACTATGTTTCTTAAACCACAGAGTCTAACAAGAATATAATTTCAGACCTTAAAACCTCTAAGGATGGGCAACAGTGTTTCTTCCTATGACTCTTTGAACAGGAGTCTCAGGCATGATCAAAGCCCATGCTCTCCCAGAATCCCCAACTAAGCCATTTTGGCTGGACACTTCTAATAGATCATCAGAAATACATAAAGCTGGATGGACCATAGGCTGGGAATCAGGAAACATGTCTCTTAGTCTTGTTCTGTCACTGTAAGGGCACCAATGCGCAGAATATTACACTAATACAGACCTGGGGAGGTAAGTCCTAAACAAGGGCCGGTAGTAAGAATGAAGTTAGAGGAGGCATCTACATGGCATTTTGAAGGAAGGGAGCCATTCACTGAGTCAGTCATTCGATATATACTTATTATGTGTCCACTACATGTCTGACACATTACAATGAGGATTTGAAAGTGAACAAGACAGACAAAAATCCCTATCATCACAGAGCTTACATTTTAGTAGGGAAAGACAGATGATTACAAAAAAATAAGAAAGTGAAAATTAAAAAAAGAATTTATCTATAATAACCTATAATAACAAAAGCATAATATGCTAATTAGACCGGACGAAGCCTGGGCTGCAAGGGCCAAGGCAAGCTGCTGTGGCTGTGAGGGCTGATCCCCTTGCATGAATTTCATGCATTGGGCCTCTAGTATATAAATAATATATAACATAATATTATATATATATGCCTAAGCGACCGAACGACCGGTCAACTGGTCGCTATGACGTGCATTGACCACCAGGGGACAGACTCTCAACACATAGGATTAGGCTCCCTCCTGTCTGGATCAGGCCTGCAGGGATCGGGCCGAAACCAGCTATCCAACATCCCCTGAGGGGTCCCAGATTGTGAGAGGGTGCAGGCCAGGCTGAGGGACCCCACCAATGCATGAATCCATGCACTGGGCCTCTTGTGTATGTGTGTGTGTGTGGGGGGGGGGGGGGGGCGGGGTGGAAAGAGAGAGAGTGTTTGGTGGTGATAGGCTATGGGAAAAAATGTGTCAAGCCAGGTAATTCCTGCTAGAGAGCTTTGAGACTAGAAAAGGATATTTAGAGTAGTTGAAGCCTCTTCACTGGGAAGGTGATATTTGAATACAGACCTGAAGGAAGTGAGGAAGTAAGCCATGTAGATATTTAAGGAAGAGCATTTAGGCAGAGGGAAGAGCAAGTGCAGGCCTTGAGGTGGTACCATGCTTAGCATGTTTGAGATGGAACAAAGGCCAGCATGGTTGCAGTGGTGTAGGCAAAGGAGAGAGCAGTTGGAAATGGGGGTGGGACCGGCAACAGAACCCCAGACCATGGAGGGACATGCAGGCCATTGTAAGCACTTTGATTTTTGCTCTGATTGTCATGGGAGGCAGGGAAGTGACATGATCAGACTTGCACTTAACAGGATCACCCTGAGAGCTCTGTTGATAACAGACTATAGGCAGCAAAGGTAGAAACAGGGAGACCAGTTAGGAGGCTATTACATGGTTGAATAAGGAGGTAGTCTTGGAAATGGTGAGATATGGTTATATTGTATACATACTGTATTTCGAAGGCAAAGAGAACAGGATTTGCAGAAGGATTAAAATAGAATATGAGAGGAGAGAGAAAGGTAGGACTGTAGGATTCTACCTTGAACAACCAGAAGAATGCCATTAACTGAGGTTGGGAAGGCTGTGTGGGAAGAATGGGTTTTGGTATCAAAACTAGGAATTGTCTTGGATACATTCAGATGCCTATTAAACACTGTTACTATAAGGATACCAGAGATTTTGAATAGGCAATTGGTATGTACACATCCTATCTAATAAAGAGGGGATATGCTAATTGACCCTCACACCATCACAAAGATGGTGGCACCCACAGCCAATAAGGAGGGAATATGCTAATTGACTATCCTGCCCTCAAATATGGCGGCACCCACAGCCACAAGATGGCGGCACCCTGTCCCCTCAGCCCCATCAGGGCGCCTGCCTCTGGAGTCCCCCAGTCCTCTCAGTCCCTCAGCTGCCCAGGGCTGGCCTGAGGCACAGGCAAGCCTTGGATGGCAGCTGCCCAGCCACCCAGGACCGCCCAAGGCTCAGGTAACCAGGGCCAGCCAAGGCTTGCGCTGCCAGCAGTAGCAGCAGCAGAGGTGTGATGGGACATTGACTCCCGCCCCTGAGGGCTCCCGGACTCTGAGAGGGAGCAGGCCAGGTTGAGGGACCCCCCGCTCCACTGCATGAATTTTCATGCACTGGGCCTCTAGTGTAATTATAAGCGAGGCATCATAGGTGTATTGATTATACTTAAAACCATAAACTGGATGAGTCACCAAGGAAGAGAGAGTATTTAGAAAAGAGGAGAGGTGCAAAGACTGGGCCCTGGGCATCCTAACATTAAGAAATGGGGAATAAAATAAAATCAGCGAAGGAAACTGAGACGTGTCCAGGAAGAAAGAAGGAAAATACAAAGAAGCCAAGTGAAGGAAGTAAATTAAAGAATGAGGTGATCTAGTCTGTCCAATGCTGCTGAGGGGCTATGTTGAGGACTTAGAAATGACCATAGGTTGTAATAATGAAGAGATTTTTGGTGATCTTGATAAGAACATCTTAGCAGTAGCAGAGGGAATGGGAGGGTAGGGTGCTATGAAATCCTAACTAGGGAATGTGCCAAAAGAGAGATTGGATACTGTGAGTATAAACAACTATTTAAAGGAGTTTTACTGTGTAGAGAAGAAGAGAAATGGGATGGTAGCTGGAGGAGGAAGTAAGGTTACAAGAGGCTCTCTCTCTCTCTCTCTCTCTCTCTCTCTCTCTCTCTCTCTCTGTATGTGTGTGTGTGTTTGTGTGTGTGTGTGTGTGTATTCTTTTCTCAATAGAGTGGTGAGGATGTCTAAGTGAATTTGAGGAATGGGATCTAGTGAATATGTAGACAGTGGCATTTGTAAGAAGCAGGGCCAGCTCATCCATGGTAATAGTATAAAGGTGAGGTAGGTGGCACATGGAATGACAGAAACTTATAATTGTAGCAGATCTCATCAGCTAGCTAAAAATAGAGTGGGTAATAAAGGGAAAACTCAGAGATATAGGTCCAAAGGCCCATAGAGAAGTTGGTAAGGGATAGATATGGGTAGTTCTAGTAATTGAATCTGAGAGGACACCAAGTGGAGGCACCTTTTATTTTTATTTATTTTTTATATTTTTATTTCAGAGAGGAAAGGAGAGGGAGATAGAAACATCAGTGATGAGAGATAATCATTAATTGGCTGCCTCCTGCATGCCTCCTTCTGGATAATGAGCCCGAAATCCAGGCATGTACCCTTGACAGAATTGAACCTGGGATCCTTCAGTCTGCAGGCCCATGCTCTATCCACTGAGCCAAACTGGCTAGGGCAAGGCACCTTTTAAACAATGAGACAGAGTAGACCTGAGAGCCACAATTAGAAATAAAGCTGGTGGGAGTTGTCATCACAGCCAGTGCCCAAAAAACATAAGATTGGATGAATTCTGTGAGAGAGAGTGGGGGAGAGAAAGGGGGGGAGGGTGGAAGGGAGAGAGAGAGAGAAGCACAGGTCAAGGAGTGGTTCTGCAGGATACCCTAGGAGCATGTGTGCATGTGTGTTGTTGGTTGGATTGGGGAGGCAGCAAAGACAGAAAAAGATCATTGTTTCAATTGTCAGTTCAAAGATCATTGCTTCAATTGTCAATTCATACTTACTTTCTTGCCCAAAGAAGTAAAGACAACTGAGCATGCATTGGAGAGTACTTCCTGAAGGAAGGAACCATCAGCTAGATCACCAGCTTCAAGAAAGCCAAGGAGGTTGGGGAGTGGTGGCTTGGTAAAGTCACCAGATTTAAGAAGAAGGTCACTGGCTTTCTAGGGAACAGTGACAATAGAGGAAGTTGGGCATATGCCCAGTTGCAAGGGCTTAAGGTGTGATTAAAGAAGTGAAAAACCATATTAATACCTCTCAGGATCAAGCAAAACATCTAAGGGAGTTCTAGGATGATGTCAGAAGAGGGGCCATGGAGAGGGCGAGATCCCAGAGAGGCAGGGGCTGCGGTGTGGCTCACATGATTCTCAGCAGATTTCTGTCTATGCTTCCTTGTGGCATAGCTGGAAGTTCCAACGGGTGGTGGAAGGACATGTCAAGACCTTTCATTTGTCCCATAGCCTCCTGGCAAGATTATCCTATCTAATAAAGAGGGAATATGCAAATTGACCATCACTCCATGACAAAGATGGTAGCGCCCACAGACAATAAGGAGGGAATATGCAAATTGAGGCTCACTCCATGACAAAGATGGCGGCAGCAGGGCTGGGACCCTTGTGTTGTCGCCACAGTGACGATGCAGGCGTTCCACCCCGCCCCACCCATGGAGGGCTTGTGGGCAGCGTACAGGTGCGGAGGCGTGAAGCAGCCGGGGCAGGGTGGAATGCCTGGCTTTGTCGCCAAGCCAAGGTGACGAAGGCAGACATCCTGCCTTACCTTGGCCGCTCCAGGCCGGTGGGCAGCGTGTGCAGGCGCCCCTCCCCACCCAGGCCGCTCTGGGCCTGTGGGCACTATGCGTGGAGAGCCCCTGGGCGGGAGAGGCAGGCTGGTGGAGGGCAGCCTATACTCCCCACATGGCGGCGGTGGCAGCCGTGAGCACTCCCAAGTGGAGCCTGTGGACCGAGCTGAAGTAGCACCTGCAGGCCATCAGCACTGAGGAGTGGCTGCGCAAGTCCTGCCTCTTGGCCCAGAAGGTGCGCAATTACAAGGACAGTCACCATGGTGGGTCAGATTGATGTCCTCCTGGCTGCACCACGGGGGTTTGTGGATCTGCACAGTCGCAGGCCTCCAGTGTGCGCATCCTCTCCTCCCCCGCTGGCATGTGAATGTCCCCCAGCACACTGTCATCCACACACACCTGCAACAGTCCCGGACCATGGTGTATGCAAGTTCCGCCCTGCCCCCCGCCGCACTTCCATCAACCCCAGCATGCCTACATCCCCCACAGTTCATGTGCATGTCCTCTCCTGCACGCTCACGCTCTTTGGAGAGTATCTGGGTGTTCTGGGTTCTGAGGGTGGGTGCCTGTGAGATGACAGTGAGAGGACGGAGTGGTGATGCCCTGTTCCCATGGAGGCCAGTGTAGCAAGGAGATCACCTCCGTGGGGCTAATGCAGGTGCTGTGGTGGAAGCAGGTGCGGACAGACACACCTGGTGGGTGCAGGCGACCCTCGTTGAGGTGCCTTCAGTCAGCATTCAAGATTGGGACCCAGAGGAGGCGAGGAGTTCCGTCCTCTCAGTGAAACGGTGGGATAGTTGGGGCAACTGCAGAGGAGGAATGTGCACTTTGGGTGCCGGCACCCATGAGTGAGGGCTGCCCTGACTGAGCCTCACTTGCTTGGGTCTTAGCACATTTCTTGCTGGCAGCAGGTAACAGGATGTGCTTTTCTGAGTTAATGAGAGAAAATGTTGATTCTCCCGCTGCCTGCGAAGGTGGAAAGTGGAGTGGGGAGACATTCGGGGAGTGAGCGAGGTTCCCTATCTGGGGGTTCCAAATCCGCTGTTGGTTCCTTTCACTGCTGACTAGAGATATACAGGGTGTCCCCCCAAAATGTATACACATTTTGAATACTTACTAATTCCAATGGGTTTAAGCATGAAAAGAAACAACAATGGAGCTGTCATCTGTTAAAAGTACGGGCACAAACCAGCAGTCGGACATTCCCCAAAGGGTCCTGGATTGGAAAGGGTGCAGGCCGGACTGAGGCCCCCTGGCCCCCATGCATGAATTTCGTGCACTGGGCCTCTAGTACACAATAAGGAAATGTGAAAGTGAGATGCATGGTGTCCTAAAATCCCCCAGACCTGTCTGGGTGGAGCTTCCAAAGCTGGGAGGAGAGAATGTGAAGCAGTACAATGTAGATGCTGCTTTCCTCATTCTCTTTCTTATTTACTTTTCCACATGCCTCCAAGTCTGGATGTAAATGTGTGTCTCTGCAAAGTGTTCTAAGAAGGTTCTACTCAACATGAGAAGGCCAAGAATTTCCTCTTGGAGATGGAGACTTCAGGGCTGGAACCTGCACATTAGGGGAATAACAAAGCATCACACTTTGGATCCTAAACCATGCTCCTAGTGGCATCTTGCAAAGGCCTTCATGGACACTCAGAGCCCAAAACTTTAGCCACAGTTGAAGAGAACAGACTCATGTCTCCTCTCCTACTATTTATTCCTCTTGTGCTCTTAGAAAAGGTCTCATTAAGCCTTCAGGGAGAAAGCACCAGTGAAAATTTTTACTCTGGAAAACCTTCTAGGTTTCTTTTTATATTAAAAAGATATATGTATTTATTAATACATTAAAATTTTATTAATATATTAAAGTGCAGAAATTAAAGTTTAAAGAAACCACCTCTCCAGTTAAGGCAAAGTCATTTTCATATAATAAAGCAGATATTGAGTACTTTAAATATGCAGGTCACTGGGCCACATGCTTGAAATGTATTATCAGACTTAATCTTCAAAACAAATTGATGAGGAAAGTCTTCACTGCTCCCATTTTATAGATGCAGAAAGGGAAGCCTGAAGACATTCATGGGTCCAAGTCCAGGAGCTGGTAAAGGGCAGAGCCGGGTCCCATTCCCAATCTGCTCCACAGAACATGTATTTCTACACTGTTGGACTCCCCTGATGGTATTTGATGAGTATTTTTTTCATATGGCTGCCTAACCTTGATCTATCCCACCCCCCTTCATTGTGGTAAGGGGTTTCCCAGTAGGAAGCTCTTTGGGAAGTCTTCCAACCCATCCCTTTTTCTCCTGGACCAATGATGCCCAGTATCAAGGGAACTTGGACCACTTCCTCATTCCTTAGCGCATTGAGAACCTCTATGGGTGGGAGGAAGCAGAGATGGAAATGGAGGCCTGGCCTCTTGTTGGAGGGAGGCAGGATGTGTGGACAGCTCAGAGGCTCACAAACAGCCCTGGGTCACACTTCCTGCTCCAGGTTTGCAGGGGCCCTTATTAGAAGTGTGACCTTGGACAAGTGACTAGACATTCTTGGCCTCCATTTTCTCAGGTAGAAGGAGGGGGTGTCAGCAGGGGAGTGGGGAGGAAAGGAGGTCCCCTGCTTCCCTCTCATCAGAGAGAGACCAGGCCTGAGAGGGGAGAAGTTGTGCTGGCAAAGGGCTGGCTGGGAATTTACTACCGGATGAAGGCTGGGCGCAGGGAGGTCGGGGGTCAGGCATCCAGGCATGTGAAGGATAAGGTTGGCTTCACAGGCATAGGATTTCCCAAGGAAAGTACTTCCTTGACTCGAAATAACAAGGTTAGATAGTGCTCTTTGGAAAAAAAAGAGATGTGGCTAAGGTGGTGCAATTTCTGGATGGCTGTTAGTTCAAAGGACCGGGGTGCAGGAGTTTATGTTCTCACGCCAGCAATGCGTGTAGCCAGGCTGTTTCTTTACACACTTTTACTTTTGCTTTCCTGTAGGGAGTTCCAGTGTTATCATTATGCTTAACAGTTATAAACACTCCCATTTATTATGAGCTTACTAAAAGCACCATCTTTACTTATATTTGCCTGGCAAATTTGTGCTTATCACCCCAATCAGGGCAGTGAAAGAGCTCTATAAACACTGCCTTGGAAGCCTGGAAGTGATTTGCTAGTTTGCAACTTTCATAATAACAGTGTGTGATTCAGCCTCGTGGTTCATGGTTTTTTCCTGGTGATCAAAGACTACTCCAAGGCATTGGCAGTGATGGTTGGAGAGGTTAGTGAGCCTCTTCGCACATGTGTGGGAAGTTTCAGCAGGGTTAGGGGTGAGTGTTTTCAAGTGCTATGCAGGAACAAAGACGTTCACTTCCTTCTCATTCTACTAGGCCCCCGGCCACAGTGGACACACAAATCAATGTTATAGTACTTCTCATACCACACAGTTGTCATCTGTTCATTGGGTGGTCTCTCCTCCAAGACAGTGAACTTCTTGTGACCAAAGTCTATGTATCTTTTCTGTCTCCACATCCCTAACGCCTATGCCCCAAACAGGGTTTGGTTCATAGAGATCCTCAGTGCATGTTTGCATGCACGAATGCCTCCTCACCTGGGCTCATTTCTGGCATGCTTTGTGAGCTTATGAGTAGCTCATTTGGGGAAAGACTTTATTTTTCTTCTGTTATAAGCTCATCAAAAGGCTTTTCTCATGCCTATGGTACTTTCACGGCAGTGGTGTGATTCCGAACTATTCTGTTAAGATTACTCATTATAACTTATAACTTACTATGAACAAACGTTTCACAAATGTTGGGGGGAAAGGACAACCCTCCCTTCCCATGTGCTAACATAATACAATCTGTGTTTGCTGGTGTGTATACCTGCTAGGATGCAGGACAAACAAAAGTAGTTTCTCCATTACTAAGAAATGTAACTATGCCATTTATTAGATAATATATAAACCTGGCCTCGAACCCAAAGCTTTAGGTGGTGTTGGCCAATACAGGAAAGGTTAAGTTAGCATGTGATAGGCTTCGTGAGTCACACTTGATCCCGAACCAATTAGTAATGTTGTGCATTTGGCAATTGTTCTTATCTTTCTTAATTTTTTTTCTTCTGACAAGCCAGAAGATCAGTGTTTTGTTTCTAAAGTTCTGCCATAACTTCTACTGGTGCTGATGGTCACCTGCCACACTTGCATCAGGTTGTCCATGTACCCGGCATCAGCAGACCAGGCCAGAGAGGCACACTGGGGTGGCTCTGCCTTGCTGCTGGTACTGATAACTTCTTGCTTCAATTCATCTACAATGATCTTGCCCTCTAAGTCCCAGATCTTGAATCTGGGGTCTCTCATCTCATATCTGTGCTAGCACAGGGAGAAAAGTGATATAGTTTTGACTTCATTATCAATTATATTCTCGAATTTATTTGTCTTAAAATGAAATGCTTTCTATTAAAAAAATCAATAAAAATAAATCCCCCAGAAAGGGTAAATGGAAGAATGATTTTCATTAATCATAAAGCAGACTGCTATGTCATAGCCACCTTGTTACTTCTAAGGATACTTAAAAAAATAGATTCAGTCTTATTCATATAGACACTGATTTTGTTTATTAAACCATAATTATAAAAAAAAGAAATGCTTTCTAGTATTAACTTGCTTGCACTCATCTTTTTATGACTCCAAAGAAGAAAATCAAACTTGCATGGATTAGACAATTACCTCAATGTTCTGAGTAGGAAAAGCTGGTAATGGCTTAGAATTCATTTAACATCTGACCAGAGTTTATTAAGATCCCCGGACAGACAGTGCTCAACAAGGGGAAGGGAAGAGGGCAGGAGGGAGGTACCCTAGACGTGTAAATCAATAACAATACAATGCAAGAACACACCCAAATGACACAGGAATTACTGTGATTAAGTGTCAGATGATCTGCACTGAATGCATCAGAAATTTAGAGAAAAGAGCACACAGTGTCTGGGAGTGCAAAAGAATCGCAATCTGACTGAGAGGTGGCTGGGATGATATTCCACCTTAGCAAAAGGACAGAGTAAAATACACATGGGAGAGCAAGTAGGTCCATCTGAAGGAAGAGACGGTATGTACCTGGGAGGAGGAAATAAACTTGGAATTAAATGTCAGGGCCACACAGTGTTGGACTCTGAGTGCCACACTAAGATGTTTGGATTCTAAACCAAAACATATCTTCAAAATTTTAAAAGGGTAGAACAAATTTTATTGAGAGGAAACTGAAAGCCAAGATAAATGAGAAAAGTTAGTAAGAAAATGTTAGATTACTTGAAACATAGACACCAAACCTTTAAAGAACCTTCAACTTCATCCAGTACAAATGCCTGATGTCACAGATGGGGAAATTTAAGCTAAAATAAAATAAAAACCTGCTCATGCTCACTAAGATAGCAAACAGCAAAGCCAGAGCTAGAAACTAGTGTGATGTCCTTTTCACCACCACCACTCCCCGCACCTCCCCCCCTTAATAAATTTAAATCTCCAGACTTAGACAAATCACATCCCAGGTTGCGCAAAGAAGTCCGAGAACCATTGTCAATAATTTCTGAACAAGCATGGAGAATAGAAGAACTGTTGATAGACAAGAGAAGAACAAAGTTGTCCTGATTCTCATGAAGGGGGAAAAGGGCATATTATAAAAACTATAAGCCAGTCAGCTTGACAATTATCCCTGGCAGAATTCTAGAACAGAATTTTAAAAAGCTATTTACTCCACAAACATTATTATAATAATAGAAACGAAGGGGGAAATAACCCACAATTTCACCACTTTAACCCATCAACTGAACAGATTATTAAGTAGACTGTCAGTCTTTAGAAAAGCAAAGATCACTCAGAGCCAACCCAAAATCTCAGAAAACAAAACATGTCTTTATTTATCCCTTTTTTGATAGGGATATTAGACTGGTAAAAAGAAGAGACACCAAATCCATACTTGCTTTCAGCATGGCTTTTGACGAGACCTATCATAATCATTTCATGGATAGGACATGAACTGGCTGAGAGCCAGTAGGCACAACCATGGCTGGGGCAAGAGCAATACCTACAAAGTGCTGATTAGCTGCAGAGCAACTATGATGGTGAACCGTGGAGAGCCCTCTTTTACACTTCCCTAATAGTATTTTTGTTGGTGTCTTAAAAGGAGAAACTTATCAGATTTTCATTTGATATGGAGAAGGATAATTAATATGAGGGGAAAGTATTACTACTAGTAATAATGACAGACACTGGTTACTTGCTATGTGCCATGGACTGTATTAAATATACTTTTTCCACAAAATTATTACATGTAAATTGTAGCTCCCTATAAGGCAGGTAGTATTGTTTTCTCAATTTTAGAGATGAGAAAACTGATGTTTTAAGAGATCAAATAATTTGCTCAAGATGACACAAGTCATAAGAGGAGGAACAAAATTCTAAATCCAGGTATGTCTGGCACCAGAGTCTGAACTAAACAATTCTAAGTAATTTTGACAGACCACAGCTATGAACTTAAATCCACATGATATCTTAGGGTCTAATACGTGCATTTTAATTCTAAAAATTAATTATATGTACAAAGATTGGGCTGATCTGATCTACCCATCCATGTGAATGACCTGGGAATTTTAGTTGACCTAAAGGCTCCAAAGAGAAAACAATGAAGAGAGTTAATAAAATTTTGGCTTTATTAATAGACTCATAATAATGAAATCAAGATAGCTAACAGTTTGCTGGCAGTGCAATCAGAACACATTTTAAGACAAATCAGAAAATGTTATCCAGATAGATCCAGAAACCATGCTATATGAAAAATAGATGAAGAAACAAATGCTATTTTAGCCTGAGAAGGCCTAAACCCTGACATATTTAAGGAACAGTCATATTTTTAAAAAGGCAATATCTTCTGCATTCTTCCTCCAAAAGGAAGAATGGGGATATGTGAGTGGAAGTTATAAAGAACTACCTAAGGAAGGACTTTCCAACTATTGGAACTGCCTAGAAATATAATGGGCTGCTTCTGAGTGCTACTACAAGAGTTTAAACAGCCTGCACGAGCCCTTGTTAATGTGAAAGAAATTACCATGCATGCTAAAAGGCAGGCAGAGGCACTAGAAGGAAGGCAGAGGCACGTATGCCCCATTCCAAATCCAAAGATTCGAAAACTTAATTTAGATATGTATTAGCTTATCAGGACTTGGTTAATGGTTACAGTTCAAATAGTGAATTATTCATCAAATGATATAAAATAATCCTCAAACCGATCTAAATGTGTTGCAACAATATGGTTTGTGGGGAAGTAGGGGAGTTCTTATTTTAATTTCTAATTAATTTGAAGTTACCTGAGTTCACGGCTGCATGATCTAACTAACTAGCAAATACCCATTCCATATCACAGCAAGAATCTAAAATGTATCACCTTTGGTCATAGTACACAGTGAAGTCTCTTGACCACTCATTTTTGTTTTTTGACACTTCATGCTTCCATTTGGTTGATTTAGGGTAAAGGAGTACAATTAGATTATAACTACTCTAGAAAGCTATTCTGACGTGTGCTTGACAAAAAATGATCTTTCTCATCCAGAAACAAAGGAATTCTCTGGCTTATTAGTAGACAGTTTGTGCTCACATCTTTTTTTTAAATCAGAGCCATTCTTTCCTGTGTGCCAGCGCCATCTAGTGATGAAATAGGCACATTTTTTCTAGTGGGGAAGAAAAACCTAGCTTTGGACAATTTATTAGGGATCACCATTCTGCAGGATAATTAGAAGAAACCTCTGAGGGGGAAGAAAATATTTAATATCTCTATATAACTCAACAAGGCCTTCCACAAGATCCTATCCAGAGACATTTTTAGTTTAGTTTCCAGAAAGCATTAATCCAGGAGGCTAGGGCTGAAATTTTCCTAATGAAATGAAATCTTCCCAGAACAAATGAAAATAAATTAATTAAATGGGAGGGATCACAGTGGCTTTTCCTTTCTATTTCCTTTTAGTATCAGTTCTAACTCATGGAAGTTTACGACATGCAAAGGCATGTGATTAGACACATGTGAAGATGCTCAGAAATAGCCTTAGGGAGTGGGAATGGCTCTGAAATGAAAGGATGAAATAGAAAAATGCTTGAGTACTCTACAATAGAGGGTAAGAATTTAATTTCTTTTAGGGAAATGATTTTTGACAAGTCATTGTAGGCAGATCTTGTGCAACTCCATGCTGGTGATGAGACTTGTCTTAAAATCATTCCATATTCAATCCTGGGCTATGAAGAGGAAGATATTACATGCATTCCTCTTCCAGTTTTAGGATTACTCAGGATTGGGGATAATGTTAAGGATATTCTATCAAGTAAAAACATTAGAAGCATGAGACAAGCATCTCAAAGACTTAATGTAGATGGAGGGGTGAACTGGATGATGGCTAAGATCCCATTTCTCCTCTAAGAGTTTCTTACTCTGTGATTTGAGGCCATCCACAAGATCAATAATGATTGCCTCTGTGTCAGGAAACCTGCCCAAAGGACCCAAGGGTTGGCAGAGTAACAGACTTTGTCTCTTTAATTCCACAGGTAGTCAAAGCCAGGTGATCTGGACCAGAGGTCTGCTCATTCATTATTCTCAGCTGCTTCCTGTCCCTTACATTCTTTGGATGGCTTACATATTTACTTCACATTTTTGTCAAGTCTTACATGTGGCTCTCTTTTGAGACCCTTCCAGTAAATGAAAAGTTCCTCAAAGGCAGGGAAGTTACCTTTTGCCTCTTGTGTTTCTGGGCATCTTGGCACTGACATATGAGCCCTGCATCTCACTTGTCTCATTATGACACCAAACCCTGGACTGTGAGATCTGGCATTGACCTTGGACATCACCTGGTTCCATTATCTCATCTTTTTTATTTGAATCTGAGGCCCCAAAATGGGATGTGACTTTCTAAATATCACTCAGCTAGTTAGAGCTTGGATCAGCCCAAGTCTCCTGACTGTCCTAGATGTTAGCATGGCATCTCAAGCTTCTCTTGCATAGGGCAGGGAACATGTGCCCCACCCAATCCCTCAGCTGGAAGAAGGCAACCATAAGCAAGAAACTTTCAAACAGCATGTGACTACTGCCTTCCCATGTATGTGAATTATTTCCTTTTACTCCATATTATATATGTTTGTTTTAACATTAAAATGTTAGATTTTTTCCCTATTAAGGAAAATTGGTACTAAAGGTATAGTGGGAAAAAGTCATTTATTTTCCTTGGCATAATGCTGTAGCCATCTCTGTTTGTTACATTATTTGGAGTCAAAACAAAGTTGTAACTTTGATTGGTGTTTGGGGTTGAGCAATGGTGAACATCTTTCTGAACATGGTTCTGGGCCCCTGAAGCTGTGAAGGAAAGAGGTCAGAAGGAAGGTAAACAGGGGGGTGCAAGCCAACATCCTATCTATTTAAAAAATTGTTTTAACAGCTTTATTAAGATATAATTCACATACCATCCAATTCCTCCATTTAAAGTGTATAATTCAATGGCTTTTAGTATGCAAGTCTGTGAGAGAACAGGACACAGAGGGCACAAGAAGAGCTGGTGACCATCATGTTACAAAGACACCTCCAAATAGTGCCTTTTGGAGTAGAATAAAGGCAATTATCTAGTTTTAAAATTCAATTATGCTGTGTCCTCCCTCCTAGACCGAAGCACTGCTCCACTGTTCCCCAGCTTCCCCTCCAAAACTGAACGAAAGCTCCATCCTTAGACATTTACTTGGGCAGAAGCAATAGACCCGAATGATGAACTTGCCATAGAAAGCAGATCTTGAATTGGCAAGAGAAGGGAGCAAAGGGCCAGGAGGGTGGGGCGTCATAAGTGGTAAAGCAGTGAGCAATACTCATTTTAAAACAGAACAGAACAAAACATGAATTTACCCTAGGAGAGTAATTGAATTCCAATTGCTACTTGTTAATCAAGGATGGTGCAGAAGCAGATGGGTGGAAGCCACATTGAGAGATGGCATAGGGGAGTGGTTAGGAGCACCGGCTCTAAAGCCGGGCACCTAGGTTTGGATCTTTGCTCTTTGGCCAAGTAGAGGGTAATAAGAGTACCTACTTTAGGGTTGTTGTGAGAATTATATTTGTTAATATATATAAAGAGCTTATAACCTTGGAAGGCACATACTTGGTGCCATTGAAGTATTTGTTAATTGCTATGAGGCCCCGTTCAATCAGTACATCTCCTCTGCTCCTCCCTCTACACACACACACACACACACACACACACACACACACACAGCTTGCTCCCTTACCTCCTCCAGATTTTACTTCAAATGTTACCTTCTCAATGAGGACCATCCTGACTACTCTCAATATTCCTTACCTTATCTATGTTTTTTCTATAGTTCTTATTACTTTACCATCTCTAAGTTTGTTACATTATCTGTTTTTCCCCCGACTCCCAGCCCAAGGCCTTCTCACCCCCAACCCCCAGCACATAAATTCTACAAGGGCAGGATTTTTTCTCTATTTTGTTTACAGATATAGCCTAAGACACTGGCTCGCGAGCCGCAGTTTGCCTCTCTGCTGACTGAGTTTGCTGACCACTGACCTAGACTCTCGATTCCAGTAATTACAGGCTGTTGTTGTTCCTTGTGATTAAACCCCTATCCCAGTCATCGGCAAACTCATTAGTCAACAGAGCGGCAAACCGCAGCAGTTTGCCAGTTTGCCGACCACTGTCCTAAGAGGCTAGAGATAGTGCCTGGAACATGGAGGGTGCTTCCTAAATATTTGTTGAGCGAAGAATGGAAGAGTAATTCATGTTAGATAACTTGCTGTAATTTCTTGACATGCCCCCTCCCCACTATGTGCTCATAAGGAACGGGCGACAGCCCTACTCATGTGGAATGACTTAAGTGCAAACAGTACACCCCCAGGCTGCTCTTTCTACCACTTGGGCTTTTACTTGCCTCCCTCTCTAATTTTGCAAATGATTTCTTATGGAAGTGTTTTCCCGATTTCTGCTTTTAGCCTCAAAGCTTCTCACTTGTTTCCAAGTCATTTCTGCTATCCTTTTCCACATCACTCCTATCAATTCCCTTTTTACAATGTGACGACCAAAACCCTAATGTGGCATTCCTCGAAGGAAAGCCTAGCCAGGAATGTCACCGCTGCAGGGCCTTTTCAGAATTCTCCATCCCCTAATTAGGAGGGCCACACATCTCAGCTGCTGCTTTTGACTGCTGCTGTGAGCTGCATGTTGATGCCCATCATTGTGCCTAGATAATTTCCCTGAGCAGCTAAACGCAATAATCAGTGGTATTTTCAATACAGCTTTTCCATTTAGTGTGGGTGAGCACTTCATTTTTTTTTTTTTTTTTTTTGGCTGAATTTAGTTCCTTGTCATGTTTCCTAATTAGGAAGATTTACAGGACGCATTTTGATTTTTTGAAAAATTCCTTCCCAAGAATGCTTATCTCAGCTTCAGCAAATGTTTCATCTGCCGATTTCACCACTTAATTCCTGCTGGTTAACATGTCAGACCTCAGCATTCTACAAGGGCAGGATTTTTTCTCCCTCCAGTGAGGGCTGCTTCTGGGGCTGCTTCACTGCTGGCTCTGTTTCATACTGAGGCTGGGTCTTTATATTAAAGGCTGATGAGCACAAATGGAGCTCCCCCCTTATTCTTCCTCCTTTTGCACCTTCTTCTGGTCTCTGGTTCCTCCTTTCTGTTGAATCCAGCCCGTCTTCCATATGCATTCCTAGTGCTTCATTTCTGGCAGTAAATGTGGCCTTTAAAAATCAAAATGATTATGAAAATAACATTGAAATAAATATGTACTATAGCCTGCATCTCACCACTTACTTGGTTCTCTTTTCTTCTTCTACTAGAGGCCCGGTGCATGAAAATTCATGCACTGGAAGGGGGTGTACCTCCACCCGGCCTCTCACAGTCTGGGAGCCCTCAGGGGTGGGAGGTGACCCAGCAATCAGGGGAAGGCAATGCTCCCATCACACCTCTGCTGCTGCCACTGCCCGCAGTGCAAGCCTCGGCTGGCCCTGGTTACCTGAGCCTCGGGTGGCCCTGGGCGGCTGGGCAGCTGCCATCTTAGGCTTGCCTGCGCCTCGGGCCAGCCCTGGGCAGCTAGGGAGTAGAGGGGACTGGTGGGTTGAGAGGACTCCGGAGGCAGCCACACTGGGCTGAGTGGACTGGGTGACGCCATCTTTGTGAGAGCATGATGGTCAATTAGCATATTCCCTCTTTATTAGATAGGGTTGTCTTTCTAAGAGATTGATCTCCCACACACACAAATTTACTTTGCCATTCAACTACCTGTCTTCTGATTATTTTCATGATTTCCAGTGATCGTTCTCCTCTGCTCCTCTGCTTTCTCCTTTCCCCTGGAGCATTTCCTCCCACCCCTTCAGGCATTCAAAGAGCTCATAAACTCCACCAGGTGGGAGTGGGGCTGGGGTTGGCATGATTTAAGACATTGTCACCCAGAACACACACAGAAAACATGAAAGATAAAGTAAAATGTCTTCCATTTATTTGGTCTTTCTGAGAAAACCAGTGACTGTGGTCAGTATGCATAGTTTCTACACTGTGGCACTTTGCCAGAACTAGGATGCAGAGGAAAGCATTCCCAGTACCAGACTCTCTAACAGGCAACATTTCAGGCATTACATGCAGAGAGTAATCTATTGAAAGACTGAGAGGTTGAGACCCAGTGACTGAGCCCACTGTTGAGAAAGGTATGGGAGAGAGCAGTGAAGGTATCTCCTATAAGGATATTTTAGAAGTCCCAGATCCATTACATTTCCTCAGCAAAATAAGAGGTGGGTTATATTTAGTACAAATCCAAATATCTATAGGGCCCAGGGAGGTCATTTAAATGTGGATGAGCAATATTGGTCTGATAACTCAGATAAACCTGAGAGCACATTCCCAGTCTAAATGGGTCTGTAGGATCTGGCCACTTGTTTGGCATATGAGAATACAGTGTCTAAAGCAGTAGTTCCCAACCTTTTCTTGGCCATGCCCCACCTAAGCATCTCTAAAATCCTGATGCCCCTCTGTGACATATAATTCTTATTATTCAAAAAGTGAACTCTTATTCACTATTTTAGGAAGCCTAAAAGGCCATTAACTTGGTCTAAACAAGCTTCCAAAGAACATGGCATCCATGAAAGAGAAAAATAAAAGAATGAAAGGACAGTTGAAGTACTGAGGCAGAAATCAATAAGAAATTGTTAAAAAAATAATATGAAGTGATATGGAAAAATAGCAAATAAAGTTTCAAAACATATACTAGAGAACTAAAATGCATAA
Source organism: Corynorhinus townsendii (assembly GCA_026230045.1). Taxonomy (NCBI): domain Eukaryota; kingdom Metazoa; phylum Chordata; class Mammalia; order Chiroptera; family Vespertilionidae; genus Corynorhinus; species Corynorhinus townsendii. The sequence continues at coordinate 127,894,513 of JAPDVU010000003.1, read as the reverse complement.
ATATGTCACAATATATACTTACAGACTGATATGAGGCCCCTAGAACCATAAGAAATAAAAATAATTCACTGTTAACTCATTCTTGAATTGCCCCCTTAAAAATCCAATTGCCTTCCTGTGGAGCATGTGCTCCATGTTGGGAACCACTGGTCTAAAGGAAGCTGGAGAACCATATCATTTAATGTGAAATTTTCCAGTTCAAAAAAAAATTTAAATACTCTGTGTGCTAATGCTCATTAGCTAGCAGTTTGTGGCCTGAGGCCTACATGATCATTAAGGCCCTTTCCCACACTTGCTCTCTAAGTGGTTTTAAGTAAAGAATAATAAGAAAAAATTATCTAACATTCCCACAGCTATTTTCAGTTTATGAAATATGTTTCCTCTATATTATTTTGGGATACAGCATCTATACATATAAAAGCCCAGCAACTGAATGGCGTAACGACCAGAATGACCGGTCGACTATAGTCACTATGATGCAAACTGACCACTGGGGGACAGATGCTCAACACAGGGGCTGACCCCCTGGTGGTCTGTGTGCTCTCACAGTGGGTGTGCCGTTTGGCTGACCAGGTGCAGGGTGAGGCTGAGTGTCTGCACCTATCAAATACCTGAGACAATTCAGACTCTGGCCTGAACCCACCAGCTGATGCAGGCCCTCTGAGGTGTGTTCTAGAAAGTGTGGGGAGCTGGCATAGGCCAATGGCAAGAGGGGACGTGACTGTGGACACCCCCGGGGAGGCTGACCTGATGGCTGAGGTTCCTGGAGCACAGCTGTCCTGCACATCCCCGATAGTGTCACTGACCTGGCATCACACATCAAGGACGTTCACCGAGTGGCTTTGGGGTGCAAAGCTCTCCGCCAGGTTCCTCCAGGACCTTTACCCAAGACATTACCCCGAAATATCAGCTCAGACTAATTTTCTCATTCAGCAGCTGCTCAGAGGGCGGGCCCACAGCTGCTCAGCTGAGCGGGATGAGCGATGTTCCCACAGCGGGCTGGTCCCTGGAGGCCACACCCCCTCACCATTGCACAAATCCATGTACCAGGCCTCTAGTTATATTATAAAAGGTTATTCACCTGCTATATATCCAAACCAGTTGTGTTCTCTCCATCCCATTCTGTGATTGCCAGCTCAGGCAACCCCAAGTCGTCAAGGAAAGACTTCTGTGGTCCAACCTCACAAAAGGCTGAGGACCTGGTCCTAATCTTTCTGGTTAAACTTGCTTTGTAAAAATCCACTCCACCTTTGATGAAGAGCTAATTCCTAAATTACGTAAACTATTACTGTTCACTTAACAAAACTTGCTAAAGACAATCACAAAGAACACTATTAACAATGGACCAATTTCATTAATTATAAACTTTAATCCTAAATAAAAGATTAGCCCTGGTTGAGTAGAACAGTTGGCTGGAGCATCATCCCAATATGCTGAGGTTGAGGGTTTGATCTCCAGTCAGGGCACATACAAGAATCAATCAATGAATGCATAAATAAGTGGAACAACAAACTGATGTTTCTCTCTCTCTCTCCCCCTCATAAAAAAAAAAATAATAAGAGATTGACAAACTGAACCTAAGAGTGTATTCAAAGGATAACGAATACACAATGAAACAAAGTTTATTTCAAGAATAAAAGGATGGATTCAACATTAGGAAATCTACTAGTATATACTTCATTATGTTAATAAGTCAGTAAGAAATGAATATAGTAATAGAGTTTATGAGAAAGTTAATTTATCTTTCTTCAAAACTTTTCTGAGGTTTTGGCCAATGCAATAGGAAGATAGAAAACTGCATTCTTCTTAGGTGATATTGTTACTGGAAAGGGGATGGCATGAGCAGGTCTGCCTAGGGCTGGCTGGTAGGGTGTGGGGCAGGACTACACCAGCCTTGGTGCAGAAAGATTTCACAACACAAGTCCAAGTGATTTTGAGGTTATGTTTATTAAAGCTGGGGACAGTGAGACAAGGAAGGGCTTAGCATAGAAGAAGCAACAGGAGACCTAGGTGGGGCTGCTTTGGCCTCTGGGAATGTTATAGGAAAGAAATCTGCCAAGGTAGGGCTGCTTTGACTCACTGGGAAATTAGAGAAAAGGGGACATTGGGGACAGGTCCAGGGGGTTAGCCCAGGATGAGCTGCTGCTGTCTATTGCTGGTTGCAAGTCTCGTGGGGTCCCTCAGAGTTTAGGAGATGCACACCTGTGGAGCATGAAGAAGGAGAAGGGAAGGGTGAGGGTATGATCCCCGGAGGGAGAGCACATGCTGGGAAGCTTTGTTTTGAGATTTTTAAAAGCTGAGAGTTTAGGGGAAGGTCTTAGGGGAGGCTCTCAATAGATTATTCATCTGTTTTATGCTGATATGCTAAAATGAGATTTATTCCCTTAACTTCATCTGTCCTTGGGTGTGAATGGCACAAATGGCACCACTCTATCTCCCTAAGTAGGGTGATTTAAGCTATTTAACCTCTGGTTAAGGAGGAGAAGTGTAAACCATTTGTTCTTTTAAAAATATCTTTATTGTTTGTTTTTTTTTTAGAGAGAGAGGAAGGGAGAGGGAGAGATAAACATCTATGTGAGAGTGAAACATTGAGCAACTGCCTCCTGCATGCCTCCTACCAGGGACTGAGCCCACAACATGGGCATATGGCCTGAACAGGAATCGAACTGGCAACCTTTGGGTGCATGGGATGACACTGAAGCAACTGAGCCATACCAGCCAGGGCTAAACCATTTATTCTTAAGTGTCCTTGATTTAGGGAAATAGGACTTACTAGATGGCTATAAACTGCTTGGCCATTTAACTATCTGTCTCAATTTTCCTATTCCACTTGCCAAGGAATTTTTCTAGCTTCTTACTATCCTGCCTCAATATGATCATTGACATAAAAATTCAGAGACATCAGCTGACAAATCTACTAGGACTAATAAGACATTTGCATAGGTGGTAGGATACAAGATTATATAAAAACAGTTTTCCTCATAATAACAAAGACTATAAAATATCTAGAAACAAACTTCACAAGAATTGTGTAAATCTACGTAAATTGTGTCTAAAGATATAAAAACCTATATTCATGTGATGTGTTTCTGAATAAAAAGACTCATGATTTTGAAATTTTTAAAATAGAAGAGGGGACTTGCTTTATGAGAGAGGGAATATATGACAAAGTTATAGTAAGTATGGTATAGCATAGAAATTAGCACATAGCTAATAGATGAGAATGCTAAAAAAGACATACCCACAAATTTAGTTTTTGATTAATGGTGGCACTTTGAAGTAGTGGAGAAAGAATAGATTACTCAATAAGAGATATTGGGGCAACTGGTTAACCACTTGGCAAAAAGTAAAGTGAAAAGCAAAGTGAAGATCCCTACCTCAATCCATTCAGAAGTATAAATTAGAGATTGCAAATTTACATACCATTTTTGAGTGTAGTTTGGCAATATGTATCAAAATTTGAAATTTCCATAATTTCTTATTGAACAATTCCGTTTCTTAGAGGTAATTACAAGGAGGTACATGGATAAATGTACAGAAATGTCAGTATAAGAATGTTTATTGCTGCATTGTTTTAAATAGTGAAAAATTGAAAACTACTTAAATGTCTGTAGCACATACAGACTATGGAATGCCATGAGTCTTTAAAATGATGACTTTAAAATGATGAAATAGATTTATATGTATTGCAATAAAGAATATCCACATCGTATTAAGTTAAAATAATACCATGTTTTAAATCTGTAGATATTCTTTGATCATTTTTTTAATGTGTGAAGGTATAGAAAAGCCCAGGTTCAACAGCAAATTATTTCTTTTTCACTTCCAATAGGTAGTCTACTTTTTGACTAGAAAATTCTCCCCCTCTCTTAGCTCTTTCACCTAGGTAACTTCAACACGAATACATCCTTAAACTTCTTGTGGGGAGGGGGGCAGACACCTACCTATCCTAGGTAAGCTTGCTCTCATATAACCCTGTACTTGCCATGCTACCTATAAACCATACTGCACCTTCTTATTGATCTAAATTGCTTTTTGTTTTTTCTTTAGATTCTAACCTAATCCCCATGAGGTCAATCTTGTTCACTAGAGAGCCTAGCACAGTATCTGGCAAAAAACCTTCACTTGAGCTCTTGCTGTATGTCATATACCATGCTAGGTGCTATAAATGATATCACTACACCCTTAGGTAGATACTATTATCATCTCCATTTTGAAGATGAGGAAACAGAGTCCGGTTGTGAAGCCTGTCCCAAATGCCACTACTTGCATTGGGATCAATTCCCAGGCCTGTGTGACTCTTGGCCACTACACTCAGTATACGGCGACCAATAACTATCGGAGAAAATACAACCAACCGTGGCCCGAGGGTCTCTTGATGGGGATGTTGCCGTGGTGATTTAGCACTAGAAGCCCTTTAAACTTCATTATAATCCAGACACCCACCAGCTCCTCGCATTACCACCAGCCTGCCGAGACCGGAAGGGAGCGGTAGGGGCGGGGCGGCTTCCGGGGGCGGGGCGGGGTCAGTGCTCTGGGCGGAAGTTGGGAGGTTCGGTGGTCCGAAGACGCTGGCTTGTGACACAGAGGGGGAGAAAGAAGGCCTGCTGGAAGGTTGCCTCTCCATCCCCTCGGTCCCGGGCACCCTTGGAAAAAAACCAACACCCGGCCCGCGGCAAGCCCCTTCCCCCAGGCTCTCTCCGCTCGATTTCGCCACCGTTATGTGGGAAGCGAATCCGGTGAGTAGCCGGGCGGGACGGGGCGGACCCAATGGGCGGGGTTGGTGGGAGAGGGGCGGGAGGGGGTTTCCGGGAACTGCTCCCCCTCACCCGCTTCAGGCTGGATCTTGAGTTCCGGAGCTCAAAGATCCCGGCCCTTGCGGCTTCCCCAGCACTGCCTTTGAGTGGTGGAAATGGCCTGGTGGGTTCTCCAACGTGGTATTGCTTTCCCGTTAGTTGCTTATTTTACTTGCTGTGGTTTCTCCGATTTCCTCCCTTCATCCTTTTAAACTCTGTTTTGCTTTCTAATTGGAGTTATTGAGCTTCGGACCTGTTACTCTTACTTTGCTTTAGGTGTACTTGCCAGTCCCACTTACCTAAAGCTAGGGGATTCGACCCTCGGGTCTTGAATGGGCCTGGAAGGAATTGTCACTACACTACTTCCCTTCTTGGTGAACAGTCATTTAAAACTTGGGGGACCGAGGATATGTTCTAAGCCTCTCGATTGTGAAGTTCTTAGATATTTCTTTTTCAGTGGACAGAAGTGATGACCTGGAATGTTTCAGCTGCAAGTTTTGTCTCCCTCGTTTGAGTCTGGTATATGCATTATGCCTGCGTATATTTTTGTCTATTTTGCTTTTATACATCTACTTAATGTGCAGCCCTCAAAGAGTGCAATCTCTTTGCCAAGAATATTCCATTAATCTCTTGTTAGAGTTGAAATTACTTCGTAACATGGCAAATGTACACTGTGTATGCCTTATAAGTTGACTGGAAAAATGGCAGAATCACATTTCAACAAATTGTTGGACTAAATATGTGAAACTACTCCATATGCAGAGATATCTGCCTAAATTTACTTTATAACCCTGTTTCCATACTCTCAAAAACTTCTTTCATGTAATTAATATTTTCTTTTCATTTCCAGAATATATTTCCAGATAAATTGGAGAGTTTATCAGTTAATTCAGTTAGATTTAAATATGTTTTTATTGATTTTAGAGAGAGGAAGGGAGAAGGGTAGAGAGATAGAAACATCGATAAGGGAGAAATGTAGATCGCTGCCACTTGCACACCCCCTACCAGGGATTGAGCCCACAACCCCGGGCATGTGCCCTGACTGGGTATGGAATTAGTGACCTCTTGGCTCATGGTTGGATGCTCAACCACTGAGCCACATCAGCCAGGCTAATTTATTATTTTTTAAAGTTTTTATCCAACAGAAACTAGTCTGTTAGTATGCATTTTTTGGTTGCCCATTGTTCTAACCCAGTTCATCATGTAACAGTGGTCATCTGAGATTTATTTATTTTTTTATTTATTTGGTTCATACTTACAGCCCTCTATACTAGGCTACATCAGAGAAAGTAGTTGCTGGTATTTGGTTTTAGCAAAAATAATTTAGAAATACGAGAATGTGCTCTCTATATATTCAGTTTCCTGTCATCAACAATCTTTATTTTGTATCGTGTGTGTGTGTGTGTGTGTGTGTGTGTGTGTGTGTGTGCTCAGTTTGTATTGGCAGTCTTCCTTGTCTTGATTTCTCCGTAACAAACCTTTTAGTCACCCAAATATATATGCCTTGCTCAAAGTCACATGTTTTAAATCCTTTGCTATATTCTAAGCTCTCTATGGGCAGGGAGTTTTGTCTGTTTTGTTTACTATGGTATCCTCAGTCTAGAGAATGGAGCCTAGCACACTTAATAGGCACTCAAATATTAGTTGAATTAATAAAGGTGTTTGTGCTAGAGAGAGTTCTTTGCTTCCACTATTCTCCCTCCTCCATCACATATACATCAGCATTTGCTATTGGGTCATTTGTATGTTTGTGAGGATTATAAAGGCATTAATGAGTGTCTCATTTATGTAGTTTGTTATCTCTTTTCTTTGTAAGAAATGCTGTTTTCTGTGTAATCACCTTAACAATTTTGCTTGATTTCAGTAGAGTAGACCGACTTTTGTCAAAAGTACTGACCTTCTGCATAGTACCCCTAAAATACTACCGTAATATGCCTTAATGCTACCAGATTTGCTTACTTACTGATGTTGTTTTTCTTCCTATAACCATATGAATGCTGACAACAAAGACAGTTTAGTTTTTAAAAATACAGTCAACATTCTGCATGTGGATTTCTCTAGTAATTCATTAGTTTCTTTTAATAAGAAGAGGCATCTGGATAGTCCAGCTGTGCTTATGGAATGAAATTAATGTTGCTGTAAGCCAAACAATTGGGAAGGTTTTTAAAAACACAATGATCTTAAAGATAAATGCAAATGACTTTTGCATTACTCATCAACTTAAATCACTGTTTATTATTTCTTTCTATAGAATGAGAGAATAAATCCTACTATATGAAGAAAGGGAATTGACTTAATTGCCTAGTTTCTCCCCGTGTCTTTTTGTTAGTAACCATTACTTTACTATTCCACCTGTGATCTGCAAATACACCTTCTGTGTGATACTGTGAGGAAATATACCCTGCGTTATGGGTAGTTTCACTGTAAACATCTTTGCCTCAGGCACTTTTGTTACAAGCATTTCACAGCAAACATTTTCACCACACAGCTAATGGGTAGAAAGGCAGTTTCACCATAAAAGATAAAATAGTTGACAGCTCGGTTTCCTTTCTTCATTGATGAGTCATCCATCTTCAGCAGACAAATATTTAAGCTGGTTGTCAGTTTGGTTTCATTTCTCCATTAACATAGTTTTTGCAGCACTCCCATTTTTATATTATATAGCTCTTAGCCAGATTGCATACTATACTCCAGTGACAAAGTCCTCACAACTCTTCTATTTTTATATTATACTAGAGGCCCGGTGCACGAAATTTGCCCGGCCTGCACCCTCTCCAATCTGGGACCCCTCGAGGGATTTCCAACTGCCCGTTTAGGCTTGATCCTACCAAGGCAGTCGGACATCCCTCTCACAATCCAGGACTGCTGGCTCCCAACTGCTCGCCTGCCTGCCTTTCTGATTGCCCCTAACCACTTCTGCCTGCCAGCCTGATCACCCCCTAACCACTCCCTGACAGCCTGATTGATGCCTAACTTCCCTCCCCTGCAGGCCTGGTCACCCCCAACTTCCCTCTGCTGGCCTGGTCACCCCTAACTGCCCTCCCTTGCAGGCCTGGTCCCTCCCAACTGCCCTCCCCTGCTGGCCGTCTTGTGGCAGCCATCTTGTGTCCACATGGGAGCAGCCATCTTGTGTGTTGGAGTGATGGTCAATTTGCATATTGATCTTTTATTAGATAGGATAAGTCTTAGCCAAGTTGCACACTATACTAGAAAATGATAACATATCAGTTATTGCATATTTTTCCACGAGCACAGTCATCCCTCCCACCTATGAAAACCAAGTTTACCAAGCTATGGCAAACATAAGAGAGGGGGCTACTAGTTCATAACAGTCTTTAAGAGCATTATTAATTCTGTAGTTGGAAATTGATACCTCTCTTAATGAAGGAAGAAATTTTAGTGATAAAAGAAGTGCAGTGCTAATGAGGAGACAAATCAACAAGCAAAGTGCACTGTGAACAAAAGACTTCAAAGACAATGTATTTTCATTTTTTGCAATCAAGTCTTTAATTTTGTTATTAATTTTTCATTTTCATTATGTCCTTTGTAATGTCTTTTTTTATATTTTGTTTTTTAAATCTTTTCCAGTGGAATTTTTTATGGTTAATTAGTTCTGCGAAAATGCTTGTGGCATAGATGTTTACAATGAGACTACAGGCCATGTGTACACTAACCCCGGCCATAGTAATACTCAGAGGCAGCAGCCCCTTTAGGTGGAACGTTTCCGTGATATGACTTGAGTGTGGAAAATTACCCCGATCTTGCAGCCTTTTCTTGGGGAAAAAACCCAAAACAAGATAACCAAGGAGCTACAAAAGCTTCCTTTAAGTACACAGTTTTATTTTTCAAGAAAGTCATGAGGGCAGTGATGATTCTGCCGAAGCCTGCCACTGACCAGGCACCTTGAGGTAAACGTAGTGTCCCTGCCAAGGCGGAGCAGGTTGACAGAAGCAGCAGGCACACGCAGTTCTGATATGAGCTCTTGGCAGTTCTCTGTCCACCTGGTGAAGGTAGCCCTTGACTAATGTCCCCATTTAGGAAAGTCGTAAAATCTCTAGAAAGGAGTTAGAAGGGTTGCCATCTATATGCCTTGACTTTATCCTGCCTTTGTCTGTCTCCTTGTCATTCGTTGTCTTACCCTCTTGGCTGGGATTGAAATAATTAGACCAGTATCTTATATGGGGGAGCTTTAGCTTCTCTCTTGCACACTGATGAGTGAAAATGAAAAACAACAAACATCTGTTCAAGATTACAAACTATCTATTACAATAATACTACCTTACTTTATACAAAGTGATAAGCTCTTCTAAAACCCCTTTGCACTTCTTAACTCATACTATTAGAATAATCTGATGGGTTAGCTAAGGGAGGGGAGATGACTTTTCCAAGAACACTCAGGTGAGTAAGCAGCAGAGTTCTCAGTTCCCATGTCCTCTTTCACCCCATTTCATTGCTTGGTGGTAGCAGTAGGACAGTTGTATGCCTGAGGCATGTTTTACCTGCTGAGCCACCTTTTTCTCTGTTCTTTTATATTCAAAGCTGCTTCCAAACTCCCTTGGCACTGTGATTCTGTCTCCTTTTTCTGTCAAACTTCTTGAAAGAATAGTCATATTTTTTATCGTTCTTACTCATACCTCAGCTCCTCCAGCCCTACGTCTGCTCCTAACCCTTACTTTACGTCTGCTCCTAACCCTTACTTGCTAGGAGGTCACAAAGTGCTTTTGAATCACTACATACAGTGGCAACCTTTAAGTCTTCCACCTCTTCTTTTTTTCTGTAACATTAATGCCATTAGAGGTGTTTCCTATAGCTCCTTTTTGTCCCCCTGAGACTACTTCTTTGGATTTCTTCCCTCTATGATTTATCATTGAATTATAATCTTGTCTTAGCTGTACTGCCTTCTTTTACCCCTGAAATGTTCTACCTTAACCTTTTGTTGTTGTTCCTCTCAGCACATTGTTTTGTTGAGCTCCGTGGCTTCAGCTCTCATGCTGGTGAATACGCCTGCCGATGTGCACCTATAGTCGTGACCCCTCGAACTGGGGGATGGACAGTTCTGGTGGCCCCCCTGACAGTTCAAAGTTAGTATGTGTAAAGCAGACTCACTCAGTCAACAAATATTTAGTAATGTATCTGTTATATATAAAACACCATTCTAAACACTGGGGAGTGAGGTTATAAACATGGATCAAATCAGAGCCTGCCTCTCAGGGGTCTTGTAATATACTTTAGGGGGGAAAGTGATACCAGAGGGTATCTGGCGGTGGAGGCAGGGGGGGAGGTGGGACTAGGAAGGTTTACATTTGAGCTAGGTATTCAAGTTATAAAAGTAATTGTATGGGAAGGTCAAAGGAAGCAAAATGATCAAAGCCCATGGAAGTGAAAGAGAATGGCAAGTACAGTTTGGACGAAATGAAGGGAAGTGGAGAAGATGGAAAGGCTCTAATGAGTAAAGGCTCAGTATTGGTATCTTCAGAGAATGAGGATGCAGGGGTTGTGGGCAGTGGTAACGAGCATCTATGTAATATCTTCTGAGTCAGCTGGTGTATTTTATAGACATACCCTCAAGCTAGGGGGAGGATATGTGTCTGGAATTGAAAGTTCTATAGAGAACATAGTGTCTGTTCAGATGTGTTCTTAGTACCAACATACAATCAGGGGCTCATATACGGATATCTTAATCTTCTTGACATTCTTTGTAATTGTTCTAACACTGGAGTTAGTTTGGCTAAGCTGAGAGTAAGTGTGACATGCCAGTGTTTGGTGGCTGGGGGCAGTGCTAAACAAAGTATGCCCACACTTAGGTCATCTTACACTTCCGTGAGGTAGGAATTAATAAATTATTAGCCTCATTTTTTAGTGACAATTCTAACGGTCAAGGTTTGGCGAACTTTCTGGATAAGGACAGAGACAGATTTTAAATTTAGAATTTTCTTGCTCAAACACATACTCTTTCCAATCTAACTTAGGATATAAGATTTAAAGTAAGTAAAAAAGGACTTGTGAGGGAAGTCACAGAGAGTCAGAGATAAAGGAAAGATTCTGAGCTAGAGAAAATCAGGACATTTTTGTAACACCCATGCTTTTAGAACTTTTTTGAAGTGGTATAACACCTGAGCAGGAGTAGAGAAATAAGGTGGCCTTCCCAGGATTGGCATGGCAGCACAAGGCCAGGGAAATAATCTAATAGTTCTTGGTATGAGGGGAGAGAACATTTTGGGATAAAGCTGGAGGCACATGTTTGCAATAGAGGTTTCAAGGAATGGGATGAGATGATATGTTCAGTGTGACCCACTGGACCTAAAATGCTCAAGCAGAATGGTGAGGTACTTATGCAGCTTACTCTCTAAGAGTTACCTGCTTTTGAAATTATGCCTGATGGCTCTCATTTATTTATTGAGCACCTACTATATGCCAGTCACATCTAAGTCCCAGGGTTTACGGTGGTGAACAGAACAGACTAGACCCCAGGACTCATGGGTTTTCTGTCTGGTGCAGGGAAGCAGACATTAAGCCAATAATTACACAAATAACATTTAACTACACTGTAGAAGCTCTAAAAGAAAAAAAAGTACCCTGGCAATGTATAACGAGAAGAGCTGGTACTAGGCTGGAAGGTCAGGTAAAGCCACTTTAACAGAGATCTGAAGGATTGAACTAGAGTTACCCAAGGAAAGGTTGGTTGGGAGGCAAAGAGGGCTATTCCAACAGCAGAAATAGTGTGCACAAAAACCCTGAGGCAGAAGGGAGTTTGGTGTTTGAGGAGCAGAGAGAAGCTATGTGTGGCTGGAACACAGTGAACCAGGAGACGAGGCCAGTAGTTAGGTAGGAACTAGGCCATGCTGGCTTTGTGGCATACATTTAGGATTATTCTTAAAGGAGTTGAAAGCCATTAAAAGATTTTAAATAGGAAGTGACATGAACATGTTTGTTTTTAAAAAGACCATTCTGGTTGCTGTATAGAAAATGAGTTGTGTATTAGAGAGTGGTAGGCAGGATAATGGCCTCCCTATTCTATTCTAATCCCTGGAAATGGAAATGTGTTAGGTTACATAGCAAAGGGGAATTAAGATCTCTAACTAGCTGACCTTAGGATAGGGTGGCTATTTTGGACTAATACAGGTGGGCTCGATGTAATCACAAGCATTCTTAAAGTGGAATATGGAGGCAGAAGAAGTGAGTTAGAGGGAGATGTAACTATGGAAGAATAGGTAAAGAGACACAAGGTTGCTGGCTTTGGCGATGAAGTTGGGTAGGGGAGCGGGGGGCATAAGGCAAGCAATATGGGTAGCTTCTAGTAGCTGGAAAAGCCAAGGAAATAGATTCCTCTGTACAACCTCCAGAAAGGAATCAAGCCCCCCTTGAATTTAGCCCAGTGAGTCCCATGTCAGGTTTCTACAGAACTGTAAGATAATAAATTTGTGTTGCTTACGTTTGTTGTCATTTGTTCCAGCAGCAATTGAAAACTTGACAGAAGTGCATCAGAAAGGCTGTTGGAAGACCACTTACGAAGCTGTAGTATAGTCCTGGGTGGAGATGAAGGTACTTGGACTAAGTAGGTGGAAGTGGAGGGAGAGCAAAGTGAATCAGTTCAAGCTGCACTTTGGTGAGTGCTAGGTCCCTGGCAACCAGGAAGGAAATGTTTTAATTGAGATGGGGTGATTAGAAAAAGGGGAGAGATGGTAGAGATAAAAAGTTTGGAGCCTATTACAGGTTTAATGTGCCTATGAGGCATCCAAGTAATAATGTCAGAGAGGCAATTGGATAGGTGAGTCTGGCAGGAGAGGAAGAGGCTAGGGTAGAAATGCAGTTTGGGTCTCAGCCTTTAGAGATGGCTTTTGCAGTCATGGGAGTAAGTGAGACCCCTAGGACAGTGTTTGTCAAACTTTCTGACCATTCAGAACACCAATTTAAATAGTAAAGCAGTATTTAAAAAATTAATGATGTTTGTATTGTCATTGAAAAAGATATTTTTTACAGCCTCTTACAAAGTGTGCAACTAGCTTGAGATATAGATTAGACCCAGCAGTTTGATTTTTTTTAACCCAATATTTCTACTAAATTAGGAGCCCTCATGCTATAATCAGAGATTGTCAAGATTTACAACTGGTATTTGCTGGATGTCAGATGTTACAGAATATCAAGATCACATACAGACTGAGAAATTATGGGAAGATTTCTCCTTGAAGACCATTCCTAGTGCTCTATGGTTGTCAAATTGACACACTGATACTATTAAATAACTGCAGGGATGAAGGGTTCAGCTGGTCTGAGTGTTTGGAAGAAAGGAGGAAATATATTCTTAGTCATTCTTTGGTTATTTTAATCTCTGGAAAATACATGTTTATGTTTTGTTGTAACAGGTGGCTGTGTTCTATATATACTTATAATGATGATAATAATATCAGTCTCATTTTCTGGTGAGTAAAGAAAACCATCAGATTCTGGGAAGAAATTATGCTCTAGCAGTTGAGCTGTTTGGTGACTTTGAAAAATCTGGTACCTATTAATCAGCATTAAAAATTGGGGTATTTTGACCTGGAAGTAGTGGGTTCAGGTTATTTAAGATGCTGAGTATATGTCAGCAATACTTAAGCAGGCCTCTAGAAATCAAGAAATATTTTATTGGTATTATTAGCATCATGAAGAAATGTTTTTGTCTTCTTCCCCCTTTTAGAAACCTGTCAGCACCTTTTTTCCCTTGACAGCCAGTAAACTTGAGTGGGAAGAGTAATTTTGCAAACACTGCCATTTTTTCTTACAGCTTCTAAGACCACATACTCTGAATGTGCTGACACTAGTTTTCATGATTTCCTTCAACACACAGCTACAATTAGGAGCATATTATATACTTTTAACTGTTCCATGGTTGTAACATCTTTTAGTAATACAACACCTTTTTTGCTATTTGTATAGCTGTGCTCAGACAGTTTTGAATGTTGCACCTTTTTCAGCCTGTGTCACACAGCGCACAAAAGTACTGTCTAAATGAAAACTGTCATTCCCCACAGTGAGTTCTCATTGATAAGCAGAACAAAGTAATGTTGAGTACTTGTACCTCCTTAAATATTATATATATAGGGTGGGGCAAAAGTAAGTTTACAGTTGTTTATATGGAAAATAATACAATAATTAATAAATAATAATACAAGGATAAACTGTGTTTTGCATACTCACAACTGTAAACCTGCTTTTGTTCCACTGTATTTTCTTTGGTGAAGTGTCTACTTAAATGCACCTAAAAAAAATTGAGCCATTTATCTTATATAAAGCAAATAGCAAGATGATAAACCTAACCATATCAATAATTATACCATAATAAATGCTGTAAACACCCCAATTAGAAGACATATTGTTAGACTGGATTAAAAAGCAACACCCAACTATAAGTTGTGTCCAAGAAGCACACTTTATAAAGACAAAATAGGTTAAAGATAAATGGAAGGAGATGTACAGTGCTAACATTGGCAAGAGAAGGCTTCGGTGGTACATTAGTGTTAAAGTACATTTCAGATGTAATGATTTTGGGTTAATGAACACCACTTCCTAATGATAAAGAGGCCAGTGAATTAGTAACAATCCTAAACATTTACACACCTAATAATAGAGCTTCAAAATTCATGAAGTAAAACTAATAGAACTGTAAGAAGCAATAGACTAATTTTATTACAGTTGGAGACTTAAATTCTCTATAATTGATAAAATAAGTAGATAGAAATGAGAAAGGATATAGCAAACTAATATACTAATAGCAAAAATATTGATCAACTTGACTGAATTGACACTTAAAAACCATTACAACCCAACAACAGCTAAATACACTTTTTTTTTTCCAACTACCCAGAGAGCATTTAACAAGATAGGCCATATTCTGGGCCATAAAACAAGTCTCAGAAAGTTTAAAAGGAACCAAATCATAAAGTGTACTATTTGATCAAAATGGAATTAAATTAGAAAGCAATAGAAGAAAGACCTGTAAACTTTCTAAGATTTGATAAATAACACACTTTAAAATAACCCATTGGTCAAAGAAATAAAAAAGGGGAAATAGTATGAAACAACATGTCAAATTTGTGCTATGCTTCTAAAGCAGTACTTAAAAGGAAATTAATAGCTAAACTAATGCCTACATTGAAAAGAAAAAGTGTCACAAATCAATGATTACAGCTTCCTCCTTATGAAAGTAAAAAAAGAAGAAAAAATTAAACTCAGGCAGGAGCAAGAAAATAAAGTTTTGATTGGAAATTATTATGAAAAATAACAGAGAAAATTAATAAAACCAAAAGCACTTTGTTTGGGGAACATCAGTACTATTGATAAACCAGAGCGATCAGGAGAAAAAGAATACAAATTACCAATATCAAGAATGAGATAGGTGACTATGGCCTGGTAGCCCAGTTGGTTTAGCGCATCGTCTCGATATGCCAAGTTGCGGTTTCAATGCCTGGTCAGAGCATATACAGGAAGCAACCATTGAATGCATGAATAAATAGAACAACAAATCAGTGTTCTTCTCTCTTTCTCCCTCTTTCCCTTTCTTCTCGTCTTTCTCTCATTCTCTTCTCCCCTCCTTTCTTCTCTCCCTCCCTTCCTTCCTCTCTCTCACAAGCCAATGAATAAAATTTATTTTTCAAAAGGAATGAGCTCGGGCTGGTGTTTCTCAGTGGTTAGAGTGTTGGCCCACTCACCGAAGGGCATGTACCTGGGTTGGGTTTGATCCTCAGCCCTGGTCGGGCATATGTAGAAGATAACCATTCGATGTCTCTCACTCATATCAGTGTTTCTCTGTGTGTCCTCTTCCCTCCCACTCTCTCTAAAAATCAATGGAGAAAATATTCTCAGGTGAGGATTAACAAAAAAAGAAAGGAAAGGAAAGAAACAAAAGAATGAGAGAGGTAATATCACTACATCCTATATAATAAAAGCCTAATATGCAAATTTGTCCCCTTGACTGGGAGTTTGACCGCTCACTATGATGTGCGCTGACCACCAGTGGGCGGCACAGAACATGGGCATCAGCGATGCAGCACTGGTAGTGGGCGGCAGTGGAGGCGCTGCCAGCTCCGATGGACCCTGATGAGAGTGGGACCGTGGTGGTATGGTGGAGCAGGTGAGCGGGCGGTGCCAGTTCAAGGTGGGTGTGAGCGGGGCCCAATCACCCTGCCGATCACCCTGTTGACAGTGACCAGTGGCAGGGGGCAGGGCCGCTGCCCAGCTCCCAGGCACTGAGGGAGCCAGGCGAGGGCCTGATAGCCCCATCTATTGCCCCACAGATGGCGACCAGTGGTGGTGGAGGGCGGTGGTGCCACTGCCCGGCTCCAGGCGCTGAGGGAGCCAGGTGGGGGTCCTATCATCCTGCAGATGGCAACCAGTGGTGGGGGTTAGGGCTGCCACCTGGCTGCCAGACACTGAGGGACCCGGGTGGGGGCCCGATTGCCCCGCCAGTCACCCCACAGATGGCGACCAGTGATGGCAGCAGGGAGCGGGGCTGCCACCTGGCTCCCAGGTGCTGATGGAGCCAGGCAGGGGCCTGATGACTCAGGCAGAGGGGGGCACATGGCAGCTAGGGGCCCAGGTGCTGCCCAGAGCCCAGAGGACAACTGGGACCTGTCCTTCCACGCCAGACACTCGCGCTTCAATCACCAGCCAGGCCTAGGGACTGCACCTGTGAACGAATTCGTGCACCGGACCTTTAGTATTCTATAAACATCCTATATAATAAAAGGCTAATATGAAAGTCTACCAAATGGCGGAATGACTGGTCACTATGATGCACACTGACCACCAGGGGGAAGACACTCAACGCAGGAGCTTCCCCCTGGTTGTCAGTCCACTCCCACAGGGAGAACGCCACTCAGCCAGAAGCTGGGCTCACGGTTGGCAAATGCAGCGGCAGCGGTGGGAGTCTCTTCTGCCTCTGCAGCGCTAATGATGTCGACTGCCGGCTTAGGCCTGCTCCCTGGGGGATAGGGGACTCTAGCCAGCAGTTGAACATCCCCCAAGGGCTCCCGGACTGTGAGAGGGCTCAGGCCAGGCTTGAGGGACCCCACCACCCCGAGTGCACGAATTTCGTGCACTGGGCCTCTAGTTAAAGGATAATAAGGGACTGTATGAACAACAATGTCAATCAATATGACAACTGAAATGGACATATTGTTTCTAAGACACAAAACTACCAAAGCTACATCAAGAAGAAATAACATGACTATCCCAATATTTATTAGAGAATTTGAATTTGTAAAAAAGGCCTATACACAAAGAAAACTCCAGCTGCAGATGATTTCACTGGTGAATTCTAACATTTAAGGAAGAAATAAAATCAATTCCACACAAATGTTTAGAAAATTGAAGTGAAGGTAATATTTTACAAGTCATTCTAAGAAGTTGTCATTACCCTGATACCAAAAGAAGTCAAAGATATTACAGGAAAACTACAGACCAATATCTCTAATGAACATAGATGCAAAAATTCTAAGCAAAATTTTAGCAAATCAAGTGTAACAATAAGAAAGTTGTTGCATCATTATCAAATGGTGTTTATACCAAAAAACTGCAAGGTTGGTTTAATATTTGAACAGCAATCAATGTAATTCACCATATAAACAAACTAAAATGAAAAACCATATAATCATTGCAGTGCATGCAGAAAGAAACATTTGACAGAATCCAGGAAAAATCTCAAAAACCTGGGAATAGAAGAGAACTTGCACAAACTGATGAAGTGTGGGAAAGGGTTAACTCAGCAGTCTTGTATGGCTCAAAACCTGTACAATCTCAAGAAAGGCCTGTTTCCATGACTGCTCTTTGCCTAGCACCAGGGAGCTGAGCTCTTGAAATGGTTTGTCTAATGAGTGTATTTGTATGTTTGACACCTATAGCCATGCTTTACCAGTTTGTTCAGATAGTTTATACTAACTGTGATTTATAGTGAATATCTGCTTTTCCTCTGGAGCTCTGGAACTTCAGCATATGCTCATGTGACTAACTCCTAAGAAAAACCCTGGACATCTAGGCTCAGGTGAGCATCCCTGGTTGGCAGCACTTTGTACTAGTTGTCATACATGATTGCTGGAAGAGCTAACTGTGTCCTTTGTGACTGTACACTTGGAAGCTTGTACATGTTTTCCTTTGACTTCGGTCCATGTGCTTGTAACCCTTTGCTTATTTCACTCTGTATACTTTTACTGTAATAAACTGTAACCATGAGTAGAACAACATCTGAGTCCTGTGAGTCCTTCTGTGAGCCTGAGGGTGACCTTGGGGACCTCTGACACAAGGGGCATCTACAAAATACCTATGTAACATTAAACTTCATAGTGAAAGACTGAATACTTTCTCCTAAGGTTAGGAGCAAGGAAATGATATTCATTCTTTATTTAACATTGTACAAGAGATCATATTCAGTGCAATAAGGCAACACACACACACACACACAAGAAAAAAAAAGAATAATGGGCCATCTGTTAGAAGATATATACAGGTAGATATAAATATTCATATGGTAATGGTTTCATGTGTGTCAGAACTTACATATCATTTATATCTATATCTTATATAATACTATATAATAAAAGTGTAATATGGTAAGTGTCCGACCGATCAGTTGACTGTTTGGTCAACTGCTCAACCAGTCACTATGACACCACTGACCACCAGGGGCCAGACACTCCCACCAGTAGGTCAGCTTGCTGCTGGGGTTTGGCTGATTGGGACTGGGCGAGAGGGCCGGACATGTCCTGGATCCCTCCTGTGGTGCCTCCCCAGCCAGCTGGCCCTGACCGGGGTGGCCAGCTAACCTCTTGTGGTCCCTCCCCAGCCCGCCGACTGGCCCCCATTGGCCCTGATTGGGACTGGGCGAGATGGCCTGATTGGCCCCAATCACTGGTCAGGCTGAGGGGCCCCACCTGTGCACAAATTCATGCACTGGGCCTCTAGTATATCTATATGTAGTATAGATAGATATATGATGCCTATATAGAAAATCAGATGGAATGTCCAAAAATGTTCTAGAACTAATAAGTGAGTTTAATAAGGTTGCTGGATAAGGATCCATATACAAAAATCAGTGTATCTCTTTATATTAGCAACATTCAGTCAGAAATTGACTGCCACACCCTCAAAGATGGCAGTGGCTACAGCCACAAGATGGCGGTGCCCAGTCCCCTCAGCCCCACCAGGGCGGCAGGCGCATGGCATGGCCAGGCCCGCACCCCCGCTGCCCCGTGCTTACCCCCCTGTGCTCACCCCCTTAAGGCCCACTCCCCTCAGGCGGGTCCAGCCGCTCCGTGTGCCTGCCTCCAGAGTCCCCCCAGTCCCCTCGGCCCCCCAGGCACCCAGGGCCAGCCTGAGCCTCAGGCAAGCCTCGGATTTGGCTGCCCAGGGTGGGCCTGAAGTGCAGGCAAGCCTCAGATGGTGGCTGCCCAGCCGCCCAGGGCTGCCCGAGGCTCAGGTAACCAGGGCCAGACGGGGCTTGCACTGCCGGCAGTGACAGCAGCAGAGTTGTGATGGGGGCATCGCCTTCCCCTGATTGCCTGGTCACCTCCCACCCCTGAGGGCTCTAGACTATGAGAGGGGGCAGGACGGGCTGAGGGACCCCCCCGCTCCAGTGCATGAATTTTCATGTACCAGGCCTCTAGTATGAAATACTTATGCACCAATTTTGCATAATAGGTGTACGAGATTTGTACACTAAAATCTGTAAAATATTACTGAAAAAAGTTAAGACCTAAATAAGCCAAGAGACATACCTCATTCATGGGTTGGAATACTCCATATTGTTAAGATGCTGATTCTCTTTAGGCAGATTGCTAGGCAATCCCAGTCAAAACTGTAAGGACCTAGAATAGCTAAAGCAATTCTGAAAAGGAGGGAGAAATTTGGAGTGCTAGCACTACCTGATTTAAAGATTCAGTATGAAGCTATAGTAATCAAAATAATTAAACTATGGCATCATGATGGAGAAAACAATTTTTAAAACAGAATAGAGTCCAAAAATAGACCCACAAATGTATAGTCGACTGATTTTTTTTAATATATATATAAAGGTAAGATTCAGTGGAGAAATCACAGTTGTTTCAAAAAACTGTTGGAATAATAGAATATTTGTAGAAAAAAAAAAACTTTAATACATACTTTGCACCACATGTACAAGCAAATTTAAAAGTGGATCATGGACCTAAATGCAGCTATAAATTCTATAAATTTATAGAGGAAAGCATAAGAGAAAACTACATTTCTATAAGAAAACAACAAAAATCTTTAAAAATTTAAAAAATCTTTGTAACATTGAATGAACAATTATTTCTTAGATATGACTCCAGAACCATAATCCATAAAAGAAAAAATTGATAAGTTTGACTGCATAAAAATTAACATTTATGCAGCATAGAAAATATAGTAAATAATATAATAACTATGTATGGTGCCAGTTGGGTACTACAACTACCAGGGAGAATACTGATATTTAAGTATATGATTGTCTAACCACTATAATGTACACCTGAAACTAATACAAAATAATGTTGAATGTAAACTAATTGAAAGATGTAATTTAAAATGTTTGCTGTTCAAAACATACTGTAAAGATAATAAAAATCTAAGCCACAGACTGGAGAAAATTTTTGTAAAAGCATACATCTGAAAGAGGATTTGCATTTAGATATATTAAGAACTCTCAAAACTATAACAAAAAAATAAACCCAATAAAAATGAGTCAAGAATTTGAACAGACACTGCACAAAGAAGACAAATAGGTAGAAAGTAGGTACATGAAAAGATGCTCAGCCTCATTATTCATTAGGGAAATGCAAATTAAAACCACAGTGAGATATCACTACATTTCTATCTATTAGATTGACTACAATTTAAAAGTCTGACTATACAAAGTCTTGCTGAGGATGTGGGGCAACTAAAACATAACACTGTAGATGGAAATGTAAAATGATACATCACTTTTTAAAAGTTTAGTTATTAGAATTTTAAGCACACATCTATCATATGATTTAGCTATTGAACTCCTAGATATTTACCCAAGAGTAAAGAAAGCATATGTTTATACAAAGATTTGTGCATAAAAGTTATAGCAACTTTATTTGTAATAGTAAAACCTGGAAATAACCCAGGTGTTCACCAACAGGTAAAGGGATAAACTGTGATATATCCATATAATGGAATACTGTTCAGCAGTACAAGGGAATTAACTCTTGATATACACAATAGCATGGATGAATCTCAAAATAATCATGCTGCCCTAGCTGGTTTGGCTCAGTGGATAGAGTGTTGGCCTGCAGACTGAAGGGTCCTGGGTTTGATTCCAGTCAAGGGCACATACCCGGGTTGCAGGCTTGATCCCCAGTGGGGGGCATGCAGGAAGTAGCCGATCAATAATTCTCATCATTGATGTTTCTATCTCTCCCTCTCTAAAAAACAATAAAAATATATTTTTAAAAAATAATCATGCTGACTGAAAGAAGCCAGACAAAAAAGGGTACATACAATGTGATTTTATGTATATAAATCTTTAGAAAAGGCCAACTATAGTTGACAGGAAGCTGCTTAGTGGATGCAGGGGAGGGGCATGAAAAAATTTTGGGGGTGATACATATATTCATCATCTTCATGTGGTAATGGTTTCATGTGTGTCAGAACTTATGAAATTGTACACCTTAAATGTAGTCTGTTGTTTGGCAGTTATACCTCAATAAAGCTGTTAAAAATATACTATTGGTTTCTAAGTCTAAAAGGTAAAGTAACACAGTGTGGTCTCAAATGGAGGCACACTGCTGGCAGAATAGGAATAGATGAGGGAGTTTATGAGACTTGCCCCTTGTGTATTCCTAGAGACTTACCTAGCTGTCATCCTGATTTTTTCTAATGTATAAAGAAAAGCTTTTCAAATAATTTCTTATGAATTTTCCTTTTGTCCACTATCTGTTCAGGCTTCTAACATCTTCTAGAATCTCTTTCTTGTTTTCTTCAGAATATTTGTTCAAAGCATCATTTTAGATTGACTATCATTTTTAACTTGGCTATAAGAGTCCAATTCTATGTTCCTTAGCTTTTAAAGGAATATTTTTATTTATAAGTACTTCATATACCATAAAATTCACCCACTTAAAGTGTGTAATTTAATATTTTTATTTTTTTTAATTTTTTTATTGTTTTAAGTATTACAAATAGTAGTACATATGTCTCCTTTTTTCCCCCCATTGATCTCCCCCCAACCTCCCCTACCCCCCAGTACCTGCCTTCACCTGCCCGCCCTCCCCCCCCCCCCCCCGCCCCAGTGTCTTATATCCATTGGTTGTGCTTATATGCATGCGTACAAGTCCTTCGGTTGGTCTCTTACAGCCCCCCTCGCCCAACCTCCCCTGTCTTCCCAATGTAGTTTGACAGTCTGTTCAATGCTTCTTTGTCTCTGTATCTTTTTCCCACCATTTCTTTCCTTTAAAAAGTGTTGCCTTTGCAGACTAGAAATAAACATATAATAACAAAACAAGACAAAACAAAAAAATGTTTGAGTCCCAATTTCAATGTCCAACAGTTCTGAGTCCCCTTTTCTTTTTCTTTTTTATCAAAAAGGAACCCTTTATTAATCTATATATGTATAAAAAGCAAGCAAAATCAGAATGTTTTCCTCAGCCATCCTTTCCACATTTTATGCAGTTTTAGTGAACTATAAACCAACGATTTCTTCATGCCAGCAGTGAAAATGCCTTTGGTGCTCTGTCTCAGACTCGAAGGTCTCACAATTGCTGAAAGTCCTAGGTACACGACGTCTCCACAGTCAGGGTCATGAGCAAGTTGGAAAAGAGTTTCTTCCACATCTCTGTTTTTTCCAGGAGGATCCATAATATGATGTATTTCTTGCTGTAAGGTTTTGGGCAATGCCAACAGCTGGGTGAACTGTCCTTCTGGGCTTTTATCTACCTCCAGTCTGCCTTGCTGGATTTTATACACCACTTGTGGATTATTCTGTAGTATGTGGCCATACAGCTCACGAAAGTGGGCTATGTTGGGCTTTACAATATCCATCACTTTTGCCTTATTCTCTCCAACCACCATCCGAAGGTCGCCTGAATAGGAGAGTCCAGCAATCATTATAAAGAGGTCTTCTTCAGAAAAGCTTTCGGGAAGCATGAGGAAAGCAGCAGTCACAGCACTCTTCAGATTTTTATCTAGGGCTGCCCTAAGAGCGACATTCTCATTCATTGCTAAGATTTTCACTCAAAGAAAAAATGTCAATTCAGAAGACTCTGCTACTGTGCTGATCTGGTTCTCCAGTGTAAGGTGAACTAGGAACTTGTCTCAGCAGCACTGTTATTTGTTGTTCAGAGTGAAAAGCCAGTGAACTCTTGGGACACTGCCAGAGAGGCTGGTTTTTGGAGTCGTCCAGCAATGTATAAGTTATTCCAGTTGAGGAGATCTTCAATCAAAATACTAGTGCTAATAACCCCATATTTGATAAGCCTACTGTCACACATGATCAATGGATTGTAGTAAACTCCAGCGCCATAGTTATTCTGGATCGTGGTGATAATCTTGGGCCCCAAAACTTTTAGGAAAGAGTAATGGCTCCGATTTTTCTTTAGGTTCTTTGAATGCCATGCAACAGGGTCATCTACTGTGAACACGAAGTCCAGCATGGCTTTCTGAACGCGGGAATTCTGGAGCCGGAGATACGAGCAGGAGGGACCAGCAGGAACCAGGGTACCGGTCGCCCCGGCAAGCAGCCAACACCCGCCACGCCTCTCCTGAGTCCCCTTTTCAATGTCTAACAGTTCCTTATGTGTACATGTCAGCAATGATATCTGGATGGTGGGCACACGGTGGCAATGCAGGTCCGACCCTCTCTGGTTTGGTCCTAGGTAACCTGCAGTGGTGCACAGCTGCTGACTGCTCACGTGGCAAGGCATTGTCAGCGTCTTCCATCTCTGGACTGTTTTTCCTCTTGTCTTTGTGGTTGGAGCACACCTGTCAATTCCTCTCTGTTGCAGGAATCCATCTGGTCTTGGGGTTGTTTTCTGAAAATATACAAATATATTCTCGACCACAAGTTAATAAAGGAATCTTTTCTATATAATTGATTTGGGATCCTTTTTATTTTTGTTCAAACGATTTTCCTTTGTCTTATTTAGACACCATGTGTGTTTTTAATGGCCGTCTTGCTGTTAGCATTACAAATGAAAATTAATTTGGTAAAGTAAAAATTTTCTAGATGTAATTTACTTATAGGATATTTTTCCTTACATGATATTACCCTACTATCCCCCCCTTTTTTTTTTAATTAATGGAGGTTTTTGTAAATTTTATAATGCAGTCTTGATAACTTTAAATTAAATTTATTTTATTTTATTTTATTTTATTTTGCCCACACATATGACTGCTTTAGGTTCATTGCATATTCAGGAATTTTACCATGAGATGAACTACCAATAGAAATTTTAGTTATTATTTTAAGAACAGCTTTTTGTCCAGTACAATTAACTTTACTTGAATATTCACTTATTTCAATTAGCCTATTTAAATTAATCTGAAAACTCGATTACTCTTTTACTGTCAAATTTAATACTCTACCAACAATCTTAGTTTACCCTGTAAATATTAGTGGGAAGGATTATTTGCATTCTTGAGTGGGCCCTGAGTATTCCAGATGCTAGGCTGAATTTAGATATAGGGCAGCTGCTGTCGGCCAAGTCTCTTGTCTGTTACCTGGGTCCCGATCTGAGCTGGGCCAAGTCTCTCTCTGTCACCTGTATCTCGATATGAGCTGGGCCAGGTCTCTTTCTGTTGCCTGGGTCCCGTTCTGAGCTGGGTGTGGGAAGTGCGAAGCAGCCATGGGAGCAGGAGACCTTCAGAAGGGGCGAGGGTTCAAGCCCCTGCAATGTTGGGGGGGTGAGGGTCTGTGCCCCACTTCTGTTGCCCCCCCCCCCCCAAGTTCTCTCCTGATGGCCCCTCTGCGACTGTGCCTGTCTTAGGTTGTTCCTTCCTTGAGGAATCTTACCCGTCTCTGGCTAACCAGCCATCCTCCGGGGCCAAGCAGGGTGATGTGAGGTTCAGTTCTGTCTCCTTGGTAGCCTATGCCCCCATGGCCTCCACACCCAGCACCTGCCTTGGGAACCCCTGCCCTGCTGGCGAGGTCCCGGTGCTGATCACATATCTCGGGGAACTCGGGTTTCTTCTCCAATGAGGGCCCAGCTCACAGAATTGGGTGTGAGACAGATCCATGGTACCAGCCCCCACGAGGCTTCAAGCTTAGCATGAACAGAAAGCTCAGGCAACAGCTGAGGGCAATTGGATTGTGAGAAGAGGGTCCCTCTTGGCACAAAGGGCAAGAGGGGCCAATATAGGATGCTGAAGTGCCTTCCCAGTGCCTTAATTCCTTCTGAAAGGGATTAAATCCTTTCATGTCCTTTTTTTTTTTTTTAAATTGCTGCCAACCATTCAAAGAATTAGTTTGTAAGTTTGTTTGGGATAATTGTACAATATGCTGTTGTAAAATATCTAAAATTATAATAACATTGTAGAATAATATCATGTAAGGATATTCTTTGCCCTAGGCCCTGGCAATTCCATTTCAAACTGGCTGTCAATTTCTTTTTGTAGCTTTATATAAACTTTGTCAGGGAGGCAAAAACACAAATTACTTACTTTAGTTCAAGAGGCCAAATATATTGACTTTCAATTACAATCCTTATGACTTTTGAAGGAAACTTCTCTTTGTTTCCTTCCAAAATAATTTTCAGTCTACAGAGAATTTCATTTAAAAATTTATCACATGAAACAATTTCTCTTAAGGCTATGGTGACCACTAGTATTGATTAGATTTAGTATTTTATAATTTTTTAATTAATTTTTTTAATTTTTATTTTTTACCTATGTGTCCTTATTTCTCCATAACCCCCCACTCCCCACTTATGCCCCACCCCCTTGTTGTCTGTGTCCATTGATTAGGTTCATATGCATGCATACAAGTCCCTTGGTTGATCTCTCCACCTTACCCCCACCCTCCCCTACCTTACCTGAGGTATGATGTTCTGATCGCAGTTTCTCAGCCTCTGGATCTGTTCTTGTTCATCAGTCTATGCCGTTCATTATATTCCACAAATGAGCGAGATCATGTGATATTTATCTTTCTCTGCCTGGCTTATTTCACTTAACATAATATTCTCCATCTCCATCCATATTGTTGCAAATGGTAGGAACTCCTTCTTTTTTACCACAGTGTAGTATTCCATTGTATAGATATACCACAGTTTTTTAATCCATTCATCTGCTGATGGGCATTTAGGTTGTTTCCAAATCTTGGCTGTGGTGAATTGTGCTGCTATGAACATAGGGGTGCATATATCCTTTCTGATGCGTGTTTCTAGATTCTTGGGATATATTCCTAGAAGTGGGATCACTGGGTCAAATGGGAGTTCCATTTTTAGTTTTTTGAGGAAGCTCCATACTGTTCTCCACAGTGGCTGTACCAGTCTGCATTCCCACCAGCAGTGCCAAAGAGTTCCTTTTTCTCCGCATCCTCGCCAACACTTGTTGTTTGTTGATTTGTTGATAAAAGCCATTCTGACAGGTGTGAGATGGTACCTCATTGTTGTTTTGATTTTCATCTCTCTGATAATTAGTGACTGTGAGCAGGTTTTCATATGTCTCTTGGCCTGCCTTCTATCTTCTTTCGAAAAGTGTCTAGATCAGTTGCCCATTTTTTGATTGGGTTGTTTATCTTCTTTTTGTTAAGTTGTATGAGTTCTCTGTATATGTTGGAGATTAAACCCTTATCATTGATATCATTGGCAAATATGTTCTCCCATGCAGTGGGCTTTCTTGTTGTTTTATTGATGGTTTTCTTTGCTGTGCAAAAGCTTTTTATTTTGATGTAGTCCCATTTGTTTATTTTCTCTTTAGCTTCCATTGCCCTAGGAGTAGTATCAGTGAAGAAGTTCTTTCAGCATATGTCCGAGATTTTGCTGCCTGTGGATTCCTCCAGTATGTTCATGGTTTCCCATCTTATGTTTAAGTCCTTTATCCATTTTGAATTTATTTTTTGTGTATGGTGTAAGTTGGTGATCTAGCTTCATTTTTTTGCATGTATCTGTCCAATTTTCCCAACACCATTTGTTGAAGAGACTGTCTTGACTCCATTGAATGTTCATGCCTCCTTTGTCAAATATTAATTGAGCATATTGATTTGGGTCAATTTCTGGGTTCTCTATTCTATTCCATTGATCTATATGTCTGTTCTTGTGCCAGTACCAGGCTGTTTTGAGAACAGTGGCTTTGTAATACAGCTTGATATCTGGTATTGAGATCCCACCTACTTTGTTCTTCTTTCTCGGGATTGCTGTAGCTATTTGGGTTCTTTTTTTATTCCAGATAAATTTTTGGAAAGTTCGTTCTAGGTCTGTGAAATATGTTGTTGGTATTTTAATGGGAAGTGCATTGAATTTATAGATTGCTTTGGGTAGTATGGACATTTTGATGATGTTGATTCTACCAATCCATGAACATGGTATGTTCTTCCATCTGTTTATGTCTTCCTCTATCTCTTTTTTCAGTGCCATGTAGTTTTCTACGTATAGGTCTTTTACCTCTTTAGTTAAGTTTATTCCTAGGTATCTTAATTTTTTTGGTGCGATGGTAAATGGGATTGCTTTTTTAGTCTCTCTTTCTGTAAGTTTATTATTGGTGTATAGAAATGCCATAGATTTCTTGGCATTAATTTTGTATCCTAATTTAATATTTTTAGTAGATTCCCAGGGTTGTGCAACAATTACCACAGTTTATTGTTAAAACGTTTTCATAACCAAAAAAAAAAAAAAAAGAAAGAAACTCCTACCCATTACCAAGTCATTCCACCTCCTTGTCAGCCCTAAGTAATCACTAATGTACTTCTTGTCTTTATACATTTGCCTACTCTGTACATTGCAATGGAATCATCCATAATCTGGTCTTTTGCATCTTGCATCTTTCACTTAGCAAAATGTATTTAAGGTTTGCCATGTAGTATTTATCAGTGCATCATTCGTTTTTAAGGCTGAATGATATTCTATTGTACTGTGAAGTACATGTTTTTTCATTCATTCATCAGTTAATGGAAGTTGGGTTGTTTCACTTTTTGGCTATTATGAGTAACTAGAGGCCCGGTGCATGAAATTCAGGTACAGAGGAACAGGAAGGACCTCAGCCCAGCCTGTGCCCTCAGGGAATGTCTGACTGTCGGTTTAGGTCTGATCCCGGCAGTCGGACATCCCTCTCGCAATCCAGGATGCTGCATGCACCAGTGACCATACTTTTCATACAGGTGAAAGGTATCTTGCTGTTGTATGGGCAGCTCCATTTTTTTGCCCTGAGTATAAAGTAGTATATAACATGATCCTTCTGAGGCAGTAGTACCATTTCCCCCATCTTATGGGTGGAAAAACTGAAGCAGAGAGAAGTAATTGGTTTTGTCACACAGTTATAAGTGTCAGAATCAGGGCTGACCACAAAATGTGCAAGCCAGAGTCCACGCGTATCATCGCTGCATCATCCTGTGTTTTCAGTGTTTGAGTAGCCTTGCCAGGCTTTAATTTTTAAATCTGGGAGACTATTCCCAATACATAGGGTAGGGTCCCTAGGCCTAGCAGTCTATCAGGGCTGATCTATGGAGTAACCAGCAGGCAGGGCAATCGAGGGGCCCCCACTGGCACCCACCTTGGCTGGCAGCCTGGCACTGCCTGCTGGCTGGCCCCACCCCCCTGATCACCACCCTTGGTCGCCTCCCTCTCAGGGGTGAGGGGTCAGATGCGTGTCGTAGCGACCAGTCATTCTGCAGGTCATTCTGCCATTTGGTTGATTTGCATATTAAGGTTTTATTATATAGGGTTTTATTACTAGTATATAGGATTTTCCTATTAATATTTATATATTTGTATGTGTGTATATTTTTGCTCTTAGGTATGTACCTTAAGGTGGAATTACTGGGTTATATGTTAACTCTTATGTTTAACTTTTTTGGGAACTGCAAACTTCTCCAAAGTAGTTGCACCATTTTACATTCCCACCAGTAAATATCATACAATGGAGTAAGGAACCTATGAAGGTTCCAATTTTTCCACAATCTCAACAACACTTGTTATTGTCTGTCTTTTATTTTATTTTTCAATTACAGTTTACATTCAATGTTGTTTTGTATTAGTTTCAGGTGTACAGCATAGTGGTTAGATAATCACATACTTGACAAAGTGTTTCCCTTTATATTTCCAGCACCCACTTGGCACCATATATAGTTATCACAATATTATTGACTAGATTCCCTCGGCTGTACTTTACATCCCATGAATATTTTGTAACGACCAATTTGTACTTCTTAATCCCTTCACCTTTTTCACCCAGGCCCCCAACCTGCCTCCTCTCTGGCAACCATCAGTCTATAGTCTGTTGCAATTTTTTTGTTCATTTATTTTGTTCTTTAGATTCCACATATAAGTGAAATCATATGGCATTTGTTTTTCTATGACTGACTTATTTCACTTAGTATAATACCCTCTAGATCCACCCAGGCTGTTGGTAATGGTAAGAGTTCATTCTTTTCTATGGCCAAGTAATATTCCACTATATACATGTACCACCTATTTTTAATGACTCATCCACTGATGGACACTTGGATTGCTTTCATATATTGGCTGTTTTAAATAACCCTGCAATAAATATAGGCAGTGCATATATTCTTTAGGGCTTCTTCTGATATATATCCAGAAGTGGAATCACTGGGTCATAAAGCAGTTCCATTGTTAATTTTTAGGACTCTCTGTACTGTTTTCCATAGTGGCTGTACCAAACTTCATTCCCACCAACAGTGCATGAGGATTCCCTATTAGCCACATCCTCACCAATATTTGTTGTTTGTGGCTTTATTGATGGTAGCCATTCTGACAGGTGTGAGATGATATGTCATTGGGGTTTAATTTGAATTTCTCTAACAATTAGTGACATTGAGCATCTTTTGATATTTCTATTTGCCATCTCTTTGGAGAAGTGTCTATTCAGGTCCTCTGCCCATTTTTAAATTAATTTATTTGTGGGTTTTTGGTGCTGAGGTGTGTGAGTTTTTTATAAATTTTGGGTATTAACTCCTTACTAGTTGTATCATTGACAAATACAGTATGTTCTATAATTTAGTAGGTTGTCTTTTGGTTTTGTTGATGGTTTCTTTTACAGTACAAAAACTTTTTTAGTTTAATATTGTCCCATTTGTTTATTTTTTCTTTTGTTTCCCTTGCCGGAGGAGATATATCAGAAAAAAATATTGTTAAGAGAAATGTCAGAGATTTTACTGCCTATGTTTTCTTCTAGGAGTTTTATGGTTTTGAGTATCACATTTGAGCCTTTAATAAATACAGCTGGAGTTTGTTCTTGTATATGGTGTAAGTTGGTGGTCTAGTTTCATCTTTTGCATGTATCTGTCAATTTTTCCAGCTCCATTTATTCAATAGCCTGTCCTTACTCCATTGTATGTTCTTGCCTCCTTTCTCAAATAGAAATTGACCATAGAGGTGTAAGTTTGTTTCTGGACTCTATTCTGTTCCCTTGATCTATGTCTTTTTATGCCAATATCATGCCGTTTTGATTACTATGGCCTTGTATAGTTTGATATCAGGTGATGCAATACCACCAACTTTTACTTCTTCTTCAAGATTGCTTTAGCTCTTGAGGGTCTTTTGTGGTTCATTTATACATTTTCAGATTATTGGTTCTAATTCTGTGAAACATGTTACTGGTATTTTGATAGGAATTGCATTGAATCTATAGAGAGCTTTGGGTAGTATAGACATTTTAATTCTTCCTTCCTGTGAGCACAGTATATACTTCCATTTATTTGTATCTTCTTCAGTTTCTTTCTTCAGTATCTTACAATTTTCTGAGGACAGGTCTTTTACCTCCTTGGTTATATTTATTCTTAGGTATTTTATTATATTTTCTTGATGCAATTGTAAATGGAATTGTTTTCTTTGTTTCCCTTTCTGATATTTCATTGTTGGTATATAAAAATGCAAACAAATTTCTGAATGTTATTTTATATCCTGCTACTTTACTGGATTTATTTATCAGTTATAGTAGTTTTTTTGTGGAATCTTTAGGGTTCTCTACATACAGTATTATGTCATCTGCAAATAACGACAGTTTAACTTCTTCCTTTCCAATTTGGATACCTTTTATTTCTTGTCTGATTTCTGTGGCTAGGACTTCAGTGCTATTTTGAATACGAGTGGTAAAAGTGGATATCCTTGTCTTGTTCCTGATCTTAAGGGAAATACTTTAAATTTTTCCCATTGGGTATGATGTTAGCTGTGGTTTTGTCATAGATGGCCTTTATTATGTTGAGGTATGTTCCCTCTATTCCCATTTTTTGAGATTTTTTTTTATGGGTGCTAGATTTGGTCAAAAGCTTTCTTTGTATCTATTGATACAAATTCACACTCCATGCCAATGCTGGGACTGAGGTCACTCAGAAAAAGTCTCAAGGTACACCAAGGTCAGTTGCCACCATCTGGGTGCCCATTGACATTTGTGGAAGGGTGGGGTGTGAGGGATTCCTCATGGTGAGGCCAGCAGAGTTAATGAGGCCCAAACAGATCAAGATTTGGTCATATGAAGGGAGGGCTGTGCACAGGAATGCTAATGCTGGTTGGATGTGCGAGCAAAATATGGCCCCACCCTAGAGCCACATAATTCAGTTTCTCCTTTACTTTCCTCTGCAGGTGAGAGCTTTGCAGGGTAGGGTCCCCAAGAGTCGGAAGGGTGGGCTAGTGCATTCCTCCAGGCTGATTCAGAATGGAGGAGAGTGCTTGACCCAGGAGAGATGGCATCTGTGGGCAGTGTGAGAGAGGGACTGAGCACAGGGACCCTGGCAGCTGTCCCTTCAGCTCTCTCACTGAAGCCATACAACCCAGTCTGTCCTCACATGACTCCAGTCTGCTCTGATCCAACTTCCCTCTGTGGGAGCTAAGAGTGAGTGAACAAGATTCAGTGTGCTGGCCCTTTCAGGGGGAGACTGGATTTCTAACAGACTCTCATCTCTCACTAGCAAATGGAATCCCCGTGATTTTCATAGCCAGATTTTACATAGACTGCTCTTCCTGGTTCTGGTGTTCTGGGCTGGGGAGTCCAATGTGGGCTTGAGACTCCACACTCCTCAAGGGGGGATTTTTGCAGCTGAGATATCTCTACAGATTTTCAACCAACACACGCAGGTGCCAGGCCAGCCCTTTTCACATCTCAGTGCTTCCTATTAGTCTTGATGTGGCTTCTTCTGTAATTTCTTGGTTATAAGACTTGTTCAGCTCCTCTTCAGTTCATTATTCAGGTTGATTGTTCTATTTAACTGTAATTCAAGTTTGGACCTCGGAGAAGATGAGTGTAACTTCTACCTACTCTGCTGCCATCTTAGATCTCTGTTGTCTATCTTTTTTATTTATGGATATTTTAGTAATTGTGAAATGTATCATATCCAATTGTGGTTTTGAATGAATTCCCTGATGACTATTGATACTGAGCATTTTTTCATGCGCATATTGGTAATTTGTATGTCTTCTTTGGAGAAAAGTCTATTCAAATTCTTTGTTCTTTTTTGGATTATTTGCCTTTTAAAAAAGTCCTTGCCTGAGGATGTTTTTATTTCTTTATAGAGAGAGAGGAAGGGGGAGAGAGAGAGAGAGAGAGAGAGAGAGAGAGAGAGAGAGAGAGAGAGAGAGAAACATTGATTGGTTGCCCCCCATATGTGCCCTGACTCGGATCAAACCTGAAACCTACATATGTGCCCTGACCAGGAATCAAACTGCATCCTTTTGGCGTACGGGATGACTCTCCAACCAAATGAGCCACACGACCAGGACTATTTGCCAATTTTTAATTGAGTTGTAAATGTTCTTTATGTATTCTGAATACAAGTCCTTTATCATATATGTTATTAGCAATTCTCTCTCCTTTTTTTGAGTTATCTTTTCCTTTACTTGAAGGTATCTTTTGTAGTACAAAAAAATTTTACTACAGGGCATGCCCTCTGCCCCTGCGCCAGGCCGGGGGACCTCAGGCCGCGCCCCCTGCCTGGCGGGGCTTGACGGGGCACCTCAAGGTGCACCCCTGACCTTGGCCCCGGGCCAGAGAACCTTAGGCTGTGCCCCCTGCCCCAACATTGGGCTGGTAGACCTCAGGCCGTGCCCCCCACCCCAGGCCAGGGGACCTGAGGCCATGCCCTCCACCCCAGTGCTGGACTAGGGGTCCTCAGGCCATGCCCTTCGCCCTAGGCCGGGGGACCTGAGGCCGCACCCGCCACCCTGGCACCGGTTGGGGGGGACCTGAGGGTGCACCAGGAGACCTGAGGCTGCACCCCCTGCCTGGCATGCGCCAGGGGACCAGCGGGGCTTGACGGAAGCTGTAGCCTCCACCCAGCGGGGCTTGATAGAGGACCTGAGGCTGCGCCTCTCACCTGGCTGGGCTTGATGGGGGAACTGAGGCTGTGCCCCCCGCCTGGTGCCAGGCCGGGGGACCTGAGGCTGCGCCCTCCACCGGGGCTTGACGGGGGTGAAGCCTACCGGGTCTGGATCTTTTATGATTTGGAGGCGCACGCAGGTGGGTGGGGACTTGACCCTGGGTCCTGCATTGTGCCCCAGACTCTTAACAGGAGGAAGATTTTCATATACATTTTACTAATTTTCTTTCATCTCTGACACTTCTATTATAGAGAAAGGGCAAATAGCAATATTAAATTATTTCCTCTAATTAATTCCCTTTTAATGTGCATGAATTTTGTGCACCGGGCCACTAGTAGTATTACATGTCTCCTTTCCCCCCATTGACCTCTCCCCGGCCACCCCCACACCCCAGCACATGCCCTCATCCCCCTAGTGTCTGTGTCCATTGGTTATGCTTACATGCATACACACAAGTCTTTGGTTGATCTCACCCCTCCTTCCTCCCTTACCTCGCCTCTGAAGTTTGACAGTCTGTTTGATGCTTCTCTGTCTCTGGATCAATTTTTGTTCACCAGTTTATATTGTTCATTATATTCCACAAATGAGTGAGATCATGTGATATTTATCTTTCTCCAACTGGCTTATTTCGCTTAGCACAATGCTGTTGGAAATGTAAGACTTCTTCTTTTTTACAATAGTGTAGTATTCCATTGTGTAGATGTACCACAGTTTTCTAATCCCCTCATCTGCTGATGGGCACTTAGGCTGTTTCCAAATCTTAGCTATTGTAAATTGTGCTGCTAGGAATATAGGGGTGCATATGTCTTTTCTGATTGGTGTTTCTGTTTTCTTGGGATATATTCCTAGAGGTGGGATTACTGGGTAAAGTGGGGGTTCCATTTTTAATTTTTTGAGGGAACTCCATACTGTTCTCTATAGTGGCTGCACCAGTCTGCATTCCCACCAACAGTGCACGCAGGTTCCTTTTTCTCCACATCCTCACCAGCACTTTTCATTTGTAGATGTATTGATGAAAGCTATTCTGACAGGTGTGAGATGGTACCTCATTGTTGTTTTGATTTGCAGCTTTTGGATGATTAGTGACTTTGAGCATTAGAAAGAGAGCAACAGAATAGCCCAGAATGAGCAGAAGCAAGGAAATAATAAAGATCAGAGTGGTAATAAATAACATAGAGACCAAAACAAAAACAAAAACAAAAAAACCCACCACCAACAACAACAACAAAAAAAGATACACAAAACCAAGAGCTGGTTCTTTGAAAGGATAAACAAAATTGATGAACCTATAGCCAGGCTCACGAAGAAGCAAAATCAGAAGTGAAAGAGGTGAAATAACAACAGACTCCACAGAAATGATTTAAAAAAAATACTATGAACAGCTCTTTTCCAGCAAACTGGTCAACCTAGAAGAAATGGACATATTCCTAGAAAAATACAACCTTCCAAAACTCAATCAGGAAGAATCTAAAAATCTGAATAGGCTGGTAACTATGGAGGAAATGAAAGCAGTAATAAAAAGCTTCCAGCAAACAAAAGCCAGGGCCAGGCGACTTCACAGAGGAGTTTTACCAAACATTCAAGGAAGAACTTAAACCTATCCTCCTCAGACTATTCCAAAAAATTCAAGAGAAGGAACACTTCCAAGCTCTTTCTGTGAGGCCATCATTACCCTAATCCCAAAACCAGATAAAGACACTAGAAAGAAAGAGAATTACAGGCCAATATCTCTAATGAACATAGATGCTAAAATCCTCAACAAAATCCTAGTAAATGGGATCCAGCATTACATTAGAAAGATCATAAACCATGACCAAGTGGGATTTATCCTGGGGATACAATATCTGCAAATCAATAAACATGATACATCACATAAACAAGTTGAGAGATAAAAATCACATAATCATATGAAAGGATGCAGAAAAAGCATTTGAAAATCCAACACCCTTTCTTGATAAAAACTCTCAGCAAAGTGGGAATAGACTGATCATACCTCAACATAATAAATCCTTATATGACAAACCTACAGCCAACATCATACTTAATGGGAAAAAACTAAAACCATTTCCCCTAAGAGCAGGAGCAAGACAGGGGTGCCCACTCTCACCACTCCTGTTCAACATAGTACTGGAAGTGCTAGCCATAGTGATCAGATAAGAAGAAGAAATAAAAGGCATCCAAATTGAAAAAGAAGAAGTAAAACTGTCATTATTCATAGATGACATGATATTGTACATAGAAAACCCTAAAGACTCCATAAAAAAACTACTAGATATTATAAATGAATATTATAAATATCAGCAATGTAGCAAGATACAAAATTAATACCCAAAAATCAATGGCTTTTTTATACACCAATAATGAACTCACAGAAAGAGAAACAAACAAAAAAACCAATCCCATTTACCATTGCACCAAAAAAATTAAGGTACCTAGGAGGTAAAAAACCTGTCCAGAAAACTACAGGACATTGAAAAAAGAGATAGAAGAAGACATAAACGGAAGAATAAAGCGTGTTCATGGATTGGTAGAATGAACATCATTAAAATGTCCATAGTACCCAAAGTAATCTATAGGTTTAATGCAATCCCCATTAAAATACCAATGGCATACTTCATAGATCTAGAACAAACTCTCCAAAAATTCATATGGAATAAAAAAAGACCCCGAATAGCCACAACAATCCTGAGAAAGAAGACCAAAGTTAGAGGGATCACAACACCAGATATCAAGCTGTATTACAAAGCCATGGTTCTCAAACCTGCCTGGAACTGGCACAAGAACAGACATATATAGACCAGTGGAAAAGAACAGAGAACCCAGAAATCAACCCAAGCCATTATGCTCAATTAATATTGGACAAAGGAGGCAAGAGGATACAATGGAGTCAAGACAGTTTCTTCATAATTTTGGGTAAATTGGACAGATACATGCAAAAAAAAATGAAATTAAATCACCAACTTATACCATACACAAAAATAAACTCAAGCCCTGGCCAGTTTGGCTCAGTGGATAGAGCGTCGGCCTGCTGACTGAAGGGTCCCAGGTTCGATTCTGGTCAAGGGCATGTACCTGGGTTGCGGGCACATCCCCAGTAGGGGGTGTGCAAGAGGCAGCTGATTGATGTTTCTAACTCTATCCCTCTCCCCTCTGTAAAAAAAATCAGTAAGATATATTTTTAAAAAATTAAAATAAACTCAAAATAGATAAAGGACTTTTAAACGTAAGACGGGAAACCATAAAAATCTTAGAAGAATCCATAGGCAGCAAAATATCAGATGTATATCCTAGCAATATCTTTACTGATACAGCTCCTAAGGCAATGGAAACTAAGGAAAAAATAAACAAATGGGACTACATCAAGATAATAGCAAAAGAAACCATCAACAAAACAACAAGAAAGCCCACTGCATGGGAGAACATATTTGCCAATGTTATCTCTGCTAAGGGTTTAATCTCCAAAATTTACAGGGAACTCATACAACTTAACAAAAGGAAGTTAAACAATCCAATCAAAAATGAGCAAAGGACTTAAATAGACACTTTTCAAAAGTGGACATACAGAAGGCCAAGAGACATATGAAAACAAGTTTGTTATTCTTTTTTAAGATTGCTTAGTTATTCTGAGGCTTTTGTATTTTCATATGAATTTTAGGATCAGCTTGTCAATTTCTGCAAAAGATTAGAAGGAATTTTGTTAGGGATTGCAAGTCTTCTGATCCATGAACATGGGATGTCTTTATTTAGATTTTCTTTAATTTCTCTCACCATTGCTATGAAGTTTTCTGTGTATACATTTTGCATATCTTTTGTTAAACTTACACCTAAATATTTTATTCTTTTTGGTGCTATTGTAAATGGAATTGTTTTCTTAACTTCATTTTTGGAATTTTCATTGTTAATGAAATATAATTGAAGTTTGTATTTTTATCTTGAAACTTGTCAAACTTGTTTATTAGTTTTAGTAGCTTTTAGTGAATTCCTTAAAATTTTCTACATAAAGTCATGCCATCTGCAAGTAGAGAGTTTTACTTCCCTCTATCAAATCTGAATGCATTTATATTTATTTATTTATTGGATAGTTGCCCTGGCTGAAACTCCAGGATACTGTTAGATAGAAGTAGTGAGAGCAGACATCCTCATCTTCTTTCCATAAAGCACTCAGTTTTTCAACAGTAGATATGATGTTAGCTATAGGATTGTTGTCGATGTTCTTTATCAGGTTGAGAAAATTGTTTTGTATTTTAGTTTGTTGACCATTTTGTTATGAAAGGATATTGAATTTTGGCAAATTCTTTTTCTCTGTGTACTAAAATGATTATATTTTTATTTATGTTTATTAATATGTTGTATTAAATTAATTAAAAAAATTTTTTGCATGCTAAGCCAATCTTTCTTTAATAGAAAAAAAAATCTCATTTGGTCATGGTGTGTATAACTTTTTATGTTTCTGGATTCAGTTTGCCAGTATTTTGTTGAAGACTTTTGTCTTCTATATCCATAAGGGACACTGGTCTCTAGTTTTCTTGTGATGTCTTGTTCTGTTGTTTGTTTGTTTGTTTGTTTAATCAGGGTACTCTCAGCTTCATAGGATGAGTCAAGAAGTATTCCTTCCTCTTTCAGTTTTTTTGAAGACTTTGTGAAGCATAAGTATTGGTTTTTCATTAAGTATTTGGTAGCTCAGTGAAGCCATCTGGGACTAGACTTTGTGGAAAGTTTTAAAATTATTAATATTGTCTCGTTATTTATTATAGGCCTATCTAGATTTTTATTTCTTCTTGAGTCAGTTTAATGAGTTGTGTTCATCTAGGAATTTGCTCATTTCATTTAAAATTACTAATATTGTCTCGTTATTTATTATAGGCCTGTTTAGATTTCTGTTTCTTCTTGAGTCAGTTTAATGAGTTGTGTTCATGTAGGAATTTGCTCATTTCATCTAAGTTATCTAAATTCTTGGCATACACTGTTCATAATTCTTTTATTTCTGTAAGACCCGTACTGATGTTCCCTCTTTTATTCCTTGTTTTAGTAATTTGAGTTTTCTTCTTTTCCTTGTCAGCTACTTAAAGTTTTGTCAATTTTCTTTTTCTTTCAAATAAAGCAACTTTTGGTTTTGTTGATTTCCTCTATTTTTTTCTATTCTCTACTTCATTTTTTCCCTTTCTCCAACCTTTATTATTTCTTTTCTGTTTGCTTTGTGTTTAGTTTGCTCTTCTCTTTCTAAAGTGGAATGTTAGTTTTTTCTTTTTCTTTTTTTTAAATTATAGGCATTTACAACTGCAAGTTTTTCTCTGAGCACTATTCTAGTTGCATACCGTAAATTTTGATAAATTGTGTTTAAATTTCATTCTTATCAACATATTTTTTAATTTCCCTTTTGGTTTACTTTTTGACCCATTGGTTATTTAGTAATGTGATGCTTAATGTCATATATTCGTGTATTTCCTGTTTTCTTGTTATTGATTTATAATTCCATTTTGGTGGGAAATCATACTTTATATAATTTTATTCCTTTTAAATTTAGCAAAACTTGTTTTATGGCATAACATATAAAAATGTCCCATGGTTATCCATAATACCAGGAAGCTCTTGGATATCACTAGTTCTCTATATTAGATTTCTACCTTCTCTACCATTCTTGCATCAGAACTTCAGGCCCCCCATAAATTGTCTTTATCAAGATTTCCATTTTTTTCAATAATGCTCTTAGTCATGAGATTTTCTACTTCCTGTTTCAAATAAAGACAATCCCTTCAAGTAGAGATGTAGAGCTCTTTGTCCTTATGGGTGTGCTTTTTCTCTGCAGTAGAACCCCCATGCCACTGTACCTGGAACTGGGGCTAGGGACCCACTTTTCCTAAAGTGCACCCTGGGCACTTGGTGGGTGGGGTGGTGGCAGCCCCTGGTCTTCTTGACCTACTCTTCCTGGCATGATGAGCAAACTGGGGTGGTAGCAATCAAGGTCCAGTATTCTTTGCCTACTGGGCCTGGAATAGAGTTTCCAACAAATGAGTGGGGAATGGATGAAGGAACGGAAACCCGGGCTCTGTGTGCCTGTCCAGAATAGACCTCTGCATCTCCCTGCTGAAGCTGATGAGAAACACCAGAAGCCTGTCCCTCCCTGGGTGAAACTAGCCCTATACTGGGAGCTGGGAGGAAATGGAGTCCCTGCCTTCTTGGCTGCATGTGCCAGAGGTAGAGCTTCCGTAACAGTTTGTGGAGTGGGGGTAATAGAACAGATGTTGGCTCAAATGCCACAAATTCTTGCCTCTTCTGAAATTTAGTAGATTTTCTTGAATAAATGTTTCTCCGTTTGCTATATGCCGTTAGGACAATTTCCAGAGACTTTAAAAAACAAAACAAAATAATGTTCATCAGTTAAACTGCAGAGTATGTATGGCATTTGGCTAAACTGATTCATTCAGCTAACATTTATTAATTGCATACTCCATGACAGACAACTTTCCTTATATTGCCTGTAAATGTGTTGTAACCTAGATCCATTATTACGATGATTGTAGTATTTTAAAGTTATTCATTTAAACTTGACTTATTTTATGAGCCTACTTTTGCAGAATAGCTATTCCTTTGGAAGGAAAATTTGTTATAGGAAACTGTAAGATTTAGTCTTATGAAATGAGTATGGAAAGAAAGCCATGGCATCTGTGAAGCAAAGCAATCAAATGAAGCTTTGGCAACAGAAAAAGGAAGGAACTACTGACCATATGTGAAGATGAGGCAGTGAGTGTTGGCAGCTTAGGGAAGAACTGATGCTCAAGGAAGCCTTGGGTGTTTCTTTAGTCTCCTTTATACTGCTAACTTTATGATTCTAGACAAAATAATTGTATTTCCTCAGCGTCAGGTTTTTCTTAACTTTAACTGAAAAACAATGATTTCTCCTGCACATTGGGTTATGGAGGGAAACATTAGTGTAGAGTGATAAAGAATGTTATAAAATTTGAAGTGTTTTAGGAATGTCCAATACAGAGGCACCTGTCTATAGTGCTTCCCTCTCTAAAACCAGGATAAATATGAGCCTGTCTTAGGTCCTACCCAAAGCTATTGATGGCAGGAAGTTCTGAAAGGACTTTGGTGAAAACACTTTCACTTGTAACCTGGCTTAATGTGTGATCTTAGGGGCAGTGTGATGAGACAAAGCACACATGTTGTCTATATGCTGTATACATGCAACATGCTATATTTGTTAAATTCCCTTTTCTAGTACAGAAAAGAGAAAACTTGTAAGCCAGAGATTTGTTTTAACTATTACTTTCAAATTCATTCTTCGAAATTGTTTTTTATTATTTTCAGAAGGAAAACTGAAGTCAGGTCATGCTTTCTTTCTTCCTCTCTCACAATTAAATGGCCAAATGAGGTGAATGTCAATAGAAGGAAGAAGCAGAATTGTGAATTGTTAACCTGTACAATTGATCCTAAATTCTAAATTATTGCCTTTATTATCTGGTTAAAATATATAAGGTAAATAGTGGCTCCTAAACCTGAAGCTGTTGATCCTGAGGTGTTCTATTTTTTATTTCTTTTTTTAATATGTTATTTTTATTATTGATTTTAGAAAGAGAGGAAGGAAATGGGAGAAAGAGAAAAACACCGATGAGAGAAAGAAACATAGATCGGCTGCCTCCTGCACACCCCATACCTGGGATCGAACCCAAAAACCGGGCATGTACCCTGAGCAGGAGTCGAACCAGTGACTCTCAGTGCACGGGATGACGTGCAACCAACTGAGCCACACTGGCCAGAGCTATTTTTCATTTCTTAGGAGCCAATCAACCTTAAAACATGTAAGAAAAATCCAGAAAATAAGTATAAAGCATTCCTTGGAGAGAGATTAAAAAAACATGAATAGCCCTAACCGGTTTGGCTCAGTGGATAGAATAGAATGTCTGCCTGTGGACTGAAGGGTTCCAGGTTCAATTCCGGTCAAGGGCATGTACCTTGGTTGCAGGCACATCCCTAGTAGGGGGTGTGCAGGAGGCAGCTGATCTATGTTTCTATCTCATCGATGTTTCTAACTATCCTTCTCCCTTTCTCTCTGTAAAAAAAATCAATAAAATATATTAAAAAAAAACATGAATAAAAAGTAGCAAGTCCCCTTCATAGAGTTCAGCTACTGTACTTGGTACTTTAAGGCATTGTCTCATTACTTTCTAACAACAACCCAATGAGCAAGAAGCCTTTAATCTCCATTTTGTGAGGAAGAAACCGTGGCCTAGAGAAGGTAATGGAATCTTATCCTAGGTTACACAGCTTCTGAAAACAGGATGAA
The DNA here is from genome assembly GCA_026230045.1 of Corynorhinus townsendii. Lineage (NCBI taxonomy): Eukaryota > Metazoa > Chordata > Mammalia > Chiroptera > Vespertilionidae > Corynorhinus > Corynorhinus townsendii. The sequence continues at coordinate 127,852,958 of JAPDVU010000003.1, read as the reverse complement.
CATTTAAAATAATGATATTAAAAACAAATATTTTCAAAATTACTCCAGTAGTACATATTCTTTGTAAAAAAAATTAAATATATAGGAAATAAACATTTTAAAATAAATAATTATATATGTTTCTATGTGTGCATATGATCTCATACATACATAGGGAGGGAGGGATGGAAGGAGGGAGAGACAGAGAGAGATAGGGGGTGGGGAGAGATCTGAAAGATAAATAGTAAGTTGACTAATTTCTTTGCCCCTTTTCTGGTCACTTCCTCTTTTTCACAACCTCCACCCAAGAATGTTGAGAACTTTTCAAAGATAATATGTGCATGAGTTAGTTGATATAGTTAAGATTATAAAATCATTGATAATTAAGTATAAGGCAGTTTGTCATGGTGGTTAAGACCTTGGATCAAGACTGCCTGGGTTTGAAACCTGGCTTCCTTTTTGTATGACCTCTCTGTGCCTCAGTTTTCTCATTTATAAATTTGGGATAATGGTGCCTATCTTATAGGATTGTTGTGAGGCCTAAAGGAGTTATTATCTGTACAGTACTTAGAACAATGCTTGGCAAGTAGTAAGAGCCATATAAGCCTTATTATTAGTAATTAGAGAGCTGGTGCACGAAATTCGTGCATGGGGGGAGGGTGTTTCCCACAGCCCAGCCTGCACCCTCTCCAAGCTGGGATCCCTGTCACAATCCAGGACTGCTGGCTCCCAACTGCTCTCCTGCCTGCCTTCCTGATTGCCCCTAACCGCTTCTGCCTGCCAGCCTGATCACCCCCTAACCACTCCCCTGCCAGCCTGATAGATGCCTAACTGCTCCCCTGCCAGCCCAATTGCCCCTAACTGCCCTCCCCTGCTGGCCTGGTCGCCCCTAACTGTCCGCCCCTGCAGGCCTGGGTCCCCCCTAACTGCCCTCCCCTGCAGGCCTGGTTCCCCCCAACTGCCCTCCTCTGCTATCCCGGTCACCCCTAACTGCCCTGCCCTCCCCTGCTGGCCTGATAGACCACATCTGCCCTCCCCTGAAGGCCATCTTGTGGCAGCCATCTTGTGTCCACATGGGGGCAGCCATGTTTGACCACATGGGGGTGGCCATCTTGTATGTTGGAGTGACAGTCAATTTTCATATTACTCTTTCATTAGATGGGATAGTATTATCCTAACACTCAAAAAAAACTAACATAAATTTTTGTATATCCAGCCAGACTTTGTATGTATGTGTACATATACATGTACATACACATATGTATACATTCATATGGTTAAATATAGATGTATTTTTATTAAAATTGGATTATACTATTTTTTAAAAATTCTTTATTGTTTAAAGTATTACATAAGTCTCCTTTTTCCCCCATTGACCTCTCCCTGGCCGCCCCCAATCCCCAGCACATGCCCTCACCCCCCTACTGTCTGTGTCTGTTAGTTATGCTCATATGCATGCATACACGTCCTTTGGTTGATCTCTTACCCCCTAACCCCCCTGCCTTCCCTCATATGTTGGACAGTCTGTTCAGTGCTTCTGTGACTCTGGTTCTATTTTGGTGCTTCAGTTTATGTTGTTCATTATATTCCATAAATGATGAGGTCATGTGATATTTACCTTTCTCTGACTGCCTTATTTCGCTTAGCATAATGCTTTCCACTTCCATCCATGCTGTTGCAAATGGTAAGAATTCCTTCATTTTTTACAGCAGCATAGTATTCCATTGTGTAGATGTACCACAGTTTTTTTATCCACTCATCTGCTGATGGGCACTTAGGCTGTTTCCAAGTCTTAGCTATTGTAAATTTGCTGCTATGAACATAGGGGTGCATATATCCTTTCTGACTGGTGTTTCTTACTTCTTGGGATATAATCCTAGAAGTGGGATTAGTGGGTCAAATGGAAGTTCCATTGGATTATACTATTTATATCTATTGTAACCTTCTTTGTACTGAACACTATGTATTATAAGCATCATTCCATGCCATTAAATGAAATAATGTTTAAAACAAAAATCAGATGTATTTGGTCTTAATTAGTTGTGATACCATGCATCCTTTTGACCAAATACATGAATAAACGTATGATCAAAAAATTTTTTTGATGCTACGTTGACTCTGGCATGCTAATAGATTTGGTACAGCTTACTTAAAAGGTTTAATGGGCATTGATATATTCTACCTAAGTGATATTCAATATTTTAAAATGTTCATCTTCAGAGCTAATATACAGCATAGAATGCTACTTTTGAAGTGTCACTGGGGGAAAGACACATGGAATATAGTTTTTTTGTAAGAAGAAAAATGACATGCAAAAAGTACATTGGTTATTCGAAAAAATATATCTTTCTCTGTCTCTTTCTGCCTTTTCAGGAGATGTTTCACAAAGCCGAAGAATTCCTATCCAAAACAACAGGTGGTGAGATGGACGAGATGGACACGTCAGATACCCAGTGGGGCTGGTTTTATTTGGCAGAATGTGGGAAGTGGCACATGTTTCAGGTATCTCTTTCCTTGGATGTAGCAGAATGGATTTAGATTCACTTTGCATCATCTTGCTGATAGATAAGATGACTATAAGGAAACCTGAAAGAAATCAAACTCTAAGGAAATCAGATAGCTTAACTGAAAGAAAAATTAGAAATTCTTCTCGTTCTTTTCCCCAGGTTTTCACAATAATTTATTTAGAAGAAGTAGTGTGTGTTTATTGTGTGTACAGAAGGCTATTGTGACTAAGAGTTGCATGATATCAGTACATCTGAGCAGCTCCAAGTTTGATTAGGTGGACAAAGAGAAATGAAGAGAACAGCCCATATTAAATACCTTCTGTACACCAAGTATTATGTTAGGTGTTGTACATATGTTTTCTCCTTTATCCTCATAACAACTCTGAAGCAGAGGTTAACACTCAGTCTTACAGGCAAAGCAAAGCTCAGAAAGTTAATGTATTTTGTTCAGAATCACAGAGCTAGTTAATGCTTAAGGTAGTGATTAAAGCTTGTGGTCTTTTTAAACTTACAAAGCCATTTAAAGAGGATTCAATTTTTGAGCCACTTAGGAAGTGTAATTATTGTCATAATTTGTGAAAATTGTAATAATTTTGGATAAGGCTTAACCAGTTTTTTAAATTTCTTTCCTGGAAATCCTTAAACTATTTTTAACATCCTGGCTTAGCTGTGATTTTCCCCGGTGTTTAGGGGACTAGAATCGGTGATTAGTTAAGTTTCCCTTGTTTCACCATTCTCTGTCTCTGTGACCACAGTACCACCTCTGTGGCCAAGCCATTAAGGTGAACAGCTGTAATTGAAACTTTCTGGTTTGTCTTAAAGCCGGATACCAACATTCAGTGTTCAGTTAGCAGTGAAGATATCGAACAAAGCTTCAAAACAAATCCTTGTGGCTCCATTTCTTTTACTACTTCCAAATTCAGCTACAAGATAGACTTTGCAGGTATGTTGCTTTTTTTCTTAAAGTTGCGTGGTTTTAGTATACGGATATGGTAAAATCTACAGTTCTGAAGATGTATCAAGGATTAGTTGATACATTTGTAAACAGTGAAGTAAATCCTTTTTGTAATACTTACAAGTACCTCTTTAAAATTCAAGATTTAAAATCTTCTTGAGCAACACTGTCTTTTTATAAAGGAGTATTTATATGCTTCTAGAGACTAATGTAATGCTTCTCTTCTCAGGAACACAAACACTCTAAGCTATTGTTTTCCTCATGAACCCATCAGTCTTTTGAAATAGAGACAAAGCTTTTTATTTTAAGGACCACTCGGAGAGGTGAAGTGACAAAGTCTGTGATAGTTTTAAGACTGAATTTCAGATGAATGACCCACCTCTGGGTGTCTTTGCCAGAAAACTATTTCTTTAGTGGACATTGCTTTTCTGATTTCATGGGCTCTTTCACAGACTAGCCAGCTAATCTGGAAATCAGCTGCACTTGGGATTTCACTCCTGATTTATGGGCATGATTTGAGGTACTTCCCCTGAGAAACCTGTTATGTTCAGTCCCTTCACTTTCAAACAGCTATAGTCCCAGCTCTTTGCTGCTTAGAGGCAAACAGGACCTGGTTGCGGAAGCTTCCTTAATAAAAGTGCATTTTGGTTACTTCACAGCTCAACCCTCTAACTGTTCTTCCCAGTTTCTGTGAGTAGTGTCTTTATGACAATTAGTAGTGTGTTTCCATAGGGTAGGGTGGTGAAACTTTAGGAGATTTCCTGGATGAGCCAATTTCCAGAAACGGTAAAGGGGATTGTTCAGTAAGAGGTTGATGCAAACAAATATCTAATGATTATTATCTTCCAAAGCTTTTTTTTTTTATCAAGAGTTAAAACCATTAGATTCTTATTCTTGACTCACCATAACTATTTAAAAATATATATATATTTATTGATTTCAGAGAGGAAGGGAGAGGTAGGGAGAGAGAGATAGAAACATCAATGATGAGAGAGAACCAGGGATGGGCTGCCTCCTTGCATGCCTCCTATCGGGGATCAAGCCCACAACTCGAGCATGTGTCCTGAACTGGAATCTAACCTGGGACCCTTCATTCTGCAGGCCGATGCTCTATCCACTGAGCCAAACCAATTAGGGCAACTTGACATTGGATAAATAGGCCATCTGCCTTTAAAGGACCCTGACATTTATCTTTCTCCTGCAGTCTAGACAAAAGGTGTCTGGTAGGCATTTTAGTTTGTGTACGGGGCCAGTTCTGAAGCCATACTGAGACATAACGATATGCATAGACTCATGTAAGAGATGAGGTTTGTTGAGACAGATAATTCAGCAAGCTACATGTTTCTGGAAGAATATTTTTTTAGTAAACTGTATTTTGGGGAAACTTTATGTCAGACAATGCAGTTTAAGAACTTTTTTTTAATCATCTAGGAGTCACATGTAATAACTCAAATTCCCTAACCCTCAATATAATGACACTGTTTCTGAAGTATAGCTGTTAGCAATTCATATATACCATTTGCAAAATTAGTCCCTGTTCTGCCACAAGCTTGAATTAGAACCTGAATTGGTTCTCTCTAAAAAAGGGTGAAAAGTGAACTCAAAGGAAGACACCACAGTTTTCACTATGTGAGCTGAGATCTTGCTTTTCCCTGCACAGTGGCAACGTCAATGTGTACAGAGTCTAGGAGAATACAGACAGGGCAGAACATACTTTATACAACATTTGCCTGACGAGTGAATCCCTTTATTTTGGAATGGAATAATGCCAATTAGATAAGATAACTGACTAGAATCTCATATTCACATCTTTGTGGGAATGTAGAAATGGGCTTGGTAAGTACTGCCACTGCTGAGGCACAGATGAAAGAAGAAAACAATACCTTTAGTTAATTAGTCCTTCATCACTAGAATCTTTTATGTAATTATGTATTGAGTCTAGCTAGGTTTTCTATGTTTTGGTTTAGGTGTGCAATTTAAAGAGAAGGCAAGCAATGTATACATTTTTGAAATTCTGTGAATTGTACACTTTTTATAATGGTAATGTATTTTTTAAAATCATTTCCAAATATTTTGGAGAAATCAACACATAGTTTGCACTTAATAAGCATCTAGAATATTCAGTATTATAATTTCTTTCTCTTTCTAGTACTCTTAATTTTCCTAAACTAGAACTCTTCTAGCTTAATGTCACTTTAACCCCAAGTATTGTATAGAAAGGAATAGACCCTGCCTACTGAGCCACATATGATGTTAGCATTCTTTTGTCTGAGAATAGATCAAGCAATGAAGCCATCCTCCCTGAATAGCACTTTTATGACATGATAGATAGATAGAAAGAAATAAAGAAAGAAAGAAAGAAAGAAAGAAAGAAAGAAAGAAAGAAAGAAAGAAAGAAAGAAAGAAAGAAATGTATCTTTAATGCACTATGTTTGTCAGTGACTCCCAAAGCTCTGTGATTCGTGTAGGGTGCCTATACATCTTCATGACAATTTATAGAACAGTATGTTTCCATGACTTATCTGACGTCTTTGTCTTTGTATACAGAAATGAAGCAAGTGAATCTCACTACTGGAAAACAGCGCTTAATAAAAAGAGCCCCCTTTTCTATCAGTGCTTTCAGGTACGGTAACGAAAATAGGGGTAGAAACATTGGGCTTTTCCTCTCTCCTCTCTTTCTTAATATTTGATAGAGGGACAAATAGACTGAAAATGGTTTGGTAGGTCACTTAATGACCTTAATATTGATCCTTTCAGTACTGAATTGCACCTTACTTGATGAAATAGCAATATTGTTTTTTATGCCCATGTTTCCTTTCCTCACAGAACCAACTAGTTAATTGGGCTATAAATGCCAGGTAATTACTACTCTTCTCCACTGGGCCACTCCTGGAGTAATTTCAGAGTTGTAGTGACTAAAGGAGACCTGGGGAAGGTGTGCGTGCAGGGGGCAGCACTTGTTCCCACTGATGTTTTCTTTTTCTATCTCTGGATTTATATAGTCTGAAAAGAGGTATAAGTACCAGAAAAGAATAAATATTTTAGATAAAATATTCCATTTTATCTAATGGAATTGAAGGGGAAAATCTTACACTTTGTCTCCTATTTTCTGGAACGATTACCCCAGCAAGTATTGAAATTCTTGCTGTTCAAAGAATTTATAATGAAACAGAAAAAAAAAGAGCTAGCATATGAATTTTAAGGTATACCCATTTGCTCCTTCTGAGGAGATATTTTGAAAGGATTAAAGAACAAAAAATTTTAAGTTTCTATTAGTTTGTTTCATGAGATTTTGGCTTACATTTTAGCATCATGATTTAAACGTTATTTAAGTAATGAATGTTCCAGTACTACTGTGGAATGTAGAGAAAACTGTTTTCTTATAAACTATATCATATCCTCATTCTTAAGTATAGGAATTAATTATCTTCAAAGAGTATGTAATCTGGGAGAAAAATGAGACATAATAATGGAAATGATATTGTAATTGCACATTATTGTATCTGGTATGTTTTGGTGAGGAGAAGAAGCACATGAGGGGGTCCAGTACTTTGTTCTCTCACAGATATACACACCATAGAAAAGAGACAGGAGAGAGAGACAATGCACCAGAATGGAGGCTAATAAGATATTAAAAGATGAAGAACAGTTAGGTGGGATACAGAAGAGTGATGAAGGTGAGGTGAGTAAGTGCTGATATTGAAATGTTTATTTATTACAGGAAATATTACATGCAAGGTGAATAGTATATATTTTCCATTGGCAAAGAATTAACAGTTAACTAAGGCCATGGGCTACAAACATAAAAAAACACACACAAAACTTTTCTATAACTAAAAGAAACTTAAGGCAAAATCTTCATAAAAACTAGGTAAACTATTGTTACTCATTATCACAGTCTAAGGGTTTAACTCTGTAGTATATGAAGTACTTCTATGAATCTCTAAGTAGAAGACCAACAACCTGTTAAAAAAAAATGAGCAAAGAATTTGAACAGTTCATACAACCTCACTCATAATAAGAGAAATACAAATTACATCAGACTATTTTTTACTATTAGATTGACAAAAATTCAAAAGTTTAATAACACACCTTTTTGATGAGATTGGAAAATAGACATTCTCTATATGTCTATTTTCTGGTGGGAATGTCAATGAGTACAACTTTAAGGAAGGCTTTGGTCAGTATCTGTCAAAATCATGAATATATTCTTTGATTAAGAAATTCCACTTCAGAGATGTCATCCTAAAAATTGACTAGTGGACACGTACAATGACAAATGGTTGAACTAGTTCTTTGTAACATTCTTAACAGTAGCAAAAAGTTGAAAAGAACTGAAGATCTTCAATAGGGGACTTGTTAAATAGATTATGGTGTCTCCATACCATGGAATTCTGTGCATCTTTGCATTCAACCAGTATTTCTGGAGTGTCTATCATGTGCCAGACCCTATGGTAGGGACTGGGAACGAGGGTACTCTCTATCTACTGATGCAGAAAGATATTTAAGAACGTGGTAAGTGAAAAATAAAAGCTGCAAAAGAAACATGTTTTAAGCTACCATTTTGTGGGGGGAAAGATTGGCTTGTGTTAACCTAAAGAAGTTCTAGAATAATACCCAAGAGATGGAAAACAATATTACTTGAAGTTGAGGCAAGAAGTGAGAATTGGACTGGAGTGGAAACTATTCTCTATTTACTCCCTTTATACTTACTAATTTTTAAGTCATGTCATTGTATGATCTTTTCAAAGTTGAAATGAGTTTTTTAAAATTAAGCTGAAGATAGGCTTGAACTTTATTTCTCCCAGTGACCTCCAGTCACCACAGAGGGTTAATATGTCAATGTCAGCCTGTTGCCATTGAGCTCCCCAAGATTGCTCTCTTTTTCTGTGTTCACATCCAGTGGCTTAAACATGGTAGAGAGTTTTTAAAAAGTTGTACTGACTGACTATATTAAGTGAGTTTATGTGAACTGTGTAGGAGAATAGTGGGCAATAAACAGAAAAGTTTAGATTTGAGTTAGATCTTGAAGGACATTGAATGTATGGCTGAGGGGTTGGGATTTTATTTAATAGGCAGAATAAATATCTTAAGGAGTTATTTTATTTTATTTTATTTTTTAATATATTTTATTGATTTTTCTACAGAGAGGAAGGGAGAGATAGTTAGAAACATCGATAAGAGAGAAACATCAATCAGCTGCCTCCTGCACGCCCCCTACTGGGAATGTGCCCGCAACCCAGGTACATGCCCTTGACAGGAATCGAACCTGGGACCTTTCAGTCCGCAGGCTGAGGCTCTATCCACTGAGCCAAACCGGTTTCGGCAAGGGGTTTTTTAAATCAAGGTTTTTATTTTCTTCTTGGAAATTTCTTTTCTTTAGTTAAAATCTTCCTTACATTTTTAAGAAATTCTGAAAATTTCAGAAAAACAAGACAAAAATGAAACAACTATTCTTGAAATTTTAATATTGTGTAGGGTTGGATGTTTTCCATTGAAGTTCTCAATTCAGCACCTAAAAAGGTAATACACAAGAAGATATTCAATAAATATTTTAAAATAAAGAAAGCAAGGATTACACTTAATTGCATTTATCACAGTATCCCAAACATGAAAATTCAGCATTGAAGAAAAGTCTAAATCACAGTAATTATTATCAGATCCTCATATTTTGTTTTGTCTTTTGCTATTTAAAGTTATATCTGTGAAAATGAGGCTATTCCCATGCCACCACATTGGGAGAATGTGAATACTGACGTACCCTATCAGGTAAGAGCAGAACTGACTGTCCTGTGCTAGAGATGGAACAGGACTTCAATAAAACTATTCAACTTTATTTTCCAGCTTATTCCTTTGCACAATCAAACACATGAATATAATGAAGTCGCTAGTCTCTTTGGGAAAACAATGGATCGCAACAGAATTAAAAGAATTCAGAGAATTCAAAACCTAGACTTGTGGGAGTTCTTTTGCAGGTGAGACAGTTTCTAATCTGAACCCTCTCGTTGGCCTCTAAGACTTTTGTAGTCTTAGAGATGATAGTGAAGCACAAATGTTTAATTATATTAATTTTCACTTCTGCTGTGTTTTCCTCTTGCTTTGTTTTGATCTGGTCTCTCAGCTCTCTTCTTCAGCCTTCTCAGGGAGTAAGGGAGATGCTCTGTAACTAAATGCAAGGCATTGTTTACAGAGGTGGGGAACGCGCCCCCCCGCCCCCCCGCCCCGGCCACATAAGGCTCAAGAAATCATTTGGTCTGGCCCTGCCAAGGCATTAGGGGTGAGTTAATTGTTTGTCCAGATATAGCAGGCTAATTTTTAAGTTGATAATTTTGTATGGCCCCTGAATGACATTATAAATACCCAGATGGCCCTTGGCAGAAAAAGGTTCCCCACCCTTGGCTTACCACATTGTAATGCAGTGGTAGAGGTCAGTCTCCTCAGCACACTCCTAGAAACGTCCCCCTTTCAAGATTCTGAGTCAGCATTGCAGAGGAATAGGGGAGCTATTTAGTTTTGTTGATATGACTTTGTTCGCTCAGACTTTTATGTTGAATCATAACTCTCTGAAGTGTTTAATTTCTGTGGAGAGCAGCTACAGCGTTTGGACAGGTTCAAGCCTGGGACTAATGAGAGGGCACGATCCTCTCGTGGCAAAGCCACATGCAAGTTCCAGCACAATTATAGCCAAAAGCTATAGTTGTAAGCTTGACCTTATGGTCCGAACCTGTGCTCCCACGTGGCTAAGTGATACAGGCTTCGGGAGGTGCAGCAAGTAAACAAAGCTTGATCAGGTGCATGTAATTGAGTAGATTAGAAACCCGAGAGAACGTTGTAACCACGCCCTTACTTTGCCTCTTGGAATTTGGCTATAAAATAAAGATTCAGCTTGCAGGCCATGGCTCTGCCTCTCCATAAGAGAGAGCAGCATCCCACCCAGCCCCAGCTTTCTTCTCTTGTCTGTCTTTTCTTAATCCTTCACCGTCCCCTCTCAGGCTCACCGAACCTGGCTGTGCTGGCACAGCACAAATTCCTTTTTAAACAATTACACTATCTTGCCTATAGTCATTTGCTTATTTAGTTTGAAGGACCATTGCAAAACATACCTGCAAATTTTCTGTTTAGCCCAAAGTTTGTGTTGTAGATTTAAAAATCTCAATTTATTACTCAACTTAGGTTGGAAATGACCCATTGGATTGCTCAGTGTGCACTTAACCTAAAAGTAAAGCCCATTACAAAAACATAAGGGTATTGTCCTAATTAATCTGTTTGTTGTGCTGTTTGGTTTTTTGTTTGTTTATTTATTTACAAATGTATAATAACAAAATACATCAGTATTTGTGAGGATAGAGGGCCAATTGAGAGGCAGGATGGAGGTATTACACATAGGAATAAGGAAACTGGGGGAGGGTGATAGATATGTTCATTATTTTTACAACAGATTAATAGATTAATGGTTGTTAATAGTAAATATGTGCAGTTTATTGTATGTAATAATATCACAAATTGTGCTGAGGAAGGTGTTTTTAATAACAAGTAGTACCCAAAATATGTGGTTTTCTGAAATATTTTTATTAAATACTAGAGGCCTGGTGCACGAAAATTCGTGCACTCGATGAAGGGGTCCTTCAGCGTGGCCTGCACCCTCTCGCAGTCCGGGAGCCCTCAGAGGATGTCCGGCTGATGGCTTAGGACTGCTCCTCTGCAGGAGGTAACCAGGCAGGCCCATCAGGGGATGTGCCAGCTGGTGAGCAGCTGGCCCTCTCCTCCCCGCCCCCCCATTGCACCTCTGCCACTGGTCACCACTGCCCCCCTGAATCGCTGTTCCCTCCCTCTGCCCGCTGGCACTTGCCTTAACTGGTCTGGCACAGCCTGCTTGCTGGCCCTGCCCCCCACCGACCAGTCCTTCTGCCATTCAGTCAATTTGCATATTATGCTTTTATTATGTAGGATGTGTATGAGATTTGGTTTCTAATATTTTTTATTTTTATTTTTAAAAATTTTTTTATTTTATCTTTTTTTCCTTCTTTAATTTTTGTTTCTAATATTTCTTCATATAAGCAGACCTTTAGTACTTATTCAGAAAAATTTCAAATAATAGAGTTTAATATAACAAACCTCTAGGTAGCCATCATACTGATTTAACATTTGTCAAGATATACCACATATTATCTATCAATGAAAGGTGCAGTCTCATTAAAAGCAGGCTGACTTTTGTTTGTTAAGGATACATGAAATTCTTTTATGCTCTGATGCTCAAAAGAGTTTATATGATAAAATAAGGAGTTTTCAGCTTTATTCTTTATAGTTTTGAGTCTTTGGACCAGCCAACTTTTATTTCTGACAACACAGAGTTTAGAAGGTTTTATTCTGTTCTTGGTTAGGTAATTTATTTTAGAGGAAGATGGAAGCCTCTCTCCCTTTTGTTTTTTTCTATCAGTGAATAAAGTTTTTTCTCAGATGGTCTGATGAAATCTTCATTATTTTTAATCTGGCTTCCAAACTGGAGTTCATATTAGTCTCCCTCCTAATTTGAGTCTTCCATTAATTCCTAGTGATAAAATGTACAGTGACTCCCCAACATTTTATATGAAGAATTTACTGAAGGCAGTTTTACTGTCGATGCCCTTAATGATTTTATGTAATGTCAGTGTCTAGAAGTCTGTGATGGCAAATGAACCTGCCACCTACTGTGACAGTAGAAAATACTGAGTCTCATTATGAAGACAGCCTGTCATGTTGTCATCTCCCTGAAGAACTAATATAACTAAGTTGATCTCAATGTCATGGAACCTATGACTCACCACGTGAGTGCATCGCACATCAGTTTGCATGTTGTTCAGGCCTTTCTTACTTCCTCACTTTTTCTAAAAATATGTTTTAGCTCCAGCTTTGTGACAGGCTTTATTCTGGGCACTTGGGATATAACAGGGTATGGGACCATAGCTTAGACAAGGAGCCAGGCTGTCAAACCACAAAATGTATGTGGGAGCACAGGGCATCTTGGAGCACAGGTGAGAGTATCTACCCACCATGGCTGACCAAAGTAGGATATGTATTGTGGGGTCGGGAGTATCAAGAAGCACTTCCTAAAGCAGGGATCATTTAAGCTAGACATAGGTGGGAGAAGGGAAGGGCATCCCAGACTTTGGGAGCAGCATGGACCAAAGTTGATTATGAGAAGGAACATAGAACATTGAGAGAATTTCAAATAGAACAAAAAATAGGATGAATGTTGAAGAAGAGCCTAGAAAGGTACTCCAGAGGTAGAACATGCAGGAGTTTGTAGTAGAGCCACTGGGTGATTGTGTGATTTTCTTTGGTAGCTTTACTTGAGTTGGACTGACCCACAGTTAAGGTAGAGAGTTAGCAGGTGCCAGGCCATGTGGGCCTTACAAACCAAACTAAAGGATTTGGATTATTTTGCTGGGACAGTGGAAAGCTATTGTAGGATTTTTAAGCAAGGGAGAGATGGATCTGATTTGTATTTTAGAAAAACAATTCATCCCTATATTGTGGAGTAGGGATTTAAAGCAGTTAGGAATGAGTTTGCCCACCAGGGGTATTGGCAATGACTGGACACATCCTTATTATCCTACAGTGGGATGGGGCAATCCTGCTGATATCTACTCGGTAAAGGCCAAGGATGTTAAACATTGTACAGTGCACGAGACAGCCTCCTACAACAAACAAATGTCAGTAGTGCCGAAGCTTAGAAACTGGTTTAAATGGATCAAAGTCAGAAGCAGGGAGGCCATTGTAGGAAATTGTTTCAGTAATTAAACTGAGACAAATTGGGAGTCTTGAACCAAAGTGGACCGAAGGAATGAAGAGGACAACTTTGAGGTATTAAGAATGTAGAATGATGTTGTTTGGTGCATAATTTAATGTGTGCAATGGGGTGGGTTAGGGAGATGGAGAAGATGACATTGAAGTTTCTGACTTGTTTTAGTTGACTAAGGAAATATGCGTAGGAACAGATTTTGGTCTTAGGAGGATATGAAGGCAGTAGTAGTTGATAATATGGATTGGGAGCTTGGCAGAGTGGTGTAGACTAGAGATAAAGGTTTTGGAGTAGTTAAGAAATGTGGGTAATAGAAACCATAGGAATTGATAAGATGACCAGGGACGTTATGTAGATAGAGAAAATAGGAGGGCCAGCCAAGGATTGAACTCTAGAAGGGATAGACAGGGGAAGAGAAAACCTAAGGAAGAAGCTGAGAAGTAACAACCAAAAATGGTGGAAGAAGACTAGTGGAATGTGATCACAGAAGCCAAAGGAAGAAAGTAGTTTACATAAGTAGGTGTCATCCACAGTCACATAGTAAAGAATAGCCAAGTAAGATAAATATTGACAATATCCTTTGGGTTCTGCAACACAAAGGTCATTGGTACCTTTGATGAGAGTAATGTTGGTAGATGCTATACAGGGTGGGGCAGAAGTATGTTTACAGTTGTTCGTATGGAAAAATAATACAATAATAAATAGTCACAACTGTAAACCTACTTTTGCCCCATCCTGTATTGTATTTACAACAAATGTTGACCTGTATTTCAAGAAGCTTGGCAGTGAAGAGAATGAGAGATCTGAGAAGATGGGTAATGTAGTATTGGGAAGGGTGTTTTTGTTTTATGTGTTTGAAGTAAAAGATCAGGTAGACACGAGCATGTTTAACATTATAATAGAAAAGAACCTATGGAGTGGGGAAAAAAAAGTTTAAAGGACAGGAGAGGCAAGGGTAATTGATGGATTAAGTCTCCTAAAGAGGTGTAATGGGATAGAACTCAGAGAACATATGTTAGGAGATAGACAAAGGTGGTCCAGTTATGTTATAAGTAATGAGAAGTAGGAGATGAGGACAGGAATTAGTTTGGGAGCTCCATCCTGATACTTTCAGTTTCCTTTGTGAAATAAGAATTGACGTCGCCTGTAGATATAAGGAGGTGTGGGTAAGAGGGAGAGATAGAGGAAAAGGAGTGATTTGAAATGGCCATTGTGGAAAATGGGGGAGAAAAAGCTAACTTGGGAACTATAGGATTTCCATCAGTGCTGAAGGCTTAGTTAGAAAGTGTGAATTTGTGGCAACTAAGGGGATGTTGTTTGACTTATCTCAGCAGTTTACAAGCAGAGAGAGGTGGTGGTTGGGCTGATCCAGGAAAAGGTAGCAAGGAAAAAAGAACAATGAAAGCTGCTATCTCATTAAGAATGTGGGAGAATGTGGATTGAGATCAGAGACCCTCAGCCCTGGCTGCTTATGAGAATCACCTGTGGAGCTCCTTAACAAGTAGAGCTATCTGTCCCCACCCCTGACCTACCACGTCAGAACCTCCGAGTTCTGACATTATCTTTAAAATGTTCTGCAAGTATCCAGCCAGGATGGAGAACCACTGGTTCAAACCTAGGCAAATGTACTTCAATCCAGAGCATGAAGATACCCCTGCTGCGGCTCAGAGTGCATAGCACATCTAATTTCGCCCTTTTGGCATTCCAGTCCGTGAGAGGGTGGGCAATCTTAAGAGATCTTTGAGAAGTGGATGCTACAATATTTTCAGTAAGTTCAAAAATGACCAACTTACACCATACACAAAAATAAACTCAAAATGAATAAAGGTCTTAAACGTAAGACGGGAAACCATAAAAATCTTAGAAGAAGCCATAAGCAGCAAAATAGCAGACATTTGTTACGGCAATATCTTTACCAATACAGCTCCTAGGGCAATGGAAACTAAGGAGAAAATAAACAAATGGGACTATATAAAAATAAAAAGCTTCTGCACAGCAAAAGAAACCATAAACAAAACAAGAAAGCCTACTGCATGGAGAACATATTTACCAATATTATCTCCGATAAGGGTTTACTAGCAATCTCCAAAATATACAGGGAACTTGTACAACTTAACAAAAGGAAGTTAAACAATCCAATCAAAAAATGGGCAAAGGACCTAAATAGACACTTTTCGAAAGTGGACATACAGAAGGCCAGGAGAAATATGAAAACATGCTCAAAGTCATTAATCATCGGAGAGATGCAAATCAAAACAACAATGAGGTACCATCTCACACCTGTCAGAATGGCTATCATCAACAAATCAACAAACGACAAGTGCTGGTGAAGATATGGACAAAAAGGAACCCTCGTGCCCTGCTGGTGGGAATGCAGACTGGTGCAGCCACTGTGGAGAACAGTATGATGCTTCCTCAAAAAAAACTAAAAATGGAACTCCCATTTGACCCAGTAATCCCACTTCTAGGAATATATCCCAAGAAACTAGAAACACCAATCAGAAAGGATATATGCACCCTTATGTTCATAGCAGCACAATTTACAATAGCTAAGATTTGGAAACAGCCTGAGTGCCCATTAGAAAACTATGGTACATCTACACAATGGAATACTATGCTGCTGTAAAAAAGAATGAATTCTTACATTTGCAACAGCATGGATGGAATTGGAGAGCATTATGCTAAGCAAAATAAGCCAGTCAGAGAAAGATAAATATCACATGATCTCACTCATTTGTGGAATATAATGAACATCATAAACTGATGAACAAAAATAGATCCAGAAACAGAGAAGCATCGAACAGACTGTCAAACTTTAGTGGGAAGGGCAGAGTGGGTTGGGGAGGTGGTAAGCGATCAACCAAAGGACTTGTATGCATGCATATACTAGTAAGCATAGCCAATGGACACAGACACTAGGGGGGTGAGGGCATGTGCCAGGGTGGGGAGGTCGGGGAGGTCAATGGGGGGAAAAAGAGACATATGTACTACTGCTTGCAATACTTTAAACAATAAAAAAAGAAAGAAAAGAAATTAACATGGGGTTGAGCAAAGGTGGGCAGGACTAGTGTAGTTTGAATCCTATGATTTTTCCCAAAAGTTTAACTGAAGTCCAGGAGGCCCTAGAACTCAACACTAGCCTTTCTGGAACACCGAGGTCATTGTATGAGAGTCTCCACATTTCACAGGTGCCCTAGCAGTAGGCATTAGAGTAATCCATGCTGTGGTATTGCAAAGCTTTGACCAGCCCATTCCATTCTGCCTTCAACTGGTGACACTATATTCAGTCCAGTGACTGAGCAGGTTTTAATGTCCACACACTTGGCTCTTTAACTAACCAACACTTCATTTATCCAAGAGAGACTAGAGTGAATTTTCTAATCAAAATTCATTCTAATCTGTGCCTGAAAAGTAGTGATGTTTGAATATGCTGATTTTAGAGTGGATTCTAATCATGATAGACCATGAAGCTTGACTGTAGAGGGATGTATATTAAACAACATTTACTTAGGAAAAAACAGTGTAGATTTACTAATGCCCAAGTACGAGGCTCGCCATAGTAGTAGTTGGGTGAGCCCCTTAATGTAAGTTGGTTTCTACAAAGTGGTTGAAAAAGTTCTTATGATGGAGACAATATAGAGAAGTGTGTGCCAGGTGAATAAGTATAAAGAGAAAAATTAATACCCAGTCAAAAGTCTTATGCAAAGGGGAACTTGAATGGCATGCATGCTTTCTTCTTGAGCCCTTCAACATTTTTATCAGAAATTTGGATGAAAATGTGGAAGGTTTGCTTATCATACTTTTGAAAGATTCAAAACTAGAATGGGTAGCTTATTTGCTCTATGAATGAATCAGGAGTCAGAATGATCTTAGAAGACTGAAATAGTGAGTCAAAACAATATGATTATATTTTTTTAAAAGAAGATTTTTTTCTTAGAAAAGTAACATGTATGCATTATTTAAAAAGTAAGTACATAAAGTTTTAAAAAAGACATAATTTATTGTTAGTGAAAACATGCTGGCTTTTTCTGCAATAAATATTTGTTTAATGCACATCCTTCTAAGTCATGCTTAATGGTTTGAAAAGACTATCCATAGTAGATCCAAGCATAGACATTAAATTTTGATACATACTGCCAAATGACTCTTGAGAATGACCATATACATTTCTAATTCTTTCATCATTTAAATGCAAGTATCCCCTCCCCCCCTGCATAGTCACTAAGTTGCATGTTTGTTTTTAAAATAAATTATGCACTTTTAAATTGCTATCTATATATATATAAAAGCCTAAGCAACTGTTAGGATGGAATGACCGGAATGACTGGTTGCTATGATGTGAACTGACCAGCAGGGGGCAGACATTCAGCACAGGAGCTGTCCCAGGCTGCAGGCCTGGATCGCTGGATGGGGCCTGCCCCTGGTCAGCAGGTCCCCATTGCCCGATTGGGGCTGGGCCCCCAGGCAGGGATGGGGAACCGGGATTGGGTGGCAGCAGATGTGTCCCCTTTCCCAGGGGTGCCAAGGGCTGGGCTCCCTCCTCGGGGCAGGTGGCCAACTTTCCGGGTGCCTCCTCCCCCTGCCGGCAGGCTCTGATGGCCCAGTTGGGGCTGGGCCCCAGGCTGGGACAGGTAATTGGGGGTAGGTGCCTGGGGGAGGGGCTGTGACCTCTTGCCAGCTACCTGGGGGTGGAGGTGATGGGGATGGAGGTGTGGTGAGAATGCGGGGTGTCTGCTGAACTCGCTCTCACTCCCCCTGCTACCTTCGCCCAGGAATGCCAGGGCTCATGTGTCTGGGAAGCCCTGAGCTCAGGTGCTGGGTACCGTGAGGAGCCCGCCCCGCAGCTGCGTGGCCTCTTCCCGGTGAGCCATGTTGCAGCCACCGGGACCACAGGGCTGGTCGGGCTCCCTGTGGGTTTGCACAGGAGCTGGTCTGCAAGGCTGGCTGGGAGAGAGCGCTGCCTGCCCAGCTTTTGTGCAGTGCCGCTGGGCCGCCCAGAGGCCTTTGCTGAGTGCCGCCCCCCCTCCCCACCTCCCCGTGTCAGGCCACACTCACCACGTCTCCGCATGGGGATTCTGGTGCGGTGACTCACGCAGATGGGGGCATGTGGGGGCCCAGCAGCCCAGGTGCTGCTTCCCAGGGCCCAGAGGTTAGCTGGGACCTGCCCTTCCACGCTAGATGCTTACACTTCAATCACTTCCACACCTAGGGACCACACTCGTGCATGAATTTTAAAATAAAGCTTAATAAAATAAATGTAGTACTGCATTGTTTGTAAATCAGTTGTACAAATATAGAAAGCTGAGAGGAGTCTAGTTTGAGAAAGTTTTGGGAGTTTTAATTGACTCAGACTTATGTAAATCAGCAGTGTGGTGCCCCTGCTACAAAATAAATTCATTGTGTGCTGGTAGAGTTAGTGCTGCCTGAGATATCTGGACTCTGCTTCTAATTCCTACCAACATTATAAACTAGAAAGGATCCAGCAGATTGTCGTCAACTAAAGGCTGTCCGGGATAGAAAAAGAAAGTCCTGGAAGCCGTGCTGTGTGAAGAATAGTTGATGGAATCCATATATATATAAAAGGCTAATATGCAAAGTGTCCCCTTGGGAGTTTGACCAGGAGTTGACGCTCGCTATGACATGCACTGGCCACCAGGGGGCGGTGTGGAACGAAGGAAGGCCCTGTCTGGCAGCCGGAAGGCCCCGATCGACCCTGATCACCAGCCAGGCTTAGGGACCCAACCCGTGCACAAATTTCATGCACTGGGCCACTAGTGGTGTATATTTAACCTAGAAAAGAAAGCCGAGGTCAGTGTTCATAGTTAATTTTGGATATTTTCAGAGTAGTTTCATATAAAAATATTTGAATTGTTCTGTGTTCAAAACAGAAAAACTAAGACAATAGAAGTAATGGGAAAGCAGATTTTGGTTCAGAATTAGGGTGGACATACTTTCTAACAATTACAGCTGATTGCAGATAGGTTGCATTGTGTTCCAAAGCAGTGAGCACTTGACCCTGGCCTGAATTGAAGCAGCTGTTAAATAGCTATTTAGAGATATAATGGGGGAGGAATTCTTTTTCATTTTTAAAACATCGTTTTTATGAAATATTTTTAAAATGAAAATGCAGCAGATAGTTTACAGACACCTGTGTACCTACCAATCTAACATTTTAATATTTGTCACATTTTCTTCTTCTTTGTATCAGTTTTGGTTTTCTTTTTAAGATACAAAGCATTATAGATACACGTGAAGTGTTTACCCAACCCCATCCTGTTTTCCTTCTTCCTCATGAGGTTGGTGTGATGCCTTCTTGTCCATATCTTTATATTCTTTTTTTTTAATTTAATAAATCTTTATTGTTCAGATTATTATAATTGTTTCTCCTTTTTCCCCCCATAGCTTCCCTCCACCCGGTTCCCACCCCATCCTCCGACCTTACCTCCCCCACCACTATCCTCATCCATAGGTGTACGATTTTTGTCCAGTCTCTTCCTGCACCCCCCACACCTCTTTCTCCCTGAGAATTATCAGTCCACTCCCTTTCTATGCCCCTGATCCCTATTTTATATTCTTTACTAGATGCCCAGTGCATGAATTTGTGCACGGGTGGGGTCTGGCTGGCCTGCCCCGATCGGGGCTGATTGGGGGGGAGGGGCTGAGGGCGGTTGGTGGACTGGCCCCGCCTCCCCCAGTTGAACTCCCAGTTGAGGGGACAATTTGCATATTAGCCTTTTATTATATAGGATTACCTATATATGTATACTTATACAATATACAGTATTATTTTGAGTCATATGCCTTTTTTTGCAACATTCTTTTTACATTCAACATTATTTTTCAAGAGTTATCTGTTAATACATGAACTACATCTAATTTATTAATTTTAACTTTCATGTATAAGTAAATAATTATTTATTCATTTTTCTATGAAAGATTTTTAAGCTGTTTTTACTTCGTTTGTATGTTTTTTACTGTTACAATCAGCCCTACATTGTTAAAAGAGATTTGTCCATTGGGAAGAGGTTGAACTGGATGACTTAATTCAGTTTTAATTCAACCAATATTTTCTAATCTTTGAGGATAAAAAGATTACAGCATAGTCCCTGCTCAAGGAATTCACTGTTTAAAGAGTCTGTGAGCTTTGTATTATTTAATTGTTTATATTGCCATTTTTAGGCATCTGTAAAACTTGGCTGGCTTAGGCAATCACCTTTTTAATAATGGACATCATCTGACATATCTATAGTTTTGAGTGTAATTTTCAACCTTAAGTCTCAATGTTAACTGATAATTTTTGATGAGATGACTTATGTGTCCAAGAGCATTTGAGATTCTTCTTTAGAGCTGCTCTGTCCATTTATGATTTATGTTAAAGAAGGTTTTCTGGTTCATGTTTTCTACTGAATTTTGCTCCTTGAAAAATTAATAACTGCCACTTATCGTATATAACTGTGTGTGTTTTATGTCTGTGTGTATTGTGTTTTAAGGAAAAAGGCTCAGCTCAAAAAAAAAAGCGGTGTGCCTCAGATTAATGAACAAATGCTGTTTCATGGTACCAGCAGTGAATTTGTGGAAGCAATTTGCATTCATAACTTTGATTGGAGGATAAACGGTATACATGGTGCTCTCTTTGGAAAAGGTAATTATCAGAATTCCAGGTCCAATTCTGGTCCTAGGAGCAAATCTCTTCTCTTGAGAGATAATTGACTGTTCTGTAATTCAGGGGTTTGACAGTTATTAGTTAAAAGTTATGTACAAGGTTCCCAGCACACCCTCAGAGGTTCTGAGCCACAGAAAAGCCACCTCCAGCATGTACAAGATAGAAGTAAGACCTTTGTACTTGGCGGGTTAGATCGTGCCCGCTCCCAGTCGTTCGCAGGGCATCATGTCCATGTTCACTGATTTTCGCATTACATTTAATTTTCATGTGTAAGTCCTTTCCTTGGATAAAATTAAAACTTTTACGTCATATAAAGAGAGAACTATCAAATAAATTAATGTACATTGTACACAGGTCTAGGTACTAGTATTTTTTGTTTGTGTTGTTTTTTAGAAAAAGATAGGTAAGAATATTAAAGAGCAATAAGGAATAATGGGGGAAATCCTCACCTTTTTCCTATTGTGAAAGTCCAAGTTCTCCAATTTATGGCCACTACCTAAGCAATTTAAGGAGAGAGATGAGGGAAAAGGTAAGGGATGGACATTTATTTTGCTGGTTCTTGCTTTGTACCTTACCTCCATCAAGAGATCTAACTACCATTTAGGATTAGGGTGTGCTGTATTTTAAAAAAGTAAATACATTTTTTAAATAACTACCAAAAAGCCTATTTTATTTCTTTAACCGTAAGAGGATCAGAAAAGTGGTACATAAATCTCATCAGTACTGGGTAATACGAGACATTGCAATTATTTTTCAAAAATGTTTAGAGTAAGCGTTCCCATAATGATGTCAGTCTTCTAGGCCGGACTCCTCCGAAGAGTCAGATGCTTTACTGAGTTTTCCCAAATAGGCAATGAACCGGTGAAATAGTTCTGTTGGGATGGCCGGATGTGAACAGCATTGCACGCTTGGGGACAGAGAGTTCTATTATTTCCAGAAACACAATTGAATTGTTACTCTGTATCATGGAAATGTGGTATCTGGGGTTTGAAATCATCTCTGTAGACCAGCAGTTTTCCATTGTGCTCTCCAGGGTTTCAGTGGCTGCTGTATAGGGAAGCGGGGGAGGAAACCTGTGGAAGGAAATAGAAATGGGAGGGCATCCAAGCAATTAAAACTCAGGTCCTGCCACACTTTTAATCACAGAAATAGTTTGTATCAGTCTTACATATTGGATTTCTTTGTAAGATTTCTTTTGAAAATAAGTCTGGCACTACTTTTTGGTACGGTGTGATGGAGTTGGTGGTGGGGACTGGTCTATACTAACAAATCTTTCCCTATGGTAGTCTGAATCACAGCCATCCATAACAGATAAACTTCTGTTCTTAAAGAGCTACATAGGAGGAGATTTCACATCCATTTCTGTTATGCAATTCCATGTGTCTATTCCCCTAACAGACTGTTTTTTCTTGTGTTTCATGTATTCTTCAGAGTAGTCTTTAATCTTAGCTTTTTTTTTCTTCTTGGTTCTTTTTGTTTAAGGAACCTATTTTGCTAGAGATGCTGCTTACTCCAGTCGCTTCTGCAAAGATGACATAAAACATGGAAACACGTTCCAAATTCATGGTGTAAGCCTGCAAAATCGGCATCTATTTAGAACATATAAATCTATGTTTCTTGCTCGAGTGCTGATTGGAGATTATATAAATGGAGACTCCAAATACATGCGACCTCCTTCCAAAGACGGTAGCTATGTGAATTTATATGACAGCTGTGTGGACGACACCTGGAATCCAAAGATCTTTGTGGTGTTTGATGCCAACCAGATCTATCCTGAGTACTTAATAGACTTTCATTGATCCGACTTATAAATCTCAGTGGTCAAGGAAGTTTATTCTTTCTTGGAGGAAGATTTGCTCTCCTGTCATCTAGCCACTAATGTTAATTATCTGACACTTTTGAAACAGATATGAAAAAAAAAGTGGACTCCATATAAAAAGACATACTGACTTTAAGGTTGGTTTTATTGTTGTTTTGTTTCTGCTAGTTGCTCACCGTCTTGTTTGTTAAAGATGGACACCATTGCCATTTTAACACCTCGCGGTAAAAGGTACCACTCAAAATTGAATCAGCGGAGTCTCAGTTAGCATAGTCATTTAGAATTTTTAAAGTTTCTGTGTGTGTTATCAGGATGAACGTTTTCAGTTGAGATAGACTTATTCCTGTATATGTCCAGAAAATAAATTATAGACATAAACGTGTTCCTTCAGAGGAACTGAACCTTTGTAAATTGAATTCTGATGTTAATGTCCACCAATCAACATGTTGCTTTGTTGGTCTTCTGAAACCTTGAAGCAGCCTGAGTATTCTTGAGAGAAGTAGGAAATGAGAAAACTATTTGCAGTCCTGCCAAACAAGCCAGAAGGAGAAAATCAAGGGAGAGTGCCCTGCTTCTGACTGCCCAGGATAGCAGGCTGCCGTCTCAGATTGCTCCTGTCCCTCTGCTGTCTCCTGCATCCGAACTGACAAATGCCACAGCGTCGTTAGCCTGCAGTTCATCCACCGAGGCTCTGGAATTCTTGTACTGATACTTGCTGCACAAGGTGTTTATTGCAGCTTTAAAGCAAAACTTTTATTTATTATTTAAAACACATATTTTCCCTTTGTTTTGGGGTTCTTACAATGATTACTTCTAAGATATTTTTATCTGCTTCCCCATTATCACACACACACACAGCTATTCAACAGTGATTTATAAAATTCTATTCTGAATTGTATTTCCCCATTTTGAATCATCGGATGCATGGAACAAATCTGGTTTATTCCTTTCATAGCAATTGACAATCTGCTAACTCTCTTGAAAAGTTAGACAAAATTCATTATCATGTTTAATGGAAGTTTGTTTCCCTGTTCTTTCTGTTTTGCTATCCAATTCTAGAAGTAATGTTGCAACAGCTTCCTGCCCCTAAAGGTATTCTGGCAGATGCCAGACAACTTGACAGAGATGTTGTATAGGAGTTCAGCTATCTGATCGCGGATTGCCATACAATTGTTAACAGTTTTTTCAAACTTGATTTTCAATAGTTCTACCTGGAAGAAAGAAAAAAAAAGAACACTTGTATCAAGCCTTTCCAAGAAAACCTTCAATCTAATTCTGAATTGTCTTCATTATCTTCACCCAGTTTGAGCTGAGAGTTAGTGAACACAATTTAACTTCTCAAGAAAAAATCCCATAAATGTTCATGTCTGTGTTGTTCAGTTCAGTCATTTGAATTGGGAAGGCATCAAAGCATAATAAAAATGAAGAGTATGGAGCAAGATTAGGTTGGTATTTCTTTACCTACTATCTCCACATTTATTATAGCCCAGAATACCCGTAACTGTGAGTGGAAAGTGAGTAGTACACAGGAAATTGCATGTATAATACCAATTAAAACTAAATGACAGCAAAAATTTCCTGACTCAGATATGCTGACTAGCAGCCACTTTTGATGAAGTGCTGTGACTATTTAAAAAGAACATGTTTTAGAAACAGTCAGAAATCATCATGGAAATAACTGAGAAAAAGCCCCCAGGCTGCCTTGGGAGTAGTAGTACACCATCGCTCTAGCCTTGTTCACAAAGAACTTCGTTAGCGATATTAGGAATTTAGATTTTTGAAAATCTTTTGTGCTATTTATTTTTACACACCAAAATGTTTACATAGTCTCCAACATGGCTGTCTTTTTTTTTTTTTTTACATGATTTCTGATGCCTTTCCCATCACTTGACTGGAATTAACTATTATAGTGTCTGGGGGCTATTTTTCATTTAGACATGTGCAGATTTCATCTCAGGGTGACTAAGTGCCCATAGCTGAGATGGGCAAGGCAATCTGTATGAACTTAATTAGTTGGCTCATCTGTAGGAAGTAGAGTGTCTGCAGTAGACATTGTAAGAAAGAACTATTTGAGAATCTGTTAACTCTCCTTTTATAAGAAAGAGCCAATTGCGATCATTTTTAAATGTGACAGCATTGAGTTAATTGACACTAAAATTCAGTTTTGTTTGTTTGTTTTGTATTGATCAGTAGATTGACTTGAGAATCATGGTGTCAGTATGTTATACATGTTGGTCTGGACCCATCCATTTGTCACCTTTTCTTCTTGTCATCACATAGTATGGATGGATGATGGAAGAGAAGCCACTCCAGGTTAAAGAATCAGTGATTTAAAATATTCTACATTGAATGAATTCCAGCTGATAGTGACCTTTCTTTTTCACTTTGGTGATATCAGCCTCAGGGTAAAAAAAATGTGTTTATAAAGACAGTTTCATAAATCTTGCTGTTATGAGCAGAAAGGTTTTTGTACTAGTGTGACTTTCATCTCTACACTATGGTAAATGATGGTAAAGAATTTGGAGCCATTTATGCTATGTGAGAATATTGTTTTTACATGTGGTGATTAAAGCTCTCCATCGCAGGTCTTGGTTGTCTGTTATGCCACATATTTGTTTCTGTGATTTCTGTGTCTCATCTCCACCATGCATTATTTAAACCTAAATTTTAAGCTCAAACTACAGGAGTTTATTGCTTGTAACTCTATGTAACCCACTCACAGATGGGTCAAGTCTCTTCTTAGTTTGCATTACCCTAATCAGATAACCTGTAAGGAAAATTACTTACTCTGTGCTGCTGAAAATTTCAAAACAGACCAAGGCCTAATGCCTGTGGCCGCACCTTTCCTCAGCACACTCCCCGGCTTGGAGGAGCAGCTCCGGAGGTGACCATGCTGCCTGCACCACTCTACCTCCAACCAGCCCCTCCCAGCATGGCCACATAACTCTTTTTGAAGTGAGTTAGGCATTTCACTTCATCTTTCAGCTTCTATTGGCAAAAAAGGAAGGTATCAAAAGATATCTTAATTTTAAAGCTGAGAGAAATGGAGACAGAATGATCTAGGCTCACCCGTGGAAACATCAAGTTTTACATCTACTAAAATCATGTCCCACTCTGTCTAAATGTTGGGCTATAATTAAGGTTCATTGTTATGAAAATTCAACTGAGCTCTGATTGACGATGTAGAAATGTGACATGTTTATAAGTTTTGTTTCTAGCCGTCCGGTGTTTGAGGTCCCCTCCCAGGTCGCAGGAACAGCACTGGAAACTGTCTTCCAGGTCCCCGTGTGCTTTGTTCCAGGTTGTCCTCCCTCCCCGGGAAGGATGTTTGTGTTGTTTCCAATAAACATATCGCTTGAAACAGATAGTCCATTTCTAGATGAAATTATGGGTTTTGTTCTTGTAAAAGAGAAAATTAAGGGGAAATGAAGATTAGCCAGGAAAGGAAAAACACCAGCCTTCTCAAAAATTATGTTTGGTTAGAAACTGTAGCAAAGTGATTGTACTTATTTTTAGCCCTTTGTACTAATATGCAGGAAGAGGTTTGGTGAAAAGAGCCGCCCTGCCGCACTTCCTATGAATAATTTTATGATGTTGCTTGGGGCAACGGTGATGGAAGAAATGAACATTTCAAAGAAATATGAAGTATATGATTCTTTAAAAAAATTTTTTTTATTGATTTCAGAAGGAAGGGAGAGGGAGAGAGAGATAGAAACATCAATGATGAGAGAATCATTGATCAGCTGCCTCCTGTACACCCTACAATGGGATCGAGCCCACAACCCGTGCATGTTCCCTGACTGGGAATTGAACCGTGACCTCCTGGTTCATAGGTTGATGCTCAACCACTGAGCCACACCGGCCAGGGGAAGTACACAATTCTCTGTGGGCTTCCTGGTTGGTGTGAGTAATAAATATAGGAGAGGTGAGCCCTAAATATTTAGGGAAGACATTCAGAGTTCATCCATTAACCTTCACTTTTTTGCAGAGGTAGTTTAGTTCTCATGTTTTTCAAAAACTCCAGGCTTTGGCAGGTTGTGTAGTCTCTCTCTGCCCCCGCCCCTTCCTGTACTGAACTGTATTTGATCATCTCAGGTAAAAAGACATCTTGTTTAGCTTGGGCTGGTGTGGCTCGGTTGGGCGTCATCCCGTGCACTGAAAGATTGTCGGTTTGATTCCCAATCAGGGCACATGCCCAGGTTGCTGCAGGCTCAATGTTTCTCTCCCTTTCCCGGTCTCTCTAAAACTCCATAGAAAGTTTTTTAAAAAGATGTCTTATTTATTTCCAGCACCCAGACAATGACCTCCTTGCTATAACTGAGCTCAGTCTCCTGCTGTAAGACTGTAGAATGCATTTTTTTTTTCAGCTGTAATTGCTTGGCTCTCATTCTTTAGCACTGCAGGCTAAGAACCTGGCTTTGATTTGAACTTTCTCATTGTGTGGCTGTGTATCTAAGAATTTAGCATCAGTCTTATTCATTTTTAAGTAGCTTCTCATGAGATTGGAACATAGGGTTATGCCAAAGACATTGGTGTTTTCTGTAGCTGAAAAGCCTTACTATGCCCTCTCCTGAGAGGTTATACAATATGCTGATTCTGGCTCATGCTAACTTCATTTTGGTAAGCCAGTTTAGGGGAGTCACAATCAGAATTTAATTCCAATTATTTTTGCAATATGCTATATAATAAAAACATAGTATGAAAATTGTCCCCTCGGCCGTGAGTTCCCTGGGAGTTTGACCAGGGGGCAGGGCCAGCCAGGGAAGGGAGGGAGGCCTCAGCCAGGGACATCAGCAGGTGGCTGGGGAAGGGCAGCTGATAGGGGCCCTACCAGTGCACAAATTTTGTGCACTGGGCCTTTAGTTAATTATAAATACAGATTGTCCTTCTTGTGTTTTCCTGTTCCTTTTTAGAAAATACCCTTTCCTGAAGGGCTCATTTCAGTTTAATGTCTCCTAGATAATATGTAGTATCTGCAGGCATTATAAGTCCACATTTGATTAACAATCTTAGAGAATCAGTATTGAAGCCCATTTCCTCTTTTATCCTTTTAAGAAGATCAAGGACCATTTTGGGAGTTGCTGAATCTGAGTTTTCTGGCTTTGCTGTTTAATTTAGTGTGACCTTGGATAACTCACAGGAGGGTAAGGTTCACTTTTCAGAAGGTGAAGTTTATGAAGAACCAATCAGACTATTGTTAAAAGAAAAAGACCTGAAAGATTTCTAGGTTTCAACATCTGGCCTGACTGATGACAGTCTTTGAATTTGGGCCAAGAAATACACTAGAGCAAGGGTCACGATGCATTAGGAAGCAAGAGTTTGGAACAGGAAAGAAAAGAAGTTGACCTGGTTCCCCCCAAATCTCTACCACCCATCAAGGTGGCAATTCTGAGTTCCTGAAGTGTGCCAGTCCAACATGGCCCCACCCTGATGAACTTCAAGTCTAGCAGGGAGGGGCAGATGCTGAACTGTAACAAGAATGACAGGTTTACCAGAGGGGAAGTTCAGGCCAGTATGAGTGCCTGTGATGAAGGGATCAACCTATCCTAGGGGATCAGAGAAGGCTTCCCTCGGAAATGACACATGGCTGTGGAGACCTGAAAGATGAGTGAAGGTGAAGGGTTGATTTTAGTGCCCCTGGCTACACCCAGCTAATGCCACACAGGCTTTGGGGAGATGAGAAAAACTAGGTGTGGGGTGGAGGCAGATTGGAGCATTTTTTAATCATTAAAATTACGGTAACAGAATCAAAGCCACCTAAGGAAGCAGAGTGCTAACCCTCCTTCTGCACCTGGCCCTGCGGTTGAGTGTTAAGGGAACCAGGACCAGTGCTGAAGGGTATGTGGAGAGAGGAGCATGGATTATGTCGATTTTTATACAATTTACTGAGAGAATCAAGATGCTTGTTATGTAGAAGTATTCATCACCCCTGGGCCTTTGCTGGTGCCTTGCTGCCTGCCCTCAGAACACAAGCTCACAGACTTCTCACACCATTCAAGTCCTGTTTATTGGAGCATGGGCTTGGGAGTCAGATGACCAAGTGGAATCCCAGCACCTCCACTTACCAGCTGTCTGCATATGAGGCTACTCTGTGCTTTAGCTCCCTCATCTGTTAATAGGAATAGTGATAATACCTACCTTGTATGATGAAATACTGCCTGTAAAAACACAGAGTAAGTTTCAGTAAATATTGGTAGTAATAAGTAAGACCACTTTTAAGGAAGTATTGTGTAACTAATACAGCCCTTGCTGACCTGGGATTCTTATAGAATTCACTCTGCACTGGAGTTAAGAGCATACTTTTTCCCCTCTTAGCATTTACTTGGTCAATGCCCTTTAGTCAAAGACTACCAGAAGCAGCCCTGTAGTTAAACCAGTTGGATTTTAGTGAGGGAGAGTACAGACCATGGGGAACCATGGAGTATGTTAGTAAGGGAGTTAGAAAGAACTTCCTATAGGATTTGGGTTAGGGTTAGGTGATTGGGGAGTATCTAAGGAAATGGGGTTTTGCCTTCGATTGGGAGCTGTCAAATGCAGGGCAAGTCTCTGATTGGGCATCTCAGTCTGTAGGAAGGACCACTAGAGGAGGCACTGTAAAGAGGCAGCAGGCACTCGCTTAGGCTGAGCTGGGCTGCTTGGTATTCTGCCTGTGGCATAGTGAGCTTATTTTTGTCTGTGCTTAGATAAAATTATGAAGTGACCTTGTTTTATCTCATTTATCACAGTCTCCAAGTACCTTTGTCTGAGGTTGGTATTCTGAGAGTTTATGTTCAGTAGGAGAATAGCATGACTTAGTCTGAGTGCCAGGCCAGCTTCTAAATGTCAGAATGCTTTATTTTTCTTTGTCATTGAGTAACTTTTATTTGGGCTAGTTTTCTTCCTTCATGGAAATGGTAAGTGAATATATTCATTCATTCAACAAAACACTGAGTATCTAGATCTACTACATACCACCCACTATGTTAAACATAGGATGCAATGGTAAAAACTCCATGTGCAGGGTGCTCAAAGTCTAACATAAGAACAGATTTCAAGATTGCTTCAATCAACCATTTTTGTGTGTGTTTTGTTTTAAATGCCTTCTTCAACTTTCCTGCAAAGAATTACCCTATGCCTACACGCTCCCAGTGACAAACACCTGCCCCCACTAGGCAATACTAGAGATTCAGCGTTAGAAAATCAATCCTTTGATCTGTAATCCCCTCCCCCATATTCCATCACCTGGGCCTGTCTTCCATTCAAAGTGCGCACAACAAGTTCTCTGCATGTTCCCTGTAGCACCTCTGTGTAATCAACACATGGAAGGTATGACTGAACTCTGATTCTCAAGTCTCAACTACTCATATTTTTCTCAAGGTACCGTATTTTTCCGTGTGTAAGATGTGCACACCCCCCCCCCCCACTTTCCCAACCCCAAATTAAGAAATCAATATTTTAAACAAAACAGAACACATTTTTATTTAGTAATTACCTCAGGTAATGTTTACATATCAGTACTATGATATTATGCAGCATATCACTTTATTCAGCCTCTGTTGCATCACTGCTCTCTTCTTCATCACTATTAGTTTCAGACATACCATTTTCTTCAACTTCTAATGTATCACTTCTGTCTTCTGGGTCACTGTCTATATATGTGAGATCATCCTCATAAACTGGTGGCATTTTCTGAGCTAACTTTGTTTGCGTTCTCATGGCCAGTCCTTCTCTCCTCATGAAATCGAAGCACCATTTTGCCTTTCCTGTAAAATCAACAATGTTTATTTTGCTTGCAGACATTCTTGCCTGACATTGAGTAAGCTTGGTTGATACACATAAACCACTCTGGTGCTACTCCATAGTCCAAGTCTTAAGCCTCCAAGTTTGCCCATTTTGCTGGTTTTCCTCCTAAGGCCTTCTTCTTTTTTTGGACTCTTAGAGTTGTTCTTCCTGTTTACTCCACTGTCTGACCATACACTCAGTGGCAGGAGGTCCACATTGTCTCTCTGCAGCTCTATTTCCATGCTCTTTTGCATAGCTGACTACATTCCGTTTGAATTTTGTAGAATAAGACAATCACCAGTATTTATCTTTTTATTTTTTGACACCTTTATAGGCTCAGAAGGCTCTGGACCCTTTGCATCTGCACACTCTCCACCTCCACCTCCAATTATGACATCAGCTGACGTCAGTAACAATAAGGCTGGTGATTGGACAAGGTGTGGGCAGCTATGCACCTGCACAGCTCCCTCCTTGGCTGACTTCTGTGTATAAGACCCCCTCGATTTCAGAAAAAAAATAGCGTCTTGTACATGGAAAAATATGGTACTCTATTCAACAAATATCTTAATGTAGATTCTGTGTTGGTATGCCTTTGGTATTTAGGTCTGAGGAAGACCACATTATTGGGAGGTGAGAGCAGCAAACACTAGGTGGCAGCATCTAACTTCGGAACTGGCACAGCCCGGTCTGGGAACAAAGTTCATCCCTCCCCATTTTAGAGTAGGGTCAGAGGACCAAATAATCCTGTCTGTTTTTGCCACCAGGCTGGACAGCCCTGGCCAAAGCCACCTGGGCTTTTATGTATCCTGTTTGAGATAATTGCTAGGAAAGGTGAGCCTCTTCCCACTGGTTTAGAATCTTGCCTGTCTGAAAGTTCTTCCTAAACAACCCTTTCACATACTATCGTTCACTATTATTTTCTTTCCTTTTCTCATATGAAGTTTTATTTAACTCAGTAAATAATTACTGGGTACTTTCTGAATCCATAAATCTTATCTTTTCAGAGACAAGCTAAAAATATGTAATCCTCTAACTTCTTTCCTGCCTTCCTCTCCAGCTCCTTATCTATTGGTGGTGCTATCTCCATGTGCTCTATGTCCTCCTCAAGTTACGGAGACCCAAAGTTCTGCAATCCTTGACACAAGACACTCAGTTTCTTATAGTTGTAAAGGTAATACTTTAGAACACAATAGGCACATTCTGTACTCTTTACAAAACGTGAGTCAGAAAAGATGGGCCATAAATTTAGCTTAAAATTGGAATCTGTGATGTATCAACACACATGTTTCTGAAACACTTCTCTTATAATTTGAGGAGCTGAACTTGGTCCACTACAAATGTTTTAAAGGTATAATTTCACACTGTCCCTATGAAACTGTGGTGGGGTCAGATACTAACTTGCCACTTTTGAGGATAGGAAGAACTGACTCCTGAGGGTACACTTCAGTGTTGGAGCTGGCATGACTTCCAGTTGTGACTTCCAGACCCCAGGCGTGACTTCCAATCCAGTCAGCAATCTTTTAATTTACTTTGTTGCAATGTGGCTAAATTTGCCTCAGCTTAGCACAGATATCCTTCATTATATCCTTCATTATAAAAATACTAGAAGCCCAGCACACCAAATTCATGCATGGGTACAGTCCCTAGGCGTAGCCTGACATCAGGGCCATCTTCCCCGGATGCTGGCAGCTGGTCCTGCCTCCTGCCATCACTCACCTGGGTTCCCAGTTTGCCATTGGGTGATTGGAAGCTGCAGGCTGGGGGCAGGGACCAAGAAGTTGGCCGTTCGGTCCGCTCGCCAGTCGCACCCCTGCCATGGGTTGCCCTCTGTGTGTGGGGTGACCAGTGGGGTGGGGGTCTTGGCCTGGTGCCACCCACATCCTCCACCAACCACCCTCAGGTACCTGTTCACCATTGGGCAATGGGAGCCTGCTGGCTGAGGAAAGAGACCAAGAGGTGTCAGTGCACTCATAGTGACTGGTCAAGCGGTTGTTCTGGTCATTCTGCTGTTATGGTCACTGGGCTTTTATTATATAGGATATGTATTATAAGATCAATGTTTTAAAAATATATGTGTCATGAGTTTAGCATTTGGTGTTTGAAAAACAATGTGCTATAATGAAAAACCTAGGTTTTAGAGTAAGACTGTCTTAGGTTATAGAACCAGCTTTGCCACTTTGTAGTGTGTAGCCTTGGGGAAGTTGCCCAGCTTTTCTGAATAGCTGTTTCCTTGTCTTTAATGTTGTGAGAATTGCCTGAGGCTGCGTGAGTAAGAAAAGCACTTAGCACAAGGTCTGACATATGCTAGTTGATCAACACTTAGATCTAATTGTGATTATTAATTGAATTGTTCCAAGAGGAGGGGATCTGTAAGGTCATGGGAAAAGGGCCAGGTGGTCTGGGGAAGACATACTGGAATGATCGAGTGTCAGATCTCAACACAGCTCTTCACCTCTCAGAAAGCACAAGACATGGATGCAGGAAGACAAGCCAAGGCATAGAAAGGCCAAGCAACATAAATAGAATATGATTTAGATTCGTTACCATCCATCCACCTGCTTCCAACACAGATTTGTATTCTGTCCATTCCAGATAGCCCTAGTGGGCTGGGGACAGAGCAGGATTGTGGAGAAGGGTAATATGATTTTGAATATCCCTTCCAATCTGATGACTTTCTGTTGAGAATTCTTTGTACATTTTCGTCATCAAAAAATAGCAACAATGCATACAAGAAGCAACCAAGGAATGCATAAATAAGTGGAACAAATCAATGTTTCTGTCTCCCCCCCCTTCCTCTCTCTCTCTGTCAAATAAAAATTAAAAACATTTTAAAAATAGCAACAATAGCACCTAATGCATTGCCTACATCTAGATTATCATGGACTGTAGTTAAGTAACCTGCTATCATTGACTGTCAAGTCCTCAGAGCCAGGTTGAAATTTACTCTTTTCTTCTAGTAGCTCCTAGATCAGTGCTTTGAATATTCACATTTATAATGGTTGGATTTACAATTGATTGCATTAGCCTGAATCTAGTTTTGGCTCTTCCACCAACTGAGCAAGTAACTTCCTCCTTCTGAGCTTCAGTTCCACATCTGTAAAATGGGAGGGTAGTCAAAAGGCCTCTGCTAGCTCTCATTTTCTGAAGTACACAGCTTTTACTCCCTAAAAGCTGCCAAAAATGAAAATAAGGTGAATCTGCAAAGCAATTTATGTTCACTGTTCTCCCAGCTTGGAATAGACTTGTACCATAAAATGGATGATAGATAGAAAATTAAATTATAGGCAAAATGCACTAAAATACCAAAGGATAAAGCAGCAGACATTGAGGGTATTTTCAGTGTAATGAGTGGTCTTTTAGAGAGAGTTGACCAGCAGATGACCTTTGAGAATCCAGTCTATTCTTTTTTCATTAAATACTAGTGTCCTGGTGCATGCATTCATGCACATTGAAAGGAAATTAATTAGAAGGTGGCTGGCGGGGTGGGACTGGGCAAGACGGACCAGACACACCCTGGAGCCAACATCCCTTGGTCCCGCGGTGGAGTGAGTGGGGTCCCTCTGGCAGGTGGGGTCCCTTGACCTGACTTGTGGGGATCAGGCCGAAACTGGCTCTCTGACATCCCCCGAGTGGTCCCGGCATGCAAGAGGACACTCTGCAAAGTTGCTGTCATACAGGGTGTGGAACGCAAATGCAAGTGTGCAGTAAACCAGATACGGGGCCAACAGTGACCCAGCAACAACATAACCTTGGCTGAAGGTGGAATTGTGTGGTCCCCTGAGGAACCGGGCTCCCTCCTCTCTGGTTTCTGGGTGCATCACCTGAGAACTGCCGCTGCTTAGTCACTACAGTTCGGCAGCTCCTGCCTTGAGTGTCTGCCCCCTGGTGGTCAGTGTGCATCATAGCTACCAGTCAGAAGGACACTTAGCCTTTTATATATATAGACTAGAGGCCCAGTGCATGAAATTAGTGCATGGGTATGGTCCTAGGCCTGGCCTGTGATCAGGGCCATCTTCCCCGGCTGCCGGCAGCCGGCCCCATCCCCCACCTCCACCCACCCCTGGTGCCCCATTTGCCACTGGGGGCTCAGAGCCTGCTGGCCACGGGGAGGGACTAGAGGTGGTCGAGCAGTCGTTCTGGTTGTTTCACCATTTGGTCGATTTGCATATTGGGTGACATTGGTTAATACAATTATATAAGTTTCAAGTGTACAATTCTATAATACATCATCTGTACGTAGACACAAAGTTTAGTTTTCTTCCATTACCATATATTTGCCCCACTTTATTCTCTTTAACCTATCTCCAATCCCTTTCACCTCTGGTAACCACCATACTATTGTCTTTGTCTATCAGGTTCTCTTGGTTTGTTTTGTTTGTTCATTTGTTGCTTTCTGTTTTATATCCTACATGTGAGTTAAATCATATGGTTCTTCTACACTTCCATCTGACTTATTTTGCTTAGCATGATACTCAAGATTCATCCATGTTGTCACAAAGGCATCTTTCATCTTTTCTTACATTGTATATATGTACCACATCTTCTTTATCCAATCCTCCATTGAGGGACACTTAGGTCATTATCATGTCTTGGCTACTGTGAATAATGCTGCAATGAACATAAGAATGCATGTATCTTTATGAATAAAAGTTTTCAAATTTTTTGAGTAAATATCCAGAATGTGGATTGCTGGGTTATAAGGTAGCTCTATTCTTAACTTTTTAAATATGTTTTATTGATTTTAGAGAGAGAGAGGAGAAGGGAGAGAAACTGATGAGAAAGAAACTGCTGCCTCCTACATGCCCACTACTGGGGATCAAGCCTACAACCCGGGTATGTGCCCTGGCTGGAAATTGAACTGATGACCTCTTAGTGCATAGGACAACATTCAACCAATTGAACCACACCAGCCAAAACTCTATTTTTAATTTTTGAGGAATCTCTATACTGCTTTTTATAGTTTCTGTACTAAATTCCCATCCACAGTGTATGACAGTTCTTTTTTCTCTACATCCTCTCCAACATTTCCTATTTCTGGTTTCTTGATTATAGGTATCCTCAGAGGTGTGAAGTGGTATCTCATTGTGGTTTTTATTTGAATTTCCCTATAGCTAGTGAAGTTGAGCATCTTTTCATAAGTTGTCCATCTATATGTCTTCTTGGGAAAAATGTCTATTCAGATTCTCTGTCCACTTTTTAATTGTTTTGTGTGTGTTTCTGTTGTCAAGATGTTTGAGTTCTTTATGTATTTTGGATGTTGGCCCCTTATTGGAGGTATTGTTTGCAAATACACATTCAATTGTTTACCTTCTCCCATTCAGTTGGTTGACTTTTTGTTTTGTTGATGGTTTCTTTTGCTGTGCAGAAACTTTAGTTTGACATAGTTCCATTTATTTATTTTTGCTTTTACTTCCCTTGCCTTTTGGATCAAAATCATAACATCTTCTGAGACCAAGGTCCGTAAGTTTAGTACCTATGTTTTCTTCTATGTATTTTATTGTTTCAGGTGTCATATTTAGATCTGACCCATTTGAGTTCATTTTTGTGCATGGTGTCAAATAACATTCTAGTTTTATTCTTTTTGCATCTGGCTTTTCAGTTTTCTCAGCTCCATTTATTGAAGAGGCTTTCTTTTCTCCATTGTATGTTTTTGTCTCCTTTGTTAAAAGGTAGTTGCCCATATACATGTGGGGTTTATTTCTGGGCTTTCAATTCTGTTTTATTAGTCTGTGTATCTGTTTTTCTGTCAATACCATACTGTTTTATTATTCTAGCTTTGTAGTATAATTTGAAGTCAGTGATTCATTGGGATTTTGATGGGGTTTGCATTAAATCTGTATATTGCTGTAGATAATATGGCCATTTTAACTATGTTGATTCTTCTAATCCATGAACATGGAATATGTTTCCATTTCTTTGTGTCTTCTTCAGTTTCTTTCAGTGTATAGGTCCTTTCACATTCTTTGCTAAATTTATGTTTAAGTCTTTTCTTCTTTTCTGTTGCAATTGCAATGGAATTGTTTCTTTCATTTCTTTTACTGAAAATTGATTGTTAATATATAGGAATGCAATGGACTTTTTAACATAGACTTGGTATCCTGCAACTTTATTGTAATTGTTTATTGTTTCTAACAGCCTCTTGGTGGAGTCTTGCAGATGGCAATATTTCATTTTTTTATGATTGAATTTATTCCATTATATATATACCACGTCTTCTTTATCTATTGATGAACTCTTAGGTTGCTTTCATATCTTGACTATTAAAAATAATGCTGCAATGAACATAAGGATACACATCTTTTCAATTTAGTGTTTTCAGATAAATACCCAGAAGTGGAATTGCTAGTTCCTATTTGTCTCTTGTTATCCTTTTTTTAAAAAAAGTCTATTTTTTCTGTTATAATTATTGCTACTCTAGCTTTTGTTTTTCCATTTTCATGAAATATCTTTTTCCATCCTTTGCTTTCAGTCTATGTGTTTCTTTTGACATGAAGTGAGTCTCTTGTAGACAACATATGTAAGGGTCTTGTTTTCTTATCCAGTCAACCACCCTATGTCTTTTGATTAGAGCATTTAATCCATTTGCATTTAAAGTAATTGCTGACATATCTGTATTTATTACCATTTTCTTCTCCTCCTCCTCCTCCTCCCTCTCCTCCTGTTCCTCCTCCTTCTTCTTCAAGAAGACCCTTGAACATTTTCTGTAATACTGGTTTGGTGGTGATGAAATCCTTTTTCGTTTGGGAGGCTCTTCATATATTCTCTGATTCTAAATGACAGCTTTGCAGGATAGAGTAATCTTGGTTGTAGGTCCTTGCTTTTCATCACTTTGAATATTCTGTGTCAATCCCTTCTGGCCTGCAAAGTTTCTGTTGAGAAATCAGCTGACAGTTTTATGGAAGTTCCCTTATAAGGAACTAACTGCTTTTCTCTTGCTGCTTCTCAGATTCTCTCTTTGTTTTTAATTATTATGTGTCTTGGCATGGGCCTCTTTTGGTTCATCTTGTTTGGGACTTTCTGTGCTTGTCTATTTCCTTCACCAGGTTAGGGAAGTTTTCCATCATTATTTTTGTCAAATAGGTTTTCTTTTTTTGTTAATCCTAACCAAAAGATATTTTTCTCCATTGCTTTTCAGGGAGAGTGGAAGGGAGGGAGAGAGGGAGAAAGGCAGAAGAGAGAGAGAGAGAGAGAGAGAGAGAGAGAGAAACATTGATGTGAAAGAGACACATTGATTGGTTGCTTCCAGTACACTGCCTGACCAGGGGCGGGGAACAAATCCAATCCAGTTATGTGCTCTTCACCAGAATCAAACCCATGACCCTTCAGTGTGTGGGGCAATACTCACCATTGAGCCACACCAGCCAGGGCTCAAATAGGTTTTCAATTCCTTGTTCTCTCTTCTCCTTCTGGTACTCCCATGATGTAAATGTTATCCCAGAGGCCTCTTAAACTATTCTCATTTTTTAAAATTCTTTTTTCTCTTCTGATTTAGTGTTTTTTTTGCTTCCTTATCTTCCAAATTGCTGATTCAGTCCTCTGCTTCATCTACTCTACTGTTGATTCCCTATAATTTATTCTACATTTCAGTTTTATATTCTTTATTTCTGATATTATATTCTTTATCTCTACTTTTATATTTTCTATCTTTTTCTTGAAGTTTCCAGTGAGATTATTGAGCATCCTTATAACCAGTGTTTTAAACTCTGCATCTGGTAGATTGCTTGTCTCCATCTTGTTAAGTTCTTTTTCTGGAGTTTTGTTCTGTCCTTTCACTTGGGATATGTTTCTTTGTTTCCTCATTTTGACTGCCTCCTTGTGTTTGTTTCTATGTATTAGGCAAGGCAGAGCTGCTACATCTCCTGGTCTTGGTAATGTGGCCTTATATAGTAGGTGTCCTGTAGGGCCCAATGGCACAGCCTTCCCAGTCACCCAGGCTGGGTGCTTTAGGTGCACCCCTCCCCAACCTGTGTGGGCTGTGTGCACCCTACTGATGTAGTTGAGTCTCGATTGCTGTTGGCAAGTCAATGGGAGGGATTGATCCCAGGCCAATCAGCTTCGAGGACTGGCCATGACTATAGCAGAGGATGTAGGGATGACACCCTGGAGCAAGATTTGCTTCAGCAGGGCTTTGGTTCTTCCCAAGTCTGCCTCTTGAGGATGTCACTAGTGGAGGTGGTTGGGTGGTACTTTGGTATGCTCTGCAGTTGTCCACAGGGTGCACTGGCTCTGGGACCTCCTGGGCCACCTAGCATGAGCTACAAAGCAATCTTCAGTTTACTTGTGTGGGGCTTGAAGGTTCCTAGGAGAGTCCAAGCTGAACACTGAGGCTGGCTGCTGCTAGTGCCAGGCCTAGGCCACTTAGTAAGTGGTATTGAGTACGCCGAGTTTAGAGTTTGTGAACCTTTGAAAGGTTTTAGGAAAGTCTGAAGCATGAGTCAAGACAGGACATTTGTATGGAAAAGCCACTGGAAGTGGCTTGCATGGTCCCACAAGTTGGGTGGGCAGGCTTTCAGGGAATCACCAGGGCAGAGAAAGCAGTATACCTAGGTTGATGGAGACTCATATGGTATCCACCTGCACCTGCCAACTCTCTGGTCCTCATTCCAAAGCCAGACAATTCAGTTCCTCCCAAAGCCAGTTCCTCCTCTATGTTCCTGGTGCCTTTTGAGCTGCTGTCCCAGTGCTGGAGCTCAGAGCAAGTATGTCCACGTAAACACATACATTGGCCCTTTAAAAGCAACACCTGGAACTCCAACAGTCCTTTGTCTCACTCAACCACAATCTGCACTTGTTTCACAGCCCGAAGTTATGGGGACTTCTCTTCCTGGCACTGAAATCCAGGCTGAGGAGGCTAGTATGGGACTGGGACTCCTCACCCCTGAGAGGGGCCTCCACAGACAACATACTAGTACTCCTTTGGGTTTTTAACCACTACACTTGGGTCTGGGACCACCCTGTTCCTTGTCTCTACCCCTCCTACCAGCCTCAATGTGGCTTGTTCTGTGTATCCTTAGTTATAGGACTTCTGTTGAGCTAACTTTCAGGTGGTTCTCAATGATGGTGGTTCTGTAGTTTAGTAGTTATAATTTTTACTAGTATGTAATCATGGGAGGAGGTAAGTACTGTGTTTACCTACTCTGCCGCCTTGACTGGAAGCCTCAATAGCATGTTGTGTAAACTCCACATATTTGTGGCTTTTCCTGTTTTCTTTTGCCAGTTTATTTCCAATTTTAATACATTGTGGTCAGAGACTATGCTTACTACAATTTTAATATTCTTAACTGTCAATGTTAGTTTCATGTTCCAATATATGGTCTATCATTGAGAATGTTTCATTTGTGCTAGGGTAGAATGCATATTCTGGCATTCTGGGATCGAAAGCTCTGTAAATATCAATTATATCTATTTGGTCTAATGTGTCATTTAAGACTGAAATATCCTTATTGATTTGCTGTTTTGATGATTTAATCACTGCATTGATCTCTAACAATATATTCTTAGAAAAATATATTCAGACTGAAAGGCTCCTAGAGATCATCTCATTCATCTTTCCATCTTTAGCCAGACTTGGGATTATACCTTCTGGGAGGAGCCTGATAGCCCAGGATTCCCATTGGTTGCCTGGAAATCAAAAGTCCTGAATTCAGTTTGTGACTCAGTGTATGATTTTCACCAAAAAATGTAACCAAGACTCTTGCTTCCACTATCTACAAATAGGATTTTCTTTACATGAAGTTCCTCATGTTTGTGTAGTCTCAGGAGACAAGATGTAATTCACACAAGGCACTGTTGAATCCAGCTGCAGCAGAAGGATGGTAGGTTAGAACAAAGGCCTTACACTACACTGTAGTCTATTAGTGTGCAATCATGTTATGTCTAAAAAGTAATATACATACTTTAATTAAAAATACATAATTGATAAATAATGCTAACCATCACCTGAATCTTCAGCCAGATGTCATCTTTTTGTTGGAAGATCTTGCTTTGATGATGATGGCTGCTAACTGATCAGGGTTGCTGAAGGCTGAGGTAGCTGCAGCCATTTGTTAAAATAAGAAAATAATGAAGTTTGCTACATCAATTGATTCTTCCTTTCATGAATGATTTTTCTGTAGCATGCAATGCTGTTTGACAGCATTTTACCCACAGTAGAACGTCTTCCAAAATTGGTCAGTTATCTCAAAACCTGCTACTGCTTTATCAAGTAAGTTTATGTAATATTCTAAATCCTTTATTGTCATTTCAACAGTCTTCACAGCATTTTCACCAGGAGTAGATTTGATCTCAAGGAACCACTTTCTTTGGGAATCCATATGAAGCAACTCCTCATCCACTTAAGTTTTATCATGAGGTTGCAGAAATACAGTCAATTCAGGCTCTACTTCTAATTCAAGTTCTCTTGCTGTTTCCATCACATCTGCCGTTACTTCCTCCATCGAAGTTCTGAACCCCTCAAGGTCATCTATGAGGGTTGGAATCAACTTCTCCAACTCCAATTGAGGTTGACATTTTGACCTCTTTTTATGAATCACAAATGTTCTTAATGGCATCTGGAATGATGAATCCTTTCCAGAAGAGTTTCAATTTACTTTGCCCAGATCCATCAGAGGAATGGCTATCTGCAGCAGCTTTAGCCTCACAAAATTTATTTCTTAAATAATAAGACTTGAATCAAAATTACTTCTTGATCCATGGGCTGCTGAATGGGTGTTGTATTAGCAGGCATGAAAACAACATTAATCTCCTTACATATCTCCATCAGAGCTCTCAGGTGACCAGGTGCATTGTCAATGAGCAGTAATATTTTGAAAGAAATCTTTTTTTTTGACAAGTAGGTCTCAATGAAGGTTTAAAATATTCAGTGAACCATGCTGTAAACAGATGTGCTGTCATCCAGGCTTTATTCCTTTTAAAAGGCCCAGGCAAGTAGATTTAGCATAATTCTTAAGGGTGCTAGGATTTTTGAAATGGTAAATGAGCACTAGTTCCAACTTAAACCCACCAACTGTATTAGCCTCTGACAAGAGGGTCCATCTGTTCTTTAAAGCGTTGAAGCGAGGCATTAACCCTTTCCTTTCTAGCTGCGAAAGTCCTAGATGTCATCTTCTTTATTATAAGGCTATTTCATCTACATTTAAAATCAATTGTTTAGAGTAGGTAGCCACCTTCATTAATTATCTTAGCTACATCTTCTGGGTGACTTACTGCAGCTTCTATATCAGCACTTGCTGCTTCACCTTGCACATTTATGTAATGGGATGGCTTCTTCCTTAAACCTCAGGAACCAACTTTTGCTATTTTCAAACTTTTCTTCTGCAGCTTCCTCACCTCTCTCAGCCTTCATAGAATTGAAGAGAGGCTTTGGCTTAAGGGAATGTTGTGGCTGGTTTGATCTTCTCTCCAAACCACTAAAATTTTCTCTATATCAGTAATAAGGGTGCTTCATTTTCTTAACATTTTTGTGTTCACTGGAGTAGTACTTTCACTTTCCTTCAAGAACTTTCCAAAGGAAATTAAACTTTGTTAACTGGTGTAAGAGGCCTAGCTTTTGGCCTATTTCAGCTTTAGAAGCACCTTCCTCACTAAGCTTAATCATTTCTAGATTTTAATTTAAAGTGAGAGATGTATGACACTTCATTTCACTTGAACACTTAGAAGGACATTATAAGGTTATTAATTGGCCTAATTTCAGTATTCTTGTGTCTAGGGATTAGGGAGGCCTGAGAAGAAGAAGAGAGACAGGGGGATGGCCAGTTAGCGGAGCAGCCAATAAACACACACATTTATTGATTAAGCTCACCATCTTATATGGGCATAGCTTGTGGTTCTCCAAAACAATTACAATAATGACATAAAAATCACTGATTAGCCCTGACCAGTGTGGCTCAATGATTAGAGTGTCAGCCCACGTATGGAAGGGTCTCAGGTTCGATTCCTCAGTCAAGGACTCGTACCTGGGTTGCAGGTTCCCTTCCACCCCTGATGGGGTTCATGTCTCTCTCTCACATCTATGCTTCTCCCTCTCTCTCCTTTCCTCCCCTCCACTCTCTCTGAAAAGCAATGGGGAAAAGGTCCTCATGTGTGAGGATTTTTAAAAAATTACTGATCACATACCACCATGACAAATATAATTTTAAAAGTTTCAAATATTGTGAGAATTATCAAAATGTGACACAGAGACATGAAGTGAACAAATGTTGTTGAAAAAAATGGCACCAACTGACTTGCTTAACACAGAGTTGCCACAAACCTTCAGTTTGTAAATAATACAGTATTGGCAAAGTACAATACAGCAAAAAGCAATAAAACCAGATATGTCTGTATTTGCAAATAACAAAGTATTTATTGGATTGGAAGCAGTGGGCATGATTACCCCGACAATTTAAAATTACTACTATGTGAGATACATTATTTGAAGATTTAAGAAGTAATAAATGGATGTGTCTTTTTAAAAACAACTAATAGTACATCAAATTAATTAGGATCAAACTAAAATATAATCTTGATTTCTCTCTTTACTACTCATTTTGCTACTTGGTTCTCCTAAGAAGGTGATTGATGATCTGGATGGAGAGCAAACTTCCCTTGTCTTCTAAAACTGAGGTTTTAAAATGAACTTCTGTGGGTTGTCATAGTGATAAAGTGTTTACCCAGGATGCATCATAGTCTATTTATTGTCCTTAGGAGAAAATTCCTGACCACCTTGCAGCTGCTTGCCCCAACATGTTGCTCATGGCCAAAGGCACCTTGCACTGTCCTCCGTGTCACTTCGTTCCCACAGAAGCTTGTTTGCCAGAAACATGAAGAACAATGTCTGCATCTTGCTTCCTCTGTCAGTCCATATGGGTAATCACATCTAGAGCTCAAAAGGAAGTTAATGATAGTCCTCAACCCCCCTCAGGCATTTCCATGCAGAAGATGGTGTCCAGGTGCTCTTTATCTTTTCTAAGAACACGGGAGGGATCAGATTTAAACTACAGCACAAGATCTTTCAGTTAGACATTACGAAGAATTGCTTGTTACAGTTTTAAGACACAGAATTGGTGACCAAGGGCAGCTATGAAATTGCTTGCCTTGAAGATCTTTAACAATAGGAAAGATAGGCCAATGGGCAAGGCAACCTGCCAGGGTAGCAGTTATATAGAGGTCACCATTCATTGATCTCCCTCCAGGCAGATTAGAAAAGCTCTTTCATGAGATTTATGACAAAGTGGGTCACACCATATCTACCCTACTAGACTCGAGCAATGTTTAGGGCAATGAGAATGTTTGGCATGGTGCCTTGTGCATAGTAGATACTCAAGAAAGATTTAGGAGTGAATGAATTCAACTCGGATGAAATGTGTCTTTGGAATTCCTCAATCCATCACCTTCTTTTCTCACCCTCTTCCTCCTTTCAGCACCCTTCCCATCTCAGGTGAATTACCAAATCCCTTCCAGCTCAGAAGCTTTAGTAGCTGGATCTGCTCTGTTGTTACAACACCATTGCACCTTTCTTTGGAAACACAGATCTTATAAGCCATCCCTGAATGTGAATGCCTTAATAACAGAACAAAGCTTCAAATTATATATACACATCTGAGTTCACAATTCTATGGCATTATCAACCCCATTTCACAAATGGGGTTGATAATGCCAAGCTAGAGCTTAAAGAGATTGCCACATATCCGAGGTCAAATAGCTAATAAGGATATAAACCCACATCTAAAGCCCAGCACTTAAACACATAGCCATACAAGTTCTCTTGGCCAGGAATATGCAAAATTGAACTGCATAAGGACCTAAATCCCCACTACATTCAAGACCAGTCATGGTATCTGACTG
The DNA here is from genome assembly GCA_026230045.1 of Corynorhinus townsendii. NCBI lineage: Eukaryota > Metazoa > Chordata > Mammalia > Chiroptera > Vespertilionidae > Corynorhinus > Corynorhinus townsendii. Next base: position 127,808,669 of record JAPDVU010000003.1, on the reverse strand, counting down.
CCCAAGTCTGCCTGGCCCTAGCCCAGCTACTGCTTAGTGCCTGCAAGATGTAGGCAGGGTCCACTGTCCACTGAGATGGTGGGTGTCGCAGGTGCCTGATACAGCAGAGGCCGTAGCAGGCCCTGATATTTGAGTTTAAGTTACTATCTTGCAACCTGGGGACTCTAGCATTTCATCCACCTGCAGAGTTAATATTCGTCCTTCCCTTTCTGGCATCTGAACCACTGGAAATAGGATCTCTCTGTCAATAGTGCAGTCTGGTATGGCAGTTTATTTTTACTCTTTCAGTTGCTTTTTGCTCTCTTCTCAGATCATTAATCCACTGTGGGAGAACTTTTGCTTAGACTTGGATCAAAGAGGACCAAGCTCTGAAGTGTGTAGCTGCTATATCAGAAATAGCAAATACTGAAACTGCGGTGCACACTGCCCATGGCCTTGTGCTTGCAGTTCTTCCATTGAATCTCTTGCTTTTTGATCAAATATGTTGATCTGCCCAGACTCCTTTTAAAGAAAGTTACAGATTTCCTCCCTGCAATTATGGTGTGATTCCCTGGGAAAGTGTGGTTTAATTTGTACATGATTTTCTTGGATTGAATACATCATCATAAAGCAATTTTCCATTGAAGCTTTGTTATTACATAGCCAGAGAAAATCATGCAATTATCATTTAGCGTGGGGACTGGCCTGTGCTACAGTGAGAGTCTGAGCAGGAAGTACAGGTTTAGTTTCCAACAACTGCTTAAGAAATGATAGGGCAGGAGGAGCTGGGACTTGGTGCCCCCATTTTGAAAGGATAATAAACTGGGAATATACCCACTAGACTTAAATTTTCTGAGGATCAGGCCTATGTTATACATTTGTAGTCACTATCCATGGCATAGTGATTAGGAATATAGACTCTGAAGCCAGACAACCTGGGTTCAAATTCTGCCAAGATCACCAACAGGCTGTGTGACATCTCTGTGCTTCAGTTTCCTCATCAGTAACACAGTACCTATCTCCCAGGGCCATTGTGATGGCTAAATGAGTTCATATATGTAAAGTGCTTAGAACACAGCCTAGAATAAAGTTAGTACAGTATAGCTAACATAGTACCTGCGCATGACAGGCTCAATAAATGTTTGTGAGTACATAGCAGCATTCCATGCCTGACCTACAATAATACCTGCATGGTACATTACCACTCCATCAAAAAGAAAAAAAATGTGAATAGTTGGAATGACTGATCAAGGAGGAAGTGAAACATTTTTCTTTGGGGGTTTATAACAGTAATGACTCTCCTCAGTCAGGGATCCCTGTGTATACTGCATATTTTCAGGGAGTCAATGGCCTGGAGAACAAAGGAGCACAGAGAGTTCTTCAAACAAGAGAAACAATTGTTGTCTGTTCACATTACCATATGCTAGTCCATATTGTCCACAAGCCACTGAGTTCCACTAGGGGGTGCACTGAGGTTGACATATCCTGAGCCAATAAATGCTCAAGACCTTCCTAGTGAGTCAGCTAGTGCCACCCACTCCCAGGGAGTCTTCTCACTGGATTTCTCAAGTTCATGGTCTCTAATATATTCTTACATCTTGGTGCCTTACACTGCCAGTTTTCCCATTTATTATCCTTCTTTGTCCTCTTTTTTGTGACCCTCCTCCCCCAACATGTTGGTTAAGAATTATATAATTTATAAATTCATAATATTTAGATATCATGGAAAACACAATTCTGTGATCCATTGGAGGGGAGTTGTTTGGCAATTGTCTAAGCATTATAGCTGTGACAATTTACTTAACTTCAGTGTGTCTGTAATATGTGTCTGTATGCATGTATTCATGTACATATATGCACATATGCATGGGTTTATAAGTAACTAGAGGCCTGGTGCACAAAATTTGTGCATGGGGGGGGGGATGTCCCCTCAGCCCAGCCTGCACTCTCTCCAATCTGGGACCCATTGGGGGATGTCCAACTGCTGGTTTAGGACCAATCCTGGGATTGGGCCTAAACCGGCAGTTGGACATCTCTCTCACAATCTGGGATTGCTGGTTTCTAAATGCTCAACTGCTTGCCTGCCTGATCACCCCAAATTGCCCCCCTACCAGTCTGGTCACCCCCAACTGCCTGCCCTGCCAGCCTGGTTGCCCCATGCAGCCTGCTGTTGGGTTGTTGGGTCATCCTTCACTAACCCCCCTGCCAACCTGGTCACCCCATGTAGCCTGCTGTTTGGTTGTTTGGTCGTTGTCCGTCACTAACCCCCCTGCCAGCCTGGTTGCCCCATGCAGCCTGCTGTTGGGTCATCTGTCCAGTTGTTTTGGTCGTGATGGCCCCTGGCTTTTTATATACTAGGATTTTATATGCATATACTTTTTATTGATATGAGAGAGACAGAGGGAGAGAGAGAGGTATCTGTTGCTCTGTCCATACTTTCACTGGTTGATTTATGTATTTGTCTTTATGGGGGGGATTGAACCTACAACCTTGGCATATCAGGACAATGCTCTAACAACTGAGCTACCCAACCAGGGCTATATGCATATACTTTAAAAAATATGTTTGTACGCATATTGCCCTCACCTATAGAATACCTTGCTTCTCCTGCTGCTTGAGGCTCTTACCTTTCTGTGTTCCTTCTACCTTTCCAGGATTGTATTCTACAGGACAGTCACATGACACCAAATATGAGATGTAGTTTGATGTCTAGAAGTGAAAGAAAAGAAAAGGAAATTTTTGTCTCCTCTCATACTTTGAAAGCATGAGAATGCTTTGTATTTTTCAGAAAAAAAGGTAACTTTATCAGCAGGTGAATTTGTAATTCCTATAAAACCCATTAGTTGAGTATGTTATAAACATACCTCAATTTTGACCTTTACTTAGTAGATTGTCCTTTATCTCCATATAAGCCCTGCCTGGACTCCCTATTCTCCACATTCTGTGCTTCTCAACTTTGTATTTCTGCCTTTCATAACAGCTCCCAAAATACAATAATTTGTTAAAGGAGTAGGGATGTTAATTTACTTGATTGACTAACTGACTGATTGTGAGTGTGAGAGATAAAGAGAGAGAGAAAGACAGGGTGTGTGTGTGTGTGTGTGTGTGTGTGTGTGTGTGTGTGTGTTATTTGCAAGGAACAAAAACTCCTGCTATATCAAGAGAAAAAGGGGGTTGTTGTAGGATTGCATGAGAACTGGAACTGGAAAACATATCAGGATTTCAGGAGTTTTAGAACACCTGCCTCCTTTTCTCTGTTTCAACGTCTCTCATGACAAACCTTCTCATCTCTGTATATATGCTCTTCTTCCATTCTGTCTTCATTAGTCCATCTTCTCCATAGTTTTCAGCCTGAATTCTGACTGGCTTGGCTTATTCCTACCACTCTGTTGGACAGCATGCCTTTTGCTGCCTGCCTCATGGATGGATGCCCAGTCTCTGATTGGGCTACCTTGGTAGTTATATACTATGATCTGATCAGTGGCCACTCCCAAAGAGACTGCTTTCCTCCTGCTACTTTGAAAGAGGAAAGGTGAGCTATGGCCACTGTGGCTAAATGGAACAATAAATGAAACAGGAACATTATAATTCATAGCAGAGTACCCCTGACTGTCCTGGTACATGTAACAAACAAACAAAAGAATAACTAACTAGTGGGTGTTTCTATGTACCAAGTCTGTTCCATGCCTTTCACACATAATCACTTTTTTGGCCTTTTATAATGTACTATTAGGGTTGCCAGATTTAGCAAATAAAAAACAGGATGGATGTTCATGCACTATTTGGGACATCCTTATACTAAGAAATTATTTGTTTTTTATGTTCAAATTTAACTGGGCATATTGTATTTTCTCTGGCAACCCTATTTACCTCCATTTAACAGGTGAGAACACAGAGGCACAAAGAGACAATTTGTCCAAGGACACATAGCTAGGAAGTGGCAAAGCCAATTTGACCTCAGTTCCTGTGCTCCTAATCACTGTGCTAAACTGTCACTTTAAACCTATATAAATGGCTACCTCTTGTGCGTGTGCGTGTGCACACACACACACACACACACACACACACACACACACACACACACAACAGTCTTTTGGTCTTGTCATGTTTCAAAAATAAAAATCAACACTAAAGCATTCCTAGCTGGCTGTCAGTCAGAGCCCAGGTAAGAGACATAAATCAGCAGAACTCTGAACAGGGAAATTTTAATATAAAGCTTGTTAACCATTCAAAAGGGTTTTTAACTATTAAAAGGGGTATGCTGGAGGCTAAGTCCAGCGGGTCATAATAAATGCAAGAATTCCTCAAAAGGTTGAATGGACTCTTTCAGCAGGGCTGAAAATCTGCATGTTGTTACCTGCTGCTGGAACAGCAAAGGCAATTCCCCCAACCTGCTGCTCCTTTACTGTTTACCAAACCTTACCTTTGATATGTACATCTGCTTTGCTGAAGGGAAAAATGTGTGACTAAAAAGCCCTGGGTGTGGAGATTCAAAGAACTTAGTCACTAGAGCGAAGCCTCCCCTGGCTCCCCCAAAATGCCTCCCAAATTTATATTTCATGTCTAGTCTCTTTATTCAATTTACATCGCAGCCCTTCTCCAGATTCCTGAACGCTTGCAGCTGCAGAAGGACCCCAGCAGGGGAACAAGAGAACGCTAAGGGATAGAGAGGCAAGAACTGCAGAAGGCAGCCACTACACCTAGGACTCAGGGAAAGGAACAAGGAAGAGACTTAGAAACTGAGAGAAAAGGGCCCTGAACTGCTGGATTCAGACCTCTGAGAAGAGTTTCCTATTCTCACAGGAACATGTGACCTGCAGCACAGTGATGAGGAAACTGTCTGAGGACACCCACGGTTGAACCCCAAAGTCTATAAAATGCTGCTGGGGCACCTGCATACTGATCTGCTTCCCGCTACACTGAAACCAGAAACCAGAAGAAGACCCTGTCTCTCTCCCAGCCTTGCATTGTCCCTCCCACACTCCTATTGTCAAAACCTAATATCAAGCCAGCTGGAAAAAGAAACATGTCCGCAGAATCCAGCTCTGGTATTACAAAGCAAGATAAATAAGGTGGGTTTAGAGCTGAAAGACATTAAATTAATAACTGGCACATATGGAGAGTACATTTTTCATCCTAAGGAAGGAAAGAAGCCCAAAACATCATCATACAAAAGGAAGATAGATCGACTTAAGAGAGACATTTGGGCCTAAAAAGCTGACTATCTGCATGAAAACATCTCTCAGAGTAGAGCTATAAAATGCAGTCTGCTCCCAAGGTACTAGATAACTAAGACAAGGTGTTTTAAAACATATGGTGGAAAAATACGCAGAATGCAGGGCATTTTTCAACTGAGCAAATGCCCAGTACAGAGTTATTACAGCTGAGAAATTAATTCTATAAGAATTGAGTTAAAAAAAAATCAATCATTAAAAGATAGGTGACTCTTTAGGGAATCTCTATAGTTATTACTTTCAAAAGGATGGTGGTAAATATTTACTATGCAAGCTATCGTTTACCTCCCAAACACTTGACATTTCTGAAGAGTCTAAGACTGATGTTTGTAGAGGCAGGAGCACAGACTTGATGAACTGTGAAGACCCCATTCATTGCCAGAAGGGAGCGAGTCTGAGGATGATGAATAGAGACAGTTCTCTCAATGTGAAGCAGAGTAAGCCAGGCATTGGGTCTGTTACCTTTACTTGTGAAATAGTAACCATTCTATGTAGTCAGCAGTTACCTTTTTTTAATAGAACCCCGACTTTCCTGGCTCCATAGCAGCTTCTCTAATTGCAAAGTGTGCTCTCTGATTTGGTCTCCAGACAATTATGTCTGTCTTGCAAAGTGCTGACTCTCAGCCTGGCTGAGCTAATTGAACACATCACTCTTTGAAGTGCCATGGTGCCAAGGTCAGTCCAAGGGGGCATTCTTCTATATTGGACGCATGCTTCACCCTCCTGCCTACACTGGCAGTGGTGTCTTAGTATTTATGGAACATCTACCCCAGCTGCACCTGGCCTGCATTGATTGAGTCAAGGCCCAAGCCATTCTGTAAGCATGAAGATACCCCATACTTGTAGCTCATGCTTTGCATTCATCTTCCTTAAATTTGGGATCAGGGTTACATCCAACTCCTTTTTTAAATATATAAACGTGCTTTAGCGATTTTTAATACTTCCTTGAGAATCAATATATTATGATGCTTAAAAGCATGGGCCAGACTTCCAACCTTTACCAGGAATATTAATTTGTGTGACATTTTTAGTTCCTCTATACCTATTAGTGACATTGATGGCATAATATAAAATGATTCACATTAAGAAAAATAATTAAACAAGAAGAACAAAGCCTCAGTGAACTGTGAGACAATATCAAACAGTCTGAATACATGTAACTATCATCCAAAAAAGGAGAGAAAAAAATACTTGAAGAAATAACCACCTAAAGTTTTCCACTATAAACCCACAGATCTAAGAATCTCAACAAACACCAATCAGTGTAATTATAAGAAAAACTGCACCAAGAGGTACCATATCAAACTTCTGAAAACAAATGATAGGATGAAAAAACTTTAAAGCAACCAGAAAAAGAAAAAGACACATTGTTTTCGCAGAACAAATAAAGAATGAGATCCCTAGCCAGTTTGGCTCAGTGGATAGTGCATCAGCCTGCAGACCAAAGGGTTACAGGTTCGAGTCTGGTCAAGGGCACATACCTTGGTTGCAGGCTCATTGCTGGCCCGGGCTCTGATCAGGGGCACCTGCAGGAGGCAACCAATCGATGTGTTTCTCTCACATCAATGTTCCTCTCTGTTTTTCCCTCTCTCTTCCACTCTCTCTAAAAGATCAATGGAAAAATATCATCGGGTAAGAATTAAAAAAAAAAAAAAAAGAATGACAGCAATCTTCTTGTCATAAATTACTTAAGTTAGGAGACAATGCACTAACATCTTAAAGTGCTAAAAATATTTTAAAAATCCAACCACCATTTATATAGCCAGGAAAAACATCTTTCAAACTGATGACAAAATAAAGCCTATTTTTCATATGAGAACCTATCACCAGTAACCTGCATTGAAAGAAATCTTAAATGAAGTTCTTCAGGCAAAAGGAAAGTCCTAGCAAATGAAGATATGCGTCGGAAATGAAGAGGTGAAGAATGCTGAAGATGGCAAATATGTAGGTAAATATAAAACATATATTTCATCATATTTTAAATTTTCTAAAGACAATTGACTAGATGAGGCAAAAATAGAAACACTGTATTGTGGAATTAATAAAATATGTAGTAGTAAAATGCATGACAATATAACACAAAAGAAAGGAGAAGGAAGTGGCAGTATAATTTGTATGCTTCTTTCACTAGTAGATGAAGAAGTATAGTATTATATAAAAACTAGTGGCCCAGTGCATGAAATTTGTGCACATTAAAAGGGGTTAATTAGAGCAAATAATTTAATATTGCTATTTTCCCTTTCTCTATAATAGAAGTGTCAGAGATGAAAGAAAATTAGTAAAATGTATATGAAAACCTTCCTCCTGTCAGAGTCTGGGGCATACCACGGGACCCATAGTCAAGTTCCTGCCCACCCACATGCACCTCAAAATTGCATGAGACCCAGACCCAGCCAGGCACCCCCCCCCCCCCCCCCGCATTGGGCTAGATCCAGACCAGGCCAGTCCCGGCCTTGTCAAGCCCTGCCGGGCAGGGGGCATAGCCTCAGGTCCCCTGGCCTGGTGCCAGGATGGGGGGGCGTGGCCTGAGGTCCCCCAGGCCAGACCGGGTTGGGGCGGCATGCCTTGAGGTCCCCCGTCAAGCCCTGCCAGGTGGGGGATATGGCCTGAGATCCCCTGTCAAGCCCCGCTGGGTGGAGGGCATGGCCTGAGGTTCCCTGTCAAGTCCCACCAGGCAGGGGGGAGGGTGTTGCAGCCTCAGGTCCCCTGTCAAGCCCCGCTGGGCAGGGGGCATGGCCTGAGTTCCCCCAACCCAGCACTGGGGGTGCACCTTGAGATCCCCCATCAAGCCTCACTGGGTGGGGAGCACAGCCTGAGGTCCCCTGTCAAGCCCTGCTAGGCAGGGGGACGCAGCCTCAGGTCCCCTGGCCCGGTGCTGGGGCGGGTGGTGCAGCCTGAGGTCCCCTGGCCTTGTGCCAGGATGGGGGGGACAGCCTGAAGTCCCCTGTTAAGCTCCACCTGGTGGGGGGCATGGCCTGAGGTTCCCCGGCCTGGCACTGGGGTGGGGGGAGCAGCCTGAGGTCCCCTAGCCCAGCACCAGGATGGGAAGCACACCTTGATGTCCCCTGTCAAGCACCACAGAGCGGGGGATGCAGCCTAAGGTCCCCTGACAAGCCCCATGGGGGCAGGAGAGGGCTTAGTCTCAGGTCCCTGCTGATTGCTCGTTAAGGCTCCTTACAGGAACTTGGCATCAACTGTGGGTGCAGCCATTTTTGTGACGGAGTGATGGTCAATTTGCATGTTCCCTCTTTATTATATAGGATAGATTGTGATAAATTTAAGATGGATATTATAAATCCTGGAGCAATTTATTCTTATTATTTTTTATTGATTTTTAGAGAGACAGGAAGAGAGAAGGAGTGAAAAGGAGAGAAACATTGATGTGAAAGAGAAACATCTATTCGTTGCCTCCCATATGCACCCCAACTGGGGATCAAACCAACAACTTGGGGATATCTCCTGACCGGGAATCAAACTGGTGATGTTTTGGTGCATGGGACAATGAATGCTCAACTAACTGAGCCACACTGGCCAGGGCTTGGAGTGATTTCTCTAAAAGAAAGAACAGTTAATAATTCATTAATGGAAATATAATAGAATTATTTAATTGACTCGAAAGTGGGCTAGAAAAGAGGAAAAGGGAATAAGAACACAGAAGACAAATAGAAACTCTTAGTAAGATGTCAAATTTAAACTCAAAGAAATGAAATAAAATATGAATGCCTAAACAACACAATTAAAATCCAGAGATTTTCAAATTAGATAAGGAAGCAAGACCCAACTACAGTGTGTACCCAAAAAATGTATACACACTTTAATAGCTAATAGCTGAATTTTGAAAATGAAATGCTTTTTAAAAAACATTGCCTTTATAATTATTTAAAGTGTATGTATACATATACCCTATATGTGCTGCAATCAAGAAACCTACTTTATACTAAAAGATACAGATAGGTTAAAATATATGGATGGAAAAAGATAAATCATGCAAACACTAGTTAAAAGAAATCTGAAATAGCTATATTAAGAATTAGACAAGGTAAATTTTAGAACAAAGCATATTATCAAAGATAAAAAGGGACATTTCACAGTGACAAAAAGTTGAATTCATCAGAAGAAAAAACAGTTCTGGCCAGCATGGTTCAGGTGGTTCAGTGTTGTCAATGCGCTGAGAGGTACTGATTCCGTTCTGGGTCAGGGCACATGCCCAGGTTGTGGGCTTGATTCCCTGTGGGGGGTGTGCAGGAGGCAGCTGATCCATGTTCTCTCTCATTGATGTTCCTCTCTTTACCTCTGCCTTCTTCCCTCTCTCTCTAAAATCAATTTAAAAACAAATTAAAAAAAGAAGACAAAACAATTCTAAATTTGCATGCATCTAATAGAGATTCAAAATTCATGAAAAGTATCTGATAGAACTGAAAGGAGAAATTGACAAATACACAATTACAGTTAGAAATTTCAACACTTCTCTCTCAATAATTGATAATACAAGTAGAAAATAACAGGGGAAGCTATAGAAAACTCAAAGGAGAGGTATAACCTAATTGATATTTATAGAACATTCCACCCAACAAGAGCACAATACACATTTTCTTAAAGTCCACATGGAAAATTCACCAAGATAGATCATCTACTGGTTTATAAAACTAGTCTCAATAAATTTAAAATAATTGAAATCATACAGAGTATGATTTCTTTGGCCACAAGAAAAAAATAACACAAATATATTACAAAAATCCACAAATTATTGGAAACCCACAGTCAAAAAAAGAAATTTAAAAGAAAATTAGAAAATGAGAATGAAAACATTCACATTAAAATTTGTGAAATGCAGTTATAACAGTGTTTAGAGGCAGATTTATTTTATTGAATGATCACATGAGAAAATTTAAAAGATCTTAAATTAGTGAACTTAGTTTTCACCTTATAAAACTATGAAAAGAAGAGCAAGTTAAACCTGAAGTAACAGAAAGGAGGAAATAAAGACAAAAAATAAACCAATGATTCAGAAAAACATAGAGAATATCAATAAAACTTAGAGACGTTTCATTTAAAGAAATCAATAAAATTGGATAAAACTCTAACCAGCCTGATTATTTAAAGGAGAGAAGACACAAATGACCAACATCAGGAATGAAAAGAGGACATTACTACAGATTCTACAGTAAGTATGCCAAACTCGCAGCCGGTGGTTTGATATGCATGTACAGATCTATCTAAAAACCCTAATATGCAAATCGACCGGTTGCTATGATGCTCACTGACCACCAGGGGGCAGACGCTTAACACAGGAGCTGCCCCCAGCCTGCAGGTCCCAACTGGCGGTGGTGGCAGAGGGCAGGGCAGGTGAGCTGGCAGTGCCAGACCAGCCAATGTGGGTACGAGTAGGGGTCCCCCCTGATCGCTCCACCAGTCGCCCCACCAGTCGCCCCACAGATCGGCCCTGATCACCAGCCAGGCCTAGGGACCCTACCCATGCATGAATTTCATGCACGGACCTCTAGTATGAAAATAATAATCAGAGAATGGGAACATTTTATGACAACATATTCAACAACTTAAATCACATGAAAAGTTCCTTGAAAACACAACCCATTCAAGAAGAAATAGAAAAATTACAAAAGTTGTGTAACTATTTAAAATTTTGAATCTTTAATTTAAAGACTGCTTCAAACTTCAGACCCAATAGTTACACTGTTAACCTCTAACAAGCATTTAAGGAAGAAATAATATCAATCTTACACAAATTATTTTATAAAACAAAAGAGAAGGAATGCTTTCTAAGTTATTTTAGAAGTTTGTCAGTATTCTATATCAAAACCAGACAGAATTATCACTAGAAAGCTACTCATGAACATACATGTAAAAAACTTCAATAGAACATGAATACATTAAATTCAGCAACGATAAAAGAATAAGCATCATTGCAAAGTGGAGTTTATCCAGAAAGAAAATATTGATTTAATCTTTAAAATCAAGCAATGTAATTCATCACAATAATAGCCAACAAAACCCCCATATGACCATCTCGATAGATGCATAAAAAGGAATTTGAGAAAATTTAAATCCTCAGTCATGATAAAAACTTTCAGCAAAGTAGGAATAGAATGGAATTTCCTCAAGCTAATGAATGCAATCTATGAGAACTCAACAGCTAACATTTTATTTATTAGTGAACAACCGTAAGCTTCCTCCTTAAGGTTGGGAAGAGACAAGGATGTTTTTTCTCTTCACTTCTAGTCAACATTATAACCAATCTTTTTGGCAAGGCAATAAGGTAAGAAAAAGAAATAAAATGAAAGGAAGGAAGAAATAAATCAGAAAGGAAAAAACAAAATCATTATTTAGAGTTGATTTGATCTTGCATATAAAAAAATGAAATCTACAAAAAGTAAATAGAAGTACAAAAATATTCTAAAAAATGTGAATAGAACTAATTGGATTTTAGCAAGATTGCACAATACAATTGTATTTCTATATATTAACAAGGAATCATTGGAAATTGGAATAAAGACAATACAATTTACAATAGTGCCAAACAATGTGAAATACTTAATAAGTTTACCAAAATAGGTGAAGACCTCTACACTAAAAACTCTATGCTTATGGATCAGAAAACTCAATATTGTTAAAGTATCAGGTGTCCTCAGATTGTTTAGATGCAAAATGATATCAAGCTGATTCTTAAATTTATAGGGAAATTCAAAGGTCTTAGAATGATCAAGACACTTTTGAAAAAGAAGAAAATTCAAATGGGCTTTCCTACTTGACTTTAAGACATATTAAAAGCTGCAGTAATCAAGATAGTATAATATTAGAATAAATATAAATAAGAAGCCCTAGCTGGTTTGGCCCAGTGGATAGAGCATCAGCCTGCAGACTGAAGGGTCCAGGGTTTGATTCCAGTCAAGGGCACATACTTGGGTTATGGGCTCGATCCCCCGTGCAGGAGGCAGCCAATTAAGGATTCTCTCTCATCACTGATGTTTCTATCTCTCCCTCTCTCTTCCACTCTGAAATCAATTAAAAAATTAATAAAATAATAAATAACAAAAAAAGATAAACAAGAAAATCCAGAAATAGATCTTCACATATATTAATTTTGTCAAAGTTAACAATTTTATGGGAAGAATGGTAGTCTTTTTAATAAATAGCATTGGAACAATTGGATAGCCATAGGGGAAAAAATTAACTTAGACTCTTATGTCACAACATACATAAAAAGCTCATAATATTATATACCTAACTGTAGAGGTAAAAATTTAAAACTTCTAGAAGAAAATATAGGAGAAAATTTTTGAACCTTGGATAGGCATCACTAGGACACAAAAAGCACAAACCAAAAGTACTGATGAATTAAACTTCAACAAAATTAAAAACGTTTGCTTTTGAAAAGCAGAGTCAAGAAAATAAAAAGGCAAGTCAGACTAGGTAAAATCTTTGCAAAACATAAATTAATAAAGGACTTGTATCCACCCAAAAAATAATTCTTAATAATTAAATTATAAGAAGAAAACTGGTTCAATTTTTTTAAGTGCTAAAGATTTAAGTAGAGATTTCATAAAGAAAATACAGGGTGGGGCAAAAATAGGTTTACAGTTGTAAGTATGCAAAACAGTTTATTTTTATCACTTATTAATTATTGTATTATTTTCCATACAAACAACTGTAAACCCACTTTGCCCCTACTCTGTATATGAATGGCAAATAAGCACATGAAAAGATGCTCAGCATTCTTTAGTTATTAGAAAGAGGCAAAGTAAAGCCACAGTGAGATACATATATACCCACCGGAATGGCCAAAATTAAAGAGACTGGCAATATAAAGTGTTGATAAGATTGTGGAGCAGCTGAAACTTTCATACATTGCCAGTGGAATGAGAAAATGATACAGCTGCTTTGGAAAACAGTTTGACAATTTTTTTTTAATAGAGTTATATCACCCAGCAATCCCACTCTTATATATTTGTTTAACAGAAATTAAAACCTATGTTTACAGGAAGATTTAATTGTTCCTGAATTTTCTTAGCAGCTTTATTCATAACTAGAGGTCTGATGCATGAAATTTGTGCATGGGTAGGGTCCCTAGGCCTGGCTGGCGATCAGGGCCAATCAGGGCCTTCTGGCTGCCAACTGGGGCTTCCCTTCCCTGGCTGCCAGCTGCTGGTTGGGGCCTTCCTTCATTCTGTGCTGCCCCCTGGTGGTCAGTGCACATCATAGCGAGCAAACGAACTCCCAGTTTCCTGGTAGAACTCCTGAGGGGACACTTTGCATATTAGCTTTTTTAAAAAAATATATTTTATTGATTTTTTACAGAGAGGAAGGGAGAGGGATAGAGAGTTAGAAACATCGATGAGAGAGAAACATTGATCAGCTGCCTCCTGCACACCCCTCACTGGGGATGTGCCCGCAACCAAGGTACATGCCCTTGACCAGAATCAAACCTGGGACCCTTCAGTCCACAGGCCGACGCTCTATCCACTGAGCCAAACAGGTTAGGGCCATATTAGCCTTTTATATATATAGATAGCTTCAAACTGGAAACATCCCAAGTGCTCATCAGTTATTGAATAAACAAATTGTGATATATTAATTCATTGGAAGACTACTGATACATGTAACAATGTGCTTGAAGTCAGAAACATTATAGTAAGTAAAAACAGACACAAACGACTATGCAGTGTATGATTCCATTGATATGAAATTCTAGAAAAAACAAACATATTATGATAAAAAGAAAAACAAACAGTGCCTAGGGTCATGGATGTGAGAAGGGACTAATGCCAAAAAAGTCCCCAGGGGACTTCTGGAGATAATGGAAATGCCCTATTTTGTTTGTGGTGATGGTTACAGGGTATATATATTGGTCAAAACTCATCAAACTACACTCTTAAAATGGAGAATCCTATATAATAAAAGCCTAATATGCTAAGTGTCTGGTCATCTGGTCATCCATTCAACCAATCAAAGTGTAATATGCTAATGATATACTAAGGCCGTTCAACCGCTTGCTATGATGTGCACTGACCACCAGGGGGCAGATGCTCTGACTGGTAGGTTAGCTTGCTGCTGGAGTCTGGCCAATTGGGACTGAGTGAGATGGGCCGGACATGCCCTGGAGCTCTCCCATGGTCCCTCCCCAGCTGGCCAACTCCCGCATCCCTCCCTGGCCCCAATCATACGCTGGTGGGATCCCTCAGCCTGGCCAGTGCCCTCTCGCAATCCGGGACCCCTCAGGGGATGTTGGAGAGCCAGTTTTGGCCCCGCAGGCCAGGCCAAGGGACCCCATTAATGCACAAATTCGTGCACTGGGCCTCTAGTGACTAGATAATGGAATATTATTCAGTAACAAAAAGATATAAACAATAACAATTCGGATAAATCTCACAGACATGCTGAGTGAAAGAAGCCAGATACACAAGAATACATATTGTATTATTCTGTTAATTTGAAATTCTAGAATAGGCAAAAAATCATCTATAGTGAAAAACAATCAGAGAGGTGATTCAATCTGAAGCAGGGCTGGGGAGCACTTATTGGGGAGAGGCCTGGGTGACTTTTGGGGTGGTGGTAATATTCTGTATTTTGAGTGAAGTGTTGGTTACACAGGTATATACATTTGTCAAAACTCACTAAAGTGATGAACATTTAAGATCTATGGATTTCATTGTGTGTAAATTAGCCCTCAATAAAATTTTCTTAAAAATAAAAAATGATTTTATGTACATTATTTCATTTGGTACATTGTTTCATTTGTTCTTCACAACAGCCTGAGAGAAGAATACAGTGCAAATTATCCTCTATTTCATATTTCAGAAATCCAATGTTCAAATGGAAAACTGCATGACTTGCCTGAGATCACACAGCTGGGATAAGAACTCAGTCTTTTCACTCCTGCTCCATTCTTCCTATTACACGTGCTGTTTAGTGGTTGTAACTGAACTGTGGCACACAGTGTAAGTTGGGTCTTTTATAAGTAAGCAGATGGAATATGATGCTCCACACACAAATCAAACCTGTATATTTTCTGAAACAATAGGACTCAAGAAACAGGAACAACAAAAATATTCTCTGCAGTGACATGCCACATGGGGACAGTACAGTGTTTAAATTGTCCTCCATGTCCATCACGTTCTCCTTCCTTTGTTAAACTGTAAAACAAAAACACTCAAATGACAACAGAGCAATTACCGGTTGACATCTTACCGTTGATCAGCAGAGCTGCTTGCTGCTGAGATCCACCTATGTTTGCTGTGAAGTTCAGAGTCCTGTAAAGCTGACACATCAGTCACCAGTTACTGGGAGTGCTAGTGCCCACAGTGAGGACCTCCCTCGGGGGTCTCCTGAGGTGCAGTCGAGGTGGGAGCAATTGATTTCCCCAGGTTGAGCAGCAGCATTTTATCACTGATGTGATATGTAGGATATCAAAGGACCTAGAACCTGCTAGTAAATTCTCAAGGTCCAATGGTATGAAGTCCCAAGTATGTACGGCTTTATTGCCAAAGGGGAATAACAATTTATACCTTGCTAAGGTCCAACATCAGATGACTCAATGGTTTTTCATTCTGATTTGCCCATGAAGAATTGGAGAAATACTCTTTATTGTCAACTGCTTTTCAGATATCCTTACTGCTGATTGGCTTCTTTAAAAGGTTGCATTGGTGTAAGTTCCAGCTTTGCCTAGTCAGTGGTAAAACTTCAGAATGGGTCTATTCCTACATCATTCTACCTCAAGATGGGGCTCTTTTCATTCCATTCCAGATTTCATAGTCTCCAAAAATGCCTGGGAAGATGGCACAGACATTAATTGTCATGTATTCTTTATTGAAAGTTGACACACAAAGAATAATCCTCCCCTTTCCCTCCCTCCCTCCCCCCTTCCCTCCCTCTCTCCCTCTCTCCCTTTCCCCTTTCTCCCTCTCTCCCTTTCTTCCTTCATTCCTGTTGTTCAACAAATATCATTGAGCACCTACTATATGGCAGGCATTGAAAATTCAGAGTTAATAATGGTATAATCCTTCTCTCAAAGTTACAGCTAGTAATAGAGACAGATACACACCCAGATAACCATAACACAATTTTAAAGTGTTACAATAAGGGGGGCAAGGAAGATGACTCTGGAGAGGAAAGTCAGACCTAGATTGTGAAGGAACTTGCCTATCATCTGAGGGGTTAGATTTTCTTGAAAGGGACTAGAGGACCTCAGAGTGTTTTAAGCACACCTGAGTCATGATCAGATCTGAATGTGGAGATCACCCTGACCTCAGTGTGAAGGATGGATGAGGGGAGTGAAGATTAGCGCCTCCTTTGCTGGCTCTCCCTTCTCTTCCTGACCTGTGGATATTGGAGGGTCTCAAGGCTCAGTCCTGGGCCTTCTCTTCTCTCCCTTTCTCTTCTCTTTCCTCCTCTATAACTATATGCCCCTCCACTACTGTGTCAGCGGATCTCACCAAGTCCCACTGCAATAAGCAGGATCTATTCAGGATGACTCCAGCCTTGCCCTCTCTCCAGACCCACACATCCCATAATTAAAAGCCTTCTTGACCTTTACTTGGCTGTGTAAAACCTGTTCTTTCCCTCATCGTTCTCAGGATAGCAAATTGTCACCATCCATCCAGTTAGTTACCCAAGCCACACCCCATTAGAGATCCTCCTTTAAGCCCTCACACCAATCCATCAAGTCTGGTCTATCACCAAAATATCCCACAGACCCATTCACTTCACTCCCCACCTCCACCATCACTCCAGCCCAAGCCGCCATCCTGTCTCATCCACACCATTGCAGTTGTTTCCTAACCAAGCCCTCCACTTTCCTCATGCCCGCCCCAGTCCACTGACCACACACCAATCAGAGTAATTTCCTGAAAACACAGTAAGATTATATCTTTCCCCTGCTTGAAACCTACCCATTAGTATCCACTCACAGTTGGAGAAATTCCCCAACCCCAACCTGTGGACAAAAGGGCTTTCCAAGATTTGGTCTATCACCCTCACCCTGAACCACTCTGTCCCTCAGTCCTTCCGACAAGTCACTTCTTCCTCCTGGGAAGCTCCGGGCAAGGCTGGCTTCTCCCTCTTCCCATCTCAGCTCCCCGATTCCTCCCCTCACCACCTTATCTGTGCAGTCTCTCTCCTCCGTTACTCTTTCCTTTTATTTTCTTCCTAGAATTTAACATAATTTATCATCACCTTATTTAGTGGTTTTCTTGCCTGGCTCTCCCAGGATATAAGCTCCGTGAGCCTAGGGCCTTTTCTTTTACTCACCATAGTGTCATCTGGTCTCAAAGAGAGCCCAGTACAAAAAGCACGCCTCGAATAAATGAACGTGTTTCATGTCGGGGGCTGTGCCACCGCTCAGATGGGCAATTATGAGGCTGGAAGGAAGTGAGTAGAGGTCAGGGTGGGAAACAGGAGGTTTCAGCCAATGCACCTGCAGAAGACTGGCTCAGTAGGGCTTGGTGACTGAAAGAGTTTGGGGTGAGGAAAAGGAGTCAATACATATCTCTTGGCTGGGTGGGTGATGATGCCATTGATACAGCGCAAAATCCAGGAGGAGGCGGAGCAGGAATGAGCGACGCATTCCTGCGGAGGAGCTCGGAGGCTGGAGAAGATTAAGGAAAACAATGACTTGACCTGTAGAATTGGCTACAGTTCTTAAAAAACTTTGCAAGTAGAATTAAACTGTAGATAGTTTCATTTGAAATCCATGTTTTTTTTGCAGCTTAAGTATATATTAAGATATTATTTCTAAGTCTACTTCCCTTTTCTACTATTTCTTGAAAGGTCACTAGAGGACCTCTTCTACCTTTAGAAATGGGGTATTTATGATACAATCAAATAAAATGCCCCAAAGAGAAAATCTCAAGTTAACTTTCTGATCAGTTTTCTGCATTTCTTTTTTGTTTTTTAAAAATATAAAGGTTTTTTTTGCTTCAAAATATTTTAAGTCTCCTGAACCACTTGACTTTTTCAGATTCTTAACAGAGAGTGGGGGAAGAGTAGGTTTACAATTGTTTGTGTGGAAAATAATAGCGTAATCAATAAATAATAACATAAGAATAAACTGTTTTCGTGTACTCACAACTGTAAAGCTACCTTTGCCCACCCAGTACTTTGAGCCCAGGTAGTGAAATGGACTGAATCAGAGAGATGGGACGTCAATGTCATTTAATTCAGCTGAAGAAAAAGATGCCCAAGTGAAATACTGCTTGTCAAGTGGCTGAACTAGGAAAAGAACCAGGGAAGTGTCGTTAATTAAATCTACTCAGTCTGAGCTCTGCTTCTGATTGCAGTAGAAGCTGCCTTTACAATCCCGGGGGCACGTTTTGTGCTGGCTTTTCCTTGTCTCCACATTAGCTCAGTTTAATTGTCACAGGCAAGCACCTAACCTCATCATTTACCATTTCAGGGCCATTTCAGTGGTGCTGCTAGATCTGTGAGAAGTTATTGCCTTAGCCAAATGTGTGTGTGTGTGTGTGTGTGTGTGTGTGTGTGTGTGTGTATGTGTTTAATGACACTATTAACCTCCTCCTAACCTCCTCCCACCTGTTTAAAATGTCAGTATCTGACATCACATCTCCCACCTCTCTCCTCTTTCTGAGACATAAATCCCCTATCTCCCTTTCCCTTCTGCTTCCATCTCAGGACTTCTGGCCTCAGCAGGTGCATTTTATTTATCGCACCAGCCAGCCCAAGTGGTCTAGACCCGTGGTCGGCAAACTGCGGCTCACGAGCCACATGCGGCTCTTTGGTCCCTTGAGTGTGGCTCTTCCACAAAATACCACAGCCTGGGCAAGTCTATTTTGAAGAAGTGGCGTTAGAAGAAGTTTTTGTTTTTTTTAAATAAATCTTTATTGTTCAGATTATTACAGGTGTTCCTCTTTTTTTTTTTCCCCCATAGCTCCCCTCCACCTGATTCCCCACCCCACCCCATGCCCTTACCCCCCGCCACTGTCTTCATCCATAGGAGTAAGATTTTTGTCCAATCTCTTCCCGCACCCCTCACACCTGCTTCCCCTGAGAATCATCAGTCCACTCCCTTTCTATGTCCCTGATTCTATTATATTCACCAGTCCATTCTGTTCTTCAGATTTTTTATTCACTTGATTTTTAGACTCACTTGTTGGTAGGTATGTATTTGATGTCATTTTGTTGTTCATAATTTTTATCTTTACCTTTTTCTTCTTCTTCCTCTTCTTAAAGAATACCCTTCAGCATTTCATGTAATCCTGGTTTGGTGGCGATGAACTCCTTTAGCTTTTTCTTGTCTGTGAAGCTCTTTATCTGACCTTCAACTCTGAATGATAGCTTTGCTGGGTAGAGTAATCTTGGTTGTAGGTTCTTGCTGTTTATCACTTTGAATATTTCTTGCCACTCCCTTCTGGCCTGCATAGTTTCTGTTGAGAAATCAGCTGACAGTCGTATGGGTGCTCCCTTGTAGGTAACTAACCGTTTTTCTCTTGCTGCTTTCAAGATTCTCTCTTTGTCTTTTGCCCTTGGCATTTTAATTATGATGTGTCTTGGTGTGGTCCTCTTTGGATTCCTCTTGTATGGGGTTCTGTGCGCTTCCTGGACTTGTAAGTCTATTTCTTTCACCAGGTAGGGAAAGTTTTCTGTCATTATTTCTTCTAATAGGTTTTCAATATTTTGCTCTCTCCCTTCTTCTGGCACCCCAAAAATTCGGATGTTGGTTCGCTTGAAGTTGTCCCAGAGGCTCCTTACACTATCTTCATATTTTTGGATTCTTTTTTCTTTTTGTTTTTCTGGTTGGATGTTTTTTGTTTCCACATATTTCAGATCTTTGGTTTGATTCTTGGGGTACGTTGATCTACAGTTGAGTTTCTGTATATTCTTTATTTCAGACAGTGTATGCTTCATTTCTGACTGATCCTTTTCCATTTTTTTGGCATTCTCATTAATATCCTTAAAGGTCTCATCAAGTTTCTCAGCGGTTTTAAGAAGATTCTTGAGTAACCTTATAAATGTGGTTCTGAACTCTATGTCATCCAGTAGTTTGCTTTCCTCTGTTTCTTTCATTCGTGACATGTTTCTTTGTCTCCACATTTTGGCTGCTTCCCTATGTTGATGGAGTGGCTTTGTGTGGTAGGTGACCTATAGGGGGCAGTAGCTCAGCCTCCTCAATCACAGAGGTGGATGCTCTTGGTACACCCCTTTGTGGGCTGAGTGCAAAGTCTTGGTGTAGTTAAGCCTTAATTGCTGTTGGTACACTGGGAGGAATTGACCTCCAGGCCAATTAGCTGTGAGCACTCGCTGTGTCTATAATGGAAGAACTGCTGCGCTGAAGACACGCTTATGGGGCAGGACTTGTTTCAGTGGGGCTTTGGTGCTCACTGAGTCTGCCTCTTGAATGTGTCACTTATGGATGTGAGGAATTGAAATCTGGTGTCTCACACTAACCAGTAGGTACACTGGCTTCTGGATCTCCAACAGGGTGCAGGTCAGCTACTGTCTGAGGCCACCCAGCAGGGGCTACAGTGAGAGCTGCAGTTTTCTCCTCTTTGCTTGGGGTTTGGAGGTTTTGGAGTTGTCTGACCCGGGCTGCAAGTTTGCTAGGTTAAGCTGTGATAGGGCCGGCCTTTCTTATGCTAACTCTGCTGCTTGGAGCTTGGGTGGGTTTGTAGGTTGTGCAGGGCGGGGTCTCAGGGTGTCACTAGGCTAGGGCGTGGCAAACAGCAATGGCTGCTAGTTAGCTGGCTCTGTGTCCCCAACGGCATCTGCAAGTCCCGTGCCCCAGTGCAGTAAACAATTATTCCTGCACGCAACTCTGCAAGCAAGCCACCCTCACTGGCAGACAGTCCAGCTTCTCCCCGTAGGAGTTTGGGTCCCCCGCGTCTCCCCAGAGACTGGATTTCAGAGTAATCCGGGGCTTGTCTCCCTTTGGGTTGAAAAAAGCAATGCCTGCCGCCAGCCCAGATCACGCGCCTCCGTACCTCAGCTTTTCTGCACTCGTGCACGTCTCAATGCTCTTTTCTCTTTCCTTCTAGTTGTAGAACTTCCACTCAGCCAGCTTTCCCATGGTTCTGGGTGATAGATGTTTTGTCTTATTAGTTGTAGTTTCGAAATTGTTGTGTGAGGCAGCAGTTTAGGTGTTTACCTACGCCGCCATCTTGGATTCCCTCTAGAAGAAGTTTAAGTTAAAAAAATTTGGCTCTCAAAAGAAATTTCAATCGTTGTACTGTTGATATTTGGCTCTGTTGACTAATGACAGAACCACTTCTTCAAAATAGACTCGCCCAGGCCGTGGTATTTTGTGGAAGAGCCACACTCAAGGGGCCAAAGAGCTGCATGTGGCTCGCTAGCCACAGTTTGCCGACCATGGACTCTAGGGAACAACAGTTGGAGTGAAAGTGATAAAGATTTTGCACATGTGTCAGTGTTCTCAAAGTCTGCTGAAAGTCTGCCTGGGCATCCCTGTTCCTGGGGCGGGGGATGGTGGGATGTTCCTTAAGGATCTTTTTCTACACAGTGAAGTTAATAGTGATCAGACAGACCCTAATGCAGTGCAGGCTCACATTAGGGTCTGTCTGATCAACCACTGAGCCATGCTGGCCAGGCCAGATTTTCTTTTATAGACTTACTAGTGGCCCGGTCCATGAAATTTGTGCACATTAAAAGGGAATTAATTAGAGGAAATATTTTAATATTGCCATTTGCCCTTTCTCTATAATAGAATTGTCAGAGATGAAAGAAAAACCGTGTTTGCCTATCATGCCAGCAGTGGCGACCAGCCCACCTGGTATTTGAAACACTAGGGACTGTGTTATGCAAAGATCATTCTCATTTTCTAAGCTTCCAAAGGGACTGACTTCTGAGCAAGCATGCCCTTGGCACCTCTCCAGGAGGCCCTGTGCCGTGGGTAGCTCTGCTCATGCAGGGCACCAAAAGTTGGGAGTTGAGTTCTGTTCCTGGCCTCCCGAAGAGCACCAAACTCTCAGTCTCAGCCCAGATGGGGCCTAAAGGTCATTCGGTACAACATCTGTATTTTTGTGATCATGTTGGAAAGTTCTCTGGGTGTAAGTTACAGATCTAGTCAAGTTGGAGCCTGAGGCTGGGTCTCCATTATTTAAATGCCTTTGGAGTTAAGAGAAGGTTAACATTGCCTGTCTGGAGATGAATCAAAATCTTAACTGGTAGTCAAGGTCCACATAATTTGTCTCCAATTTTATAGACTTAACTGCTACTGCTTACTGCCCTATAATACTAATTTTGTACTTTAGCAAAATGATACTGTTTTTCTCCCCAATACTCATGCTTTCCCATTTCTAAAATCCTCTTCCTTCAGGCACACATCCTTCTTTTTACTTATAATTCCCACCTTCCTTCAGCTCTGCCAATCAGTCATACCCAGGGCCCTGATTCCAATAGCAGGCTTTCCATTAAGACTTTCCCCGATTGATTGTTCTAGCTAAAAAAAATGTCCCTTCCTCACAATTGATAGCTCAGTTTGTATCTCTGTCACATGTCACCTAATAGTTCAATTATTTGTGTACACGCCTTATCTACATCTTGCTTTAATTACATTGTAAATGATCCAGGAAGGGTCATTCATTGTTATCTCTACATCCCCCATAGCTTGTAAGACATTTTTGTACTTAAAAGGAACTTAATAAACATATGTTGTGAAATGAATGAGAATCAAGAAGTGTATAGTTAAGGAAAGAGGAAATGAGTAGGAATTCTGGAGCCCTGGAAAACTCAGCTGGTGACTGGGTCCAGAGTGAAAGAGAAAGGCAACAGCAGGGAAAGTACTGTTTGATCTCCCTTTGGAGGCAGCCAGCTGTAATCCCAAAGAAAGGCTTTCCTTTAAAAAAAATTAAAAACCAAAACCAGCCAACAAAGTTGGGAGAGGAAGTGATGATGTCACCCATTCCTTCACAGATATGTTACTCAAGTAAAACTCAAAAGTTCAGACACTAAATTATTACATCTTTACACCCCTCATCTTCCACCTAGGTTTTCTGGCACACACACACACACACACACACACACACTTGTTCCTGGGGGGCAAATATCAAGTATGTTTTAGAAGCTTGGTAGGTATTCTTGCTAGGGCAGAAAATGTCATCCAGAATATGTATATATAAGGTACACTTCAGTTCTTTTTTTTTAAAATATATTTTATTGATTTTTTACAGAGAAGAAGGGAGAGAGATAGAGAGAAACATCAATGAGAGAGAAACATCGATCAGCTGCCTCCTGCACACCTCCTACTGGGGATGTGCCCGCAACCAAGGTACATGCCCTTGACCGGAATCAAACCTGGGACCTTTCAGTCCGCAGGCTGATGCTCTATCCACTGAGCCAAACCGGTTTCAGCCACTTCAGTTCTTTTGTAAAGGCCAAAGTTGTAGATAATAATTTATTTTTATTAGATTTATAATACACATGGACTATTACTGGTTTCAGAGATTTCTCCATATCATGATGCTGAAAAGTATTGAGCAAGTGGCAAGCCTGGTGCACTGTCCTAGAGATCCTGGCAGTGAAATCTGAGAGTCCACAGGGATGATGGACAGCTGAACAGGACTGGCTTTGGCTAAGGCTAGAGTGCAGCCAGTCAGTGTAGGTCAGGAGGCGGGAGAGAGAATTTGTTGTAGTAGGATGTCTTTGCACAAATGAGGAGCTATTATTCTGGGCTTTGATCCTCCAGAGACCACATCTCCCTTGCTGAATTAATACTGAGCATCAGATGTTCTTTTCTTCTCTTTTTTTAAAATTGATTTTTAGAAAGAGAGGAAGGGAGAAAGATGGAGAGATACAAACATCGATTGGCTGCCTCCTACATGCCCCCTACTGAGGATTGAGCCCAAAACCCAAGCCTTGTGCCCTGACTGGGAATAGAACTGGTAACTTCTTGGTTCATGGGTTCAATGCTCAACCACTGAGCCACGCTGGCCAGGTCAGATTTTCTTTTATAGACTTACTAGTGGCCCAGTGCATGAAATTTGTGCACATTAAAAGGGAATTAATTAGAGGAAATATTTTAATATTGGCATTTGCCCTTTCTCTATAATAGAATTGTCAGAGATGAAAGAAAAAGCAGTAAAATGTATATGAAAATCTTCCTCCTGTCAGAGTCTGGGGCATGCTATGGTACCCAGAGTCAAGTCCCTGCCCACCTGTGAGCAACTCGAAATCGCATGAGACCCAGACCCCTCTGGCTCCACCCCTATTGGGCGAGATCCAGACTCGGCCAGCCCCACCCAGCGCCACCCCTGTCAAGCCCTGCCAAGTGGGGGGCACAGACTCAGGTCCCCCATCAAGCCCCACTGGGAAGGGGGTGCAGCCTCAGGTCCCCCATTGCATGCTGGGCAGGGGGCACAGCCTCAGGTCCCCCAGTGCACCCTCAGATCCCCTGGCCCAGTGCCAGGGTGGGGGGCATGGCCTGAGATCCCCCAGCTTGGCGCCAGGGCAGGGAGTGCAGCCTCAGGTCCCCTGGCTTGTGGCAAAGGGCATGGCCTGAGGTCCACCGTCAAGCCCCGCCAGGTGGAGAGCATGGCCTGTGGCCAACTGTCAAGCCCCGCTGGGTGGGGGTCATGGCCTGAGGTCCCCTGGCCCAGCACCAGGGCAGGGGGTGCACCTTGAAGTTCTCTGTCAAGCCCCGCCAGGCAGGGGGTGCAGCCTGAGGTCAACTGTCAGGCCCTGCTGGGCAGGGGGCATGGCCTGAGGTCCCCCAGCCTGGCACTGGGGAGGGGGGCACGACCTGAGGTCCCCTGTCAAGACCCACTGGGCAGGGGACACAGCCTCAGCTCCCCTGGGCTGGCTCTGGGGGGCATGGTCTGAGGTCCCCAGTCAAGCCCGCTGGGTGGGGGGTGCAACCTCAGGTCCCCTGCCCCGGCCCAGCACCACTCAGCCTCAGGTCCCTGCTGATTGCTTGTTATGGGAACCCCACCTTCACTGTGGGTGCAGCCATTTTGTGACAGTGTGAGGGTTAATTTGCATACTACCTCTTTATTATATAGGTTTGAGGTATAATTTACAAACCTTAAAATTCACCCATTGCAAGTGTGCAACTTAATTATTTTTAATAAATTTATAGAGTTGTGCAGCCATCACCACAATTCAGTCTTAGAATATGGCTATCATCCTGAAAATTCTATTAAATTTATTTGCAGTGAATATCTACTCCCACCCCCCACCACAGGTAATCACTGATCTGCTTTCTGTCTCTATAATTTCCCTTTTCTGGACATCCTATCTAATAAAAGAATAATATGCAAATTGACCATACCTCTGCTACACCCACAAGCCATGCCCACCAGCCAATCAGGAGAGAATATGCAAATAAACCCAACCAAGATGGCTGTGGCCACAGAGAGCAGGAGGGAGGCTTGAGTTTCTCTGGCAATGGAGGAAGCCAAGCTTTCCACACACCCTGGCAGGCCCAGGCCTCCACTCAATGCTACAAAGTTTCAATTATAGAAGATAAATAAAGCCCAACAGAAATGGAGTCAGCCACCCAGTTGGAGAGAGCAGGAGGCTAGGGTTGCCGATGGAGGAAGCCAAGCTTTCTGCACACCCTGGACTGCCTTGGCCTCTGCTTAAGGCTACAAAGTTTCAATTATAGAAGATAAATAAATCCCAACAGAAATGGCTGCCACCACAGAGCGCAGGAGGGAGCAGAAGGCTTGGCTCCGCTCCAGGCTACAAAGTTTCAATTGTAGAAGATAAAAAAATCCCAGATACCAGGGCCTCCACTTGGGTTGTGGGGCGGGGGGGGGGGGGGGGGGGGGCGTGGCCGGCCTGCAAACCATCACAGGCCCCTTGCCGAGGCCTCCCCATGCCCCAAGGGAATCCCCACCCTGATCTGGAACACCCTTCAGGGAAAACCAGCCGGCCCCCACCCGTGCACCAGGCCTCTATCCTATCTAATAAAAGAGTAATATGCAGATTGACCAACACTCCAACACACAAGATGGCTGCCCCCATGTGGTCAAAGATGGCTGCCCCCATGTGGACACAAGATGGCCAGCAGGGGAGGGTAGTTGGAAAGGACCAGGCCGGCAGAGGAGGGAAGTTGAGGGTGACCAGACCTGCAGGGAAGGGCAGTTGGGGGGAACCCAGGCCTTCAGGAGAGAGCAGTTGGGGGGGACCAGGCCTGCAGGGGAGGGCAGTTAGGGGTGACCAGGTGTGCAGGGGAGGGCAGTTAGGGGCAAACAGGCTGGCAGGGGAGCAGTTAGGCATCAATCAGGCTGGCAGGGGAGTGGTTAGGGGGTGATCAGGCTGGCAGGCAGAAGTAGGTAGGGGCAATCAGGAAGGCAGGCAGGCACGCAGTTGGGACCCAGCAGTCCTGGATTGTGAGAGGGTGCAGGCTGGGCTGAGGGACACCCCCCAGCCCCGTGCACAAATTTCATGCACCGGGCCTCTAGTTTAATATAAATGAAATGATATAATATATGTAATTTTTGCATCTGGCTTCTTTAAAGATTTTTTAGGTTCATCCCTGTTGTGACATGTACAGGTATTTTGTTTCTTCCTATTGCTGAGTAGTATTCCATGTATCAATATACCATATTGGGTTTATCCATTCACCAGCTGGTAGCCATTGGATTACTTCCAGTTTGGGGCTACTGTAAATAATGCTGCTAAGAACATTTACCTTCAAGTCTTTTGTGGGCACGTCTTAATTTCTCTTGGATAGATTCCTTAGAGTAAAATTGCTGGGTTTGGGGTAAGTTTATTTTAATTTAAAGAAACAACCAAACAGTTTCCCAAAGTAGATGTACCATTTTCATTCCTGCCAGGAATGTGTGAGGGTTCTGTTTTTCCATATCCTCATCAATACTGTGCTTCTCAATATAGCATTTAGTGAGTATGCAGTGGTAACACATTATGATTTTGATTTGCATTTCCTGATGACTAAATGTGTTGAGCACCTTTTCATGGGTGTGCTAGCTATACATAAGTCTTCCTTGGTGAAATGTTTATTTCAGTCTTTTATCCATTTTTTAATCAAGTTGTCTACCTATTATGTAGTTGTAAAAGTTCTTTTATATTCTAGATACCTTTTCTCACATTTAAAGCCCTTAATCAGATACATGTTTTGTAAATACTTTATCCCAGTCTGTGGCTAGTCGTTTTATTTTTTAATGTTGTTTCTTGAAGCACAAAGGTTTTTATTTTAATGAAGTGCAATTTATCCACTTTTTATGACTCCTATTTTGAAGCCATAAAGATTTCATAAGATTTCTCAAAGATTTTTCTCCTGTTTTTATCTAAAAGTTCCATAGTTTTAGCTATTACACTCAGAACAATGATCCATTTTGAGTTAATGTGTGTATGATGTGAGAGAAGAACCTAAAGTTTCTTTTATTGCATATGGATAGCCCCTATCCCAGCCCCTGTTGCTGCAAAGATGATCATATCTCCATTGAATTGTTTTGTTACTTCGGTTGAAAATCAGTTGCCCATAAATATAAGGTTTTATTTCTGGACCCTCAATTCTGTTTCAATAATATATATGCCCATCTGGATGTTAATAATACATTGCTTTGAGTACTAAAGCTTTTTAGTAAGTTTTACAATCATGTAGTGTAACTCCAACTTTTTTCTTCTTCTAAAAAATTGTCTTGGATTTCCTTACAAGTTTTAGTATCAACTTGTTATTTCTACCAAAAAGCCTGATGAGATTGCAATAAGTTGATCCTATAAATCAATTTAGTGAGATTTGACATCTTAACAATAGTGAGTCTTCCAATGCATGAACATTTCATCTTTATTAATATCTCACTTTAAATTAAATTTGTTTTTCTTTTTCTAGGTTCCTAAGGTGAAAACTTAGATTATTGATTTTAGAACTTTTTTCTTTTCTAATATATACATTCAATGCTATAATTTCTCTCTGAGCATGGCTTTCACTGCTTTCCACAAATTTTGACAAGTTGTATTTCATTTAGTTCAAAATATTTTAAAATTTCTTTTCAGACTTTTTTCACCCATGATTTATTTATTTAATCTGCAACTATTTGGGGATTTTCCAGGTACTGTTAATTAATTTTCCAATCTGTTATTGATTTCTACTTTACTTTCACTGTGGTAAGAATATATTTTGTATTATTTCTACTCTTTTAAATTTGTTAAGATTTGTTTAATGGCCCGGAATGTGGTAGATCTTGCTAAATATTCCATATGAGTTTGAGAAGAATGTGTATTCTACTTTTGAAGTATTATAGAATGCCTATTAGATCTAATTGATTAAGTGTGCTATTCAGTCAATTACATCCTTGTTGATTTTCTGCCTACTGAATCCAGCAATTACTAAAAGAAGAGTTTGAAGTCTTTAATTATAACAGTAGATTTGTCTATTTCTCCTTGCAGTTCTGTAAGTTTTTGCCTCACATTTAAAATATATATATGTTTTTATTGATTTCAGAGAGAGGAAGGGAGAGGGAGAGACAGAAACATCAATGATGAGAATCATTGATCAGCTGACTCCTGCACACACTCCCCTCTTCCCCCCATCTCACTCCTCCCCTGCCAGGGATTGAGCTCACAACCCTGGTATGTGCCTTGACCAGGAATTGAACCATGACTTCCTGGTTCATGGGTTGACTCAACCACTGAGCCACATTGGCTAGGCTGCCTCTGTTGTTAGGTTCATACAAGTAAGGATTGTGTCTTCTTGGGGAATTGAACCCTTTATCACTATGTAATGCCCTTTTTTATCCCTGATAATTTATCTTGTTCTGCAGTCTGCTTCATCTGAAATTAATATAGCAACTACAGCTTTCTTTTGACTGGTGTTAGCATGGTATCTCTTTCTCCACCCCTTTAATTTAATCTACTGGTGTCTTTATATTTAAGGTAGATTTCTGATGAACAGCATATAGTTTGGTCTTATGTTTTATCCATACTGCTAATCTCTGTCTTTTAATATCTATATTTGTTATTAACATTTTAAGTGTTTTTATATAGTAGTTGGATTAATACCTACTGTATTTATAAAATCTTATTTGTTGTATTTACTCTTTACTTTCAAAAATCTTTTCCTCTTTTTCTGCCTTTTCTAATTTTTATTGAGCATTTTATGATTCTATCAGAGGCCCAGTGCACGAAATTCGTGTATGGGTAGGGTCCCTAGTGGCTGCTGGCTGCCAGCTGGAGCCTCCCTTCCCCAGCTGCTGGCTGCTGGCTGGGGCCTCCCTTCGTTCTGCTCCTGGTGGTCAGCGCACATCATAGCAAGCGACCAAACTCCCAGTCAGTCAAACTCCTGAAGGGACACTTTGCATATTGGGCTTTTATATATATAGATTTCCTCTCTTAACATCAATTATACTTTTAAAAATATTTTAGTAGTTATTGTAGAGTTTACAATATATACTTAAAACTAATCTAAGTCCACTTTCAAATATGTCTATATTTATAACTAGAGGTCCGGTGCACTAAATTCATGCACTGGAGGAGGGGGGGGGTCCCCTCAGCAAGGCCTGTTCCCTCTCACAGTCAAGGACACCTTTGGGGGATGTCCAAATGCTGTGGAGGCAGGAGAGGCTCCCACCACCACTGCTATGTTCGCCAGCCATGAGCCCAGCTTCTGGCTGAGCAGTGTTCCCCCTGTAGGAGTGCACTGACCATCAGGGGGAAGCTCCTACATTGAACGTCTGCGCCCTGGTTGTTCTACATAGCGACCAGTTGTTCTACAGTTTGGTCAGTTTGCATATTAGCCTTTTATTATATAGGATTCTCAATTCCTCCTTTCTGTTTCTTATAATATTGCTGTTCTTCACTTATCTATATGCTGTAATCATCCAAAACATTGATACTATTATTACTTTGAACAAATAGTTAACTATTAGATCAATTAAGAATAAGAAAAGCAAAATATTTTACTCCACTTATTACTTCTCTGATGTTCTTCCTTTTATTATATAGATCCAAGTTTCTCAACCATGTCATTTTTAATCTCTCTAAAGAGCTTCTTTTAAAACATTTATTGGAGGACAGGCTTACTGTGATAAATTTTCCCAGGTTTTTTCTTAAAACAGTATTTATTCTTCACTTTTGAAGGAATATTTTGCTGAATGCAGAATTCTAGGTTAGTAGGTTTTTCTTTCAAAATTTAAAATATTTCACTTCACTCTCTTGCTTGCATGGTGTCTGATGAGAAGTCCAATGTAATTTTTATCCTTGTTGCTCTGTAGGTAAGATGTCCTTCCTTCACCCTAACATTTTTCAAGACTTCCTCTGCCTTGGTTTTCTGTAGTTTAAATATGATATGCCTATGTACAGATTTTTTGGTATTCTCTGACCTTCCTGTAATTTGGTGTCAGCCATTCTTATCAGATTTCTTCTGCTTCTTTTCCTCTTTCTTCTTTTTCTGGTACTCTCACTACACATACGTTTTACCTTTTGTAAATGTTCCACAAATTCTTGAATATTCTGTTCTTTTTTTGTCTTTGCATTTTAATTTGGGAAGTTTCTATTGACATATCTTCATTCTTGCCTACTCTTTTCTCAGCTGTGTGGATCCAGTCTACTGATGAACCCATTAAAAGCATTCTTCATTTATACTACAGTATATTTTATTTCTAGCATTCCTTTTGATTCTTTCTTAGAATGTTTATCTCTCTGCTTACATTATCTATCTGTTTTTGCATGTTGTCTTTTTTATTAGAGCTCTTAACATATTCATTATAGTTATTTTTTAAAAATATTTTTTATTGATTTCTAGAGAGAGAATAAGGGAGAGAGAAATATTGATGTGAGAGTGAAACATCAATCAGCTGCCTCCTGCACACCCCCTACTGGGGGTCTAGTCTGAAATTCAGGCATGTGTCCTATTTGGGATTCCATCTGGCACGAGACAGTGCCCAATCAACTGAGCCACATGGGCCAGTGCAGTCATAGTTATTTTTCATTCCCTATCTCAGAATTTCAAAATCTTTGTCATATCTGAGTCTGGTTCTGATGCTTGCTTTGTCTCTTCAGACTGTTTTTTCTTGCATTTTGGCATGCCTTATACCTTCTTGTTGAAAGCAGGCATAATGTATTAGTTAATAATAACTAATAAAATAGGCCTGTAGTGTGAGGTTTTATATTAATCTGGCTAGGAGCTGGGTTGTGTTTAAAATTTATTGTAGTTTAGGTGCCAGAGACTTCAATTACCTCAAGTAACCTGGTGTTTTTCATCTCTTTCAGTTGTAACATGTTGTTATTCTACTGGAGCCCTGTTGAGGTGGTGGTGAGGTGTTGGGAAGGAGAAGCACTCTATAATCTTATGATTAAATCTCAGTTTTAGTGTGCCCGAGTCTCTGGGCTGTAACTTTCAGAAGTTATTTTTATTATTTGTCTCTCTTTTTGCATTTAGGTAAGGCAGGAAGACTTTAGGGAGCTAGAATTGGCTAACTGCCCTTCCCCCAAGGTTGATAATACTCTGGTAAAGTTGGTCCCTTGGAGAGAAGGCTTAGTTATGGAGAATGTTCTGAACATTTATACAAATAGCTACTTTCTCCCTCACCTCTGCCTGAAACATAAGGAAGGTGTTTTTTGTTGTTTATTTTTTTTTAAATATATTTTTATTGACTTCAGAGTGGAAGGGAGAGGGAGAGAGAGATATAAATATCAATGATGAGAGAGAATCATTGATGTCTGCCTCCTGTATGCCCCCTACTGGGGATCGAGCCCACAACCCGGGCATGTGCCCTTGACCAGAATTGAACCCTGGACCCTTCAGTCCGCAGGCCGACAGTCTATCTATGGAGCCAAACCGGCTAGGGACATGAGGGAGTTTTTGTTAGATCCTCACCTTGAGAATCAGGTGGGGTTCCTGAATCTAAAGCCCATGAAATTGCACCCCCAGGAGTTTCTCACTCTCAAGCAAATCCACATTGAGCCTCCAACAATTCATCAAAATTATGATTTAAGTGTTTCTACCATTTTATGGCAGCAGCAGCTTCCTCTCTAGGTAAACAGATGGAGGGTGTGATTTCTCTGTATTCACCTGTCTCTCCAGATTTTAGGGTGGTGCTTTGCCCTAGGACATCAATTTTCTGATGAGTCTAAGAGAAGTCACTTATTTTCAGTTTGTTTAGCTTTTATCATATGAGTATGGAAGTGATGAATGTTATAAGCTCTTTACATGTCATACCTGAAACTGGAATTCCTTCTTTCTTTTGCTTTTAATCTCTTTGTTTCTTTGAATCTAAGCTGCTTTTTTGTTGTCAACAGCATACAGTTTGGTCTTGCTCTGTTTTATTCAGAATGACAATCTGTGCCTTTCAAGTTTTGAACAAAAAGGGGCCACATACTAAACCTGACAAGCTCAGGGAGACCTGCGTGTCAGGCCTTACATACTCAGAGACTGAAAGTAACCACATAGGATGATCTGAAATTAAAACTTTCTAACTGGCGCTTGAACCTGTTTCAGCTTCTCACCTTCCTCCTTGGACAACATGAGCTTTAGCACTTGCTCCAGCTTCTCCGCAAACAACTGGACCCTGGGCTCTGTGCAGTTGCCCAGCAGCAGCATGGCCAGCATCTATGCATGCTCTGGGGACCTGGGCTCCAGATCTCTGTGCCCCACTCTACCAGTGTTAGGGACAGCTGGGAATCTGGGGGCCTGGCTGCAAGGGTGGCTAAGGGTCTGGCAAGTATAGGGGCATCTAGAGCGAGAAGGAGACTATGCAATGCCTGAATGACCAACTGGCCTCCTACCTGGAGAGGGTGAGAAACCTGGAGGCTGATAATCAGGGACTGGAGAGCAAAATCTGGGAACACTTGGAAGAGAAGGGATCCAGGTCAGAGACTGGGGGCATTATTTCAAGACCATCGAGGACCCAAGGGCTCAGATCTTTGCAAGTTCTGTGGACAATGCCCGCATTATTTTGTGGACTGACAATGGCCGTCTTGCTGCTGATGACTTCAGAGTTAAGTATGAGATGGAGGTGGCCATGCACCAGCCTGTGGAGAGTGACATCAATGGGCTCTGAAAGGTCACTGATAACACCAGTGTCACTCAGTTACAGCTGGAGACAGAGATCGAGGCTCTCAAGGAGCAGCTGCTCTTCGTGAAGAACCATGAAGAGAAAGCAAATTGACAACTCTGTATTGACTGTGGAGTTGGTTGCCCATGAATCTCAGGACATCAGCAAGATCATGGCAGACATCTAGGCCCAGGATGACGAGCTGGCTCAGAAGAAACGAGAGGAGATAGACAAGTACTGGTCCCAGTAAATTGAGGAGAGCACCACCGTGGTCACCTCGCAGACTGCTGAGATAGGAGCTGCTGAGATGACACTCACGGAGCTGAGACATAGGATCCTGTCCGTGGAGATAGGCCTGGACTTAATGAGAAATCTAAAAGACAGTTTGGAGAACAGCCTGAGGGAGGTGGAGATGTGCTATGTCATGCAGATAGAATAGCTCAATGGTTGGCCCAGACTTGGGCAGAAGGGCAGTACCAGGTCCAGGAGTAAGAGGCCCTGCTGATTTTTAGCATCCAGCTGGAGTCTGAGAACACTACCTATCTCTCTGCTTGCTGGAAGAAGGGGAATACTTCAATCTTGGTGATGCCCTCTACAACAGCCACTCCATACAATCCATCCAAAAGACCACCAAATGCAAGATTGTGGACAGCAAAATGATGTTTGAGGTCAACTACACCAAAGTTCTGAGGGATTAAGGACAGCAGAAGTGGGGCACCCCATTGGGGGGGGGGGGGGGGAGGAGCAGGAGGCCAATAAAAGTTCAGAGATCATTGAAAAAAACAACTTCCTAATTAAAGGCCAGTCATAGTGGGTAGTCCTGTCCTAGGTCAGTATCTTCCTTGACAAAGACAGTCTTTACCTGAACTTTTGCATCTAGAATAACATACCTTTGGAATATCAGAGTAATCCCCTTTGTCAGATCCCTCAGGACACAATGTCTTACTAGAACCCCTCATTGTTATCTTGTTTTCCAGCATACCATCTCTATATGCTATAAATGTTAATTGTTAACAATGTAAAAGAAATATGTGTCTAACCATTTTACTTTTTATCCAATCCCAGAGATTCCCCTGCTTTGCTTTCTCCCACCTCCCTAATTTATCACCAATGAATTTTATGTAATCCCTCTATGTCTTTCCCTTTGATTCTGATGTATAAAAAAAGTGGTAAAACGCCATTTTCCAGAGCATTTTTTTTCAATCCATTGAGATTTTACTTCCCAGCAATTGTCCTCAGTTTGGCTCAAATAAACATAAAAATTCTCTACAGGTTTGAAAATTCCTTACATTGACAAAGTGGAATGTTTAGTTATAATCCTCTACTCAATTCCAAAGTGTGGGATTTTCCCCCATATCACCAAGCAATTCTCTAACACCAACTGGGTGTCCTACAACTCAATTCAGTTCTGACAATACTGTATACCCAGAGATAGCATCAGGGTAAGTTCTCCAGCCCACAAGACTGCCTTCACTTCAGATGCCAATCACAAGTTTAGGTTGTCATCTGTGCTTCTGACTGACTGGCTGAAAATCAGAGGTTCCCAGGACACCCTCCTAGGGTTCAATTAATTTGCTAGAGCAGTTCACAGAACTCAGGAAATAAATGTACTCACTAGATGACCAGCTTATTACAAAGACTATTAGAGGATACAAATCAACAGATGTGTAGGACGAAGTCCAGAACAAAGGAACTTCTGTACTTGTGGAGTTTGGGGCCTGGTGTGGTGGCATGTGGAAGTGTTCTTGTTCTCCAACCTGGATGTTCAACATGTGGGATTTCCCCCGCTCCTTTTTTTTTTTTGAAGCTTCATTACATAAGCATGATTGATTAAATCATTGCCCATTGATGATTAATTCAAACTCCAGCCCCTCCATCCTTTCCAGAAATGAGGATCTAGGACTGAAAGTTCTAAACCTCTAATCATGGTTGGTTCCCCTGGCCACCTGCTCCCCCAAGCAGCAGCAAAATTCCAATATAATTCTGATATTTTATTTTGGGGGATTTACAAAAGCCACCTCATTGACATAAACCCAGATGTGGTAGAAAGGGGTTTGTTATGAATAACAAGATACCCATTTCACCTTTATGGCTGTAAAGCAATTTCAAGAACTGAGGACAAGAGACCAAATTATATAATAAAAGACGCTCCAATTCCTCTGATTGCTTAGGAAATTGCAAGCATTTTGGGAAATGTGAGTCAGGAACCCTGGACAAAGGCTAAATAAAATTTTATTATAAATCACAATATCAGAATAGTCCATTTATATTTATAGTGTAGTTACTGATATGCTTGGATTTACATATGCTTTTTTGCTATGTATTTTCTATGTTTCCATTTTTTAAATTCTTCTTCCCTCTTACTTCTTTTTCTTGTGTTAAGTAAAAATTTCTAATGTGTCATTTTAATTCCTCTGTTGATTTTGTTGTTATATTTTTTAGTTATTTTCTTATTAATTGCTCTAGTTGTTTTCTTATTGATTGCTCTAGGTATTACAATATGCATATCAATTTATCACAGTTTAATTCAGAATAATATTAAATTAATTCTAGAAACTTGCTCAGCCAGTATGGCTCAGTTGGTTGAGCATCGTCCCATACACCAGGAGGTCCCAGGTTTGATTAAGCCGATTGATGGTTCTCTCTCATTGATATTTTTATCTCTCTCTCTATTTCCCTTCCTCTTTCTGAAATAAGTAAAACATATTTTAAAAAGTAGAAACTTGTTTCCAATATATTTTATTTTCTTCTTCTCTCTTTTGTTCCATTATTATGATATCTATTTCTACATATACTATATACTCAACAATACAGTGTTATAATTTTTGCTTTATATAATTTGTCTTTTAACAAAGTTAGGAGAAAAAAATGAGAAAATATATTTATAGAGTCTTTTATATTTACACACGTATTTGCCATTTCTGGAACTCTTTATTCTTACTCTGGATTTGTGTATTATCAGGTACAACTTTCCTTTCAGCCTAAAGGACTTCCTTTAGTATTCTTTATAGGGTATGTTTGGTAGCAAACATTACTTTGGTCTTTGATTATTATTTGCGAATATCTTTACTCTAGCTTTATTTGTGAAGGATGGTTTTGCTGGATATAGAATTCTGGGTTGACAAATCTTTTTCACTACTTTGACTATGTCGTTCCACTGCCTCATGGCCTTCATTGTTTTGGAATTGATTCATTTATGTAATTTCTATATTTTTATTGAGATTTTTAAATTTGTTGAATCATTGTTGTCAGACTTTCCTTAAATTTTTGAGTATAGTTGTTTTTTAGTTCCTTAAACATATTTATAATAACTACTTTAAAGACTTAGTCTGATAAATCCAAAATCTTAAGAACACAAGAGTAGTTTCTATTGGCTGTTTTATTTTCCTTCTGAATGTTGTCATACTTTCTTGTTGCTTTGCCTATCTCATCATTTCTTTGCTAAAAACTGGATATTTTACCTAGTGAATTTGAGCAACTATATATTCTAATTTCCCCCTGAGTGTTATTGCTGTTTTGTGTATTCGTTTAATAATTTGCCTAGACTAAACTCTACCTACTCTGAAATGTGCATCCACAAATGTTTCTGCTGTTTTGTTTTTCTTACTTTTTGTTCTTAAGCCTTGCTTCCTATAGTCACTCCTGTGTCTGCCTAGATTAATGTTCAGACTGGCCAGACGTTGTGTTCACATACTTTGAGCCAGGAAGGCCTCCACTATCTGCTGATAGATCTGTGAGTGAGTTGAGGAACAGCTTCAAATGTCAAGCCTTTGTTTTTAAGTTTACCCAGGCTTCTATTTTCCAATGAGCCCTTTGTATGTGTAGGTAGACATCACTGCCCAGGGATATGTAGGTGGCTTGGGCTGCTTCTGTCTTTGCAGCACATACACACATTTTAGTCAACCCATGAAATGTGGCCAATGTGGCTCGGTTGGTTTGGCATTGTCCTGTGTACCAAAAGGTTGCTGGTTCAATTCCCAGTCAGGGCACATGCTCGGGTTATAGGTTCTCAATCCCCAGTAAAAGGAGGGCAGTATGCAGCTGATCTATGTTTTGTTCTCACATTGATGACTCTCTCTCTCTCTCTCTTTCTCACTAAAAATCAATAAAAAATATTTAAAACTAGGGGCCCAGTGCACGAAATTCATACACAGGGGTGGGTCCCTCAGCCGGACCTGCACCCTCTCCAATCTGGGAGCCCTCAGGGGAGCCCTCTCCAATCCGGGAATTTGTGTCTGTCTTTGCAATCATATGAGTGAATTGTCTGAGACCCCAACCCAGTTTGGTTTGGTGCTCACAGAATAATAGAGGTCTTTTTTTTATTCTTTGTTCCGTTGGTGGAGATTTCCTAGAAGTTGCAGATATCTTCCCTTTAATTTTTCCTTGACACTCTGACTTTACTTATGTCTCTCACCTTTGCTTTCTCTCCATCCCCTACCCGCAACAGTAACTTGCTCCAGGCTCACTTTGTTCTAGTGTCTAGGTTACAGGAGATCCTGCAATGCGTCTATCACCAGACCTATGATTCCCAGCATTCCTGGTGCTCCTCATGCTCTGGGCTTCTGCTTCTGGTCCAGGGGCTGCCACCAGAACTATGATTCCCAGAATTCCTGGTGCTCCCCGCGCTCTTGGTTTCCGCTTCCAATCCAGGGGCTGCAGAAACCAAAAGGACTTGGAACTCCAGCTGCCCCCAGGCTGGGCTGACAGGACCAGACACTCCAGTGGCATCCCTGGGACCCCAGCCACTTGGCATTGGCACGCATGCATGCTGGCCACAGGCTCGGAGTGGGTGGGTGGGCGTCCCACCCCGCTCCCTGCTGCTTGGTGCCTGTGTGCATGCATGCTACCCACAGGACTGCCATCTTTGTTGGGTTAATTTGCATACTAACTCCTGATTGGCTGTGGGTGTCACAGAGGTACAGCCAATTTGCATATTTGTCTATTATTAGTATAGATAAATGTTCAGAGTGTATTCATCTTCCCATGGCTGCTTCATACCCCTCAATTCCCTGTTAAATTTCCAGATAGTCCAAGTTCATTGTTTGCTCTGTAATTTCAGGCTAGCAGAGCTGCTGCCCCTCTTTGTCCACTTGCTTCTGAGATCATCATTTAAACTGATGCTGCTCCAGATTAAGTCAGAACACCCTACCAGTGACAAAAGGCTGCTGGCTTTTGTGTGTGTGAGTGTGTTTGCTGCTGGTTTGTACAAAGTGCCCTGATTGAACTAGCAAACAACAGAGTGCTGGGTTGGGGACAGCTCCAGGCAAGTATGCCACATGTTGGTGCTATTTAAAAGTCAATAGTTTTCATGAACAAACACTTCTCAGTATGTTGCATGTCTCCAGTCAATTTCCAGAGAGCTGAAGTAGTTGTTTTTGAAGGTTTTGACGAAGCATTATAGTTGCCTTTTGAAAAAACAAAAACAAAAATGGTTTATCAACCTCTTAACATCCTCATGCTAGAAATTACTCTCTGAGTATCCGTTTTTTATAGTCTCTTTCTCAAGCCTGGAGAAGTGATATGCAAGGTAGGTAAGAGCTCTGGATAGAAAGCTTTCTAGTCTGGATTCTGCTACTGACTAGTTCTTGCCCATTGCAGTTTCCTTAGCAGAAAAAAAAATGGGGGTTGGATAGGGTGATTTCCACAGCTCCTTTCATTTTGAAAATGCTAAGTTTCTAATAGAATTCAGAATTCAGCTAATAAATTTACACAGACCTGAAGAGATGAATTGCTTTTATCATTTCTGTAATCTTTATGTCAAAACAAAATTTTGTCTCCTATCTAAGATGTGTGTGTCTAAAATGAGGCAATGGTCCTTTGACTCCAGAAGAATAGGTTTCTCCCCCTCTCCTCTCCTCTCTTCTTTTCTTTTTTCCCTCCTAGCCTCTCTCCCTCTCTCATTCTCATCCTAACATAGTGGGCCCTGACTTAAAACCAGGGTCTGTACAAAGTGTATTTTACCTGAATGATCTCATTTATTTCTCACAACAACCTCATCATGTAGGTCCTGTCCTTAACTATATTTTACAGATAAGTGTGAGAAAGAAGAAAAATTCCCCTTTCCCTCCTCTGGTTCTTCTGGCTAGCCAAATAGTCAAATCAGTAAGAGACAGATTGACAAGAGAAACTTAAATTCAATTTTGTGTGCACAGAAACCCCATATATATGAGAGTGTCAGAGATCCTGCATACATGAGAGATTCTAAGACAGAAAGGAAAAGTGTGGTATATATGCTCTTCTGAGCTAGGGATGAGATAAGGCACCTTAGGACTTCAGAGAGTCATTGCAGGGAGAACATATGTTCAGTAATTAGTAGTTTGCCCTGTCCTATAGATAGGTCAAAAAAGGTTATCTCTGATAATCTCTTAGTCTGGGCAAGGCCCTTAATTCAAATTCTTCTAGATAGTTAAAGGGGGTGGGAGGTAGGGTAGAAGTTTTTCTTGAGCCTGCAGGATCTCAGTTGTTTTTAGCTCAGAATAATCTGCATGTTACTGAGGCACATCTTGGGTGGCTGAGCCACTACATAAGAAAACTGAAGATCAGAGAAACTTCCTGGTTTGCTCAAAGCTAAACAGTTAGCCCGTCTAATTTCCTTCCATTCAACAATACCAACTCCACAAATAAACTGGGTATAGGCAGCATGTGAACATGTCTCTAAGAGAAGTATTTGGGAGTTGGGAGTTGAGAGGAAGCAGCTCTGACGTGTGAGTGAGGTCTTTCTGCAGGAGGCAGTATCAGAGCCAGATCTCATCCTAGACTTTGGAAAGAGACGGCAAGGAGGTCCCTTCAGACAGCAAGACATTGTTGCTAGAAAGTCAATGTGGGGCTCCTTACAGCCTACTTATGGGTGAGCAGTGAGAGGCAAGCTTGGAGGGGGTTTTGGAGGCCAACCTAAAGATTTTGGCTTTTATTCAGAAAACACGGAAGGGACGTCCATGCCAGGTTTTTCTGTGTAGGGAAGGGAAACTACTAGAGCCATACGTTGCATGTATCATATCTGGCAATAATGTGGAGAGCATTGGATGTAGTAGAGACAAAAAATAGAAGGGCAAGGCAGGAGTCCAGAGAGTGCTGATGAAGCCCGAGCTAAGTTGATGAATCAGGAAGGCAGACGATGGGAGGCAAGAGGCACTACAGAAAAAGCCACAGGACTTAGGATGATTTCACAGGCTTTTGATTCAGTAGCAAATTCCAATATAATTCTGATATTTTATTTCTACTTAATTAGCTATTTTCTAGCCTCTGGATTGTTTGTCCTAAAAATAATGTTAAGCAGTTGTTTCTTTGATCATTTTTATTTTCTAATGGACCAAGAAATGGCCCATTTAAATAGGTCATTTAACTTTTACCTTCTCAACTTCCAAATTGTCGGCTAGTATAATTTTTGTTGTCTAAAATCTATTATTGGTTGAGAGCAAACACAAGGTTAGAAAAACCAAAATATTTTTCCTTTACTAAAACAAAGCATTTTCCAAAAATGGTGACGTTTCTTGACAAATTTTTGATGGTGGAAGAAAATATGGAGCCATCCTGTAATGTGACAGGTAGCAGCTTGCTTTTGTCCTCACCACTCTCAGGAGCAGGTTGGGTCCCCCTAACTCAAGACCTGAACACTTTTCTGGCTTATAATGCCCTCTGTTTTTCTTTCCTATGCTTCTTGTTTCCTTACTTATTACATTAATAGCCAGGGTGCTGTGGTTGAGTCTTGTGTATATGTGATTACATCCCTGAGGAAGCAAAATTATGAGGAAAATGTTTCTCAAACATTTTATAAATAGCAAGATAGTAGATACAAAACATTAATTTCATCATTCCCAGAGGAGCTAACTTCACCTCTATTGTTCCTTACTTTTAGGGCAACACATTACTAGATCTTTACTTTTTTTTTTTTTTAGCAAAAGTCATGGTAAGGCTTCTACTGTCCTTTAGGAGACGTGTTTGATTATATGATGCTTTTTTTTTCTCTTTGCTCTATAAACATGGGATTCAGAGATTTGTGATTGAAAACACAATAAATATCCCATACAAGGTGGCATCTGGTACTCAGTCTCTCAGAGACCACCTGCAGAGAGTTGGGGATGGAATGAAATCTTGCATTCAAGGCCAGGAGTAGTCGCATCACTACACCTATTGCCTTGGGCTATAGTCACCTCATCTGAACACCAGGGATTGGCTCTACAACTTGCAGTCTCTTCCAACTCCCTTAACTCTGACTGCATCTGAATGACAAAGTTCATTCTTGCTGGGAGGGACAGTAGGTCATTGCTCTGCCTTGTCCTGCTTCTGAAGGACTCCACAGAGGAAGTACATGGTTTTCATAAATATCCTCAAGGGAGCCTTATTTTTCAATAACAGCTATGAGCCTATAATCAGCCCCTGAAATCTCATTAAAAGAATGCTTCCTTCCCATCCAAGCCCAACACATTCAAGAAGGAGAAAGACAACAATTGTGTATTCAGGGCTATCTCCCTCTGCATCAGCCCGCTCTGGTAGAGCGGCCAGCCCTCTAGCCCTCGGGCTGTTTGATTTGACCTTTGCTGGTGAGGCTCTGGGAGGTGGGGCAGAGGCTGCCATCTGGACAGAGCCTGGGAGAGTCAATAAAGAAAAGCCTGTTTGTTGTTCTTTTTGGCCTCCACCTGTTGGAAACTGCAATCGGAGCCACTCAGAAAGGAAGAAGGGACAGCAGAAGAATTCCTGTACTGGATCAGTGAATATTTGCAGTGTTCCCTTGGGGATAACTGGCCTTTAATTATAGTTGAGAGCAGCATGAGGGCAAGAAAACAGTCAGAAATGGTGCAGTGAAGCTTAAAGGGGACTCAGGAAGCACATCTGCTGCAAGCATCTCTGGGCCCTCCAAGCCCACTTGCTAACTCTCCCTTATTGGGGAGCCACTACTCTCCACCACAAAGGAGGCAGCAACTCACAGCACGAGTGTCTAAATGCCACCCACCCCAATGGTCCACCCAGATGCTCCAACTATTACCTATTTTCCTGTGTCACGGAGAAAACAGGGTTGGTCATCTAGGACGTCCATCCACTTTCCTCCCTTGCTCGCTCCTCATGTTCACCCATCTGTATCTTCCTCCTCCTGTTTTGGAGACTTGGGGCTTCCCTCTTGTGCTCTTCAGGTCCTCTTGCCTCTTCTTGAACCAGAACCTTAGATCCTACTCACTCCCCATCCCTTCTCTCTTCATCAGATTCTTGACCTCAATCTACAAACATCTTCATGGCTCCTCTGTGCTTCTCTTTTTCCTTTAGCGCCCACACTATTGCCTTCCTTCCCCAGTCAGTCTCCTTGAGAGCAGCCCCTTCTTACTCCTCCATTCCTTCATTTCCCACTCACCCCTGAACCATTGTGTGGAGGTTTCTGGTATTATTCCAAAACAAAAATGAAACACAACAAAATTCCCTGTTCTTGGGCTAGTGAGCTTTGAATTGCATATTCCAGGCTTCGTCATATGCATTTACCCTTCATACTCAACTATCATGAATTAGATGCCCATTACATGTCAGGCATATAGGCTAGGAGAATAAAAAAAAAAATCCCTAATAAAGCCCATGTCCTTTGGATGAAGAGCCCATTAAATTTACTTTATTTACCTTTTCCTGAAGTCAGCTGGGTCTGGGCAGGTACAGGGAATCAAAGGCTAGAAGGATTCTGGGGTGACATATGAGGTGTGGGTAGGGGGCATGAAGAAGGCTTAGGGCTCCAATGACACACATTTCCTGGTATTGCCAAGACCCTGTCACATCTTGGGGCTTGTAGCAGCTATTTGGGGCTACAGGCCTTGGTGTCTAACCAAGCCCATTGTCAGCACTGTGGCAAGCTGCTGGTGGCAGGGTAGGCTAATGTAGCTGGGGAAGGTGGCCCAAGTGAGCTGAACCCTGGCCATGTTCCTGTCCTATACTCCCCAGCTACCTGCCTCTGTCACAGTAATCATTAATTCCCTGGCTGACTCCCTGGAAACCCTAGAGTTGTAGGGAAGACCTAGGTCCAGAACCAGCTGTACAACTTGCAGGGTCCAGTGCAAAATAAAAATGCAGGTCCCCTTGTTCAAAATTATTAAGAATTCAAAGAGGTGACAGCAGAGCATTACACCAGGCAGGAAGCTCTTCTAGTGTTCAACTGCATGGGTCAATGCCCAGGAAGCTGACCCTGCCTAGCTTTTTATTCATCACCTTGTGGTTGTTCAATAAGTACTCTTTAAATGAATGACTTCTGATTTCTCCAGCAACTCTGGATATGAGTCGCTGGGATTCTAGGGAAAAAGGAAGTGAATAGCCTCATCCTTACTGAGCTTCAGCTGCCACCTAGCATGGGGCCATCAATTAGTGCCTGCCCTGCCTCTGTTTCATGTATCCACACATGAGAAGAATCATCTTTGTCCTCCTCTTCTTCTCCACTGTGGGCTGAGAGTGAGAGAGGTGTAAGCTGGCTTTCCGGCATGTACATGCAGTGATTCTGTGATTCTGGGAAAGAAGTGCCAGGCAAATCAAAGACGTCACCATAAAACCCAGAAGATATGGTTCGTGTCTGTAGTGTGAAATGTCTAGGTGTTCTGAGATAGCTTGAAGCAGTGATTTCCAACAGATGTGCCATAAGAATTTTAAAAACATGCCATACCTATTTAGTCAAGGACACTGACCTCTTTTCCCTTAGATTGTCAGATAAAAGAATGACAACAGTGAACACAATAGCCGTGGGTGTGAATGAATCAAAATTATAGCTATTTTTTTGTCAGATTGGCAAAAAATATATTGTTTGGTATGCTGCAGAATGTTAGTGATTAGCTTATATGTGCCATGAGATGGAAAAGG
The DNA here is from genome assembly GCA_026230045.1 of Corynorhinus townsendii. Taxonomy (NCBI): domain Eukaryota; kingdom Metazoa; phylum Chordata; class Mammalia; order Chiroptera; family Vespertilionidae; genus Corynorhinus; species Corynorhinus townsendii. Next base: position 127,764,697 of record JAPDVU010000003.1, on the reverse strand, counting down.
TTGAGAATCGCGGGCCTAAAGGACCTATGAGTTAGATGTAGTGAAACCCAGAGCGGCAGAGTGTATCCGGCCCACGATGGGATCCGACAGGAAGCAGAGTCGTGTCAGAGACAAAGTGCATGGAGTTTGGTGAGGAAAGCAGCCCCTTAGATGGGTCTCAGCCTTTTACCTCACCTGTCAAATAATACAATTACTAATAACAAAAATATCCAAGAACAGCAAAACCTTAGAATATCAATGCACCAGCTACTGTTCTAAATCCTTTAAAGATACATATTACTTTGATCCTTAGAGCAACCCTATGATGCAGGGACTCTGACTATTCATATGCTGCTTAGGAAGGAAAGTTCAGCTACTTGGCAAGGTCATTGTTGACAGCTTGGAGCACCAAGGTTCAAATCCAGGTCTTTGGCCGCCAAAGTAAGTACTTAACCACAAATATCTCAATCCTTCATGGAACTGTGAGTGGCAAACTAGCGCCAACATGTGGAATTGCTTTAGGAGAGAAAGGCAATCGAAACCTGGCAGATAACAGTATTAATAATATTGAACAACAGATGGTAAAAGCCTTGGATGCCACTTGATCTCCCCAGCCTCCGTTTATTCCTCTGTAAAATGGGAGTGGGTAGGTTTTGCAACAGATACTTTCTAAGATCTTTTCCATTTCTCAGGTTCTGATATGAAAAATGCTCCGTTCCTGCTTCAGGCTGAGAGAAAGGGAAGCATCCAGTGCAGCCTGTTTTGCTGTCTAGAAAGCCAGCTCTCAAACTTGTGTGCTTGAGCAACACCAAGGCAACACACCCTGACCTTGGAGCCTACACAGGCAAACATACCCCAGAACTGGAACGGAAAGACCAATGCACAGGGCTGGGCACCAGGTGCAAGGCTAGGGAGGTGGCCCAACATCCTCCTGAAACTGAGTGGGAAGGGGGTCTGGTGCATCCCTTCTCCCAGGTGGGTGGGGTTGAGGGAGGTAGTGGGCTTCAAGTAGAGGAAAGGACACCACACAGATTTATGACAGCTGCTTAGTGTTTATTTCTGTCCCTCCAGGAACAGGGCTAAGTGTGGAGGGTTGGGGAGAGGAAGAGGGAGAGGAAGGCAGTCTAATACATGCACCAGCATAAGAAGGGGCTGGGCTCCTTTGTGGGGGCCAGTGTCTGGGGAAGGATTCACAGAGGGTACATTTCCACGGGGACTGGAAGGATGAGTACTATTTCAACAGGCAGCGAAGAAAGGGGCAGGGCATTCCAGGCAAAGCAAGAACTTCCAGCAGCTGGAGTTCGGCAGCAGCCTGTGCTCCTCGAGCAGGGGTGCCTGTGTGGGGGGGACTCGGGTGAGGCTGAAGAGTTAGTTTGTGGCCAGAGAGTGGGCATGGAGGGCCTTGTGTACAAGGCTGAGGGCTATCCTTCAGCCTGACCGCCTTGGGAGGCCTTTGAAGACTTATTTAAAGCTTTATTAAACATATGTATTGGATGCTTTTTTATACAACCATTCATGCCAACAGAAGAGCATACAGAAGAGACAGAAAAGTATAAGGACAAGATCCCCAAAGTTAACAGCTGGAGTGGACTTGGCCTCTGCAGGTTTTCTGGGAAGCATACCCCTACCTCTCTCCAGGGTCCCTGGAGGTTCCAGAAGATTCCCCTCCTTTAAAGAAATGCGGGGCTCTGCAACCTGTTAACATTCTGGAATCAGGACAAAGGCCCCAGGCAGCCCCACCAGTCCCGCAGGCTAAGTCAGCCGCAGCCCCGCCCCCGCCACTCCGGCTCCCTGGCTCTCTGAGGTCTCCTCCTGTGGGCCGTGATCCCAACGCACCGCGCGCAGATTCTGGAGGGCGCCCAGGGGGTGGCGGCCGGCAGCGCGGGCTCCCTGGCGCCGCCTCCATCTGCGCCGCAGGGGACTAGTCCAGCCCGCGCGGTTCCGGGCGGAGAGAGTCTGGGGGAGCAGCCAGCGGTGCCGGCGGCTACCTGACAGCTGTGAGCCCAGCGGTGGCGTCAGCAGCTAGGAGGGAAGAGGCGACTCCTGAGGTTCGAGGTACAGAGGTACGGTGTTGACCAGGTCACCAGGTGGGCGTTTCCCAGCCCCCTCTGCCTGGTGCAGCCCGGGAGGAAGGTGCTTCCTGCACGCTGGCCCCGTGGCAGCCAAGTGAACATGTGTGTGCAGCACATGGGGTTCTTGGGCGGGCTGCTTCAGAGGGAACAGCTGAGTGCCCGACCCCTATTCCCAGGCCTAGCCTGGCCCTTGCTCCCTTCCCTTAGACAACCCTGTCACCCAGAACTCTGAGGGGACTGGAGGAGGGCCGAGGAGCAGTGGGGCTAAGATCAGGAAGGGACCTTAGGGCTCCTTTTGCCACATCCAGCCTCTTCATTTTACAGAGTGAAGTGACTGGCCCAGAGTCTCAGTTCCAGAAACCAGAAGTCCTCACTTGCAGGGCAGTGCTGCTAAGGAGCTCCTGCCACCTAGCTCAGGACAGCAGCACAGCTGTTGCCACGCCACGTGTAGAAACAAAGAACTGGGAGAGACAAAGTCAGAAAGAGACAGAAAGAGAGCCTCCCAGCACAAAGGAAGAAGGTCAGGAAATGGGCCGCTACTGGGGTTGTACTTCCTCCCCAGTCCCTTGTGCAGTGATCTGGCGTGTGACTCAGCCATTTGCTGACTCTGGCCCAGGTGTGTGTGAGTGTGTATGTGTATGTGTGCATGCGAGTGCATGTGGGTGCACATGTATGCATGGGGATACGGTGAATCTACCTGAGCAGGTGGAAAACCCTCTAAAACTGTGTATATCTGTCCACTTACTCACAATGAACTTGTTGGGAACCAGCCCTGTGTTTGGCCCTGAGGAAGATACCAGGAATCCCACATGAATTAGCTTTGTGTTACTCCAGAGGGCAGAAAGGGCCCACCAGGGAGTCCCTAGGGGAGATCAAAGTTCAAGAGGAAGAACCTGACTCATGAGGTAGTGAGTTCCCTGTCTCTGGAAAAAACCAGCCCATACCAGAGAGTTTTCTAATCAAGGATATGGGCACAGGAATATGAAACTAGGACAGCTTACTCCATATAAACTCAGAATTTTAGTTTGAGGGTCCAGGGTTCATGCCCCTTTTTAGGTAAAATCACCAAGCATGACCTCAATTGGGTGGTGCTTGCCTGTAAGAACTACTCTCTGCATATTTTTGAGTGACATCTGGGAGGCTTCACAGGCGACCTCTGAGGCCCCTTCACCTCTCAGTACTCTACTGGAAGAGTGATGAATGCCATGAGTCTAGGGGACTTTGGAGGAGGCAGGCCACTTCTGGAAGGAGTGGATCAGGATGGCATTTTGGAGGTGGCTGTGCAAGATGTGGTGAGGAATGTTGGTTGGAGTTTTTGGAATTGTGATGAGGAATGGTGGAAGGCCTGGAGCATTGGGCTATGGAACTTGAACTTCATTCCTAGGCTTGGGGGGCTTTGATGGGAAGGGCTGGGTTCAGAAGAACTTGGCGCTTGGCAGCAATATTTGGGAAGCACTAACAGTGAAGGAAGCTGTGGGAGGAGAAGTGGGAAGGAGAAGGTTGCAGTGACCATGTGCGGCTGAATAGAGCTGTTGAGAACGGAGAGGATGGGGCTTGACCAGAGACATTGCTAAGCAGCAATGTGTGTCACGGAGAAATAGGCCAGGGCCTGTGGTAGGGTATTATCACACATGATCTTACCCAACCCTCCCAACAACCTTGTGAGAAGATTATTGTCTGTAGGAATTTTGTAGAGTAGGAGACTGAGAGTCAGAGGTTAAACCACTTGTCCAAAGTCACACAGCAAATAAGTGGTGGGACAGGGATTCGAACCCAGAGACAGATGGAATAGATCCAATCTGGTAGCCGAGTAAATACATGTCAGAGGCCAGAGCAGGGGAGGGGACCTCAATGATGGAGATTTGGGTTCCAGTGCTGGGCAGGGAACCCCAGGAGTGGGGTCAGGTTTGGTGGGTGATTGCAGGTGTGGAAGCCTGTGATGGCAGCATGTACGGGGGTGGGGGCTGCAGTGTCCATCTGTTCTGCACCCCCTGACTTGAGGCTCCTTGTTGTGAATCCCCTGAGGGTGCTCTCGGAACCTGTAGGCTGCTGGGCTGCTGGAAGGCGCTGGGAGAAGTTGTGCTGAGGGAGGTTGGTGGGGGAACCCCTGGGATCTGGCAAGTCAGTCACTGAATTTACATAAATCCCTTGCTTTTCTCCCACCTAGAACAATTGTGTGTTCTGTCTCAGTGCACAGGGGACTTGGGCATTTGCCATGACTCACTGAGCTAGAATTAGTTCAGATTATCATGTTGCCCTCTTCTTGGTTCCCTCCTATGTTTGACCTCTAAAAAACGGTTATATGGATCCTAAAGATGTGGTTGCAGACTATTGTGGAATTCCACAAGTGCAGCCACATGTCATAGTATCTAGTGATCTAGGGACCTATTTTTCAGATGGGGAAACTGAGGTGTCAGAAAATCATGGTCCTTTGCCAATGGCAGAGTGAGTGGCAGAGAGGAGACCAGACCCTTGGGCTTCTGACTCTCAGGTTTTGCTCTCACCACTGCTATGTGGAGAATCAGCTGCTTAGAGAGTAGCTTCCAGCATCCCCCATAGTTAAATAGCCATTGGGGCGATTTTTAGAAATAGGCTTCAGCATTTGATGGATCATTGCAAGCTGTTATTCTCTTTTTTCTCCCTTAAAAACACAAAGTCACAAAATGCCACATTATTTCTACTCATCCATCTAGTGGTCAAGTAATTTCTTTGACATCTCAAATTGTTTCCTTTCTCTAAGTAAGAGAACTTTGGTAAGGCATGGTGTAGTTAGAGAGCCAGAAAGTGTCCCATCACTTGTGCAGAGTCAGTGCACGAAGGTGCCTGTGCGCACTGCTGGCAGCCTAAGGCACTGACAGGGAAGACCAGAAAGGAGAGGATGGCTGTGGGAGAAGAGGAGGAGAGGGAGCAGCGAAGTAAAGAGAAAAAGGAAAAACCGAGTTGATGGCCTGGACACCTCAGTGGCATGGGCAAAACAGTCTTGGGAACATATACTTTGAGAACCTGGCTCCCCAATACTCAGAGAGGCAGAAAAAAGATGAGCTAGTCAGCCTTAGAATTTATTGTGCAACTGTTCACAATAAATTGAAAGAGAAAGGAAGAGTGTTAATAATGATGCTGGGACAGCAGGCACAAGCCAGGATGTCCTGAGTACACTGGTCATTGTCAGGACAACCAATGTACATTAAATGCCAGACATGAGCTTGCTTGTTTAAGCCTCACTACAACCCAACTGAGTAGGCACTGCTATCATTCCCAATTTACAGAAAAATTAATGGAGAAACAGAGAGGCAAGTATCTTGCCCACTAATAAATGGAGGAAGCAGGATTTGAACCCAGGCAGTTTGGCTCTGCCAGTGCCCATGCCTTCAGTGTCACTCCCCTCAACTGCCTTCTTTTAGGACCCAGCAGTGACCTTTTGGGGCTTTGTTTCCCAATGGAAGCTGTTCTCAGTGGCCAATTTAGCATGGTTGCATCTGCATAAAAAATGAGTTTATGGTTGAGGCCGAGGTGCTGGGGTGGGCTGGGGGAAGCGCTCTGTAGGTTTTATCCTCTACAGACTGCACCTTGTTCAAACCAGCCTTGACCACAGGTCTGCTTCATTCCTTCCTTGTACCCACTCTGCCCTCTCAGACTAAGTCAATGGACCAATGGACCGGGTTGGACATAAGAAGGCCCTCCTGAAGGCCATTGCTGGGATGGGTTCTGGAAGTCCCTTGTCTGCCTGGGTAACTCGAGGGATCGCTGTCTGATGGACAATTTTGCATGCAGGGTCTCTCCTAGCTTGAAGAATATGGCATTTTCTTTTGTGACAGATTCTTCTGGGGACAGTGCATTCCCTTCTTCAGTTTGTTTTGGCTCCCAGCCCGGGCTTTCTCTGAATGTCAGCAGGGCTCTTTCTTACCCGGCCTGCTTGTTGACACATCCGGAATGGGCTGGCTCAGGGAGGCATTTACAGGGGCAGAGCCTGACCCTGGGTGACGCTCCACCCTTTCTAGGAGATGCAGGGAGGTCAGAGCAGACAGGCTTTAAGGGCCTCTGTCCCCACTGAACCTGCTCTGAAGACCCCTTATGCCCGTCCCAGGGCTGGGCAAAACGTGTGGCCTAGCCTGAGAACTTGTGGGAGGGCAGGAACTGTGCCTTATGCAAGAGAGCTCTGGTGGGGGGAAAAGGGAGCTGGATCGGCTCTGCACCCAGCCCTCTGCTCTTAGTGCTCCGCTGGGTCTGTGCAGTTCTGGCTTAGAAAAGATGACAAGGGTGAGACTTTAGCACACATGCTGTGGGTGTGCCAAGACCTTCTTTAATTCCCTTTTAAACTCACAGTAGCACCGGGGAAGTAGGAAGGTGGCTACAGTGGCTCAATTACCAGTTCAGACAAGAGGGATATCTCTTATTACCTGGGCGATTGGTTTATTTTCACTTTATTTGCTTTAGTGATTGCTCAGTGTTGAGCTCCAGGATTTGCAACTGGTCTGAGTTTTCCTGGTTAAAGCATGCTGATTTGCCACAATGAATCTACATGAACGCACACCTTGCCACCGGTATGGAAGGTTGGGTCGGTGTTGACATGGGAGGGAGACCAACTTCCTGCAGCTCCACCCTGATCACACACGGAACCTCAGGGCCTCTTTTCCCATGGCACCTCGAGGTTGATGCACAGAATGTACCAGGCACAGCTGAGAACTTGGCACAAACAAACTCAATCCTTAGCACAGCCTTGTGGGATAGGTACTATTATTATCATTTTCCCCGCTTTAGAGAAGAGGTTCCTAGGGGTAGGGTCCCTGCTGAAGGTCAATCAGCTATTAAGAGCCTGAGCTGGAATTTGAACTCAGGCAGCCTGGCCCCAGGGCCAAGTCTTCAATTATTCCTCAGTCTGTCCCTCTCAATGCTGAGGTCAGGGCCCAACTCTGTAGCCGTTCATGTGTCCTCAAGGATTCACCCTATAAACCTGAGTTTCTTCCTTCTTCATTGAAGTGGGAACCTGCTAGTTCCTCTCAGGTGAGCACGTGGGTGTGAACAGGCACCATGGTGAAGGCTTACCTGGTCTAGTCGGGCTAGGTGGCTTTATCTGTTGAGAGTTGGCTCCTGAGTTCTGTAACTTGGGGTCCAACTTTGTCTAGCTGGTCCTTGTCAGCCTGTCAGTCTTGGACTGGAATTCCCCAGAGGGCCAGGACCGAGTCTCACCTAATCGTTTGCTTACTGTACAGCTCAGGTTCCCCGGGGACCCGGTTTACAAAGAGGTAGAATCCCTTCAGCCGCCATTGACAGTCCCCTGGGAGGGATGACCTGAAAAGATAACCAATGCTGCTCGAGTTTATTGACAAACAGAGTCAAAGGTATTTCTTGTGGCTTCACAGAGGAGGTGGGATTTGAGCTAGATCCAGGAATGGGCAGACTGGACAGGCAGAGGGCAAAGTGGAAGCACTGAAGATAGGGTGTGTGACAGCACAGAGCACAGCACCCAGCGTGCTGGTGGGGCAAGAGGGTCCCTGCTTGGAGGCTCCCCTAGGGGTCTGTGTCCAGCTTCCAGGGGCTTTCAATGACTGGGAAGTGGGGGACAATCAGCTGGGAAATGCTGTTGGGCTGCAGTGTGGTCAGGCCTAGGCACAGACATTTGCAGCCGCAGTGCCCTGAGGCACAGGGACAGCCCTTTACTCCCTTGGTGTGGAAGTACCAGGTTGGCATGCCCTTCTGGGGACATGAATGAGTCAGAGAGGCCCTGGCAGAGGGGTTAGAGACACTGGCAGGAGGGACTACACTTGTCTTCAGCCAGGCTTTGTTTTTCTGTGGAGGAGGAGGAGGTGGTCTGTCAAAGCCACTCTCTCTATAACCTGTGCAGGAGTGGAAGTTAGAGGCTTTCCTCCCGAAGGCAAGGGTTTTCTCAACACGAGAGCAGCCACTGTCTCCCCCACCCCCAATCCCAATGGGAACACTGAGGGTGGGGGCGAGGGGACTTGGTCCTTGGAAGTTTCATTTGGTTTCATCTGAAGTGTGGTCAGAAATTAGTATCCGAAGTACCATCAGGAAAGACAAATTGTTCTGCATCAGAATCTCAAGGTTTTTCTCTGGTGTCCTGGTCTGTGATGGCTTTTGGCTTTCAGGACTTTCCAGGAGCTTGAATCAGATGGACGGCCTGGAGAAGGATCAGTCAGCTTGGTGCCATGAGATCTTGACTCACAGCCTTCGGGTGGTGTCTGGGTACACCGACCCTGCCTTCCCTAAACCCCACAGATGGAAGGTGATTCCAGCTCTACTTTACACTATTTTTATTTTAGTGTCTAAAGTGGCCTGAGAATTCAGTTTTAGGGTACTGTTTGTTTTTGAATTTCTTTTGTAATGGTCTTTTTATTTTATTGGAGTAAAATATATATTACATAAAATTTACAACTTCTCAGTGTTCATTAAGAACATTCACAGTGTTGTGCAGCCACCACCACGGTCTCCAGAACTTCCTTTTATCCTCCCAGCTAACAGGGTTTGGTGTTCACCCTGGTTCCAAGGAGTGCCACCATCTCACTGTCTCAGCGCCCTTAGGCACAGCGAGGCTCTCTCTAATTGGGACATCTTCTTGCTTCTATTTCTTGTTGCTTTTTGGTTTTTTAATCTCTGCTCCAGCCAACGGAACTTCTGTGAGTCTGCCCTCCTTTGGGCTGGGTTCTGTGCTAAGCACTTTGTACATTTCTCCCAGCAGTCCTCTAGGTGGTTATTATCATCCACCCTTTCCCCATGAGGAAGCAGCATCAGAAATGTAACAGGCCGTAGTGATGTCAGAGCCCGGGTTGAATTCTGGACTCTCCAATCCTTCCTCCTTCATCTGGATGGGAATGTCATTGTATAGCATCAAGCACAGCCAACCCTGCTTCACATTGGTGTGTATTCTGGAAGGTTTCTAGAAACTGCATGGATTTGGGGATGTATTATATGAACCCTCTTCCATTAGGATTGTTAATTGGAACCTTTAGCCAAAAAGGATTTGCTTGAAAATAGCTTAATTACATACCATAGAAAAACAGCTAATGGAATTTGCCAAACTACTAAATTAAGCTTTTCAACTAATTATACATGTGCTATAGAAGTGTGAGTTTAGCCTTGACCATGGGTCCCTCCCCAGGCAAAGAGATGTGGAATGTCCTCTGGCCAGCAGGGGCTTGGTGACCGTGTCAGTTCTTGTTCTTGATGGTGATCACGTGTGCTTTTCTGTCCCTCTTGGAGTCTTGCTGGGGTTTGACCCTGCATTTTCTCAGGGCAAGGCAGGTTACTCCCAGGGTGTGAGTGTCCTGGCTGCAAATAATGCTAAGTGCATTTCTGTTTCTCAGCAGGCTTCCTCCTACCATTTATCTCCTGCAGTGTGTCTTTGGCGCATTTCATGTTGCGCCTCATTACCCCCTTTATGGACTGCACTAGTCCCTGCTGTGTCCCCTCTACTCAGATTTTTGGGGTTTGTCTTGGTTTGTGGCTGGAGGTGCCAGCTTCAGCAGATGTGGCTTACCTCTGGGAATGAAGTCAGCAGCCAGCAGACTCACAAGGCCCCATGCATAATAAGATAATTTATTGAGTCCCACCATGTGCCAGGCAGTTTCTCATCTAGGAGTTAGCATTTCCATTTTACAGACAAGGAAATGGAGGCTCAGGGAGGTTACAGAATTGTCTGAGTTCACACATCTAGTTCTGGTATAGACACCTACATCACAGACATCTCACCTGTGCCGTTGATCCCGCTGCACCAGACTGGCTCCCTACCAGGGTTGACCCCTTGCGCTTTGGGGTCTGCTGGATAACAGAGCTCTGTTAACACACCTGTGAAATGAGAACAGAATCTCTTGACTTCATTTAGGCGAGCTTCTCCAGACTCAGACCAGTCGGACCATAGGAGTGGGCCAACTGTAATTAAAAAATAGTCTGCTATAGAACTTCTTTTTAAGGAATGCAGTTTTAATGCATTGAACCACAACTTGAATCAGAAAACAGACACAAGAAGGAATTGCTAAGTGAAATGAATGTTAATAAAAAAAATTACTAGGCCTTCATTATTATTCACACATTGCAAACAAAAAAATTGTTTTAAACACACAAGCCCCATTTACTGGAGTTAGAAATAGAATAAAAAGCTCTACTTTGTACTGGATAGCAATCATATTATACCACATAACCACATCTGAATTTTCTGATACTTTAGGGGTATATCAATGTGGCTTTATTGAAGGGTAATGCCAAACAAAACAAAACAAAAAACCCTCATAAAACAAAATGGATCAACAGATACTTATTGAGCTCACTGTTTCTTTCTCAGACTGTATCTACTATGCTATGAAGTCTATCCATAGTTTGTCATTTCAGTTATTTATCTTTTATTTCTAAAAATTCATTTTGGTCCTGGCCGGTGTGTTCAGTGGTTAGAGCATCGGACCTCACACCAGTTAGTCTTGGGTTCAATTCCCGGTCAAGGGCAGGCACTTTGGTTGCAGGTTCACTCCCTGCCCCAGATCAGGGCATGTGAGGCAGACAGCCAGTCGATGTGTCTCTCTCACATCAATGTTTCCCTCTATCCTCCCTCCTTCTCTCCCTTTCACTCTCTTTGAAAAAGCAATGGAAAAAAATATCCTCTGGTGAGAATTAACCAAAAAGAAAGAAAGAAAGAAAAAAAATCCTCTCTGGTTCATTTTTAAAAAATCTTCTTTGTTATTCTTTATGATTTTTTTGTTCCCTGCACATACTTGCAAGCTAGTCTTTAACTTCTAATTAATATTATATTATAGTCATTATTATAGTCAGATCTGGACATTCCATTATCTGAAGAGTCCCTGGCCAGTGAATTCCTTCCTTTATCACCAGCTTTTTGAAACATGGTTTTTAAATATTTTATTCGAGATTTTTAGTGTTGTTCAGTGGTAGGGTCAATCTAAGTGCTTAGCCTGCCATACTGCTGGAAATAAAAGTCTAGCATATTTATTTAAAGTTGATAAAATGATGAGAGGGAAAAGTAATGGAAGTTGGCCTTTGAGACCTAGAATTGCCACTCTGTGCTGAAGGCATTTTATGAAGGCCCCAAACAGTGCATGAGGTGCCTTGATGAGAAGCCACTCACAGTGCGCTTGCCCGCCAATGTGGTGGGGCTCTATCTACTCAGCACCCACCCCCAGAGGATGTTAGTGTCCTGCAGGATCCAGCCTCCACTCTTTTCCTCCTACTCAGTCTTAATACTGTCTATGGCTTCAACCATCACATTGATGCTGGTGACCCCCAAACCTATGTATCTAGCCCTGACCCAACCCCTGAGCACCAGGCCCCCATTTCTCCTTCCATCTTGAAGTGTTTACATCTCTATGTCCACAGACACCTCAGTCTTCACATTTCCCAAGTAGAGCCAAGTGTCTTCCCTGCCAATCTTGTCTCTCTTCCAGCTTTGACAATCTGGCTAACTAGTTTCACCATGGACCTCACCTCTGAAGTTAGAAGCCCTGGAGTCATCCTGGATTCCTCTGCCAGCTCTACGTGCCATGTCCAACTGTTATCTCACTCTGTTTCTTGACCCTATGTAGGTTCCTCCTTTCTCTGCACTGCCACACCTAGCGCAGCCCCTGCTGCTGGTCTGAACCATCACCTGCCTCTTCCCTGGGCTCCCTCCTTCTGGCTTCTCCCTGCTGGGATCCATTCCTAGCATTAACACCAACCAGGATCTCATCCCAATCATGCCACATCCTGCCTCACTTCCACCTTTCTCCCCAACGCCTGTAAACGAAGCTCATCTTCCTTAGATGATATGTAAGGTTCCTCATATCTACCCCATTTCTCTCCTTTGCCCACCATTTATATTCCTCTGAATGTGCCATCTCTTCTCACTGTGTGTTTACAGTGCTGAGCAGGGGTTTTCAAATATAAGTGGGCATCAGAATCATGTGCAAGCCTCGTTAGAACACAAAATGCTGGACTTCACCCCCAGAGGTTTAAATTTGGTGAGTCAGAAATGGGCTCAAGATCTGAATTTGTAACAAGTCCCAGTGGTGGCTGCTTCTGGCAATGAATGTGAGAACCACCAGTGTAGACTGGTAATGAGTGTGAGCCCAGGAGCACTTCACTCCCTATATCATGTAACCTCTCCATGCCTCCGTTTACTTTTCCATGGGAGAGGTTCAATGAGTTAATACTCAGAAGGCACTAAACACAGTGCCTGCTTCATCATAAGTGCTCAGGAAATGTTAGCTGCCAGCATTGTTTATTATTATTTATATCACTTGAGGCCTAGTGCACCAAATTCGTGCATGGCGGGGGAGGGAGGGTTCCCTTCAGCCCAGCCTGCACCTTCTCTAATCGAGGACCCCTCGGGAGATGTCTAACTGCCTGTTTAGGACCAATCCCAGGGATCAGGCCTAAACCAGCAGTCGAAAATCCCTCTCACAATCCTGGACTGCTGGCTCCTAATCGTTCACCTGCTTGCCTGCCTGATCAACCCTAACTGCCCCTCCCCCACCTGCTGGCCTGATCACCCCTCACTGCCTCTGCGTGCCAGCCTGGTCGCCCCTAACTGCCCCCCGCTGCCGGGCAGGTGGCCCCAATTGCCCGCCCCCCTCTGCTGGCCTGGTCACTCTCAACTGCTCCCTCTCTGCCAGCTTGGTTGCCCCTAACTTCCCTCCCTGATGGCCTGGTCATGCCACGCAGCCTGCTGTTTAGTCGTTTGGTCATCCCTCACTAACCCTCCTGCCGGCCTGGTCATAGGCAGCCATCTTGTGAGGGCATGAGGGTTAATTTGCATATCACCTCTTTATTATATAGGATTATTCACATTCTTGATGATAGATGTCTACCCCCTCACTCTTTTCTGCTCACAATCTTCTACTTTCTTTCAAGAAACAATTTCTTTTCTGAGGCAGTAAAACACTCTTCCTCGCCACCTCATTTGGCCACCCTGCTCTCTTCGTCCTCTCCTATTCACACACTCCAGTGTGTGCACCCTGCCCAAGGTGCTCCCCTCCTTACCTGGAGTGATCTCCTCCACGGTGCACTCTCCATGGCTGTCTGGTACATCACAGGGACTCCAAAATGTTAACTAAATGACTGACTGGGCTTCTATCATAGAATTGAATATTGTATTGAAAATATAGTAAACTGTGCCAATCTTTGCCCAGAATGCTAAGAAAAGGTAGAGGGAAAAAAATTATGTGAACGTTTGAGAATGTTGTACTCAGGATAGTGGGATTACGCTTCAGGAGCATGGGCCTGTCTTCTTGGGAACATCTGAGAGCACATCACTTAAGATAATCTTAACTATAGGGAGTTGCTACCTATAGTTAAGATTATCTTAAGTGGACATAAGTGATGAGGATACTCTTTACTGTTATAATAGAATGCTGGAGAAAGCATGGCACCAGGGTTGTTTATCCAGTGAGTCAATGATATCATCAGAGACCCAGGTTTTTTGGTTTTTTTTCCTTTCTCTGCCCTTTCCTTATCCTCCCCTCTCATGGTCACAGTGTGGCTGCAGAAGGTCACAATATGGCTATAGAAAATAAAGTGTGGCTGAACAAGGAGAGGTTCCTGCATCTTCCTTTTTAAGAGTAAGGAAAACATTTCTAGGAAATTCCTCCCTCCCCTGCCAGCAGGCCCCTCTTCATGTCTCAGTGACTAGAGGTCGGTCAGAGCCCACCTCCAACCTACCCCCTTGCAAAGGGCCTGCATTTGCTTTCACTGGATGAGGTCCCTGAGCTGGGCATATGGTGGCACCCTGAGTGTGAACACAATGGTGTTCTGTTAGAAAAGAGGAAGGGAGAAATGGATGTTGTGGAGGTGAGCAACAGTGTCAGCCTCAAAACTTGACCCACACCCCAGGTGCAAGTTTATTCAAGCAGTCACAGGAATGAAAATTAAATGACTTTAGGAGTCTTTTTTACCTTGAGAATCTAAAAGGAATTACTTGAAGTGAAAATGAGAAGATTTTTCCTCTGTCTGTCCCTGCAGGTCCTGCTCTGACCACAGCTGCCCTTCAGGACACTGGCTCTGAGCCACGGCTGGGCCATCAGGCTGCTTGTCAAGGGTGGGGCTCTGGCAACTTGTGCTGTTCCTCATGAGTTCAGCCTGGGCCTCCACCTGGCATCCAGCACGGCCACGTCTCAGGTGAGAGCTACAGAAAGAACCCTGGGGCAGCTGGAACCCAGGACCTGGGATTCAGAGGGAGAACAGGAGAGATCAGTTCAGGTGTGCCCCCTCCGCACTCCCAGGGGTGTAACTGGACAGGAGGCTTGTTTATGGTAAGAATTGGAGGCTCCTAGAGTCAGGTAGAGTGGGAGCCGCCCCCTTCAAGAAGGCTGGGCCAAATAAGCAAATATTCTGAATGACACAGAAAACAGTTTCTCGGTAGGCATCTCTGGTTTTCTGTAGCCTTATTAAAAACTGTTAGTGAACGTACCAAAATGGATTATGTGTTTTCTGCTTGTCAGGTTCGTGGAGAGCTGTGGAATAGGCTCGTCATCCCTCCAGGGTCTGGCTGTCTGAACAGAAAAAGAAAGCTGGTAAGAAACTTCCACCAAGGGTAGTGGATAATGATCATGGACAGCAGTGGGTATCCACAGTGGCCAAGAAGTTTGGGTTCCATGCGAGGAGCAGTGGTGACAGCTTCTAGAAATTATCTACTAGCCTGGCATTTTAAAGTTTGCCCAGATCTTCTGGACACACATATCAGGAGCACTAAGATGAAATATGTGGGAGCCTGAGTCTGAGGCAGTACAGTGGGATTTAGTTATGAGTGACTTCTAGGGTGGGGCAGGGGGCAAAGTAACACTAATTTGGCCATTATATGTGTTGTTATATTTTATGTGCCTCTCTTAAATTTTCAATCAAATTGTCAACTCCTTGAGGGCAGTAATATTTCATTTCTCTTATATTCTTCACAAGGTCAATACTCAGTAATTATTTATTGGTTGATTTTTCGGTGTATACATAAACAATAAAACTTTATCAGTCAAGGGCCTAGAATTTTCATTCATTTGGGGCAGAGTTGTCATCAGTAGCTATTGAGCACCTCCTGAGATGAACAGCGTCAGATACCTTAGCCACTTGAACTGGCCCTAGTGTGTTCATTTCTGAGGGCTGTCAAAACAAAATACCACAAGCAGCATGATTGAAAACAACTGAATGTACAGTCTCACAGATCTGGAGGAGAGACTCCCAAGTCAAGATGTTGGCAGGACCCTTGCTCCCTCTCCAACCTGTGGGGAACCCTTCCCTGTCTTCTAGCTCCTGGTGGTTTGTGCCAGTCTTTAGTGTTTCTTGGCTTGCGGCTGCAGAATACATGCTCTGCCTTCACTGTCACATGGTGTTCTCCCTACCTGTCTCTATTTTCACATGACTGCCTTCTTATAAGGACACCAGTCATATGACCTCATCTTAACTCAAGACATCTACAATGACCCTATGGATAAATAAGATCCCATTCTGAGGTACTGGATGTTAGGACTTCAACTTGTCTTCATTTGGAAATAACAATTCATCCCTGAACATGAAGTGAGCTCATTCACGGGGCCAAGACCAGAACACACAAAGGGCTAGGAGTGAACATGAACCATGTCTCCGGTGCTGATGGGAAGGGGCAGGGAGAAGAAGCAGCAGGGGCACATGTCCAGCTCTCTCGTCACTCTCTGGGGAACTGTGTTGGGTTGGGGCCCAGTGGACACACCGTGCTACTGTCTGTGCCCCAGAGGAGGAATTTCATGCTCCTACTGCTCTGCCCTTTCATAGGATAAGTTGGGAAGAGGCCTCAGAGGCTGGGAACACACAGACCATTTGGGTTCCAGGTAACCTTAACTTTAGAGGGAAGTGGAGGAGCCCACCTCATCCTGTGGAAAGTTGCACCCTTTTGCCCTAGGAGAGGAGGAGCTACTGGGCCCAGCCAGCTCATTGCCAGGCTCTCAGAGAGTTCTAGATATCAGCTATTGAACAACCTGCTTGTCTCTGAGCCTAGTGAAACCTGGACTTCATGCTGCCAACTTTCTGCCTCCCCAGTTTGAGATCCCTTAGTGCAAAAGTTGTAAACCAGAGGCCCACAGGCCACTTGCAGCTCATAGATGTGTTTTGGCTACAGTGGCTGGTGTTCAAAATGTTTTTATATAATTTTTTAAATAATCAGTATATTTACATAGTTCAAAAATCAAATCAGTATGGAGAGATATCTAGTGAAAACTTATCCGGGCCTCTATCTGCCTGTCCAGTCCCCTCCCCGGTTACCACTTTTATTACCTTCTTATACATTCTTCTAGAGTTTCTTATTGCAACTACAAGTCAGTACAAATTACATTCTGCCTCCATTACTTTCTTTCTCACATAATTGTAGTACACTATATGTTTTTTCTACCTTGTTTTTATCACTTATCTTGGCACTCTTTCCCTATCAATATGCTGAGAGCTTTTCACTCTTTTTTACAGGGGTGTATACATCGTGTGGATGCACCATCATTTATTTGACCAAAATTCTTCTCATGGACAAAGGTTGTTTTCAGTCATTCACTGTTTATTACAATGATTACAATGATCAAAAAGACTGGAAACACGAGGTTCTAAGAACTGTAGGTTGACCAGGTTTGGATTGTTAGGTGTTTCTCAGGGTCCCTAACATTAGGTCTGGCCTGCTCCCGTTCGGCATGTTCCCCACCACCTCTTCCTCCCTCTTTGCTTTGAGGCTGAGTGTTGACTGCATTGAGCATCCTGATTGATTGTGCTCTTTTTCTTATGGTAGATTCAGAGGGAAGGGAAATCGCTCTTGTATCCATGCTCTTTCAAATAGAAAATGAAAGCCAAGGAGGCTGTCTTTTTCAAGAAGAAAAGGAGAAGACAGATTCCTTTGTGGATGTGATTTTGCTTCTTCTTATGTTCATCTGTGTTACTTGTTTGGGCACTTGATTGTGCAGCCCGGCCTTGTTACGTCCACGCTTTTCTCTCACCTCCAAGCAGAGCAGCTGCTCGGAGACCAGCAATAACAATGAACAAGACAGTCAAATGCATCATTCTAACACATGTACTATCTCACCAGAACCCCACGAGGATGTGGACGTAATATTCCTGTTTCCATTTCATAGACAAGGAAATAGTAATAAAGTGAAGTCACTTGATCAAGATTCACAACTTGTACATGTCAGAATTAGTATCTGAAACCAAGAACTTCTGGCTCTAGAACCTGCTGTTTTAGCCAATATATTATGCTGCCTCTAAACTCTTTTTTTTTTTTTAAAGGTTGTGGCTAACAGTTATACTTCTCGCCTTTTCAGTTTGTTGTCAGTGGTGGCATGATGATGACAGTCATGACAAAGATAAGAGAACAACTCTGAAAGTAGGCAAGAGGTGACATGCGGCAGGAAGGCATACTAGTATAATGAGAAAGCATTGTTGTTCTAACAGAGGCCAGGCTCAGCCTTTACATCTGTCACACTGGATAGAGTGGAATCGGCTCCATTGCCCCCTTTGCTCTTTCAGTGTTTAAACATTTACGGAGCAACTTCTGAATGCAAGGCACTGTGCCAGGTGGGAGATATGATGAATGGGCCACATCCTAGTCCTCAGAGCTAGGACGTGTCAACAGACACTGCAGTGCCACCTGGTGAGTGTGGCATTGGAGTGACATGGATGTGTCAGGCTGGGTCCTGAATGTGAAAAAGGAAATAAATTCACTGTAGGGTGACAAGGTGGGTAGTTTGTAGTTGTCTTGGGTCTTCATCTCTGCTGGATGGAGGAAGGAAGCGAGGCCCGGAAGTGGGGGCTGTGAGCCAAGGGGTTGAGCCATCTTTCTGCCCACAGCCCAGGGTGAAGGTGACAACGGCTGCACCTCTGGAGCTGTGGGCTCTTTGGCAATGGGTTGAAGGTGGGCTGAAGGAAATGGCCTCTCCCCTTTCCTGCATCCCATCTCAGCTTTTCTCATTCCTGGGCATGGGTTTAACACCCGAGCTGCGCTGCCTCTCACCCTGCGAGTTAGTATTCTGGCACTTACCCTGGGAGTTAGTATTCTGCTGGAGGGCAAACCCCTGTCCTCGGATGAAGGACGGCTAAATCCTGCCAGGGAAGAGAGGGAGGCAGGGGGCAGGAGGACACAGTTCACAGGTCACCATATTCGATCTTTGATATCACACTTCAGCAGAAGGATCATAGGCCAGGGCTTCCTGTCACAGGGAGGGAGGATCCTTGCTTGTCTTTTTATTTGTTGCCTTTCTTCTTTCTTTTCCTCTAGGTTTGCATCCACAGTATCTATCATTTTTGTGGTTATCTTAGAACAACTGGGGGTTTTGCTTTTGACTTATTCTTTCTCTGAGTGTGACACTAACCACAGCAGCCTCCAGGCAAAGGGTGTAGGGCAAGGCCAGCTGCTCTTCCTTCAGATACTGTGGTCTTTGGTGCAGCTGATGCTAGTGGTGAAATTATACAAAACAAAGGTGTTGAAACTCAGTCCAAGTGACTGTTGGGGACCTGCTGCTTGTGCTTCTAGGGATGAATAATGGAAACTCATTTTTTTTTTCTGGTTAAAAAGGAGATTTCAGAGTCCTGATGGAACACAGACAACAGGCACTGCAGGCACAGCCCGTGTGCTTCTCTGTGCTGGCAGCTGTGTGGACATGCAAAAGCAGCACCCACATTCGTTGTCCTCAGGGACCTATTGACAAAAAGAGGAGCAAAATGTACAGTTGACCTACCCTCTTGGGCCCGCTTCCTCATTTGAGAAATGAAAGAAGTTGGGCTTTACAAGCGTTCCTCCCGGGGTCAGAGCTGCCCCGAGAGCAGTGCTTCACAAACGCTCTGTGTACACATGAACCACCTGGGCATCTTGTTAACATGCACATTCCAGCCCAGAAGGTCTGTCCAAGGCTTGCGACTCTGCACACCCAACAGACTCCAGGTACTGAGGCTGGTGCAAGGCTCCCAGAGCTTTGAGTATGGCGGCTCTGGGGGCATTTGGAAAATCTGTGGGTGGTTTAGAGTTGCCACAACAACAGGGTGATGCCCCTGGCATTACTGGGTGGGGGCTAGGCATGCTAGTCATGATTCTGTGTGGGAATGTCATTAGTGAATTGTCACCCACTGTACCAAACTCAGCCCACTGCACATACTAGTATACTGTAAATCCGTAATTACTTCTCACATAGTAATACTGAGAGGTTTTTAAAGAAGTTATGCCAAAAGCCCAGTAATCTAGGAGACCATTGTTCTGGGAAGAGAAGCCTAAATGGTGTAAAGACACAGCCTTGACAGGACTGGATAATGTCCCCATTGTGGGCGTCCTGTCGAGATCGGAGTGTTTCCACACACTCTGAGCTGGAAAGCCTGTCCATGCAGCATGCAGTCGCTGCAGAAGCAGGGACATCACTGCGAATTTGCAACAGGAGACTCCGTCTGCCAGACAGGGACCTAGGACAACACATTCCTAAATTAGCAGAAGCGCAGGAATATCAGCAGCTCAGTGAACTTCTGTAGAGAAGCCATTGTTAAGATAGTTTGTATTCTAATTTATATAATATACTTATATTTGTAGTGAAATAATAAAAAATCTCTTGGAAAAAACAGATAGTGCAGTGATTTACTTGAGGGTTGCCTTTGTTTTTCATTCTTACTCTGATAGTCTCCTTAGAGGTCTACCAAACAACTTTTTCCAATCCATCCTCCTTTCCCCACTGCCTAAACAAAAAGGATATGGTTTCCAGGGCTTTTTTTTTTTAATTATCTACTGAGGATAGTTTTTCCATTGGTTTTCAAGCAGAGTGGAGGGATGGGAAGAGAGAGAAACATCAATGTGAGAGGGACACATTGATTGGTTGCCTCCCACTTGCACCTGATGGGACCAGGGATCAAACCCAAAACTAAGATAACATGCCCTTGACCAGAAGTAAACCCTTCAGTCCTTGGGCTGATGTTCTAACCATTGACCAACTGGCCAGGGCTCCAAGGCTTTTTAATGCCAAAAGCAGAATGTGTGCCCCCACTCCGTGGATGGGATTTCCAGATTACACACATGTTTTCCATGATGCTCTATCATCCCCTATCCCATGTCTCTGCATAATAAATAACTACACCTAGCTCATACAAAAGGTTAATATACTTTCTTGTTTTCTCTACTTCTACATTTGTAATTTTATTCTGCACGTTACCTCTACTTCAGGGAAGGTTATTACCTTCTTCCTGTTATCAGATTCAGACAGGATAGTGGGTTTGCTATTTCTCATCCTAGCATTTTTATTCTGCTGTCCTCTGCTCTTTTATTTTCTTGTAGCCTTTATGAGCAGTTAAATCTAATCTTATCCATTATAAGTAGGTGTAAGCGTTGACTTCTTCATTATGCGTTCCTGTGCAGTCGTGTGTGAGCACTTACATATTGAAATACTTATTATTTTATTATAAATTGAATTCCTTTTTTTCTTCTTTATATTATAGTTAGAGCTAGGTTTTGCATATGGGTTGACTGATTTATCTAGAAGTTTCATTTCAGGTGGCAAAGAGAACATTTCTAAACATTCGTTATAAAAAAATGGTGCATTGATTGAAGAGGGCAGAGCATCACTGGATTACATGATGTCTCTGACCTTCTTTGTGCAACATTTAAAAACAATAGATGACGGTGTGATTTGTGACCATCTTGAGAATAACCCTAGACAAGAAAGCAATCAGTGAACGTTGGTATTACCTGTAATTTCTGCTTGGATGAGATACTATGAGTCCTCAAAGCTTAAAATAGTGTCTCTCCCCAGGTTGGACTTTAGAAACTAGGAAATTTAAACACACATCCATGCAAGCCTTTGCACACACACACACACACTCCTCACACCTTGATCCCATTCAGAATCATTTCAAACTGAATGTCTGGGATGAGGCCTAGGCATCTGGAGTTAGAAGACTCCCCAGATGACTCCGATGCTCTGTGAGGTTGAGAATCACTGCCTGTAGTGGGGCGAATGGTAAAAAGATAGGTCCTGTCCCAGCCACCAAAAGCTGTGACTGTGACCCTCTCAAAAAAAGGCTCCGTGCAGGTGTGATTCAGCTATAGGTCTCCAGCTGAGATCATCCTGGATTATCCCCTGGCCCTACCTTCAGTCAGTGTCCTTTCAAGAGGCCCACATAGGAGAGACACAGAGAGAAAGAAGTTCAGGTGGAAACAGAGGCACAGGTTGGAGTTCCAGAGCTACAAGCGTGGCAGAAGTAAGGAATGACTTGCTGCCAGAGCCTTCTGAGGGGGCACAGCTGGCCTAAATGTGGAAGGATACATTTCTGTTGTCCTAAGACACCTGGTTTTGGTAATTTGTTGCAGCAGCCCTAGGAAACTAATACTCTGTCTAAAGGGTGGATAAAAATTTGGTGAGATGGAAGGGATATAGGAGCTTTTCAGATGGGTAAGCAAAACAAGTGAGAGTGAGAAGGCCTGGCTGAGGAAGAATGGGGGCAGCACACCTAGAAGAGAGAGTGCCTATACGAGGAGAGGGAGCTATTGGTATGGGGCCCATCAGAGAATCCTGGTGTGGAAAGATGCCTTCCTCTGTGCCCTGTCCTGTCCTCTTCAGGGAATAGTGTTTGCTTTTGTCCCACCACAAAAGGCCCAAGAAGCCGGGATAGTAGGTTTGCACTTCATTCCACAAGGGTGGGAGCCACTGAAGGGTGTGAGGAGGAGCAGCGTGGCGAGGTTGTAGGGAGGCCCGCCCGGCCAGGGTCACATGTCTGAACACTTGGAGTCTGCAGCCTTCCTGCTCTCCACCTCTCCCCACACCAGCGGCCCCATCTTGTGTGGTGGCTTCATGAGTGTGAGCAAAGCCATTTGTTTCCAGCTGGAGGTCCAGGGGAAAGTGCTGACTGATTGGGTGGATCTACCCTGTCTTGGGAGTTGATCCCTTCTGCAGATCCTACTGGAAGTCCAGAGGAGCCATCCATCCTCACCCAGTGCGTTGGAATGAGAGCAGCCAGCCTGGAAGCACGCACAGTGCCAACTGGACTTCCTTAATAACCATCCAGTTACCTGTGGAGGCACCTCGCAGGCACTGCCTGCTTTCTGTAAGCGTAAGCAAGGGAAACTTTCATTAACAATGATGCCTGTGGAAGCAGAATCCTCCCTGACTTGTCGGGCTGGCACGGAGGAGTGAGAGGGTGCAAGTGCTTGTACACAGACTCACTTATCACATTACAGGCCTTGTTTGCTGGTCTCACTCAGAAAGGACCAGCAGTGTGGGAGCAGAGAAGTCACCCTAAGTCTGGTTGCCTGAGGGTGGAGAGATAGATACTGCCTGTAAGAACCATCTAGGGACTGCAGCACACTGAGCTGGGGTGGGGGTGGGGTCCAGACTGGACGCAGATTGAGGAGGAAACAGAGGGGAGCTCCAACCCATAGTTATTCTGTTAGTTGTGTGGGGATTTAACATTACCCATTGTCCCAGAAATGAACAAAGGGCATAGGAACACCTTCATTTTATTTTCTGGGAATGACTTTCTGGGAGCACTGTGACACTGCTAGGTGTGTTTGAATGTTAAAGGAGATGCTGCAGGATGCTAGGTGTGGGTCAGAAGGGAGCTGTGGGCCTCAAGGAGTAATTTGGGGATCCCCTAGATTGGTCGCCCTGATGGAGGTCATTCTGGCCATCTTTTTGCCTCCAGGAATCCCAGCACCCGTCCCTGACCACTGTGGGTTGTGATGGAGGAGGGCACCTCAGGTGAAAGGTGGGCTGAAGTTAGGGACAGAGATGGAGTCTCATGAGCTGCCCCTCCCAAGACCTTCATCTCACTGGGACCCTACAGCAGAGGACAGTGACCAAGTGTCCAGTTGAGCAGTAGAGTATTCTGAATGCAAACACAGTTTCCATCATCCATCTCTCCTCCTACTTCTAAGAAAACTAGGGTACTTTCTCAGGGTGGGTGGAGGGGTGGATAAATCTGACACAACCCACAAGCTGCACTGTGGGGAGAAACAGTGGACTCCAGACAGCGAGCTCAGTTGCAGAAGCCCAGCTGTGGTGAGAGGCCAGGCTGGCTGCTTTCCCACACGTGGCTTCCGCCCAGAGAAAGAACGTTTAGAGACCAGCCACAGATCTGCACAAGAGTGCTGAATACTGCATGGCTCACCCCAGGAAAGCGCTGGGGTGCTGCTGGGAACAAGACAGACAGGCCCTGGCCTCAGGGAGTGTTAACTCATTACCTGTGTGCTTACTGATTCCAATGGGCATACATGCCCGGAGGGCTTCCAAGGCTTTTGCCTGGACTGGCCTCCTCTGTCTCCTCACTGTCCAGTTCTAGTGATCCTGCAGGGCCAGTATATATGCTCCATCCTCTAAGGCAAGCATGTCAAACTCAAAGGCGAACACAGGCCAAATAAACAAGGTTTAAGTTTATGTGGGCTGCACAAAAACAAACGCTTCAATTTTCATAGAAATGTAGGTTTATTTCTATAGAGACATGCTGAATACAAAGGGCTGAAATAAAAGAGTAATCATTAACATAAAATAATAGAACATTTTAATAAAAATTAATATTTTTTTCTTGAACATTCACCTACCAGACACTGAGTAACTGCACAAATTGATAAGCGTAAGGCAAATAAGCCTATTTTTCCTGTTCTCTGAAAGTGAAATATTTCCTGTTGCACACACCAAATAAGTCAGTGCAAGACTAATGTCGTGGCAATCGGCTGCTAAAATATTCACTGTTAGTATTAGTGGAGAGAAGTGGTGTGCCTGTGCGTAAGGCACGTAAGGGAAATGAATGCAACATGATTATAGTAATTAGTTATGAGCGAACATTATAGTTTGTTATTAATAATTATATATAACAGGATATTGTAAAAATTAAATTATGAAACTTTTATTAAAACATTTCTTACATACAATGTTATATTGGCTGGGCCGCAAAAATATTCATTGTGGGCCGCATGCGGCCCATGGGCCACAAGTTTGACACACTTGTTCTAAGGTATCACCCAAATCATTGTCCTTAAGCATTTGTGAAAATTTTCTTGAAAACACATTTTATTGTATAAGATAGTGGTTGGCAAACTGCGGCTCGTGAGCCACATGGGGCTCTTTGGCCCCTTGAGTGTGGCTCTTCCACAAAATACCACGTGCGGGCGCACACGTACAGTATGATTGAAACTTCGTGGTCCATACGCAGAAGTCATTTTTCGTCTCTCAAAAGAAATTTCAATTGTACTGTTGATATTTGGCTCTGTTGACTAATGAGTTTGCCCACCACTGGTATAAGCAATATATGTTTATTGTAAAAAAAAAAAAAAATCAGAGAATGTGACAAACAGTAAAGAATAAACATGCCCTAGCTGGTTTGCCTCAGGGGATAGAGCATAGGCCTGCAGACAGAAGGGTCCAGGGTTTGATTCTGGTCAAGGGCACATGCTGGGGTTGTGGGATCAATTCCCAATAGGGGGTGTGCAGGAGGCAGTGGATCAGTGATTCTCTCTCATCGTCGATGTTTCTATCTCTCTCTCCCTCTCCCTTCCTCTGAAATCTTATCTAATAAAAAAAGAAACATGTAAATTGACCGTACTTCTACTATGCCCACAAGCCACTCCCACCAGCCAATCAGGAGCAAGTACGCAAATTAACCCAACAAAAAATGGTGGCAGCCATGGAGCTGAAGAGAGCAGGAGGCTTGGGTTGCTCCCAGCAATGGAGGAAGCCAAGCTTCCTGCCTGCCCTGGCTGGTCCTGGCCTTCGCTCAAGGCTACAAAGTTTCAATTATAGAAGATAAATAAATCCCAGACACCAGGGCCTTCACTTGGGTCCCTGAGGGTAGTGGCCGGCCTGCAAACCACAACAGGCCCCTCACCCAGGCCACCCCACACCCCAAGGGAACTCCCACCTTGATCTGGGACACCCTTCAGGGCAAACCAGCCAGCCCTCACCAGTGCACCAGGCTTCCATCCTATCTAATAAAAGAGTAATATGCAAATTGACCATTACTCCAACACACAAGATGGCTGCCCCCATGTGGTCAAAGATGGCTGCCCCCATGTGGACACAAGATGGCCACCACAAGATGACCAGCAGGGGAAGGCAGTTGGGAGGGACCAGGCCTGCAAGAGTGGGCAGTTGGGGGTGATCAAGCCTGAAGGGGAGGGCAGTTAGGGATGACCAGGCTGGCAGAGGAGGGAAGTTTGAGGTGACTGGGCCTGCAGGGAAGGGCATTTGGGGGGGAGGGGGACCCAGGCCTTCAGGGGAGAGCAGTTGGAGTGACCAGGCCTGCAGGGGAGGGCAGTTGGGGGGGGACCAGGCCTCAGGGGATGGCAGTTATGGATGACCATGCCTTCAGGGGAGGGCAGTTAGGGGCAATCAGGCTAGTGGGGGAGTGGTTAGAGGTGAGCAGGCTGGTAGGCAGAAGCGGTTAGGGGCAATCAGGAAGGCAGGCAGGCCAGCGGTTGGGAGCCAGCCGTCCTGGATTGTGAGAGGGATGTCTGACTGCCTGTTTAGGCCAGATCCTACCAGGGCAGTCGGATATCCCTTGAGGGGTCCTAGATTGGAGAGGTTGTAGTCTGGGCTGAGGGACACACCCTCAGTCAATAATAATAATAAAAAAAAAGTCATTAAAAGAAGAGAATAAACAGAGATAACCATTGTTAACATTGAGGCCTGTTTTCTTCTCATTCTTTTTCAATGTACATTCACACACATATACTTTTATCATTGCCTTTCCTCATTTTGCTTTACATTTTCTTTTGTCACATATACCTACCTTCTTCTTTTTAAACTTATTTTTATTGTGAACACCATTACAAATGTACCCCATTTCCCACCCCCCCCCCCCCTTTGTGCCCCTCCACCCAGCCCCCACACCCTAGGCCGTCACTGTGAGTGTTTGAGGGCACAGACAATGTCTCACTACATTTTACCCCTGTTACTAATACAGCATCTTGCACTAGGAGTCTCTGCAAATGTTAGCCAAGGAGAGCCACTCTGAATCTGTTTGGCTTTGGAACTCAGCACATAATTATTTTAAGGAAACAGAAGCAAATTTGCTGTCCTGGCCATTGATGCTTGTTTAAAATGTGTGTGCATTCCTGAGCACCAGTGTCTGCTGGCCAGTCTACTGGGTGGCTGGGGAAGGGACTGGGAATGCACAGTGACTCAATACGTGGCTGAGACACACACAGAGGGGTGATTAATTGTGCTCTGCACCCTGCAGGGACTGTGTTGAAAAGCAGCCCCACCCTGCTATTCCACTGAGGCTCTTTTCTTACTTTAGAAAAGTAAATTACCGTTAATTCTGGCAAATCTTTCTTTATCTTTTCTGATAAAAAAAAATAGTGTTGGCGTTTCACCTGGGGAGGAGTGGGTGAGATTTTCTTCTCTGACAAATCAGTTTCGGCTCTAAAATACTCTTTGCTTAGATTAGAATTCAAGAGGCTCTTGGACTAGGATTGGAAATGGAAATAGCACAGGTTCTTTTCCAAAAAGCTCGGTGTTGAAGGTTGAGACTGTCAGGAGGAGCATTCACTCAGCAGACCACAGGTGAGAGCAGAGTGGAGCCCATGAGAGGGTATCAGCAGAGGAAAAGCAGTAGAAGCTGTTCTCTGAGCATCAGGACTCCTCAGGCACAGGTGGAAACACAAGAGGCTGGTGCATAGATGGCAGCAGACAGTAAAGGCAGATATAAAGGAGACAAGCCCGTGTGCCTTCTGAGCTTTTTAGTTGACTGTGATGGGATGTTTATGATTTAGATGTCTTTCTTTCTTTAAAGAAGATGTGGCATAGCAGAAACTGTTTCTAAAGTTAAATATCTTGGAAGGAACTCCAAGATCAAGGAAAAAGTCTGCAAGATTTTGCTTTTGATGAAAAACATCTAAAACCAAGTAAAATCAAAGAGAAGTCATAAACAAACAAATCATTGAGAAATCTTAGCTGGAGCCTCTTTTGGAGGCGAAGAATGGAGAGGAGAGAGGAAGCACTCAGAGCTCATCCTTTGATTGCCTTCTGCACACACTGAGGCTCTCTCCGTGCACTCACTGGGGTTCTCTCCGTGCACTCACTGGGGAAAAGAAATGAGACCCAGTGGTCTGGTGGTTGACACAGTGCAGAAGATGTGAGCACCCTGAGGCGAGGCCAAGTGACTTGCCCCAAGCCAGGACTTTAGTGGTATTGAGGGAATGTGCTTTAAATATATATATATATATATATATATATATATATATATATATATATATATATATGTGTGTGTGTGTGTGTGTATGTGTATATATGTGTGTGTGTGTGTGTGTGTGTGTGTGTATATATATATATATGTGTATATATATATATATATATATATATATATATATATATATATATATATAGTTTTCTTTCTGCAACTCTGCATGCCTGTAGGAGATAAAGGGTTTTAGTGGAAAGAATATAGGTTTGGAATGCACTTGATTTGAATCCTGGCTGTTTTGGAGCAAGTTTTTAATATTTTTTTACAACCTCAGTTTACTCATCTGTGCAAAATTCAGGCTGCCCCTAACCTGCCCCAGGACTACCCACACCTCCTCAAGCTTGAACTTCAGCACTTCAGCTGTTTAAAGCTCTCCTCACACTCTCACTCACTGGCTCATTTGTTCATGCAGGGCCTGTCCTGTGTGCTAGGAACTCAGCAGGGAACCAAAGTGCCAAAGCCTCGGCCTCACTGAGCTCCTGGTCCAGACCAGGCTGTGCAGGAGGAGTATAATGTGAGCCACGCATGTAATTTTCTAGTAGCCACATCAGAAGAAGTAAATAGGCAAAGTTAACTTTAATATTCTGTTTAACTTAATATACCCCAAATATTATCATTTCAGCATAGTCTCCATCTACAAATTTATTAAGAAGATATTTTACATTTTTAAATTAAAGTATAATTAACATACAAATTACATTAATTCCAGGTGTACAGCATCATGATTCAATAGTTGTATATGTACTGTGAAATGATCACACTGTAAGTCTAGTTAACATCTATTTCCATACATACTTAACAGAATTTTTTTTTCTTGTGGTGAGAACTTTTAAGATCCACTTTCTTAAGCATATATACAGTACAGTGCTATTGACTAGAGTCACCATGCTGTACATTACACCCCCAGGACTTACTTATTTTATAACCAGGAGTTTGTACCTTTGGACCACCTGTGGCAACACCAATCTGTTGAGCTTGTTTTTGTGTTTGTTTGGATGCCACATATAAGTGAGATCGTATGGTATTTGTCTTTCACTGTCTGACTTACTTCACTGAGCACAGTGTCCTCAGGACCCATCCCTGTTGTGGTGCATTCCTTGTGTTGGAAGTAGGTTATTCTCCTAGCAGGTCTCAGTTTGGACTGGCCACATTGTGAGGGCTCAGAGCTTGTGTGGCTTGTGGCTGCTGTATTGGACAGTGCAGTTCTAGAGCTCAGGGGTGAGATTCTGCCATTCACTCCTGTGAGTACAGCTGGGAGAGCAACAGGCCCTGACGAGGGAGAGTGCTGCCTCCCGCCAATAGGCCTCTCCCAAGGTCCCCAGTCCACCCTGCCAGAGCACGCAGATTTCACACAGAAAGGAGAATGCCACACCACAGAGTCCTAGTCTCTGGGTTGAGATGAGAGAATGACGTTGAGCTGTCCTCTCTGTAATAATAACAATAACTACAACAACATAGTATGTGTTGAGTGCTAGATATGGGGGCCAGGCCCTGTGCTAAGCACTTCATTATCTTTACTGCACCTTTATAAGAGAGTTACTATTATTTTAAAGACTCCACCAAAAAACTATTAGAACTAAATAATAAATTCAGTAAAGTAGTAGGATACAAAATAAATATTCAGAAACCAGTTGCATTTTTATACACCAACTAGTGGCCCAGTGCATGAGATTCATGCATGGGGAGGGGGTGTCCCTTAACCCGGCCTGCACCCTCTCCAATCTGGGACCCCTCAGGGCAGTTGGACATCTTTCTCACAATCCGGGACCGCTGGCTCCTAACCACTCACCTGCCTGCCTGATAGCTCCTAACCACTCTACCTGCTGGCCTGATTGCCCCCAACTGCCCCCCCTTCTGATCTGATCATCCCAACTGCCTCCCTTCTGGTCTGATCACCCCCAATTGCCCCCTCCTGCTGGCCTAATCACCCCCAACTACCCCCCCGACAGTCTGCTTGCCCCCAACTGCCACCCCTGCCAGCCTGATTGCCCCCAACTGTCCCCCCTGCCAGCTTGCTCACCCCCAACTGCCTTCCCCCAGCCTGTTTGCCCCCAACTGCCCCCCTGTTGGCCTGATCACCCCAACTGCCCCCAACTGCCCCCTCTGCTGGCCTGATTGCCCCCAACTGCTTCCCCCTGCCAGTCTGCTCACCCCTAACTGCCTTGTCCCCACCACCATGGCTTTGTCCAGAAGGACATCTGGAAGGTCTCCTGGAAGGTCTCCCAGTCTAATTAGCATATTACCCTTTTATTAGTATAGATATGAATTATCAGAAAAGGAAACTAAGAAAACAATCCCATTTACAATTTATACCTTGGAATAAATTTAACGAAGGAGGTAAAAGACCTGTACTCAGAAAACTATGAGATGTTGAATAAAGAAACTGAAGATACAAATAAATGGAAGCATATACCAGGTTCATGGATAGGAAGGATTAACATCATTAAAATATCCATACTGCCCTAAGCAATCTATAGATTGAATGCAATTCTTATAAAAATATCAATGGTATTGTCACAGAATTAGAACAATTAGATCCAAAATTTTATATGGAACCACAAAAGACCTCAAATAGCCATTATAACCCTGAGAAAAAAGAATGAAGTTGAAGGTATCATACCATTTGATATCAAATGATATTACAAGGCCATAATAATCCAAACAGTGTGATATTGGCATAAAAATAGACATATAAAACAAAATAGAGATCCCAGAAATTAACCCATGCCTATATGGTCAATTAATATTTGACAGAGGAGGCAAGAACATACAATGGGGTAAAGATATTCTATTCAATAAATGTGTTGGGAATATTGAACAGATACTTGCAAAAAGAAAAAGAAAAAAGAAAAAAAAAGAAACCAGACCACCGACTTACACCATATACAAAAATAAACTCAAAATGGATTAAAAACTTAAATGTAATACTCAAAACCATAAACTTCTAGAAGAAAATATAGATGGTAAAATCTCTGACATTTAACAATATTTTTTCTGATATATCTTGTTGGGCAAGGGAAACAAAATAAACAATAAACAAATGGGACTACATCAAACTAAAGACTTTTTGCACAGCAAGGGAAACAACAACAAAATGAAAACACAACTTAATGAATGGGAGAACATATTCACCAATGATGCATCTGATAAGGGGTTAATATACAAAATTTATAAAGAACTCATACAACTCAACAACCCCCCCCAAAAAAAACACACACACACAAAACACACACACACACCACACACACACACACACACACACAATCCAATTAAAAAGTTGGCAAAGGACCTTAATAGACACTTCCCTGAAGAGGACATGCAGATAGCCAATAGACATATGAAAAGTTCTCAATATTACTAATTACAGAGAAATGCAAATTAAAACCACAATGATTTATCACCTCACACCTGTCAGAATGGCTACCATCAATAAATCAACAAATAAGTGCTGGTGAGGATGTGGAGAAAAAGGACCCTAGTACACTGCTGGTGGGAATACAGATTGTTGCAACCACTGTGAAAAACAGTATGGAGGGTCCTCAAAAATTTTAAAATGGAACTGCCTTATAACTCATAGATTCCACCTTTGGGTACATACCTAAAGAAACCCAAAACATTAATTCAAAAGAATATATGCATCCATATTGTTCATTGCAGCATTATTTACAATAGTGAAGATATGGAAGCAACCTAAGTTTCCATCAATAAACAAGTGGATAAAAAAAGTGGTTGTACATATATACATTGGTCATAAAAAAGAATGAAATCTTACCATTTGTGACAGCATGGGTAGACCTAGAGGGTATTATGCTAAGTGAGATAAATCAGAGAAAAACAAATACCACCTGATTTCACATATATGTGGAATCTAAAGAACAAAATAAATGTATAAACTAAATAGAAATATATTCATAGACACAGAGAACAGACTGATGATTGACAGAGGGGAAGGATGTTGGAGGACTGGGTGAAAAGGTGAAGGGATTAAGAAGTACAAATTGGTCACCAGAATGTAAATTACAGCATAGGGAATATAGTCAATAACGTTGTAATAATTATGTATGGTGCCAGGTGGGTACTGGAAATATCTGAGGGAACACTTTGTAAAGATTATCTAACCACTATGTTAAACACCTGAAACTAATAAAAATTATATTGAATTAAACTGTAATTGAAAAAATAAAATTTAAAAAAAGAGGAGGAAAGTGGCTGAGAGAAATTAGCTAACTTGCTGTGGATTGCACGAGTCATAAATGACAGACCTAGGACTTGAATCTAGCACTGTCTAAACTCAAAACCTGTGTTCTTCAAACAGAAAGAACAGAAGGAGATCCAGGATGAGCACAAGTTTCCTGAGCCTATTCACAGCGCACACTGCCAAGTCAAAAACGCTGTGGGGATGAATGTGTCAGTGAGGGTGACTCAGTGTCACAGCAAGGGGTAGGTGTGAGATGTCTGGCACCCTCAGGCCCAGGCCTCACCAGCTATAGTCCAGAATCCATAACTGCCAGCATGTTCTTATCCTTATATATAAAAGCCAAGTGATTGGAACAACAGAACGACCAGAACAACCAGAATGACCGGTTGCTATGATGCACACTCCTGCAGCCAACCGGGCTGATCGGGGGCGGGGCCAGTCAGCCAACCTCCCGTGTCCCTTCTCCCTCCCTCCCCCAATCGGCCCCCATCTGGGCTGGCTGGCTGGACCCCACTGGTGCACGAATTCATGCACTGGGCCTTTCATTACAAATAAGATATTAACTCATAGGCATAGGTGACAAATATCTTTGTTGATTCTAAAGCATCATATGAAAGTTTGTTGTCATTATTGTATGGTTATTACTGTTCAGCTGGTGGTGTATCCAGGGAACTCAGTGTAGCCCAGATCACTGCCTGTGATATCAAATAGCAACTGAGAACATAACCTGACTTGAAATTTCTGTTCTTAGTAGAGCCCAACACCTGAAAGTCTTTAAGCTTTACTTATGGATATTTTGTAGTAAAACCCAATGTGTACATGCACTCATTAGCCAGGTGTTTTCATCATTTGCTAGCTGCCTGGTTCTGAAGTCAGACTTTATGGTCAGCCTTGAGTGACCAACAGCCCTCTTGGCTCTTCAGAGCTTAGTTAGAGGGACACTTAGAAACCCCAAAGCAGACGTAACAGGACCCCAGGCCACCTCTCTCAAGTACCAGGACAGGTGAGAGGCCAGGAAGCCAGCTGCCTGCGTCCAGGAGAGAAAGGGCCACAGGCTGTGCTGCAGGTTACTTGGGCATCCTCGAGGCCTTACTAAATGGGATTGCCTGGAAGAACATGCAAATCCCTTCACCATCTGAGGCTCACCTCCTCCACAGAAGCCTTTCCAGCATGGCAGCCCCTCCAGTTCTCGCTCACCTCTAAGGTCCTATTGTCTTAAATGCTTGTGCCACCCACTCAGACACTGAAGCCCTGTCTTATAGTGTTAGCTATGCACTTTCTGTATGTCTGTGCCATTTCTTTCCTGGTGACAATCACATGTTGACTTGTGCCAACACTGATGATCGGGTTGGTCAACGTCACCTTGTTTCAGAGAGGGCTGAAGGGGGCTACTTCATCATTGCAAGTGCCACGATGTCCTCAGTGGACTTCTGTTTTGGTGTTGAGTGCTGCCTCTCTGTCCAGAGTATATGTCCTTTAAGCACTGGTATCTTGTAATCTTGGTCTCAATGAGAATGTGTGCCTGACTTACCTTGGGGACTCAGTGACAATGTATTTCTCAATATCAAGCAAAGGGCTAGTGTCCCATCCAGATCAGCTCCCTCTGATGCTAGCCATTTGCGTAACACCCCTCACTTCTCTTCCACTGCAGTAACCATGATTTGTATCATACATTCATTAATTTGTGAAGACCTTTCCCCCACACTGGGAGACCTTTTTGGTTCTCCCTTGTGTCCCCAGCACTCAGTACAATGCCTAGAACCTGGTAGGACTAGGTGAAGACTTGGTCAATAACTACACATCTGAACAAATCAGCTTGGTCCCTGTAGGAGAGGGCAAAGGTGGAGAGAGGGGGAGTTAGCACCTGGCTGCTGGCGGTGTCTGAAGGGAGGTCAGTTTCAGAAGGCCACGTGGAATAATGGCAAACACATTGGCTGAGAAGTCGGGCAACTGGGGGCCGACATTTTCCTGCACTAAGGTTTATTTTTTATGTAACCTTGAGATAATCTTGTTGAAGGAGATATTTTTGTGAAATTGCTTTTGTAAACCATAAAGTGGCATGGTAAGATGTTATTCATCATCCTAAGATCTGGTCCCTGCCTACCCATCCAAATATATTCCTTATTAATTTGATTTATCTAGGCCAGTGTTCTCATTTTTTTAAATGTGTTTTTCCCTCATTGCTAAAGCAATACATTGTAATAATGTAACTATTAGGAAATTCAGAAGAAACTCAAAATAAATCATTTCTTAAGATTACCACCTAGAAATAACACTATTAACATCTTATGTAGAGCCAAAATATATTTTTTCTAAATATGTATAACCTAAGTTTCCCAGGTGTTGGCAGCTGGAGACAGTCAGGGCAATATTGCTCTCCATTCTGCCTGGCTCTGGCTCTGCTGAAGGCTGCTGCCTGGGAAGCCACTGAAGGGTGGGGCTTCCACACCTTGGTTGCTTCCAGCAGTAATGCCCCTGAGGGGTAGGTACTGAGAGCTGACTTCTTCCAACACTTTTCATTATCTGAAAATACTTACTGGATTTATGTATGTACTAGAGGACCAGTGCATGGAATTCATGCATGGGTAGGGTCCCTAGGCCTAGCCAGTGATCAGGGCCAATCAGGGCCTGCTGGCTGCCAGCTGGGGCCTTCCTTCTGCCTGCTGCCTGGGGCCTCCATTCCCTGGCTGCTGGCTGCAGCTGGGGCCTTCCTTCGTTCTGCACCACCACCTGGTGGTCAGCACACATCATAGTGAGCAATCAAACTCCTGGTCTTCTGGTCAAACTCCTGAGGGGACACTTGCATATTAGCCTTTTATATATATAGATAGCTCGTCTCTCTCCACTGGAATCTAAGCTCCACAGGTGCAAAGCTTGCTGGATTCGCATTATTGCTGCTTCTTTGGCACCTAGAAAAGTGCCTGTACATAGCAAACATTCACTGAATCGTTGAATGAACACATGAGAACTGTATTACTTCATATGGAATACCAGGCACTTGCTTCAGATGAGTTGTGCATGTGAACCGTACAGACACCAAGTTTGCTGGTAATAGACATCTGATCTGCCAGATCTAGTTATTGTTGGAGATTTGGCCTCAGCAGGGCTACAACAGAGAATCCCAACCTCCTTTGCAGTCACTACAGCTGCCTGCGGTAATTTCAGGCATGCCCTCAGACCATGTTACTTAGCACATGGCCAAAGCGTTCTGCAAAGTTTGTCCCCAGGTTCACAGTGCTAATTAAGTACCAACTGCCTCATCCTCTCCCTGTCTCAGAGCCTGTTCCAGCACCATTTAGGTTTGTGCCCTTATGGGACCCATAGGTTTTTCTTACTTACTATACTACTGCATAGCTTTCTTAAGTAGGCAGTGATTCTGGCCACAATTCTCTTTCTCCATCTTTAAGGGGAAGCTTCCACATGGTGCAGACAGCATTTGTGGATCAGATGCAAAGACCTGAAAGATCCCTGCTAAGAACTGGGGTTGCTAAAAGGGAGTGTCCAGTTATCCCTGAGGCTACCTCCTGCTCAGGCACAAGAGTCTGCCCCTGATGGGCTGGACCCATCTCCAGACTCAGGTTGCTATGCAGACTTCCCACTATACTAGTAATCCCTCCATCTCTCCTCATCTCCAAAACCTGGAAAAGGATGGGACAAGGCCTGTTTTCTTGGGGACCATTGCAGCCCTAGTGAGAGGGACATTTCCCCCCATTGCCACAAACCCTTTCCTCTGTGGCACCCAGGGGGAAAGACAGCACTTTCATCTCTGTGTGTTTCCTAGGCAGGATTCAAACACGGGTCACAAACGTGCTCTCCAGACCTGAAGAGTTACCCTTGCTCTGAGGAGCCAGGACCTGCCAGGTGAGTGAGAGATCAAAAGGTAGACAGGACACCCCACAGCCCTTGGTCCTCAGGCCTGAAGTCTGTGAAGTCTATGTGGGTGTCTTTGCTACTGTTTTTAATATTTATGAGAATCATTAGCAGGCGCTTAGATTCCAGAAACTGAGTTAATCAAATAGCCATTATTCTCCCCAGTCTACTTGAGGACACAGTTTTCTCTCCCCACCCCGCCCCAACTTTATCTCTATATATAAAAAACCAGCGACCATAATGACCATAATGACCGGTCACTATGATTACTGTGGCCAGCGAACTGGCCGATCAGGGGATGGGGCCAGCTGGCCAACCTCGCAGTCCATCCCCTCTGCTGGCCTGCCCCTGATGAGACTCTCCCACTCCGATCAAGAGCTGCAAATGCCCCCTTCCTGCCCCCAGGCAGCCCCATCCCCACTCAACTCACCCCACCACGATAGGCCTGCAACCCCACCCCCTGCTGGCTCCCCCCTCATTGCCACCCCACCTCAATAGGAGGTGGGGCTTGTCAGCCAACCTCCTGCAGCCCCTCCCCCTGACCATCCCACATCTGATTGCATCCCCCTCAGGGGCAGGGCTGGCTGGCCAACCACCCATAGCCCCTCCCCTAGGCTGCTGGCCCCCAATCGGCCCCCCCAACCCCAATCAGGGGTGGGGCCCTCCAGCCAATCAGCCATGGCCCCTTCCCCCAGCTGGCCCAGCCCTGATCAGGCCCTGATTGGGACCGGGCCAGCTGGACCCCACCTGTGTATGAATTTGTGCACTGGGCCTCTAGTTGAAATATAATTGGCATATGACATTGTGTAACTTTAAGATACACATAATGATTTGATGTTTGAATCTATTATAAAATGATCACCACAATAAGTCTAGGTAACATCCATCACCACACAGTTACAATATTTTTTCCTGTTATAAGAACTTTTAGAATTTGCTCCTTAGAAAATACAATATTCTTAGCTACAGTCACCATGCTGTATGTATGTTACATCCCCAGGACATACTCACCTTGTAACTGGAATTTTGTTCTTTTCTACCACCTTCACCCATTTCTTTCCTCATTGGCATTGGAAGAAGATATGAGAAGTCGTAGGCATACAGGAGAGACTTTATTGCAGACCAAGTAATAAAGGCTGGTCTTAAACATATCTTTGTATGTCTGATAACAAAGAGCCATCAGACAAAGCAGTTCTTCAAAGTAGCCTCACAAAGCAGCTGTGCACCTGCTGATCAGTATCACATCTTTATACCAACTTGGACAAAAGAGGTTTCTTGCCAAATAGGGATATCAACATTTGGGTTAAAGAGAGGTACACCTGCGCAGTGCGAGCAGGAAAACTGCTGTGTCACTGCCTTCACACATATGTATGGCAAATTGCCCTTGAATATCTGGTGTACTCTGATTAGGTTCCCACCCCCCACACCCCAACCCTGGGAATCACCAATCTGTATTTGGTACCTATGAGTTCGGTTTGTTTTTTATTTTGTTTTGAATTCCACATGGATATCATATAGTATTTGTCTTTCTTTGTCTGATTTATTTAATTTAGGGTAAAGCCCTTCCATCCAGGTTGTCGCAAATAGCAAATTTCCTTCTTTTTTGTGGCTGAATAATATTTCATTGTGTATATGTGCCACCTCTTCTTTATCCATTTATCATTTATGGATACTTAGGCTGTTTTTATATCTTTGCTATTTTGAATAATGTGGCAATGATTCTGAATGCCACAGGGAAGCATGATCAGGTCTGCATTTCAGGAAGGTCCCCTGGGCAATGCTGCCATGGCCTTATTTAGCTGTTTTTGTTTTTCTTTTAAAGCAGTTTGGTAATATGTATTAAGAACCTTTAACATATGCATATAAAGTACTCCTTGGCTCAATAATATTACCTCTGGAAGTAATAAGACTGATTTCCTATTATGTAGTGCTTATTGTACCAGATATTTTTGATAAGCTATTTTTAAATTTTTGTAACAATTGTGCAAAGTGGGAATCGTTGGTCATATTTTACAGATAAATAAACTGAGGTTTTAAAGAATCAGGCAAGTTTAGGATTGAATTCATCCTCTGCCACTAATTAGCTGTTTTCATAGGTCAAATTATTTACCCTTTCTGAAGCTGTTTCCTGAGGTAGGACTGCTTTTTAGAAAATGCCAACCAGAATGAACTACAAGCTGCTTTTTTTGGAATCTCTGCTCATTTGGAGCATCTCTGCCAGAACTGACCTCCATTTCCTTAGACATTTAGAACGAAGTAAATCAGCCAGAATTGAGCAGTGTGGAGAGCCGTGGACAGTGGCTTTGCTTTGGGGGGAAATTCTGAGTTGTTTCTCCTACAGTTTTCCTTGTGTGCATGCACACGGCTCTTCTCATATCCTCTACCTCCAGTATTTGTATCTTATGCCCCTGAAAGATTGTAAATTCATTGAGGAAAAGGCTGGTCTTAAACATATCTTTGTATCTCTCCCAGCATCTGCTGGTTCCATGCCTTCCACGTGCCCACGGAAAGCTAAAGGTTAGTTTTTTCAGAAGCAGTTGGGATATCATGATCCAAGGGAAAGTAGGTGCTTTGAGAGAGAAGAGCTAAGAGTTGGGGGCCTGGGAGTAGACACAAAAGCCAGCAAGATATTAGGGTTAGAGACTTGGCAGTGAAGGCTTGAAACCGAGGGGATCTGGGAGGATGCATTTAATAGAAAACATGCAGAATGGCCTCATTAGTGCTGAGTCAAGAGAATTGTCTTAGGTTGGTTTCTCAGACGCAGATCCCGAGAGGGGGACCAATGTACAAGTGATTTATTCAGGAAACATTCCGAGGAGGACCCAGTAAAGGAGCAGGAAGTAAAGGGGAGGACCCAGACAGGAGAGGGGAAGAAGCCAGAGTGATGTCAGGCAGGTTCCAGCCTTAGCCTGGACCCACAGATGTATTCTAACGTTCAAATCACAAGGCAGCATTTGTCCCTGCTGGAGGCCAGGGAACTGGGCTTGCACACCTATACACCAGCCCTGGGGTCAGGGCTGAGAGGTGACGGGAAACTCGGGCACTTCTGGCTCCGTCCATGTGGACAGAGTGGCTCCAGCACCCAAGTGCCAGACTTCTGAGAGTCAACAGGTGGAGGGAGTTAGAA
Source organism: Corynorhinus townsendii (assembly GCA_026230045.1). Taxonomy (NCBI): domain Eukaryota; kingdom Metazoa; phylum Chordata; class Mammalia; order Chiroptera; family Vespertilionidae; genus Corynorhinus; species Corynorhinus townsendii. Next base: position 127,726,314 of record JAPDVU010000003.1, on the reverse strand, counting down.
AAGGCACATAGAAGCTGGCTGTGGGGTTTGGAGAGGTGTACATATATCCTGGGGGTGTGGCTGGGGCATCGAAAGGGTCACCTTCATAACTGTACCCCTGTCCAATGGTACCTCCATGATGTGTGGGTCCCCGCTCCCTCCTCTGCAAAGGGCGGATAGTGTTACGTGCTCATATTGCAGAATTTTAGCGAAACAAAACAAAACGAGAGTGCAGGCATAGACTCGTGCTGACAACAAGGAGACATTATCCACAGGCAGGTGCTGTTATTGCATCCTTCCTTTCCGGGCCCAGAGGCTGTATGAGCTCCAGCTCCTCGCTGGCAGCCTTGCAGGCATCAACAGGGACTCCGCCTTTGAAAAGAGCCTGTTGCATTGGAAAGAAAGCAGGCACTTTTTAAATGTTGATAAATTTTGCAGCGGTTTTTTTAATATATACCAGCCACCTTGAACTACATCTAATTAAGCACCAGACACCATGCTGTGGCTGTGTTGGCTTTGATGTGCTCATCAGCATAGTGGAGAGCTAATCATAACAGGAGTTAGCTCTTATAAAATGCCTTTTATCTTACGAGTGGTTTACAACCACTAATTATTAGAGGAATTAGGGTGAACATCAGCCGTCTCACAGAGAACTGCAACCGCTATCTAGGGCCTTTGAGGTATCTTATAATAGAGCAAGAGAAGTGGGGAGGGGTGTTTATTAATGTTTGTCCAGACCTGGAAGAGGTGTTTTATAGGAGATAGCTGTTCTCTTTCCCCCTTGGGGCTAGAACAAGGAAATTGAGCCTAATTTGAGAAAAAAGTGGGCAAGATATAGTGGTTCCATAAACGACAGCTGGCCACAGAGTGGTAAGGTCGCCTTCTCAAAGACGCTTGCATACACTAGTCCCTTTGTATGGGCTGGCGGGCACATGGCCCTCCTGGTGGCCTGCGGTGGGTGACATTATACCACCAAGTCCCACGCAGCCAGGGCAGTCAATGGGAGATTGATGGGCCTCTTGATTCTATCCACTCATATAAAATTTTTTGTTTCGTTGCTTTTTGTTTATTAGTTTGGTTAGAATTTGATCTGGGGTGTAGGGTTTGAGTTCTACAGTAATAAGAATACTAACAATAGCTGATACTCCTAAGGTACCATCCCACCCTCATGTTACAGGTGAGGGAAGAGGCTCAGGGAGCTGAAGAAACCTGTTTGTGGCCACATGGCTGGTGCTCCGGATGGTCTGGCATCTGGCCTTAGAGTCTGTGTTCTTATCCCCACAGTAAGGGGCCTATCAGAGAAGGGGTGGTGTATGCCCAAAGCCCCCCACCACCATGTGTCAAAGAAGCACACAGCAGTCTCCTAGGGAGCAGGGAAGGTCTGGTTTCCAGACTGGCCTGGCTCCTGTGCTGACACTTGACTCTTGAGCAGTGTGTGTGTGTGTATGTGAGGGTGAGGGTTGACCGGCGGGGGGGGGTAGGGGGGGTGTCCCCCTGAAGAAGCAGCTTGGCCACTCTGCCCTCATTGAGAAAATCCTCACATTGCTGCCTGGTCCCAGCAGAGGATCCACACAGAGCCATGGGGAGGGGGAGGGGCATGGGCATGAACAGCAGCCAGGCCACCTGTGGAACCCAGAGGTTTGGTTAAAGCACTTTCCTCCATGTACTAACAAGGATTTAAAACAGGTCCCGCCCTCTAAGTCCACGGTGGGGACACAGTCTAAAGTGGCATCAGCTGCCATGGCCTGTGCAGACAGTGCTGGGGACACAGAAATTGCCTCAGGACACCTGGGCGGAAACACGAGCGTCACAATTCCTTCCTGTGGAAGTATGGACATGGTAGGAATATGCAGGTATGATCATTTAGGGCTTCCCCCAACCCCGGCCCAAAGAATGAATGGTAAATACTGCAGTGTCTTTTTTTCCCCACAACACCATTCTGACACCAAATGTGTGTCCTTTGACTCAATTCAATTTTGACACTAACACAGACCCCACAGATTAAGGGCTCAGTCTCACAAGACTGTCCCCACTCGGATGCCAGTCCCAGGTTGTCACTCATGTGTGTGACTGACCAGCTATACATTCTGGACTTTTCACAACCCCCTCCTCAGGTTCAGTAATTCACTGGAACAACTCCCAGGACTTAGGAAAGCACTTTTGTTACTGATATCAGCTTATTATAAAGGATGTAACTCAGGAACAGCCAGAGGGAAGAGATGTGTGGGGCAAGGTGTAGGGAGAAGGTGCAGAGCCTCCATGCCCTCCCAGAGCACACCTCCAGGTACTTACCGACTGGCAGCTCCCCGAGCCCTGGGCTAGGGCTTTTACTAGTATGGAGGTTTCATCACACAGGCATGATTGGTGAAATAACTGTCCCTCTCCTTTCTAGATGGGGGGGGGGGAGGGGGGGTGGGAGGACCTGAAAATCCTGACCCTGTAATCACATGATTGTTTCCTCTGGCAATCAGCCCTCATCCAGGGGCTATCTAGGGCCTGCCTAGAGTAAGCTCATTAGCATATACTCAGGTATGGATGGAAGGAGCTCATTATAAACTACAAAAGATACTCCTTTCACTCAGGAAATTCCGAGGGTTTTAGGAGCTCTGTGCTAGGAACCAATATTTTTCATTATACCGCAAATATTCACCACTCTGAGCCTTCACTCTCAATGGTTTTAATAAGAAACCAGCACACATTTATGGAGCAACTGTTGTATGTGAAGTACCAGGCTGGGAATTGGTGGGACATTTATTCATTCAAATGAGCAAATATCAATTTCATTCTTATTAAGATTTATTAAGGGGGCTTCTGCCTTTGAGGAAAAAAGAAGAAATATCAGATGTCACCCATATGTCTGACTGACCAGCCATACATTCTGGGCTTGTTTCCACCAGACCAAGCAGTATGTTCTAATGCCCAAAGCATGCAGGCGGACTCATAGACACAGATGCCTGGGCCCTGAAGGCACATGCAATACTGAGTGTTGGGGCAGACCTAGAGAGTGTTTTTACAGGAGGGAGAAGGAATTGAAAAACTTCCCTTTGTTGAGTCCTAGAAAACAAATGTAGCCCTATTATGCACCTGGTATTTTCCCTTACCTCTCAGTGGTGTTACGTTTGAGTCCCAGCTCAACTTGCTCGTGACCCGAGACGTGTCACTTAACCTTTTGGAGAATGAGATTCTCATTTATAAAAGGGGAAAAAGGCAGCCAGTCCTGACATCTTCACAGGTTCACTATGGAAATGAGGTCACAGAAGTGAAAGTTCTTTTTAAACTACATAGTGTAATTAGTGTCATTATTGGTTTATAGTGTCTTTAATTATTTCATAACCTCCCCAAGAGTCATCTTACTATCAGAATTTTAAACTAAAAAGTGTAATGTTGAAAATGCCTTAGAAATAATCACAAGAGCTAACATCTATCAATTCCTTGTTCAGTGCCAGGCATCATTTTAAGGTCTTTTACATGCTTTAAGTCGCTTAGTCCTCACATGAAGTATATGCAGTCATCTGCATTTTACAGATGGAGAAACTGAGTCCTGGAGAGGTGGACTTGCTCCAGGCCATGCAGCTAGGAGGTGGCAGAGGCAGGATTTGAACCTAGGGAAATCTGGCCCTTACCATGCTTCTGTGTTGGATTCCTCTTTTCCATGGGGAGGAGGAGAGAGACGACATTTTCTCTCTGCTCTGGTCCCCAGACATTCCCCACCTTACCCTCCACATTTTTCCTGTTGCCGGTGGAAATGAGGTTCTTGTGGTGTCGTGAGAAAAGCGTTTCAGGGACCATGCATGGAAGATGAGATGTAGTGGTAAGATTTATTGAAGCTGAAGAAAACACAACCTATTATTTCCAGGATGAGTCAGTGTCTCCTCCACGGCCAGGTGGTTAAACTTCGTCCCACTGTGGAAGAAGTCCAGCCTACCTTCATCAAGCCCAGAAGAAGGTCCAGGATCCAGAAATCTTGTGTCATCAGTTCAGTCGATGCCAAAGCTTAGTTCAGCTCAGTCCCCATCCCCATCCAGCTAGGTTAGTCCTTGTTTCCAGGTGTGCTCCGATTGGTGCTGCATTGCCGGACCCTGGCCAGCACGTGGAGCCCATGTTTGGGCCTGAACATGCGAGTGTGCAAACACTCAAACAAACGAACGGGTGTTACCCAGAGAGACCTTTGTTAAGTTTTTATTGTATTACTTCGGGCTTTCAAACTGACTAATCTCTTTCCCAATCATTTGCAGGCCCTTTTCCCAGGCTAGACACCTCTCCCTTATGGTCCCCATCTTGGGTCCTACTGGGCATGTGCCCAGCAGAGGAATTTTCCCTTTATTGTTTTATCTCTCCCTCAGTAATCCCAGCTAATGGCCAGTAACCAATCTTTCCTGCATGCTTCAGGAATTAGAGGATGGGCGGGGCAGGGGGAGGACCTCTGGAATGTACAAAGCTGTATCTTTCAACCTAATTAAGCTCAGCCAGTATTGCTCCCTTGTTTATTAGGCTTAATGTCTGATTCCATTTGCTCCCTTCCTTTATTTACAACTAACTAGCTACCTAGGCAAACACTCCCTAGTGAAAAGCAGGATTGGGGTGCCATGTGGGTGGCCCAGAACCTCTCCTCACCCTACCTACCCCTGTGATGCTACCAGGGCCCCGCCCACATCAGGGGGCCTCACCATTTCCATGTTTCTGGCAGCTTCCAGCGTCAGTGTCTGTCTCTTTGCCTGGAGCTTTCCTGAGCCCATTCCACACATGGCAAAGTGGAGTGCGGGGAATTAATGCTCCCCAGGAGCAGCCCACACCCAGTGACTGATAGGGTTGATATATAAATACCCCAGCTTCTTTGCCCTGGGGTTGGATTATTGAGACATGTGGTGTACACCAAGCTGCAAAGTGCCCTGGGATTAAGCTCAAGGAAGGCACAGTGCTTTCCCAAAGTTGGCTGCAGCAGGAGCCCTTTATTGTCTCCCTCCCCTCCCCTCCCCTCCCCTCCCCTTCCCTCCCCTCCCCTCCCCTCCCCTCTCCTCCCCTCCTCTCCCCTCCCCTCCCCTCCCCTTCTCTCCCCTCCTCTCCCCTCCCCTCCCCTCCCCTCCCCTTCCCCTCACCTTCCCTTTCCCTTCCCTTCCCTTCCCTTCCCTTCCCTTCCCTTCCCTTCCCTTCCCTTCCCACTCCCCAGACAAACCACTTTGACTGAAATCTTTGTCTCAAGGTCTTCTGTGACATTACCTGCTAAGGGTTGAATTCCACTCCCCCGCCCCCCAAAAAAGGTATGTCTTAAATCCATCTTAGCACGTGGGGGAAAAGTGCTCTAACCAAACCTCTGGGTTTCACAGGTGGCCTGGCTGCTGTTCATGCCCTTGTCCCATGGCTCTGCTGGGACCAAGGCAGAGAGGCAGGTGTGAGGATTTTCTCAGTGAGGGCAGAGTGGCCAAGCTGCTTCTTCAGGGGGTCCTCTCTCCACCCCTTCCAATGCCCCCCCCAACTCCTACTTTCCCCCCACCTCTGCTCAAGTGTCAGCACAGGAGCCAGGCCAGTCTGGAAACCAGACCTTCCCTGCTCCCTATGAGATTGCTGTGTGCTTCTTTGACACATGGTGGTGGGGGGCTTTGGGCAAATCCCACCCCTTCTCCAATAGGCCCCTTACTGTGGGGATAAGAACACAGACTCTAAGGCCAGATGCCAGACCACCCGGGGCACCAGCCATGTGGCCACAAACAGGTTTCTTCAGCTCCCTGAGCCTCTTCCCTCACCTGTAACATGAGGGTAGGATGGTACCTTAGGAGTGTTAGCTCTTGTTAGTATTCTTATTACTGTAGAACTCAAACCCTACACCCCAGATCAAATTCTGACCAAACAAACTAATAAACAAAAAAGCAACAAAACAAAAAATATTATATGAGGGGATAGAATCAAGAGGTCCAGGCACCATTCTCTGTATCTCACACCCATTACTGGAGCTGCCTTTGGAACCCTTCAAGCAGCAACCCTCTTGCCCCCTCTGCATTTTGACAAGACTCACCTGTCTCTGCCTTCCTGTGACAGCCAACTCAGAGCTAATGGTAGAGACTTGGGCTGCTGCCTAGGGAGCATCCCTCCACGGGAGCTGGGTAAAGGAGATCTGATGGGTCCTGAAGATACTTTGAGGCTTTTGATTTCCTAACTGTGTGCTGAGGGAGAGATGTGAGGGAGATTGGGGTGGATTAGTGGCTGCTTTCAAGTTTGCAAGGGATATGACATGGAGGGAGCTACCAGCTGTTCCCCATCTCTGCTGAGCCCAGAGTGAGGGGGAAATTAGCTTAGAAACCTTAGGAGGGGTTTAGGCTTGATCTATGAACTTTCTGATTGCAATAGTTACTAAGCTGTTAGAATTACTTTGGAAGTCTGGGAAATGTTCCTGAAAATGGTTAAGGTCTGGATAATTTCCATCTGTGTACAAAGGCTTTTATGGACTCATTCTTGGGGGAGAAGAGTGGTCTGCTCTGAGGGACAGGCAGATAAACAGTAGTTTCTCTGACCATACTATTGTCTGTCTGTAGGTTTGTTTTTTTCTTAATCCTTTCACCTTTTTCACCCAGCCCCCCTTCCCTTCCCCTTTGATAGCTCTGAGTCTGTTTCTATTTTGTTTGTTAGTTTCTTTTGCTCATTAGATTACACATGTAAGTGAAATCATATAAGGGATGGGGGAAGTAGGAGAGGATAAAGGGAGGGGGATAAATGGTGATGGAAAGAGACATGGCTTGGGGTGGGAAAGACACAAGACAATATATGGGTGATGTATTATAGAATTGTACTCCTGAAACCTATATCATTTTATTAACCAATGTCACCCCAATAAATTCAATTTTTGTAAAAGCAGTTTCTCTGTTCTTTTTGTGATGGTGATGGCCCTTTCCCTTTGCCTTGGACCACACCCCACCACTTCACTTTTGCAGATGCTGTCTGCTGCTCTGAAAACTCTTTGAAACAGAAAGCTGTCTCCAGCTCTGAGTCAGGACATCCTGGGCTCCATCTACATGTGAGACCACAGAGCTTAACACTGAGCTTCCATTTTCTTTTGAGTTGAAAGTAGATCGCTTCTGTTGTTTTGTCTTTCATTCCCTTTGGAAGACCCACAGATGCTATGCAAAGATTGCAGGCCAAGGCAAGCTAAGGAGTAAGAGGAAGGGGGCTGAACTCACCATGGAAATGGGCTTCAGGAGGGGCTCTGTCTGCTCCCCTTTTTTCAGAGGGACTGAGAGTTTTCACAGGGAAATTACCAATTTTCAGCCGTTTTCTGCTTGTTAGATTGAATGTAAAAGGAGGAATCAAGCTCCTGAGATGAAGTACAATAGGCAGGGCTAGATTTGCAAGTCCTGGAGGACATAAGAAGGTTCTGGCCTGGACCTATTGTATTCTTGTTAAATATATTTATTGAGCTATTGACATGTATAAACTTCACATATTTAAAGTATACAATTTGATAAATTTTGATATATATTTGTATATATGTGTGTATGTATATATATGTACATATCTCCCACAATTAAGATTGCGACTATATCCACACCACCCAAAAAGTTTCCTCTTAATTCATTTGCAATCTCCCTTTTTCACCCTTCTCCTTCCTTATCTCTTTTCTGTCACTATAGATTGTCTTCATTTTTTTATAATTTTATGTGCATTAAATCAAATAGTATGTGCCAGTACAAGTACTCTTTCTTGCCTGGCTTCATTCATTCACATGATTATTTTGTTGCTTGAGTCAATCAATAGTGCCTTCCCTTTCCTGGGAGTAGCATACCGTTGTATGCACACAACACAATTTGTTTCCCACTCTGCTGGTGAACATTTCTGTTGTTTTGGTTACTATAGCTAACCCTTTTAAAAACATTCATGCGCAAGTCTTTGTATGGACATATGCTTTGATTCTCTTGGATAAAATATTTAGAAGTGGGGGGAGGAGGACCTGGATCATTGGGTAGAAGTTTGTTTGACTTCTTAATGAAACTGATAAATGTTTTCCAAAGGGATTGTACCATTCTACATTCCCCGCTGCAGTGTAAGAGAGTGCCACCACTTGTGCCACATCCTTGCCAAGACTTGGTATGGTCAATCTTTTTCCTTTTAGCTGTTCCGATAAATGTGTGGTGGTATTCCATTGCAGTTTAAGTTGTATTTCCATTAAGACTAATGATGTTGAACATTTTCATGTAGTTATTTGATATTTATATATCAAGTGCCTGTTCAAATGTTCTGCCCATTTTAAAAAATGATTTGTTTATCTTCTTATGAGTTTTGAGAGTTCTTTATATAAACTGAATCAAAATACTCTATCAGATATATGCTTTGCAAATATTTCCCCCCAGTCTCTAGCTTAAATGGCATCTTTTAAAGAGCAGAAATTTAAAATTTTAATAAAATCCAAATTATTGGTATCACAAATATGTTCTTGAAGTTTTACATATTTTGATTTTACATTTAGGTCTGTGACCATTTTGAGTTAATTTTTGTATTGACATAATGTATGAATTGAAATTCTTTTTGCAAATAGATATCCAATTATTCTAGTACCATTTACTGAAAAGATTATGCTTTCTCTGCTGGATTGACTTTGCATGTTTGTCAAAAATTAATTATATATACAGATCTATTTTTGGATTCTCTCTATTCTGTAATCTATGCCATGTATCTATTTTTCTGTCTTGATGCTGATTCCACACTACCTTGATTACTATAGACTCATGTTTTGAAATCAAGCAGTGTTAGTCTTCCAGTTTTGTTATTTTTCAAAACTGTTTTGGCTATTCTAAATTTATCTTTATTAGTATTTCCATACAAATTTTAGAGTGGCTTGTCAATTTCTATCCCTGCTGGGATTTTGATTGGGATTGAGATGAATCTATACATGAATTTAGGGATAAATGACATCTTAGTATTGAGTCTTCCAATTCGTGGACATGCATATATCTCCATTTATTTCTGTTTTCTTTAACTTCTCTTATCAATATTTTGTAGCTTTCAGTGAATAGGTATTACACATTTTGTCATATATAGCCCTAAGTATTTCATAATTTTTTATGCTATTATAAATGTTTTTTTATTTCAACTTTTTATTGCTGATATACAGAAATACAACTGATTTTTATATAGAGCACTTGTATCCAAATCTTGGCTATTGTAAATAATGCTGCTATGAACATAGGGGTACATATATTCTTTTTGATTGGTGTTTGAATTTCTTAGGATGTATTCCTAGAAGTGGGAAAACTGGGTAAAAAAAGGAGTTCCCTTTTTAACTTTTTGAGGAAACTCCATACTTGTTTTCCATAGTGGCTGCAGCAGTTGGCATTCCTACCAACAGTGTACTAGAGCTTCCTTTGCTCCACATCCTCACCAGCATTTGTCATTTGTTGATTTGTTGATGATAGCCATTCTGACAGATGTGAGATGCTACCTCATTATCACTAAATAGCCATAGCAATCTTGAGAAAGAACAAAGTTGGAGGGATCACAATACCAGATGTCAAGTTATATTACAAAGTCACTGTACTCAAAACAGCCTGGTATTGGCACAAGAACAGGTATGTAGATCAATGGAACAGAACAGAGATCCCAGAAATTGACCCAAGCCATTTTGCTCAATTAATATTTGACAAAGGAAGCAAGTGCATACAATGGAGTAAAAACAGTCTCTTCAATAAATGGTGTTGAGAAAATTGGACAGGTACATGCAACAAAATGAAACTAAACCACTCACTTATACTATACACAAGAATAAATTCAAAATGGATAAAGGACTTAAATATAAGATGTGAAACCATTAAAATCTTGGAAGAAACCTTAGGCAGCAAAAACTCAGGCATATCTTGCAGCAATATGTTTGCCAATACATCTCCTAGAGAAAGGGAAACTAAAGAGAAAATAAACAAATGAGACTTCATCAAAATAAAAAACTTCTGCACAGCTAACGAAACTATCAACAAAATGAAAAGGGAGCCTATTGCATGGGAGAATGTATTTGCCAATGTTACATCTGATAAGGAGTTAATTTCTAAAATACATAAGGAACTCATACAACTTAACAAAAGGAAGACAAACAATACAATTAAAAATGGGCAAAGGACTTAGACACTTCTCCAAAGTGGACATACTGATGGCCATGAGACATATGAAAAAATGCTCAAAGTCACTAGTCATTGGAGAGATGCAAATTCAAATGACAATGAGGTATTACCTCATTCCTGAGAGAATGGCTATCATCTATTTCTTTTTTGATATTCAGTGTTTTTCAAGGAATTTGTCCATTTCCTCTAACTTGTCAAGTTTATTGTTATAAAGTTGTTCATAATATTCCCTTATTAGCCTTTCAATGTCTGTAAAATTTGTAATGCTCTTATCTTTCAAATTTCTGATATTGTATTTGGGTCTTCTTTCTTTACTGCTCTTAAAGAATCAGATTTTAGTTTAAGTTTTCTTTATTGCTTTCTATTTTATTGATTTTTGCTCTGATCTTTATTATTTTTCCTCTTCTTTTGGGTTTAATTTGCTCTTCTTTCTCTAGTTTCTTAGGATAGAAGCTGAGGTAATTGATTTGAGGCCTTTTGCTTTTTTCTTATATATGTGTTTAGTGCTATAAAAATTTTTTCTTGAGTACTGCTTTAGCAATATCATACAAATTTTGATATAAAGAATTGTGCTTTCATGTTCATTTAGTTCAAAATATTTTTTAATTTTCCTTTTCATTTCTTCTTTGACCCATGGGTTAATTCAGAAGCAAAGTTCATAGTTTTCACATATTTGAGGATTTTCCAGAAGTCTTTCTATTATTGATTCTAATGTAATTCCACTAAGATCAGAGCACATACTTTTATGACTTGAATCCTTTTAAATTTATTGAAACTTGTTTTATGGACCAGATATGGAATTTTTTGGTAAATATTTCATGTGCACTTGAAAAGGAAGTGTATTCAGCTTTTGTTAAGTGGAGTGTTCTATAAATGTCAATAACTAGTAGTTGACAGTGTTATTTAAATCTTCTGTGTTCTTAACTGACTTCTGTCTACTTGTTTTATTAATTATTGATAAAGGGACATTGAAATATTTTAATATAATTGTGGATTTGTATCTTTCTCCTTGCAGTTCTATCAATCTGTTTTTACTTCATCATTTTAAAATCCAGTTATCAGGTGCATAAATGTTTAGGACTGTTACATCCTTTTGATGAATTGACTTCTTTATCATTATGAAATGACTTTATCTTCATTAATATTCTTTGTTCTAGAATCTACATTGTCTGCATATTAATTAATATGCAGCTTTCTCTTGACTAATGTTAACATGGTATATATTTTTCCAACTTTTAACTTTTAACCTATTTATGTCTTTATGTTTAAAGTGCATTTATTTCAGGCAGCATATAGTTGGGTTTTCTCAACTTAGGGAGTTTCCAGGCTCTGCCTGGATTTCCCCTTCCTGTGCCATGACAGAAAAACTCCTTAGGCAACAGGACTTATATTGTTTGTTTCCCACCTCTCAAGAGCATGGCTTGGCTTAGTGTGAGGTGAGTACAGCCCCTACAGTGAAAATTTTAGGTGATAAACACTCTTGGATACACAGTTTGAAAGTGGATTCCTCTTTACATTTTGGACCCCCTTTAAATTTTTTATCTAAGTCTTAAGAAGATGCCGAGTTGTGCAAATACAGGGCTAGCAACTGAGAGTAAATGCCTCTTTCAATTTTGCACTTCAGGGCCTACTCAGCTTGCCCTAGTCTCAGTGCTATCTTTCTTTGCCTAATATCCAGTGTCTTGAGGACCATTGAAAATACATATTTTGTCTGGATTTTTTTATTATTTCAACTGCAAGGTTGAATACAGTTTCTTTTACTCCATCTTTTTTGGAAACAGAAGTCTAGTATTCTTTATGAGATTTAAGAATCCTGGATATAGAGCTACCTGACTGAAATACGAATGTTTTCAGGCCTTGCAAAGAATTTAGCAAGATTGGTCTTCTGCAAACAGCCAATGAGCACCTACTCTATGCCATATTCAGGGCTAGGATCTGGGGTTAAAATCAAATAAGACAAGGTACCTACCTATCCGTATTCATAGCTTGCTTCTTTAGAAATATTACGTAGGCTCTTTTATACCATGCATCACTTGTGACATGGGCCAGGGAAGGCGGAGACCCAGAGAAAGTCAGACCTGGAACTGAGAGATCATCTTTACTAATTTCTATGCCCAGGGTGCTTCAGGGACTCACTAAGTCACACAGTTGGTCAGTAGTAGATGATTGCTATACCAGTATAGTCTGTTTTGAAGCATATGAAGAAGGGACCCAACCCAAAATAGCTTCCTTCATGGCCAGTCAACATAACTAAAATCCCACAGGCACTTATTCATTAAGGTTGGGGACCATGTTTTATTCATGTTTCCATTTCTCAATGTTAGCTCAGAGTCTGCTATGTGGTAATCAATAGATATGAATGAATGAATGCATGAAAAATGTTAAATTGATGAGCATGTCTCTGGGAGGTGACTTAGGTTGTTATCAGTTAGAGATGTGTAGACTGATAACAGGTCTGTAGCTGGGACCTATGATAGGAAGGCAATGTGATACAGTAAGTACATGAGTCTCTAACTATACTAGACCTTGATCTGAGTTACTTAACCTATCCCAAACTCAGTTTCCTCATCTGTTTGACAGGAATCCTAATTCTACATACCGTATCAAAGGATGTCAGGTTTCAATAGAATGAGGTAGGTTAGGAGCCTGGGAATAACAGGTTTTATTAGCCTAGTGTCTGTGACAGCAGGTGGGGATGAGACCTTGCAGACATCAGGAAGACCATAGCTGCTCTGCTCATGCTGTGTATTTACAGAAGCGCAGATAGCACCACTGTCATTATCCAAAGGCCCTCCCTGAGCTCAGCATTGCACGCAGATATACTAGGCAGTGCACATAAATAAGCCTTGCAGACACAGCCCTGCTCTCTGGGGACTTACATGCAAGGCAGTTCCCCCTGGGAAAGACAGAATAAAAATGTTAAATCTGCCTCTGATCAGGTGATGGCCCACGTGCACATGTAGGGATGAAAGAAAGACCATTTCCTGAGTGAGGGGCTAGTCAGAGGAGTCAGGGTGGGAGTTCCTTGCTCAGCCCGAGCATAGAGAGAAGGGGAGCCTGCTCTGCCCTGTCCCGGCTCTGTTCCACGGAGTCCATTCCTGGGGCTGAGGCAGTCATCCAGCGCCTCTGGACAAATCTCACAGATGGAAGGTGCTGACTGAAATAATAGACGACTTTGGAGTCATGGTGTAGCTGAGCCACAGGCCCAGACTCTAATCGTCAGAGAAACCCACCTGGTGATTCAGTGATTTTTCTGCCTTTATTCTGACTGTGGTCACAGGAGACGTGATTTAGGACTTCACTTTCTCTAGTTCCCCATAAAATGCATTACAGTGCATAGCTATTTTTTTAAATTCAAATATTGTCATACATTTGAAATTTGGACCTAGTCCACTTCCCGAAGTTCAGATGGAAAACTCCAAGGATACTGCTATTTTCTTTTATCATATTAACCCAATTTTTCACTAAAAACATTTAATTATATTAAAATGTCAGATGTCCAGACTGTTAGAGTGAGAAAGGCCTTTAAAGACAAGTAGGCCCAGTCTTCTCATTGTACAGATGGGGAAACCGAGGCCCAGACAGGTGACTTGTTCAAGGTCTTGTAAGTCGCAGTGCAGTCCAGACTAGAAGCTGGATTTTGTGTGTCTTCTTCCATGACATCACATTGCACTGAACCTTCTGAAAAAAACTCCTTGAGGGGCTTTAAGAACCTGATTGAGCCCCAGCTGGTTTGGCTCAGTGGATAGAGTATCATCCTGCAGACTGAAGGGTCCTGGGTTTGATTCTAGTCAAGGGCATGTACCTAGGTTGCAGGCTTAATCCCTGGCCCTGGATTGACTAACCTGGATGGCAATCAATCGATGTGTCTCTCTCACATTGATGTTTCTCTCTCTGTCTCTCCACCTCCCTTCCACTCTCTCTAAAAATCAATGAAAACTATCCTTGGGTGAGGATTAACACACACACACACACAACCTGTTTGAGGTCTATGATTTGTGATTCTATGTTGGCTGAAGACAGAATCGCAAATCACAGAAACCAGGCCTGGGAAGTCCAGTACAATAGGAAGCTTCTTGAGGACAAGACGCACTTTCTCATCCAGCCATCACGGCCTCGATGGATCCGTGGCAGAGGCTAAGAGCTCACTAAGAACTTGTTGGCTGTGAGTGATATAGGAGAGAGTGCATCTGAGTGAGGGGAGCCCTCCAACATTGGTTCAGGAGGAGTCAGGACAATATGGGATTAATATCAAATACAAGTTAGGTGACCTTGCATTTAAATCACAAATTTGTACAAACTGCTATGTGGCCTTGGCAACTCACTCAACCTCTCTGAGCCTCAATAAAATAGAGATGATAATATCTATTTCAGAGAGATAAGAGAAATAAATGATGACATATAGAGAGAGACCATTGCCTGGTGCCTGCCTACAAGTAAACAATAAATGGTAGCTCGTCTATCAGGATCTGTTTTGCTGTTTGTTTAAATTGGGAGAAATTATTTTCAGGCTTCCTACACCCATTTTCTTTCAGTCTGGAAGTGTCTATTTTCTTTACCCGCTCTTCTCTTTTCTCTTTGATGGGCTGGCTGATCAATTAGTGACCATGGCACACTTCCCCTTGTCTGAGCTTTTGCTAATTAAAAGGTGGTTGCTAAGAGATGCTGGGCACATTGATAAGCAGTTCTGTGCTTCTCTCTCGTCCCCTGTCATTCTTTCTCAGCCTCACTTCATCCCCACCACACCCACCTCTCTCTCTCTCATCTTCCATTCTCAGGGTCTGAAAAGATTTGGAGAAATTGACAAATCTGGATGGCTACCCCTGACCAGAAAGTGGTTTCTAAGCCCCAGAGACCTGCCCGGGGACCAAAGGGGAATGGAGCCTGCCTGGGTGCCCTGGACAGCCTGGAGTGTATGGAGACACAAGAGATGGTGCTGGCAGAGATAGCCATGCTGAGGAAGGCACAGGAATTCTTCCAGACCTGTGATGAGGAGGGCAAGGGCTTTATCGCCAGGAAAGATATGCAGGTAAGAGGGGTGAGGCTGGGCCTGTCCACCTGGAAAACCAAATGGCCTGGGTCGCCCTGTCTCAGGTTACAACTTGCCCTTTGGAGGCAACATCCTTTTTTTCATTTTTAATATATTTTATTGATTTTCCACAGAGAGGAAGGGAGACAGAGAGTTAGAAACATCGATGAGAAAGAAACATTGATCAGCTGCCTCCTGCACGCCCCCCACCGGGGATGTGCCCACAACCCAGGTACATGCCCCTGACCGGAATCGAACCTGTCCGCAGGCTGACACTCCATCCACTGAGCCAAACCAGTTTCGGCCGGAGGCAACATCCTTAACAGAAAAGAGGCCATCACTCTGCCCTGGAAGGAGGCATCAGTCCGAGCTCTCTTGGTTCCCTTATTTTTCTGGTCTCTGCTGTCACACTTGGGGGTTATTTCCCCTCTCTGACTCAGTAACTCCCCAGGGATGGGGAGACAGTGCTAGCAATATAAGGGACATACTTCAGAGACGGTGAAGAACCTTCTGAAATAGGTGAAAAGGCACCAACTTGTTGCTTCACATCAAAGCTCTGCTGAAGTCCTTTCTGGGAGGTGCCATGTTTGTTAGGGCAGCATGCAGAGAAAGGCATTTCTGGAGCTCATCTTGTTTGTTCCTCATGCTGAAACCCAACCACACTTAACCCCTTCTGTAAGCATTCCAGAGAGAGAGATTGCAGATCCTCAGTGCACACATTTACTAGTGTGGGGCTCAGCAAATGGTCTGCAAATGGCCAGAGAATATATATTCTAGGCTTTATGGGCAATGTGGTCTCTATCCTGACTGCTCAGCTCTGCATGAGCTGTCATAGGCAATATGTAAATGAATGTGAGTGGCATTGTTCCAATGAAACTTTATTTATGGACACTGAAATTTGAATTTTAAGCAATTTTCATGCATCACCAAGTACTTTTTCAACCATTCTTAGCTGACTGGTCATACAAAAATGGGATATGTCTGATTTATAGCTAGGAAATGGTTTGCCCACCCCTGGTCTGGTTCTTCTTGGTGTCTCACTTAAGTCTCTTATGCTGCAGTCATGATTTCACCCTGATGTAAATAAAATGCAGATTTCACTAGAGCTCTATGGAAGCATCTCTTTTCCACATCTTGTCATCACTTGCTCTGTCAAGAGCATTTTTGGAGGGAAACCCAGTTATGCTATTAGAAGCAAGACCTACAATGGTCACGTTTTATTTTTTTAAGTCTAGGTTTTCAGAATATACTAAAGTTGGACAATGAAACGTAGACCTCATTAGTTTCAACCCCATTGCTGCTCACTTGTGTGTGTCGCAAGGGGTGGAGGCTAACATAACCAGGTCTCTCTCCTGGCCCAGAGGATGGTGTTTTCCGGCTTCTCCCAGCACCCTCCACCATCCAGTAATTGCACAAATTGAGGTGAAAAGACCTGGGAAACAGAGCCAACTAAGCCCACAGTGAGCTCAGACTTGTGGGTTCAATTGCTTTCAGTAATTGACCCTTCAATAAATGTCTGTCACTGAAACTCATCCCCAAAGCCTCACTTCACATAGAAGGCTGGATTTCATGTATTTTGTGCAAACTAGTGACAAACCCCTGTCTGCGAACTTCATTCACAGGTCTGGTCGTGGTGCTTGGTGGTCATAGTTCCAATGACATCCTTAACTTTTGCTTCTCTCTTCTAGAAACAAAGAAAAGGGAACTCACATTATTGAGGGTCATTCTGGGTCACATGCACAGTGCAATTCACTGTGTAGATCCCAGTTAACCTTCATTGAAACCCACTCTTCAATGAAAGGAGGCAGAGGCGTGGGGAATCTAAGCTGCCAAGTGTAAATTGTTAAATAAATCATTTGTGTTTGACTTGGAATGAAGTCAGAAACATTGAGTGCAGAGATACCAACTCATCTATATCCCTCCTTAGTCTTCCTCCCTCATTCCTCACTCCTGACTCAGGCTGGGGGGAGAGGAAGATTGCGGGGGGAGGGGTGTGGCATCCACCAGCAGATGCGTGTGAATTCATGGCACTTATTTCTACCAGCTCCTTAGTTTTTTAAGTTTCTGTGTAACTGTGGACAATGAAACATTGAACATTCTTCATATTTTCAGACTAAGAGAGGGTTATCAAGAGAGAGAACAAAACATGTCACTTAAGCACCATCTCTGATGCTTCCACTGGTCACGTCTGGAGAAAGGCCGACTGGAAAGAGAGAAACGATGGACAGTCACCTCTCATAGTTGACCCCGGGCTATCTGTGCAAAGTCCACATGCCCTGTGGTTCTCCTGGGCCGCACCTGCAGGTATCTGCCTGCTGCCTGTCACTCCCACATCATCACCCCTTTGGTTGGTGGCCAGCTCCTTGGACCTGCCCAATACCACCCTTCTCACCATCAGCTCCTAGCACAGCCTCATGGAAGCCAGAGAGAGAAGAGTTCAAAATGTTAACACTAACACACACAAATTCAGCCACTAGGAAAGGCCCTTTAAAACAGAGAATGGCTCTCAAGAAAGGAGAGGCTGTGGGATATGTGGGATGGAGAACCTAGGGGCTGAGGAGGCCGGTGAAGAGGCAGAGTTGGAACAAAACCACGAGAGCTCGCTGTCCTTTTGAAAAATGAACAGGAGAGTTAAGCTCCTTTCCCAGTGCTCTTGTTCTTTCTCCTGATGAACAAAAATCTACGTGCAGAGCGTGAGGTGGACTTCCCAGTCATCTGTGAACTGGGGGACAGGACCACAGTGGGCGGAGCCCCAGCAGAAGGCAGTCCGCCTGCCCTGAGGGGCAGAGAGCCCAAAGGGAAGGAGCAGGGGCCAGGAGAAGCCTTTCTCCTTAGTGGTCCCTGGAGGGACTGAAGTGGCTGCACTGAGGGCAGGGGCTCCTTGTGAGGACATCCTGCTGCAGGGTTGAGAGGGTGGAGCCTGACCTGTGGGAACAGCTTAGGCAGCAGTTGAGGGTCCTCAGCTCCACCCATCGCCCCTCAGACTCCACTCTCCCTCCACAAGGAACCTCTCCAGGTTCCAAGGGATCACTCCAGGCAGAATGGGGGTACAGATTGCTTTACAGGGTGGGGTCTGCACAGTCTCCTAGAGAAGCAGAGGGCCCTAGAGGGCTCAGGGCCCAGGGTGAGAGCCAGTCCTGTCTCACAGGGACAGAGGGATGTGAAAGGCCAAGCTGGAGAGGGCACGGAGGGACTCCTACATCTGGGGGAGTGGCGTGCAGGGTGGGAGGAGTTCTCTCTGAAGAAACCTAGAGCCTCAAAAACCCTGTTTCCCTGGTATTTTAGAGGAGTGAAATGGTTATCTACCTCCCAATGCTGCCTAGAACTCCTGGCTTAGCCATACTGTTAAGAATCATCTAGGCATTGGCAGATCAAGTGAATCTGGCCCAGCAGCTGTTCTTGCAAGTGAAGTTGTATTGGAACACAGTTTGCTCACTCGTTTACATAGTGTCCGCAGCAGCTGTCACTCCGAAGGCAGAGCTGAGCAGTTTGTGACGAAGACCGGAGGACCTGCAAAGCCTAAATATGTACTACCTGACCCTTTACAAAAAGCGTTAGCTGATGCCTGATTCAGGTTAACAAGAAGACTTTAAATTTTTTTTTTTTTTTTTTGTAAATTAACCTGAGTGTTAATCCTGAATCTGCAACTTACTAGCAATGTGAGCTTGTATGTCTCCTCACCCTCTGGCCATGCTTCCTCCCCTGTGAACTATTATAGCACCTTGCAGCATTAGAAGAGAATAAGTGAGCAGTAGGGCACTGAGCCCTGAGACCGGACCTGGTGTGTTTCTGGGGGGAGGGGGGAGGCGGGGGATAGGGTGAGGGAGGGGGACTTGTACCCTGTGTCTTAACCCAGACTCCAGTATCCTCCACACCGTGATTTTTAAAAATTGTGGTAAAATGGACATCTCATAAAATTTACCATTTTAACAATTAAGTGTATGGTTCAGTGGTACATATAGTTCAATATATCCACTTCGCTGTGCAGCACAGTCTTCACCACCATCCTCTCCAGAACTCTTTTAATCTTGCAAAATAGGAACTCTGTGCCCATTAAACACTGAGTCCCCCTCCCTCCCCAGTTCTGGGTAACCACCATTCTACTTTCTGTCTATGACGTTTACTACCTCATCTAAGTGGAAATACACAGCATTTGCCTGTTTGTGACTGCTTAGTTCACTTAGCAAAATGTCTTCAAGGTTCATGCACATTGTAGCATGTGTCAGAATATGCTTCCTTTTTAAGGCTGAATAATATACCATGAACCCACATGTTCATTTTGTTTCTCTGCTCACCAATCAATGGACACTTGGGTTGCTTCATGTCTTTGAGTTTGAACAATGGTGCTATGAACATGGGTGTATAAATATCCTTTGCATTCCAGCTTTAAATTATTTTGGGTACATGCCCAGAAGTGCAATTACTGGATCACATAATAATTTTTAGCTTTTTGAGGAACTGCCATGCTGTTTTCCACGGTGGCTGCTCCATCGAGCTATGATTGCAAGTCATCTGTCCTTCCTCAGAGTTAAACAAAGGGCTTTTCTGCCGAAGAAGGCACCTTCCATTTGTATCTAGCTGGTGCTATTTTTGTTTGTGTCCAGTGTGCATGAGTGAAGGCAATTTTGCCTCATAGAAAATTTGGCAATATCTGCAGGCATTTTTGATGGAAACAACTGGAGAGGAAGGTGCTATTGGCATCTGCTCGGTAATGTCCAGGGATGTTGCTAAATATCCTATAATGCACAGGACAGCTTCTCCCCCACTGCTCCTCCTCCAACAGAGAACTCTCCATTCCAAGATGTCAATAGTGCAGAGGTTGAGAAACCCTATCTACACCAAAGAATCAGCTGAAACCAAGCGCATCAAACCACAAAGGAGGAAAGTGTGGATCCTGCCTCCAGGGCCTCACAGTCTCACCCTGAAAACCTTTGGTTCTGGAAGCTCAGCTCTACCGCAGGGAAGACATGGCTGGCGCTGGGACAGAGGTCTGGGCAGGATGCCGTGGAAGCCCCCAAAGGTGGGAGACTTCCATTCTGACCATAAAGATGGAGCGCTTCTGGTTTTCTGTCTCATGAGTGTCCCCTTAGACATGGTTAAAACAGTGCAAACATTTGCTTCAAGCTTCTCGGGGCAAGTAATGGGCTGTGACCCAGAAGGTAGAGGGGTCAGGCAGGAGTGCAGCATCTCGAGCCCTAGATGCTGCTGCTGCAGGATTGCACCTGGTTGGATTCCCCAGTTTATAAAAATCTACAGTAGTGCTGCCCTGGCATCTAGACCAGTGTTCTGTCAATAGGAGTTCAGGATCCTTGTGATCACTCTTAGTCGCTCATTTATTCAACAAATATCTAAATACTCCATGTGTGTGCCCTAGCTGGTTTTGCTCAGTGGATAGAGTGTCTGCCTGTGGACTGAAGGGTCTCGGTTTTGATTCCAGTCAAGGGCACATGCCCGGGTTGCAGGCTCGATCCCCAGTAGGGAGCGTGCGAGAGGCAGCCAATCAATGATTCTCTATCATCAATGATGTTTCTATCTTTCTCTACCTCTCCCTTCCTCTCTGAAATAAATAAAAATATATTTTAAAAAATAAAATAAATACTCCATGTGTGTCAGCATGGGGCTGGATCCTGGGGTCACAGTAGTGAGGAAAAGTGAATGGGGTTCCTGTTCTCAGAGCTTCCACTCCCCTGAAGGTGCAGGCATTCACCAAGGAACCACATCTACAGCATGTAAAATACAAACCCACGTGAGACCTGTGAATGAGAGAATGGGTTTGGGGAGTCTGTGTGTACTGGCCAAACCTGGGGCCACAGAGCTCCCTGAGCAAGTGAGGCCGGAGCTGAGAGGGAAGCAGCAATTCAGAGTTTCTTAAAGGTGGTGAAGAGAGGCCAGTGTTTATAGAAGTCGCAGATTCTGAGGACCTGGTGGGGCCATGGGCCAGGAAATAGGGCGCACTGACGTCCTTCCATGTCTCCTCCCCTCTGCCGGCCCTGCCAGGGGGTGGGAGTGAAGCAGGGGCTCTCCAAGGCCATGCCTGGTGGTGCTGGACAAATAGACGGTGGTGGTCGGTGGGCAGGTGTGGAATGGTAAGCAGATAAGGAGTGAGAGAATGGTTAACCAGAGGACCCTTGGACTGCAGTAGGAGCCGGGATGGGAAGCTAGGTCTTCCTCCCAGCTCTGGTCTCTGCTGTGACTTCAGAGTCTCACAGGTTATCTGCACAGAGGAATGAGTAATCTTGACCAGACACAACACACTAGGTACCCAGGGGACAAGACCAGAATAAGCTGCAAGCCCCGAGAGGAAAGACAAATATGAGGGAATTATAGTTACTAAGACTAAAGGATTTTTCAAGTAGGGCCAGTAAAGGGGGTTATGAACTCGCATGGTGCGGTTTGCGGAGAAGGCTGCAGAAGCTCTCAGTGCGAATTTGCCGGGATATGAAGAGTAGGAATTACTTGGAGGATATAATAGTGCTCTCCCATCTTCACTGACAACAGAAAGAGGGAACTGGGTTTGAGATGTAGCAGAAGGATTGGGATTAGACAATGGGAAGGATTTGTGGTGGGAGGCATTAGATCCAGGAATAGTGCCTAAGGTGGGCTATGACATAGCTTCTCTTGGCTCATCCTAACAAGAGAAAAACTACCACGTGTGGGTGGTTTGGGTGAAAGCCAAGTTGAGGACCCCACCGACCTCTGCAGTTTCCTTCCCTCTCTTTTCAGGCTTCAGCACTGTGTGTGATGTCCCATCCCACTTCACACCAGGTCCAGCAACCCTAGGCTGACCGGTGGGGAGGGAGAAGGATATTTCCAAAGAAAGGACTGGAATCGGGATAGGCTAGGAGTGTGGGTTTTTCCCCACCTCCAGTGTGATGCCTTTTGTTTCAGTAGAGCTAATAAATGTTCTGCTTGCAAAACTGATTCCTCACTCCCTATTCTCTTCCTGCGGCTTTTGAGCTGGCTGGTTTATGGATTGCTGGTAAACCAGAGACTCTGCTGTATGCTAAGCAGATGCACTTCTAGAATTTTTGCACACACCCTCATTCCCCTCCCTTAAAATAAAAACTCATTCATGTTTAATTTAATTCTTCAAAATGGTCTTCCCATTTTGTAATGCTTCATAGTCTCCCTAATGCACGTACCTGCCAAATTAAACTTTATGGCGTATCAGCTAGCAGATTGCCACTGGATCGAGCCAAGTATTCTTGCATGTTAAGTTATGGGCTTTCACACCTGCCAGCTTTTTTTGCCTCCAGATGAGTATATACTTCCTTCTGGCAGCCCTGTGTTCATTATAGTCAGCTGTCAGTCACTTTCACACCGGCAGGAATTCTGTGCAGTTGTCCTTTGGCTAACTGGGAGGGGGGATAGATAATGAACTCCTTGAGGAGCCCTCATTTGGAGACTTAGATTATTAGAGTATAAGAGGACATTTGTTTCCACTATGCAAATTGGCCTTGGCTTGGGCCACTGCACACCAGGCAGAAGGTGAGTGGCTTGGGCCACTGCACACCACGCCACATTGCTCGTCATCCCATCAGTTGGTCCCTTCCGTTCTGGTCTCAGCCCAGGACTCAGGTCAGCATTTATTTATGACCTCCTCACACACCATCTTGTCCAGGTTCCTTTAAAACACAAAAGCTCTCTGGAATTGATGCCTTAAGTCCGCAGAAGTTAGCATCCAGTCAGGAATTAGCTGAGAGCCAGCAGAGAGCAAGAATGGAGCACAGACCGGTGTGAGGAGTGCAGGTCACTCAGAGGGAAGAAGGGGCTAATCCAGTCTCCACTCGGAGCTGAAGGACCAATGTGTATCCAGAGAACTTACAGATGTGGCGCTGAGTCCCTGAGACATGAGTAGCCTTCACCAGGGAAAGCTCTGAGAGTGTGACCCACACCCGCATCTCAGTAGGGAGGTAGCATGGCTGAGGAAAGGAGCTCAGGCAGAGCAGGAAAAACTGGGCACAAAATCTGCTTCTGCCACTGACTCACTGAGTGGCCTTGGTTGATCAGGATCTCTCTCTTTCTCTCTCTCTCTTGCTTTCCCTGCCAGGCACTGTGCCATATTCCTTACATTTGTTAGCTCATTTAACTTGACAGCCTCACATTGTGTGGGTATCACCCCACAATAGGATTCAGTCCTGTAGAGTTTCAGGTACAGTCGGTCCATTTACAGCCATGAGGAGCACCAGCTTTGGAGTCAGACCTGGACTTGACTCCTGGCAACGTCATTCTGTGAGGTCTGAAAGGTTGGTGACTGCTGGTTTAAGGAAACCTTTGGAAAAGCGGTCATCAACCGGTGGTCTGCGGACCACTGGTGGTCCGTGAGGTCCAAAAGGTTGGCAACCGCTGGGCTAGGCAACCATGGGACAGGTCATTTAACTTCACATCTCATCTATAAAATGGAGATAATAACGTCTACCTCCAAGGGTTGTCATGAGAATTCAATGCAAAGATATATTAACATAGAAGCTATATAAATATATTGATAAGTATATACATGTTTAAATAGTTACTTATAACTCATTTAGCAAATTGCCTAGCACCATGGTCGGCAAACTGCAGCTTGTGAGCCACATGCGGCTCTTTGGCCCCTTGAGTGTGGTTCTTCCACAAAATACCATGGCCTGGGCAAGTCTATTTTGAAGAAGTGGCATTAGAAGAAGTTTAAGTTTAAAAAATTTGGCTCTCAAAAGAAATTTCAATAGTTGTACTGTTGATATTTGGCTCTGTTGACTAATTAGTTTGCAGACCACTGGGCCCTAGCACATTGGTAGGCACCCATTAAATGGTAGACATTCTAATATTTAAAGGAGGAGAAGAATGGTAAAGTGGTCTTCAGAAGCTCACTCTGGCTTTTGTAGGACAAGGCCAAGTCTGGACCTTTTTCGGCAGGAGGTCCCAGGCCATCCTCCATGATCATGAGTATTAACCAGTGTGGTCTGGGTTGTTTTCAGAGGCTCCATAAAGAGTTGCCCCTCAGCCTGGAGGATTTGGAGGATGTGTTTGATGCCCTGGATGCTGATGGCAATGGCTTTCTGACTCCAGAGGAGTTCACCACTGGGTTTAGTAAGTTCTGATGGATGTGGGGGGGGGGGGGGGCCCATTGTTTGGGTCTACCTAACCCTACAGAAAGTGCACCCTGCCCACCAGATCCCAGGGTCCTGGGAGCACAAGCTTTCCTGCTTCCTGACATGTTCAGGCTCTGGATTTTGTGGCTCTTTCATGTGTCTTCCTTGGCTGCTCTCTCAGTGCTTACCATACTATCACTGCCAAGTTCCCTGCCACCAAGAATGGCAAGTGGAATCCAAAGAAGCTCTGGCAGAAGGCCTGGCATGAAAGGGGGAGCTGACATGAGATTCCCAGCCTCTCCTTTCTGCCTTCGTACTAGAGGACGATAAAATGGGATGACTGCATGGCTCACTCCAGCCCAACTCTGGCTGAGTCTCAAGGTTTAGGACTTTCTAGAGGGTTTGAATAGGACAGTCATTCCAGGTTAACCAGGAGGAAGGAGATCAGAGATCCATGAAGAAGACGAGAAAACCAGCTATGCCATCAAATTAGACTGATCCGATATTGATTAGAGCAGATACTGATCAGATAAATCAGCAGGCATGTTTCACCACACATCTGGCACCTACAAGGCACCTCATAGTTTACTGTGAAGTATCTGAGGCCTTTCCTGACCTTTGCAATGGACTTAGGAAGATAAGACAGATTGCTCTATTACTAGACCGTATGGAAATGGGAAGAGTGCACCCGAAGCTATACAGTAATTTGCAAATGTGAAGTATAGCGATGCTGCTGGTAGGTCCGAGTAGATGATAACATGGAGCATGGGCAGTCAGGTCACTGGGGTGTGATGGAGAGAAAGGTCTTGTTGTTTAGAGAAGAAATCAATGAAGAGATGCGTTCTAAGCCAGACTTTAAAGGACTGAGAACCACCAAGGTGCCAGAGTACCTGCCATGCATTCTGCCTTTCCCAGGTCCTATTCTAGCATTTCTGGCAGAGTCTCTTGGGAGTAGGAAAGATACAAAATCCAGAATATGTTCTCCTAGGATATTTGCTATAGGTGGTTTCCCTTTTTCTTCTCTCAGATGAACCTCAAATGATTGTTGGCAACTGAGAAAGGGAAGGTCTTCTTGGGTGAGCATTGCCTGATTCAGACCCTGTACCATGCATCCCCCAGGTCGTTTCTTCTTCAACCAGAGCAAGCCAAGTCAGGGAGATGCAGGCGAACAGGCGGCCCAGCTCCAGGAGGAGAAGGTATATCAGTCCAGAGCAGAGGAGGATCTGGGTGACCTGGATGAAGATGAGGAAGCCCAGTTCCAGATGCTGATGGACAAACTTGGAGCCCAAAATGTTTTGGAAGAGTAAGTGGTGACAGTGATTTGGGGGAGGGAACCCAGCCTAGGAGCAACCTCTGTATCTGCTTCATTCAACCATTAATGTTTGTGAAGCCCCAGAGCCAGGCCCCAGGCTCTGAGCTGCCAGCTTCAAGACTTGCCCCATGCAGCCTGCCCTTGCAATGTCCTGTTTGTGTGTCATGGTGTAGGGGCTCTCTCTCTACTTTTTCCACTTTTTTCATGGGAATTACCTATCTCACTACTCTTCCACTCTTTGAGTTTCCTGCTGTTCATTACCAGCACAGTCTGAGGCTCAGTGAGGAGTGCTCACACATTAGAGAGCTGTGCCAGGCCTTGTGATTTTCGCAGTGCATTTTGCCTAAGGCTTCACCGCCAGCTCACCAGCATTGCCACCTCCATTGGAGCTAAAACAGGCTCTCTGGATCTGCAGTGTATCCCAGCCACCGCACTGTGGTATGCTCCTGGCAAAGGCACCCTATGTGGAAGTGTCTACACATTGTATGCCAAGCCAAACCAAATCTGTCAGGAAGCTGAGGCAGGAAATTAACCAGGTTTTACCAGCCCACCACTTGGATAATCAGTAGCTCAGCTAAAAATTTTAGATGGAACTTCAAACAAAACATAATACTCCATTTTTCTATTTTTCGCAAAAAGTGTTTTAGAAGAAAGAGACAGAAGAATCTAAGCCCTAACATTTAAAATGGAATTAAAAATTACATAAAATAAAATAAAATAAAGTGATGATATTACTAATGGAAACCATACAGTGACCTGAAAAACCATGGAATGCTCTGCCCCCTATTTCTGTTGCCTTTTGCCTTTTCATTTTTGGGTCTATAGGTCTTGGGTTAGGTGTGTGTTTCATGAAGAGTGGGAGTGGCCTAATGATTGGAGCTGATGTGTCCTGAGCTTGGAAAGAGGAGACTGTGATAAAGAGGAAGCAGGAGAGAAGGAGCCTGCAACAATATGCAGGCCAAAGAAAGTGTCTGTTGCTTTGTGAATTTTCTAGCAAATGACAGGCTGCGCAAATGATTTGACTGGATGTGTCAGAGTTGAGAAAAGCTGGGAAAGCCTGTGCCAGGCAAGGAAAGGACAGGTGGAGGTCTAGGAGAGAACCCTGCTAGAGGCTCTGGCCAGGAAATGAAATGACACAGTGGCAGCGGCAGCAGCTCTGCTCAGGCCTGGGGGGCTGGTGCAGGCGCAAATCTGCAGAACTGGAGTGGGATAGGCAGGTGTGCTGGGGGCACAGGTATGTGGGAAGCTCATTAGTCAAACACCTGACTCAGCTTCTCCAGGGACAAGAGGCCAGAGCACAGTGACCACTGCCAGTGGCTGCGTAAAGCCTCCTCCTAGAGGAGGGGGAAAGAGAGGGCAGTGTGGGCGAGCTAAGAGACTATAATGACAGAGCAGTGCCTCTCTGTCCCCCATCACTTCCTGAACAGCTACCTTCCTGGCAGGGCTCGCAAATCAGAGTTCACCAGATGTTACTCTGGAGACTTATGTCAGAGGCAGAACTGAGTCACATGAGATTCCTGGAGAAGAGAAGGCTCTGGGGAAGGTTTCAAGAGTGGCCTACAAAGATTGATACATAGAAGGTGACCAGCAATTTCCATCCTCATTGAGGCTGAACAAGATGGAAGAGGGCTTAAGTTTCAGCATGAGGGTTGTGATTGTGGAACTCCAGATAAGGAAATAGATCTAGGAGGCTATGAGGACTAAGATTTCACGTGCCAAGATGGTTTGTGTGTTGTCTTGGAAGCAGAGAGATGGACAGGTTGACCACCCGAATCCCTTCTAGCTCCATACTCTTATATCTTTCCAGAGGAGTACCCTGGCTATAGAATGGACATCTGGAGTCCTACCTTTTTTTGACAGTTTGATTCATTGAGTGATTTTTTTTTTTGTTTATGTGCCTGGCTTATTATTTTTTACCAAGGGTTTAAAGACTTGTCTTTTCTCTCTCTAGAAATCTGGGGGAGGTGTTGTGACCATTAATAAGTGGTTCAAGAGCTTTGGAAAAGGGTCAAATGGGTCTGCAAATCTCACTGGAAGTTCTAGCCCAATTGGTGGTTCTGTCAGGCTCCATTAGGAACTTGACAGATGTGAAAAGACCGACCTAGGCTAGTAAGATGGATCTTTTTATAATGCAATTACTTATAAGGAGAGCAACCTGTCATAGTGACAGGAGGCCATTGTGGTATCACCCTGAGACCTTTTAGCTCTGAAACTTTTGTGCCATATCCAAAGTGGATAGCCACAACATGTTCTGTGTGGGGAGAATGGAGCTCATTATGGGAAATAAGGAAGCTCCTTACCTCTCCTTCATTTGTTTCCCAGATTCCTTCATGCCATCCAGTTCAATGCTAGTTTTTCAACAGATAATAAATACTTGTCTGGTGGATGGGTGGGTGGATAAATGGATGGATGGGTGGGTCAATAAATGGATGGGTGGGTGGGTGGATAAATGAGTGGGTGGGTAAGTAGATAGATGGATGGATGAGTAGATAAATGGACAGATAGGTGGTCTAGATGAGTTGGTGGATCTTTGGATGAGATGGAGCAAGGGAAGGAAGGAAGGAGGGAGGGATAATTGGACAGATGATAAGATAACTAACCAGAGGTAGATCTATTTCTCAGTTGGTCTCTTCTCATAGAGTAATATCTATATTCCAGGCACATTAGTGACATGATACTATCAAATATCACTTCTGAGGAAAGTTTCTCAACTATGGTGCTGTGATTTAAGCACAAAGGATTTTATTCATTACCATGAGGGTTTCTGGTCATAGCTACCCTCATATCATAGTGGTTGTAGGATTTAATGGAGTGCAAATCAGATTGCTGTCTAGTTCAGTGGGATCATTGGCTGTAGATTACTGAGTTTCTCTCCATAGAGGGGAGCAGGGTCCATGGTGCACACCACCTCCCTATTCCTCCCTGCTGGTCAGTATGACTCTAGTTATCTCTGCTGCTGTGCATGAACATATGAACGTGCCCTGTATGCCTGTGGTTTTTTGGGGGGGAGGGGGGCAGTTTCTGGCCATGTCCCTCTATGTCTTTGTCTCTCTGTCTGCTCTTTCCCTCCTGACTGTCTTTCCATGTGTGTGCACACATCTTTCAGACTTGCCACTTCCCCTCCTTTCACCTGTCAGTCATTCCTGCTGCCACCAGGCCTCAGTGGGGTGTTGCCTATTCTCTTCCTTTTCCCGCAGTGACAATTGCTTCTGCCATCCATCAAATGGCATGTCTTTCCCTCTTAGCTGTGAGGACCTTTCTTCCTAGGGCGACAAGCTCTTTCCTATGGTTCCACAGCCTTTGTCCTCACATGCACCAGATTCCTGTCCTCTTTTCTTCTTCTGGGCATCTGAGATGTGCCCAGCACACAGCTGTGTACGCTCAGCACCACCAGCCCATAGAGAAAGACAGGGGAGTGGAAGCAGCCAGTGAAGCAGATAAGGAGGTCAACACAGGAGCCAGACAGCCCGAGTGTGCCTCCCAGCTCCATCCTTTACCAGCCCAGTGGTCTGAGACAGCTCCTCCACCTCTCCTCTCCTCATCTGTCACCTCATCTCTAAATGGGTGATGGCAGCACCTGCCGCAGAGGTTGCTATGAGATAAAATGAGCTAATATGCTCACAGCAAGCACTCGATAAAGGTTAGCCGCTATTATCATTATAATGATGACGATGCTGTTTCTGATTGCCTGTTTCACAGCTGGGGACTTCTATGTTCCCTTAAAGCCTCACTTCCACACTTCTACATTAACGTCCCTTTCCTCTTGCAGTGAAAGTGACGTAAAGCAACTCTGGCTGCAGCTGAAGAAGGATGAGCCTCACTTACTGTCCAACTTCGAGTATTTCCTGACCAGAATCTTCTCCCAGCTCCAAGAAGCCCACGAGGAGAAGAATGAACTGGAGTGTGCCCTGAAAAAGTGGGTGCCCGCAGCTGCTCTCTGTCCATCTGTGTGAAAAACAGGAATGCAAATGGCGCTTTCTCTTATATTCTGTAAGAGTGGGAGCCAGAGTGGGAGCCGGCCCCATTGCTGTCATAATGTGTGTGTGTGTATATCTATATCTATCTATATTTAAGCCCTTGCTCACATTTGTTAGGCCCTCACCATATGCTAGGCGCTATTCTAAATGCTTTATATACACTAGCTCATTTGGATTTATTTTATTTTACTTTTTAATTAATTAATTTTTTAATTCTCACCCAAGGATATGTGTGTTTTTAAAATTTATTTTAGAGAGAGAGAAAGAGAAACATGATCAGTTGCTGCCCATATGCGCCCCAACTGGGCATTGAACCCACAGCCTTTTGGTGCACAGGATGATGCTCCAACCAACTGAGTCACCCAGATGACCAACTGAGTCATCCACTCATTTGGATTTATTTTTATTCACATCACAGTTGAAGAAATCAAGGGACTGAAAGTTTAAGTAACAAGCCCCAGAATACACATCTTGTAGGTGGCAGAGTCGGGGTTCAGAGGGAGACAGCCTGGCGCTGAGACCAGTTGGAAAACCACTCTTCCTACCTCTGGACAGGAAGGCTCCAGCATACTGGACTTATACTCCCAACTCTGGACTGGCCCTTGGTTCACTCAATTCCCCACTCTGATCACACTCTCTGCCTTTGTTGCTCGTGTCTCTCCTGCTGCCCTCTTTGCCCTCAGGGCCTCTCTAGGTAACTAGCAATTTCTAGGATTCCTCCTTTGCCTGGAGGAGGCAGAACCAGGCCAGTCAGTGAACACCAACATCTGAAGAGGCTGCTTAGGAGTCAAATGGGAGTCAGCCAGGCACCTGTTGGCCACAGATGCAGAACCAGCCTATTGACCTGGAGCAGTGGTCGGCAAACTGTGGCTCGCAAGCTGCGGTTTGCTGCTTTGTTGACTAATGAGTTTGCCCACCACTGACCTGGAGTAAGGGAATGAGTGTACCATTTGGGTGCTGTCCTTGTACACAGCCATTGAATGTATATTACAGCAGTGAGCTCATGCGCTGTGAAACATGGTGTAACGAAGGATGATGCATAATCCTGAATGTGTAGCCAAAATGCATGGCTGCGTTTGGCTAAAGCTCAGAAGCATGCCTCAGCCACAGACTCGTCCCCACCTGGAGACCCGCCTATATTCCATAGGAATCCTCAGCAATTCCAACACAGCAGGTACTTCCCCCAACCATGCAGGTACTTCCCCACAAGCTTCCTGGTGCCCAGCACAGCCTCCTGAGGGCAGTGTTTCAGAGTCTGTGTGGACATGGCCTTAGTGAAAGCTTGCAAGCCCCTAATTAAAAAAGAGATCACCTTGTGTCTTACTGTGCAGGTCAGCTGCCATATATTATCCAAGCTCTGTGCCCAACCCTCCCCCGCCCCCAACACACATACATTAACTCTAAAGATAACTTGTTGAGGTCCACTAGTACACAGAGGTGTGGAAAATAAGACCTTTAGGACCCTGAGTTATGAGAAAGTGTGACCAAGTAGTGTAGGGGGAACCTGGTTTGACTGAGCAATGTCATGAGCATTCTAGGGAGAGACCCCCAAGGCTCAGAGAAAGGAGGGTTGAGGACACATTTCCATACAGTCTGTAGCTGATTAACTCATGAGCCTGACAGATCTGAGTTTGAACGTTGCCTCTGCCACTTACTAGCTGTGTGAGTTAGGCAAGTTACTTAAACTCTCTGAATCTCAGCTTCCTTATGTATAAAACTAGAGGCCCAGTGCACGGATTTGTGCACTGGTGGGGTCCCTTGGCCTGGCCTGCACCCTCTCACAATCCGGGACTCCTTGGAGGATGTTAGAGAGCTGGTTTTGGCCCGATCCCTGCAGGCCAGGCCAAGGGACCCCACCAGTGTACAAATCCATGTACCAGGCCTCTAGTATGCATATAAGATCTTTGGTTAATCTTTGCCCGCCCTTCCTTCTACCCCATGTACATGATATTCATCAGTCTGTTCCATGTTTCCATGCCTGTGCATTGAGCATCTGCCCCCTGGTGGTCAGTGCATGTCATAGCTACCAGTTGAATGGTCGAACGGTCACTTAGGCTTTTATATAGATTGGGATGATGATCGTATCCATCTCAGAGTTCTGAAGATTAAATGTGATAATACATGTAAGCATTTGGAATAGTGCAGGTACATAAGTACTCAGTGAATGTTAAAATAATAATAATGATTGTTTTAAATGTTTGTCAGTCTTAGAGGATTTGCAGGTTGAGGTGAAGAGTTGAAGCCTTGATATAATTGGAGGTGACATATAAGGATCCCTTTACCCTGTCATAGAACCTTGTTACTCAAAGTGTGGTCCATGGACCAGCAGCATTGGAATTACCTGGAAATTTCTTAGGAATGCAGAATCCCAGGTCTTTCCCCAGTTCTATGGAATCTGCATTTTAGCAGGATGTCCAGGTGCTTTGTACATGGGTTTGAGAAGTGGGAGACTGGGAATGAGGAGCTTGAGTTTGAGTTATATGTGGTTTTGCAACCAGCTTGCTCTGTGACCTTGCTCAATTCTCTGGGCCTGTCTGAGCCTTGGTTTTCTCACCTGTAAAATGAGGGGGTTGGATTAGTTCCTGACCATCACCACACCCCCACTCCCCACTGACCACAGCATTGATCACACCAGGAGCCACAGCACAAGTCAGGTATTCCCCCAACCCCCAGAGAGGATGGCACTCTTGTTCTCTAATGAGGTGAGGGTAATCACAGTCTGAATGGGCCCAGCCCATGGCCTGGAATCCTACCTGCAGGATGCTGCTCTGCCTTCCATACTCCTGCAGAGAGAGGCCTGTGCTCCTGACCTGCTACAGAGCCTCTTAGCCCTCACATGCATCTTAAAGTGGCCTCCAGTAGCGCTTTTGCCCTGATTTAGCTATTGCTTAAGAAGTTTTAAGATGAATGTCAAAGGCAGTCTTGGCTGAATATGCAAAACTAGCTCAGCCAAAGGTTCCAGGCCTCTGAGCCCATCATTTGTGGATATCCCTGCCAGCTCCCCACCCTGGGGTCAGGTGATGAAGGCCCACTCTTGGCTGGGGAGCTCTGGGGGAGGGGGGGTTCACTGTGCTCTCTTGATAGTCCCATTCCAGGGGTGTTTTCTGGGTGCAGAACCAGAGCACTGCAACAGGACAGGAGAAACCTGAGTTCTTGCCTAGGCACTGCCACTGACAGCCGTGTGAACTTAGGTGATTTGCTTTACCTCTCTGTGCTTTCATTTCCTTATCAGTAATGTGAGAGAATGGGACTGATGTTTTCAAACTGTTTGTGGTTGTGACTCACTAGAAGGCAATGTGTTTGCTTTTGTAACTTCCATACAGGAGTGTTTAACTGAAACAAGTTTTGTGAAATAGTGCTCGTGCTTTGTCATTTTCTATTAGAGTTTCTTTTATTCTCTTTTCTTCGAGACAAAAAAAGAAAAGGTTGGTCACATCTCACTTTGGGTTATGCCTGGACTAGGTGATCTATAAGGGCTGTTGGAGTCCAGAAGTCAAACAGGAAACCAGTATTCCCAGTGGAATGTAGAACATTTCAGTGGGATTCTTTACAAATGGCTCAGGGTGAAGTTAAGTGGTTCTGGGCATCTTCTAGGTCCTAGACTAGGAGATGAGTTTGAAGTTTGGGCTTGTGTGTGGGAGAAAGAGAAAGGTGCTTGTGAAGGAAAAGGAAGGAAGCACTGGGGAATGGCCCAATTCAGGCTGGAGTTGGGGAATCCTGAGGAGTCTCAGAACACCTCCCAGGCTCCTCCACAGCTCCCTTTCAGTACAGGGAATCACATTTAAATTCCACCGGGAAATGTGCACCTGTCCCGGGGAGATGGTAATGAGAGCTCAGGTCATTACTGCTGTGTGTCCAGCTCAAGGCTGGGCACCAGAGATACGATCCACGTGTTTCTGGTCGCCCACATTTAACGATCACTTATTCTGTGCCAGGCTCTGAGTTAAGCAAATAGAACAGAGAGTCCCTATCTTTGAGGAGTTTACAATTACAGTGATGAGGCAGAGTTTATACCCATAAAAATTCTGCCACAGAGCCAGCCAGAAAATTCCCATGCTGTTGAAACACTAGACAGTGTTGCCATTGGCAGCTGTGGCCTCTGCTTCTTCCTCCTTTTCCAAACCACACACCTCTTTCTTTCTCCCACTGGGCCCATAGGAGATGGGATTGACCTTGGGGGAAATCTGGCCTTAACCAGGTCAAGCAGGGCATGGACTTCCTGTCCCAGCTCCCCAGGCTGGGCCATGACCTGGGCTTAGAGTTTTGCTGCAGTGAGTGAAACAGGCCCCCCAGCTTCTTCTCCAGGTTCACCTCCGGGTTCTGGGAGGTAGGAGGATGCAGCTAAGATGAGTGACTGGGATAACTCTTAAAACCTGATGTCAGGAGACCCAATCTCTGCAGCATTGTCAGATGGTCCGGGGCCCTCCTTACCGCACTGCCATGGATACTCTTTAAACCTGCATGTTGGGAATAGGAGAAAAGGCCAGTCTGGGAGCATCCAATCCTCCAGCCCCTTGTCCTTTGGGGCAGAGGCTGAGGAAATCTCAAAGTTAGTTGGAAGCCTGGGTACAATGTTTGACTCTATTGCATGTCCACTGGGAAATAGCCACAGTCCTGTGGGGTGAGGTGGGGGACAAGGTCAAATGCAGGAACCTGAGGCTAAAACGCAGTTCCGCTGCTGAACTTCCAAAGCAAAGAATGCTCCATCCGTGCCTCTACTTCTCTCCAAGGGAGTGGGTTTAGATGGCCACTGTGCCACTCTCCTTCGTGTCCACTGTGCAGAGGCTCAGAGTTCTTTACATTTAGCATGAGGGATACAGTTTACAGTAGACTGAGGAAGAACATCTGGCCACCTGGAAAGGGCCTTAGCTGTGTTATTCTTGAATGCTACTTTGCTTCACAATGACCAGAGAATCTTGATTAAAAGGTAGACTCCTAGTCCCTTCTACAGAGAGTCTAAATCAGTGTGTCTTGGGGCCCCTCCCAATGCTCTCCCCACAGTGGTTCTGATGCAGGCAGGCCACAGACTACACTTTGAGAAATGCTGCTCTAGCTTGTCCTTCCAGAATGTAACAACCTGCAGAAGGTACACCAGGGTGCCCTTCCATCTGTAATTTTACTCCTGAGAGTAAAGGTAAGTTCTCGGGAGAGGGGGGGGGGGGGGGGGGGGCTCAAGCTGATAAAGCTATGGCTCAATCAGGCACCTGCATTTTATTGGTGTATTATTATCTGAGGCAGCAGCGTGCTGTTAACGTCGCCCTGAGAGCAAGTGGAAAGGTGAGGCCTGTTTGTGCTCTGCATGCTCCATGGGCATCATTTGTAAACCTAGCTAATGAAAAATGGTTTGCTTTATAGGATGGGATAAAGCTGCAAAGTTGGTTTATACAAGACAGCAGAATCTAATTAGGGAGAAACCATCCATCTTGAAAATTCAATTGGTGGTTTCACAGTCTTTGCAGAATTTTCTACAAATTCATGTTTTCCTTTTATTAAGCTCTACTCTAATAGTATGTGCATGTGGGTGCATGAGAGAGAGAGAGAGAGAGAGAGAGAGAGAGAGAGAGACATACAATTAGAGAGTCCTAGAGAGACTATTTCCAGGGGAACAAGAAAATTGTAAATAAGAATTTTCCAGTAAGAGCTTCTCCTTGCTGTGCAGAGACTGCAACTGCCTGAAGAAGGTGACAGGGGGCAGTGATGAGTCTGAAACCCTCACATTCTCATCTCAACCACAAAGCTGGCTGAGGCT
Source organism: Corynorhinus townsendii (assembly GCA_026230045.1). Lineage (NCBI taxonomy): Eukaryota > Metazoa > Chordata > Mammalia > Chiroptera > Vespertilionidae > Corynorhinus > Corynorhinus townsendii. Next base: position 127,691,106 of record JAPDVU010000003.1, on the reverse strand, counting down.
GAACTTTGCTTCCATTTTCTTTTCTGGCAAATAGAAGACTCATTGAGACTTTTCCACTCTGGGATCAGTGCATATGGGGTGGAGGTGGGAAAGACGTGGGGAAGGGAGTCAGGCCTTGGCCATGATCTTGGCCTCCCCAGCCCTGTAGTGCAGTCAGCTGGCTCCATTCTTCACTCCAGTGTCTGCTCATTCCACAATTGACAGGCTCCAGATGGGATTTGGATTGCTGATGATCCGAAATGCAAATGGAGGGATTTTTCAGTTTTAGGGAAGACAGTGTGCTGTTGGGGATGGAACATGAAATTGGGAATTGAGGCCTGGGTTCTCCCCTACTCTGACCCAGGGATTCTGGGTGAGCACAGGTTGGTCCCGTCACTGGTTTGACCCTCATTTTCTTAACATGCACAACAAAGGAGGTGGAATACATGAGCTGTTTAAGCTCAGAGTTTGTGATGGGGAGGGGAGGAGTTCTTTCCCCTTTGCTTTTTTTTTTTTTTTCATCATCTTTTATTTTTTTTATTTTTTTCACTTTTTTTAAATTTTTTATTTTTTTCTTAATTAAATCTTTATTGTTCAAATTATTACAGGTGTTCCACTTTTTTTTCCCCCATAGCTCCCCTCCACCTGATTCCCCACCCCACCCCATGCCCTTACCCCCCGCCACTGTCTTCATCCATAGGAGTAAGATTTTTGTCCAATCTCTTCCCGCACCCCTCACACTTGCTTCCCCTGAGAATCGTCAGTCCACTCCCTTTCTATGTCCCTGATTCTGTTATATTCACCAGTCCATTCTGTTCTTCAGATTTTTTATTCACTTGATTTTTAGATTCACTTGTTGGTAGGTATGTATTTGATGTCATTTTGTTGTTCATAATTTTTATCTTTACCTTTTTCTTCTTCTTCTTCTTCTTCTTAAAGAATACCCTTCAGCATTTCATGTAATCCTGGTTTGGTGGCAATGAACTCCTTTAGCTTTTCCTTGTCTGTGAAGCTCTTTATCTGACCTTCAACTCTGAATGATAGTTTTGCTGGGTAGAGTAATCTTGGTTGTAGGTTCTTGCTGTTCATCACTTTGAATATTTCTTGCCACTCCCTTCTGGCCTGCATAGTTTCTGTTGAGAAATCAGCTGACAGTCGTATGGGTACTCCCTTGTAGGTAATTAACTGTTTTTCTCTTGCTGCTTTTAATATTCTCTCTTTGTCTTTTGCCCTTGGCATTTTAATTATGATGTGTCTTGGTGTGGTCCTCTTTGGATTCCTCCTGTATGGGGTTCTGTGCGCTTCCTGAACTTGTAAGTCTATTTCTTTCACCAGGTAGGGAAAGTTTTCTGTCATTATTTCTTCTAATAGGTTTTCAATATTTTGCTCTCTCCCTTCTTCTGGCACCCCAAAAATTCGGATGTTGTTTCGCTTAAAGTTGTCCCAGAGGCTCCTTACATTATCTTCATATTTTGGATTCTTTTTTCTTTTTGTTTTTCTGGTTGGATGTTTTTTGTTTCCACATATTTCAGATCTTTGGTTTGATTCTTGGGGTATGTTGATCTACAGTTGAGTTTCTGTATATTCTTTATTTCAGACAGTGTATGCTTCATTTCTGACTGATCCTTTTCCATTTTTTTGGCATTCTCATTAAGGTCCTTGAAGGTCTCATTAAGCTCTTCAGAAGTGTCATCAAGTTTCTCGGCGGTTTTTAGAAGATTCTTGAGTAACCTTATAAATGTGATTCTGAACTCTATGTCATCCAGTAGTTTGCTTTCCTCCATTTCTTTCATTCGTGACATGTTTCTTTGTTTCTGCATTTTGGCTGCTTCCCTGTGTTGATGGAGTGGCTTTGTGTGGTAGGTGACCTATAGGGGGCAGTAGCTCAGCCTCCCCAATCACCTGATGTGGATGCTCTTGGTACACCCCTTTGTGGGCTGAGTGCAAAGTCTTGGTGTAGTTAAGCCTGAATTACTGTTGGTACGCTGGGAGGAATTGACCTCCAGGCCAATTAGCTGTGAGCACTCCCTGTGTCTATAATGGAAGAACTGCTGCGCTGAAGACACGCTTATGGGGCAGGACTTGTTTCAGTGGGGCTTTGGTGCTCACTGAGTCGGCCTCTTGAATGTGTCACTTATGGATGTGAGGAGTTGAAATCTGGTGTCTCACACTGACCACTAGGTACACTGGCTTCTGGATCTCCAATGGGGTGCAGGTCAGCTACTGTCTGAGGCCACTCAGCAGGAGCTACAGTGAGAGCTGCAGTTTTCTCCTCTTTGCTTGGGGTTTGGAGGTTTTGGAGCTGTCTGACCCGGGCTGCAAGTTTTCTAGGTTAAGCTGCGATAGGGCAGGCTTTCTTATGCTAATTGAGCTGCTTGGAGCTTGGGTGGGTTTGTAGGTTGTGTGGGGCGGGTCTCAGGGCGTCACTAGGTTAGGGCGTGGCAAACAGCAATGGCTGCTAGTAAGCCAGCTCTGTGTCCCCGACCGCGTCCTGGAGTCCTGTGCCCCAGTGCAGTAAACAATTATTCCTGCGCGCAGCTCTGCAAGCAAGCCACCCTCACTGGCAGACAGTCCAGCTTCTCCCCGTAGGAGTTTGGGTCCCCCGCGTCTCCCCAGAGACTGGATTTCAGAGTAATCGGGGGCTTGTCTCCGTTCAGGTTGAAAAAAGCAACGCACCCAGACGCCCGCCACCAGCCCGGATCACGCACCTCCGTACCTCAGCTTTTCAGCGCTTGTGCATGTCTCAATGCTCTTTTCTCTTTCCTTCTAGTTGTAGAACTTCCACTCAGCCAGCTTTCCCGTGGTTCTGGGTGATAGACGTTTTGTCTTTTAGTTGCAGTTTAAATTGTTGTAGGAGGCAGCAGTTTAGGTGTTTACCTATGCCGCCATCTTGGATTCCTCCCCCTTTGCTTTTTACCAGACTTTGCCCACCAGGAGACATTGATCAGGCCACTGCCCGTGCACTACTCCCTTGGGAGGGAGCCATGAAATAAAGATGATCACTCTCCAAGGCTGGTGGCCATTTCTGAAGCTCTGCCTTGAGTTCAAGCTTCTGAAATTTATCTAAAATATAGAGAATTGTCACTTGTTCTGTCCAAGGTCAAAACTACACCTTCATTTAGGGAAGAGAGAAGGTACTTTTTTCCTGCAATGAAAAAAGTACCCCTACCTAGAACCTAGAAGGTGAACCAAATAGCTTTCTGAGACTCCCCGAACTCCTAATGGATTTTGCTCTTGAGTAGGCAAAGGAGAATGGGAACAAGGAAAATAATATTTGACCAAGTAACATTCTAGAGCAGGAAGGTGTTGGCCTGTGGTATGGAATAGTAATGCTTTACTCTAGTGTGGTACCTTAACTCTCAGTGTGCAAAACACTTTGTGAAGGTTAATTAATTTTCATAACACCTGTGGGAGGTTTGCAGAGTAAATTATTGCTAACTACCTCTCACCTTCTAGTTACCTTGTAAAGGCCTCTCAGATCCTAAGCCTTCATGATAATCCACCTCTGCCTTCTTCCCACACATCCCATCCTCCAGTCTCCACTACCACACACTCATGTGCATACACACACAAACACAGACACTTATGCTCCTCCTTTAGAGATGGGTCACCTGCCACAGGCAGACATCTGGCTGACATTCCGTGTTCTAGGTTGGATCTGAGCTTTTCGTACTGGCCTTCAGGAAGACTCATTTTTTTCAGATCCCTCACTGCCCATATGGTGACCTCAGTACATAATTGTTACTTTTCCCTTCACTATGGAAAATCTCCCTTTCCTGGACTCAGCCTTCTTAGCGTTTTCCCCAACAACTCTACCAAATTCCCCACAACCAGAACAGCAGCTTCTACTTCCTTCCAGTGAGGGCTCTGTGGTCATAGAGTTACTGTCAGCTGAAGCCCAGTAAGGCACTGTGGGCTGGGGTCTACTTCATGGTGTGAGGCTCCTGCCTGTTTCTTTCTTCCTTGCCCCCTTAGCATTGGACTTGGTGTTTGTAGGTGCTAAATTCCTGGTGTGCAGAGGCCCATTCCATAAATCTAAATTATATTACCCAAATTGTTGCTTTATGAAGGGCTTAAGCAATATTTTTTTAATGTTTGTAGTGATATAGATCTCTCTTTCCACATTTACTCTGCTCTACTGAGGCACTCAGCTTGTGTCCTTCTCCATGTCTTCTGTTCCCTAATGCCTCCTCATCCTGCACATGTCTTCATACCACATACACCAACTTGCTGCACAATTCCCTTACAGTTTCTACTTGCTCCTTGGCTGAAATCTGAAAGAATTGTAGAGGAGCTTCTCAAAATGGGGTACACAGGCCTCTGGAGAATCAGAGAATGCATTTCAATAGGATTGATTAAATACAGTCTATAGGCTACACTTCATATCAGGCACTTCTACATGCATATTATTTTTTATTTAAATTTTTTATTGCTGAAACTATTGCAAATGTCTCCCATCTCCCCACCGTCCCCCCTCCCCCTTTGCCCACCTCCACTCAACCCCCACCCTCCTAATCCCTTGGACCTCACCACACTGTTGTTTGTGTCCATGGGCTATGCATATACTCTTTAGCTAATCCCTTCACCTTCCTTTATCCAGTCCCTACTACCCCTCTCCCCGCTGACATTTGTCAGTCTGTTCCATGTATCCATGCCTCTGATTCTATTTTTGTTTGTCAGCTTATTTTGTTCATTAGGTTCCACATAGTAGTGAGATCATATGGTATTTGTCTATCTCTGACTGGCTTATTTTGCTCAACATAATAATTTCCAGGTCCATGCATGCTGTTGTAAAGGGTAAGAGTTCCTTCATTTTTACAGCCATGTGGTATTCCATTGTGTAAATGTACCACAGCATTTTTATCCACTCATCTACTGTTAGGCACTTGAGCCATTTCCAAATCTTGGCTAGCCTATATAATGAGGTAATATGCAAATTGACCATCACTCCAACACACAAGATGGCCACCCCCATGTGGTCAAAAATGGCCGGACATCCCTCCAGGGGTCCCAGATTGGAGAGGGTGCAGGCTGGGCTGGGAGACTCCCCGCCCCCCCCCCCCCCAAGCCCCATGCATGAATTTTGTGCATTGGGCCTCTAGTTGTAAATAATGCTGCTATGAACATAGGGATGCATATATTCTTTCTGATGGGTGTTTAGGGATTCTTAGGATATATGCCTAGAAGTGGGATCACTGGGTCAAATGGCAGTTCCATGTTTAATTTTTTGAGGAAACTCCATACTGTTTTTCATAATGGCTGCACCAGTCTGCATTCCCACTAGCAGTGTACTAGGGTTCCTTTTTCTCTACATCCTCACTGGCACTTGTTGTTTGTTGAATTATTGATGGTAGCCATTCTGAAAGGTGCGAGGTGATATCTCATTGTAGTTTTAATTCGCATCTCTCTGATGATTAGTAATATTGAGCATTTTTTTCATATGCCTATTGTCCATCTGTATGTCCTCTTTAGAGAAGTGACTATTCAGGTCCTTTGTCCATTTTTTAATTGGATTGTTTGTCTTCCTGGTGTTGAATTGAACAAGTTCTTCATGTATTTTGGAGATTAACCCCATATCAGACGAATCATTGGCAAATATGTCCTCCCATACAGTGGGTTCCATTTTTGTTTTGTTTATGGTTTCTTTTGCTGTGCAGAAGCTTTTTAGCAGTCTCATTTGTTTATTTCTTCCTGTATTTCCCTTGCTCTTGGAGACATATCAGCAAAAATATTGCCCAAGATTTTACTGCCTATGCTTACTTCTATAATTTTTATGGTTTCATGACTTACATTTAAGTCTTTTATCCATTTTGAGTTTATTCTTATGTATGATGTAAGTTGGTGGTCTAGTTTCAGGTTTGTTTTTTTTTTTTTTGCATGTACCTGTCCAATTATCCCAATACCATTTATTGAATAGACTGTTTTTACTCCATTGTATGTTCTTGCCTCCTCTGTCAAATATTAATTGACCATAAAATCATGGGTTGCTTTCTGGGCTCTCTGTTTTGTTCCATTAATCTATATGTCTGTTCTTGTGCCTATGCTAGGCTATTTTGATTACAGTGGTTTTGTAGTATAACTTTATATTCAGTATTATGATCCCTCCAAGTTTGTTCTTCTTCCTCAAGATTTCTGAGGTTATTTGGGGTCTTTTTTGGTTCCATATAAATTTTTGAAATGTTCTAGGTTTGTGAAATATATCATTGATATTTTAATAGGAATTGTGTTAAATCTATAAATTGCTTTGGGTAGTATGGACATTTTAATGATGTTAATTCTTCCAATCAATGAACGTCGTATATACTTCAACTTGTTTGCATTTGCCTCTATTTCTTTCTTCAATGTCCTGTAGTTTTCTGATTACTAGTCTTTTGCCTCCTTGGTTAAGTTTATTCCTAGGTACCTTATTTTTTGTTGCAATAGTAAATGGGATTGTTTTTTTTAGTTTCTCTTTCTGAAAGTCCATTATTGGTGACTAAACATGCCACCAAATTTTGAATATTAATTTTGTATCTTGCTACTTTGCCAAATTCAGTTATTAGATCCAGTACTTTTTTGGTGGAGTCTTTAGGGTTTTCTATTTATAATGTCATGTCATCTGTGAATAATAAACAGTTTTATTTCATCCTTTCAAATTTGGCTGCTTTTCATTTTTCTTCTTGTCTGATCACTGTGACTAGGACTTCCAGCACTACATTGAATGAAAGTGATGAAAATGGACATCCCTGTCTTATTCCTGATCTTAAGAGAAATGCTTTTTGTTTTTGCCTATTGAGTATGATATTGGCTGTAGTTTTTCATATATGGCCTTTATTATGCTGAGGGATGATTCCTCAATTTGCACCTTGCTGAAAGTTTTTATAATAAATGGATATTTGGATTTTATCAAATGCTTTTTCTGCATCTATTGGTATGGTCATGTGATTTTTATCTTTCCTTTTGTTTATATGATGTATCACATTTATAGATTTGCAGATATTATACCTGCCTGACATCCCCAGAATAAACCCTACTTGGTCATGGTGTATTGTCTTTTTAATGTATTGCAGGATCCAGTTTGCTAATATTTTGATGAGGATATTAGTAACTATTTTACCAGGGATATTGGCATCTAATTTTCTTTCTTTGTAGTGTCTTTATCTGGTTTTGGAATTAGGATAATGCTGGCCTCATAAAAAAGAGTTTGGAAGACTTCCCTCCTCTTAATTGTTCTGGAATAGTTTGAGGAAGATAGGTGTTAGTGTTTCTTTAAAAGTTTGGTAAAAATTTACCTGTGAAGCCATCTGGCCCGGGACTTTTGTTTGCTGGGAGTTTTTTTTTTATTATTACTGCTTCAATTTCATTAGTTGTTATTGGCCTATTCAAGTTTTCTGATTCTTCCTGATTGAGTTTTGAAAGATTGTATGTTTCTAAGAATTTGTCCATTTTGCCCCCATTGTCCAATTTGTTGGCACATGGTTGTCATAGTATTTTCTTATAATCTTTGTATTTCTGTGATGTCAGCCTCTTTCATTTCTAATTTTATTTGGGTCTTCTCTCTTTCTTTCTTGGTGAGTCTAGCTAAAGGTTCATCAATCTTTTTTTTTAAATATATTATTTATTGATTTCAGAGAGGAAGGAGAGGGAGAGAGAGATAGAAACATTAATGATGATAGAGAATCATTGATCTGCTGCCTCCTGCCCGTCCCACACTGGGGATCGAGCCCATAATCCGGGCAGGTGCTCTGACCTGAGAATAGAACTGTGACCTCCTGGTTCATAGGTCAACACTCAACCATGAACCATGCCAGCCAGCTCATCAATCTTGTTTATCTGTCAAGGAACCAACTCTTGGTTTCATTGATCTTTTGTATTTTTTTTTTTTTTTAGACTCTCATTTATTTCCACTCTGATCTTTATTTCCTTCCTTCTGTTTACCCTGGGTTTTTCTTGTTTGGTTTTTTTGTTTGTTTGTTTGTTTTGTTTTGTTTTTCCCTAGTTCTTTTAGGTATAAGGTTATAGTGTTTATTTGAGATTTTTCTTGCTTCTTTAAGTAGGCCTATAATGCTATGAACATCCTTCTCAGGACTACTTTCACTGTGTGCCAGAGATTTAGGGTTGTTGTGTGTTCATTTTCATTTATTTTCAAGTAATTTTAATTTTTTCCTCAATCTCATTGGTAACCTAGTCATTGTTCAATAACATGCTATTTAGTCTCCATGTGTTTGAGTGTTTTTAGAGTGTGTTTTTTATTATAGTTAATTTCTAGTTTCATGCCATTATGATCCTAGAAGATGCTTGGTATGTTTTCGATGTTCTTGAATTTATTAAAACTTATTTTGTGTCCTAACATGTGGTCTATCTTTGACAGTATTCCATGTGCACTTGGGAAGAATGTATATTTGACTGTTTTGGAATGAAATGTTCTGTAAATATCAATTAAATCCATCTGACCTCATGTGCTATTTAAGGTCACTGTTTGTTTATTTATTTATTTATTTATTTATTTATTTATTTATTTATTTATGTCTGGAATATATATCCAGTGATGATAGTGGGGTGTTAAAGTCCCCTATGACTGTATTGTTGTAGTTTTCTCCCTTAAAGTCTCCAATATGTTTTAAAAATAGATTTAGATGCTCCTATATTTGGTACATATATGTTTATAAGAGTTATGGCCTCTTGTTGGATTGATCCCTTTAGTATTATGCAATGGCCTTCTTTGTCTCTTTTTATGGCCTGTATTGAAGTCTGTTTTGTTAGATATGGGTATTGCTACCACAGCTTTTTTTTTGTTTGTTTCATTTCCATTTGCATGGATTATTGTTTTCCATCCCTTTAGTTTCAATCTGTGTGAATCTTTTGCTCTGAGGTAGGTCTTTTTTAGACAGCATATATATGGGTAATGTTTTCTTATTCATTCAGTTGCCCTATGTCCTTTGATTGGAGCAATTAATCCAATTACAGTTAAGGTTATTATTGATGGTACTTATTTGTTGCCATTTTTTTCTTTATATGTATGTTCCTCTCTTTGTCTATATCTTCTTCTTAAAGCAGTCCTTTTAACATTTCTTGCAATGCTGGTTTGGTGGTAATGAACTCCTTTAGCCTTTTGTTTTTAATCTGGGAAGCTCTTTATTTTACCTTCTATTTTAAATGATAGCCTTGCTGTATTGAGTAGTCTTGGTATCACATCCTTGTTTTTCATTATATTGAATACTTCATGCCAATCCCTTCTGACCTCATGTGTTTCTGTTGACAGCCTTATGGGAACTCCCTTATAGTTAACTGTTTCTCTCTTTCTGCCTTTAAGATTCTCTCTTTGTCTTTAACCTTTGCCATTTAATTATGATGTGACTTTGTGTGGGTCTCATTGGGTTTGTCTTGATTGGGATTCTTGTGCTTCCTGATGTGACTTTTTCCTTCACCAGGTTAGGGACTTTTTCTGTTATTATTTCTTCAAACAAGATTTTGTATCCCTTGCTCACTTTCTTCTCCTTCTGGTACCCCTATAATGTGACTATTGTTACATTTAATGTTGTCTCAAACTATGCTTGATTTTTAAAATTATTTTTTCTTTTTGTTACTCTGATTGGGTGGTGGGGGTTTTTTGTTTTTGTTTTTACCTTTTCTTTCAAATAGCTGACTTGATCTTCTGCTTGATCTAGCTTACTTTTAATTTCTTCCAGTGTATTCTTGATGTTAGATATGGTATTCTTTATTTCTGACTGGTTCTTATTCATCGTTTCTGTGTCCTTTTTCATGTTGATGTAGTTCCTACTAAGTTCCTTGTAGTTTTCATTAATTTACTTGTAGTTACTATTAAGTTCCTTGAACATCCTTATAACCATTACTTTGAACTCTATGTCTGATATATTGCTTGCCTCCATATTATTTAGCACTTTTATTGGAGATTCCTCCTTTTTTTTTCATTTGGGGGTTGTTTCTTTGTCTCCCTATTTTAGTTGTCTCCTTGTGTTTGTTTCTATGTATTAGATAGAACTTCTATGACTTCCGGTCTTTATGGGATGGCTTTATGTAGTAAGTGTCCTGTGGGATCTAGTGGTGCAGTTTCCTTGATCTCCTGAGTTGGGTGCTCTAGAAATGTCCCTTGTGTGGATTATTTCGGCTCTCCTGTTGCAATTACATGTTGATTGTTGTCATGTTCGTGGGTGTGATCTCCCTTTAGGCTGGCTGACTGTGAGGTTCAACCCCAGTCACATCTTGTGAACTGTTGTATGGGTATTCTCACTATACTTTTCAGAACTACAGTCTTCACTGGCCCTTCACTGCCACATCCTCTAGTTCCCATGTCCAGAAACTGCCACATGTATATTCTTATTTAATCCTCACAACCCTTTTCTACAGTAGGTATTACCATCTGATTTTTCAGATTCAGATCACTCAGGCCCACTGAGGTAAGGTAAGTTGTCCAAGGCCAAGAAGTTTATAAATGCCAGAACCAGGATCTGAACTGAGGCCTTTCAATTCTTGGTTCAATGAACTCTGAGCCAACCATAGCTGTCACATGGGGCTTATGACCTTGAGGAATATCCTAAAGGAGTCATCTAGGCATCATAATGAAAGGAGAGGATAAATATTAGTGTTCATGACTATTATTTACTCTGGCTGGCTCCATCACACATTTGTTTCTCTGTCCCCCCGAGAACTCAGGTCTTTTTCCTTCCCTTTTATTTCATCTATCTCTTCTCTTTCGCCTCTTCCATTTATAGCTCAAAATAACTAGGCATAAACAGCAGACAATTAAATAATTAAACAATGCCCTGGAAGAGGGATGTTTGAGAATGGCTAATAGAAGACAGGTTTAATAGTTATGCCCACATTTATTAATTAATAGCTCAGATAGGTTTATTATAGGTTGTTGTTTTTGTCTTGTTCAACATTTTTACCAATGGCATAAATAAAAGGAGATAAGGGGGAATATTTTATAGTATAAAGTTTCAGCCATAAAGAAGATTCGACAGATATAAACTTTTATGCACTAAACAATGTAGCAGCAAATATATATAAAGCAAAAACTTTTAGAAAAACGAAGGAAATCTGATAAAAACAAGATTTAAGAATTTTAGAAGTCTTTAATAAACTTACCTCAAATTTACAGATTAATCAGGCAAAAGTACATTAAATATGTACAGTACTTGAAAGTGTCCACCATCAGGCTTAATTTAAGAGACGAATATATAGTGTGTGCCCTACAAATAAATATACATGCTTCCCATAGAATTTACATAAAATTGATAGTGTTTTTGGTTACAAAGGGAAGGTTAATTGATTTTGTAAAGTAAATACCTTACCAGTATATTATCTTATTATAATCTGATAAAACTAGAAACCAATAGTATATATTGCATGGGGCGACCAGGTCAGCAGGGGGGTTATTGAGGGACGACCAAATGACTAAACGGCAGGCTGCATGGGGTGACTAGGCTGACAGGGGGGTTAATGAAGGACAACCAAATGACTGAACAGCAGGCTTCATGGGGCAACCAGGCCAGCAGAGGGGTGACCAAATGATCGAAAAGCAGGCTGCGTGGGGTGACCAGGCCAGCAAAGGGGGCAGTGAGGGGTGACCAGGCCAGCAGAGGGGGGCAGTTGGGGGTGACCAGGCCAGCAGAGGGGCTCTGAGGGGCGACCAGGCCTGCGGGGGTTGGGGGGAAGCAGTGAGGGGTGACCATGCTGGCAAAGGGGGTCAGTGAGGGTTACCAGGCTGGCAGGGGGCATTTGGGAGCGATCAGGCTAGTAGGGGGTCCATGAGGGGCGTCCAGGCTGGCAAGGGTGGGAGGACGGCAGTTGGGGTGACCAGGCTGGCAGGGGAGCAGTTGGGGGCAACCAGCTCAGCAGGGGAGGCAGTGAGGGGCAACCAGGCTGGCGGGGGGGGGGGCCATTAGGGGCGACCAGGCAGGCAGGGGGGCAGTTGGGATGACCAGGCTGGCAGGGGGGACAGTAAGGGGTGACCAGGCTGGAGCGAGGGGCAATTGGGGGCAACCAGGCTGGCAGGGGGAGCAGGTGGGGGCAATCAGGCAGGCAGGCAGGTGAGCAGTTAGGAGCCAGTAGTCCCAGATTGGAGAGGGTGCAGGCTGGGCTGAGGGATAACCCCCCCCTCCCATGCACGAATTTCGTGCACCGGTCCACTATTTTTATTATTATTATTATTTCAGGGAGGAAGGGAGAGGGAGAGAGAGATAGAAACATCAATGATGAGACAGAGAGTCATTGATCAGCTGCCTCCTGCTTGCCCCACACTGGATATTGAGCCTGCAACCTGGGCATGTGTCCTGATCAGGAATTAAACTGTGACCTCCGGTTAATAGGTCAATTCTCAACCACTGAGCCACACTGGTGGGCAGTTTATATATTTTAAACAGTTTTCTAAATAACTCTAGATAAAGGAAGTAATCAAAACCAACATTATAGATTATTTAGCTTACATTATGATTAAAATTTAAAATATAACAAAACTTAGAAGGTCATTGAGTACACTGAACAACCATGTGGTAAACCATTAAGACAGTGACAGGCTGGAAAGATGGACTGAATCTAACAAACATGAAATCTAACAGAATTATATTTAAGATTTTGCCAAAAACCAAAAAGCCAATGGCAGAAGCACAAAGTGGGAGAGGTATGATTGAGTAGCACCATCTTTAAAACAAAAACCATCACACAAACATAAAGTTTGGAGTTTTTAGTTGACAAATGGGTCATGCCAAGAAAAATCATGTGATGTTAGGCTTCATGAATAGATATACAGCATTAAGAACAAGAGAGGCAATAGCCCAGCTCTAATCTGCACAGAATACTCAGTTTGGGGCTCTGTGATTTCAGAGAGCTAAATTAGAGCCCATTTTGCAAGGCATAAAGAGAATGGTGAGCAGACTTACCAAAAAAATACATGTGAGACATGATTCAAGGAAGTGGAGAGGCATGGCCTGAACCCAGGGCTATTCTTTGAAGTCTTAATGCTGTTTCAAATATATGAAAGGTTTTTATGGAAAGGATGTTTATAATCATAGGAAGACACACTTCTATGGGCCAGAATATTCCAAAGATGAAAGAGTTGCTTAGAGATCCAGTAAGTCCCCTATTACTGGAGCTGTTCTAATATAGTTTGTTTAAATACTTGGCTTCAATTCCCCTGGAATCTGGTGTTCCCCCCAAGATAGTCCACAGGCTTTTGAGTTTGGTACCCAAAATCTTAAACATTAACATTTTGAGCACAGGGCCTGTGGGTGGCATAAATGTCTGATTGCTTATAACCTAATTAAAACAACATTAACCCATATGAAACAGTTCTTCCGAACTTAAAAAAATTAAATGTCAAATAAAGACATGTGGTGTCCTAAGAGTTCAGAAAAGAGGGTCAGTGAGGGTTGGAATACATAGGGAAATCTATTGGCTTATGGAGAAGATTTCAAAGTCTATGCTTATGTGCGTCAAGCAACGAGTGGTTTTAGAAATCATGGGAACAAAAATGTACGTAAGAAGCAAACAGAATTGGTTGCCTTTTTCCTTTGGATGGAAGACTAAGGTGTACCCATCTGAAACAACACATGCTGTGCGCATAGATCTTTTCAGTGTCTCTCGCTATTGTTGCTCTCACAGGTCCCTGCAGAGCTTCTTGGCTCTGCAGCTCCTGCTTTCACACAACCTTGTCTCTAATGGATTGATCTGACAGCGGTTTTTATTGACTAAGCTTTGTATTCTTCATCTTCAATTGCCTCTGACCCTTACAATCCCAACAACCACTTTACCCTCCTCCCCTTGGAGGAATGCTGGTCCTTGCCCTCCACAGCTCCTGATAATATTTATCATAATAAATAATCCCTACATTTATTTAGGGCTTTGTAGTTCCAAATGCTTTCCACACCTGCTCTCTTGTTTGACATTCATCATGACAGTGCTGGGAGGAATGCAGGGCAGGTGCTATCCTGGGATATAAGGTCACTTGTCCAAGGTCACACGGAGGAAGAAATGAGCTGGCTCTGGGATGGGCCCCTAGGGCTCTGACTCCTGAACTGGTTTCTCGTGTGACTGATCCAGGCTGGTCATGAGTCAGGGTGCATCCTCAAAAGTCATTCAGGCCTGGGCAGTCTCCCAGGAGGCCAGCCAAGCCAACACATTTCCAAAGGCCTGGTTCCATCTATGAGTCTGGTTGGGCCCAGGATCACTGATCCCCACCTGGACTCCCAATGCTTCTTTGTAGTGGATTCAGCCTGTGTGAGTGAGGGCCGGGAGTACACACCTTTCAGAGGTGACATCTGCCTTCCCTCCAATTGTTTTTTTTTTAGCAGTTTGCAAAATTACTTCATGACTAGCAAACTGACAAGCATAGAGTTTATTAATTTAATCAAATAAAACTTAGAGCAAAGTTAATGTAACACATTTAATGATAGTACAGAATTAATGCCCTGCATAGTTTTTAGGCATAAATGGTAAACAATTTATGAATGACTGTAATTAGTATTACTTTAACAGAGCCAAATTAATTTTTTAATTTCTCTCATCTCACTTTATTAGTTCTCCAATATTTATATAGTTTAAATTGCTGTCTAAAGTTTTCCTTGACACCATTTGCCATCTAGCATCTGAATTTCTTCACGTACAGGAAGGTAATTCCTGGGACCAAGAGAAGACCATTTTTCTTTCTGAAAGTTCTTTCGAACTGTATTCATTTCTGTCCCTGAGATGTTCCCATTTAACAGCAGGTGTTTTTGTTCTTTATTTCTCTGTACGATTTTCTTGTATTGTCATGGGTTAGCTAAGAACAAAAGTAACCATCCAAAACATCCGTCATTTACCAAGAACAGATTTCTTACACTTAGTTGAAAAGATATTTGTTGCACCCAGGATGTCAAACACAATGATAAACACAGGGCTGCAGCTCATGGAAGTCTTGGAGAGCTGTCACCTTTTACTGAGCACATCTTGGGACCATTGCTGTACTCACTCAAAGTCAGGTTTCTGGTCTTGGATGTACTGGTACAGCTAAGAAAGGGAACTCAGAGGCTGGTGCTCTCATGAGTGACCTTGACCATGGAGATTCACACCAGTTCCTTTTTCTGCATCTGTTTTGTGGTTTCTGTAGAATTAAAAGGGTGCCAATCAAAATGGCTCCTTAGTCATTGCTCAGTCTGTGCAAATGACAGGTAGCAAGAGAGGAAGGGGCAGTGAGCGGGCTGTGGTGCAATCTTAGGCAGCAGGGACAGCTGACACTGGATTAGAGTCCCAAGTAGACATAGGGAGGTAAGGCTTAAAACGATGAAAGGCTCAGGGGAATAAATACATACCCATCCTTGATGTTTTCCTCAGAAATCTCCCCAGTACCTCTTAGAACTGAGACTAGGACTGTTTCCTCAATTATTAAAGTCTTCTTACTTGAATTAAGGGTAGAGGGGCTTGCTATCATTTGAGTTTAGGATGACAAGTGCCAAAATTTGCAGGATGTGTGTGTGTTACATGCTCAAAACAGACCTTGAGAGCTGTGACCTTGGCCTGTTCACTGGAGCCTGGAGTTCCTTTAATTAAAGAGAAGGAGGACAGAGAGCAGGGGCAGAGCGGGGGCCTGTCACTGCAGGTCAGAGAAAAGTCATAGAAACACAATATCCTGGGAATGTTAGTGCACAATGGGATAACTTCCGGTCTCGGTTCAAATGCTAATATCTGATCCTTCCTGTTTGAATTTGGGGGCATTTGAAGGAGGATCTATTACTGGACAAAAAGGAGGAACAACCCCAGGGTGACTTACAAGCCTTGTCCTCACAGCCTCTTTTGTTTTCATCTGTGTAGGAGCCATGAGTTTCCTTCCTGTCCTGTGGGGCTCTTCTGAGTTGGGGGAGGATGATGAGAGCGGGGATGAGGACATCTCATTATAACTCCAGCCTTTAACCAGCCTCACAGTCTCATACTGTCTGCCTGTGGCCGCGAGCCTAGAGGGCATGAGCACTTGGGCAGGTGTGGCACCTTCCTTTGCAGGGGGTGTAGTGGTGGTGGCTGTCATTATCATGCAATCTTTTGAGCTCTTATGAGAAATATGTATCCCACAAACTTCAGCACACAATTCTAGGAGAGCCCTCTGATAGTGCGGCTCAGATGGTGCTGATATAGCCAGGTAGAGAGAATGTGTCCAATGTGGGAATGACATAGACAAAGAAACTGAACAGGAAAGAAGCCCACACAACTTTATGAGTCTTCAAATAGGGGCATCAGCGGGCAGGAGATAGGTTGAGTGTAGCAGAGGCCAGGGCCTTGGTGTTAAATAAAGCTGATAGAATCAGGGCAGCTTCTCTGAGAGCATATGCATGGCCGGGAGTGATGGTTCGAAGGAAGAAGAGGAGAGGGTCCTGCCTGCCTCTGTAGTCAGCTGATCCTGAGGACCTGATCCTGCAGCTCAGACTGACCTGACCTATACAGTGTCACCCCACCACCCACAGCTTCAGTGGGGTTCTGGTGCCCAAGCTCTAGGACTTGCTTCTGTGGGATAAAAGAATTTCAGGCCTCATCAGACTCCCTTTTTGCCCTCTCTGCAGGAAAATTGCTACTTATGATGAAGAAATCCAGCATCTCTATGAGGAGATGGAGCAGCAAATCAAAAGTGAGAAGGAGCGGTTTCTCTTGAAGGTAAAAGTCACCTCCGGGGCTTGGCTCTGCGGGCCAGGTTGATCTCACCTACTCTGACTACCTCCCCCAAGTTAAGACTGCAATGCCTCACCCATGGCACTAACTACTGATTCCCTTTTGATCTGCTTGATTTATAATTATTTCAAGACACTTGTCACCTTCAAATATAGCATATAATGTACTTGTTTATTTGTATTGATGGTGATCTGTCTGCTCCTGCAAACATGTAAGCTCCACAAGAGCAGGGATATTTAACTTTACTACGTAACATATCCTTAGCACCTTGACCATGCCTGGAACATAGTAGGTACTCAAAAATTGTTTGTGGGATCAATGAGTAAATGAACAAGTGAATGAATAAATGAATGAAAGGGTGAAGGTGCATGTTTTATCAGTTTAAGCAGCCTGAAGACGGGGTCTGACACTTGCTCTAAACCCATATGGTAGGCCCACCCAAATGCACCAGCTCACTTCACTCCCTAAGGGGACCATCCTTGGCACTTGTACATCCAACCCTTTCCCCTTAGACACCTAGAAAATTTAATACCCAAGACAAACAAAATCCCACCTTTCTCAGATACCATGGGAGAAAATTTAAAACTCACATTTCCTATTTCTAGTCTGGCACTTAGCCTCCTACCTAGCCCTGCTATTTGTCTTGGGAGGTCAGAACTGGTAAAATCATCACCTTTTCCAGGCTAAGCTAAGCATATGCATATTCATAAAACGAAGCTATAGGAAACTCTATTTTCCATTTTTGGGTTATCTACTTGGTGGGTTCTCAGCAGAAAAGTTTTGATCTTGAACAGTGACCTCCCATCTTAGTCAGTTTGGGCTGCTATTACAAAAATACCATAAAATGATTGGCTTCCATACAACAAACATTTACTTCTCACCATTCTGGAGGCTAGAAGTCTGAGATCAGGGTAGTCAGGTTCTGGTGAGAGCCCTATTTTGGGTCATAGACTGACAACTACTCTTTGTCTCCTCACATGGCAGAAGGACAAGCAAGTTCTCTGCAGTCTCTTTTATAAGGACACTAATCACCTCCCAAAGGCCCCACCTTTTAATACCATCACCTTGGGGGTTAGGTGATAGCATATAAATTTTTGGGGACATGATACAGAGACCACATCATCTCTGGCCACTCAGCACTGGGCCTGTTGTCACAATGTCTTTTTTTCCTGCTAATGTGGCTGGCTTGAACCATTTTTTAGATGTATGCAGCTTTGATCATCCATACCACATCTTTATTTATTATCACAGATGTCATTGAAATGGAGAAGGAGTCTGGATGCCTTCCAGAAAAAGCCAGTCATGTTCTTTAACTAGAGCCTTATGGAGACTTGTCAGTATCTCCAGACCTCTTCCCTGTTCCTTTTTAGAGCTTTAAAACATTCTGGCTGCCCCCCAACCTTCAGCATAGGGAGTAAGTATATGGCAGACAGAACTCACACACTCCTCACCTAGCAGACCTTGAAACAGTCCTCTGAGAACAGCAGCCTTCCCCCACCCTGCAGTAGGAGAGCCACTTCCTTTACCTAAAATGGCCCACTGCACAGAGGGGCTGAGCTCTGGAGCATTTGCCCCTCTGCCTGGGCCATGACAACAGGTCAAAGTCCTGGCTAAAGAAAGGGGATGCTTCCAGAAGCAAAGGTGGGCCAATGCATGGGGATTGGGAGTGGAAAGAGGTCAGAGGAAAAAATTCAAGGACAAATTAGTATCACAAAGGTGACCTGACCATGCTGCTGCTTCACCCACCTGCCCCCTTCTGTCCCCTATTTCTCCCTTCTCAATAGCAAACACCTTTCAGACTCAGTGCTTAGATTTATGTTTTCTGCATAAGCATGGAAACTATTATAAAGTGCTATGGCATGCTACTAAGCCTTGGATACGCAGGCTTTTGCTTGGCCGCAGTGTGAGTGTAGTGGTGTTACAGTTGATGACAGCATGGAAAAGCAGGACCTTCTGGGGTTTGGATTCTGGCTCTATATTTAGCAGCTTGTTTGACCATGAGGGAAATATTAGTCACTTGCACACCCAGCTCCAGGTACTAGACTCTCAAAGCTCTGTGCTGGCAGGGCAATAAGACACTTGCAGGCCCATGGTGGAGATGGTAGCATGGCCATGGGGATCTATCTGTAGCTGCTCCCCTCCCAGCACTGCCCACCGGGTACCTGCCCCATGAGCAGCAGAAAAGCCAAGTGAAGCAGGTTTCCTGTAACAGAAGTTAGGAGCAGGAACTGCCTCATCAAATCTGCTTCTGCCATTACATGTGGTTGAGATGAGGACAGTGAGCTGCAGTCACCTGCCTGAAAATGGGCGGAGGAATCAGGTAGCATTTACAAACAATGAGCCCAGGAAATACTCTGAGCCTTTCAACAGAAGTGTCCAAAGGCCTCTGCCCCAATAGCGGTCCTCGATTTTGCACCGTCACATGCAACCTGCCAGCAGGACAGGCCGCCCCTCCAGTGCAGCCTCCACAGCCATCCTCCTCGGGAAGGCATTGTTCCATGGGACAGGCAACCAGGGCTCCTACAGTGAGTTATTGGAGGTTATGGTGGTTTCTTCTCTTCCTGCATGGTTTGCACCTCTGTTCTGCCTTCATGCAAGTGGAAAGCTAGAAGTGGCATGGGTATTTTTGTTTCTATTCTATGAACAAAGACTCCATGATTTAGAAGAATGAGCAAGTTATCTGGGCAAGGCCAGCTCAGGGTCTTTGCACCATTCTAGGCTCTGTTGAGAGTGTCAGGCATCCTGACAACCTACACACTTGCCTCTTTATCCCGCAATCAGGTCTCTTTTGCTCCTGCATCATCAGGGCCTTTACATCCCTGAGGGGGGAAGCTTAGTTCTAGGATGGGAGGGAAAGTACATCAGGAGGAAGGGAAAATCTCAGTCATGGTCAGAAAACAGTGAGGACCTAGACCCAAAAGAAATGATGCCCTGTGTTTCCAGAGTGAGGGTCATTTAAGGGATGAAATGACAGGCCCAACATGGAACAGAATATCCAACTGGAAGGGTAATCCACCCCCCAATTTACAGATGAGGAGACGGCCTGAGATTTGAGGTCAGGCCCTGTTCTCTCCTCTCTGCTCAGTACTCTCCCACTTACTGACACTGCCTTTACAGGGGGAGGAGGGTACATCATCGCCAGTCAAGCCACACCTACCACTTGTACTCTGTATCTCACTGGGCCACACCAAGGCCCTGGAATGCTATGGGGAGGCCCCAAAGTCCACCAGGATGGGCAGGCCCTGCTGATGAGCACGTTCAAGGTGGGAAAAGGTCTCCATCCCAGGTGCATTTAGGCCTCACATATTCCTCTCTCTGGCAGAACACAGAGCGCTTTCAGGCCCGCAGTCAGGAGCTGGAGCAGAAGCTGCTGTCTAAGGAGCAGGAGCTGGAGCAACTTGCCCAGAAGCAGAAGCGGGTATGCTGTGTCCTCAGATGCCTGGCTCTCACTGCATCCTCTTCTCTGGCTCTGGCCCACTTTCCCTGCCATTCACTTAAGGACTTCTCTCTTTTTCAATCTGAAAGAACCATTTAGTTGTACAAGAGAGCATTTGAAATCAGAGATGATCCCAAGATAAAGCCTTTGCTTCTCCAATGCCAGGTGTTTAACTTGAGAAGTTGCTAAGAATTCTCGCTTGCGGTATCTGCAGACATTGCCGTATAATTGTGCCCAGGAGCCACCCAAATGCCAAAATGTTAATTTGTTCTCTGCATGCTGTATAAGAGAGGAAGGGAGTGCTGAGGTACAAGGGACACAGTCCCTGGTACTTTGGAGGAGGCTGCAGACAGTACTGTCTGCCCGCCAGGATGGCCATGGAGCCTCCAGCAGGAAGAGGCTCTTCAAAGGTCAGATTTGCCATCCCCATCTCCCCCTGGATGTGGTTCATCACCTCCTTTATGATTGTTCTATCACCCTGAAGGTGGATGCAGACACAGACACTCCTCTGATGCACCTGAGCTCCCAGCAGGCAGGCTGGGTGGTGCACTGTGTCCATCCACTATGGCTGGGAATGCCTGGTTAATGACCCCAGAAAGATTGATTACCTCGGCAAACCTCAGGCTCACTGCCTCCTCTCCAAAGCCAGGGCTCGTGGAAGGGAGAGGCCAAAGCGCCACTTATCCTCCTGTTTTGTCTTGTGTTGGAAGGAATCCAGCCCTGGACAGACCCAGACACATTGCTGCAGTTTAAACAGAGAGTGCTATTTTTAGTAACACATGAAAATGTGTTTGAAGACACCCCATGCTAAGGCTGCAGGCTGCTCCACTCCTGCTGCTACTCAATCTATGGATTTGGGTTTCTTTTCTCTGCAGCAAGATGGTTTCAACTCCAGGAACTGGCAGCTGCCTTTCCATCCCCCTTCCACAGCCTTATCTTGACTTGCTTCTCCTACTCTTTTTCCTCCTCACTATTATGCACTAAGTCCTTACCAATTAGTTATCCCTTACAGGAATGATTGCCACTCGATTTACTTATTGCATGCTTACTTGATTACACAGGAGCCTCCTGAGAATCACACAAAATTCCTCATCGTTTCTTCCTCCTCCCCTGACTGGCTACATTCATTAAACTAAATTTTTTATAATCAGTTTGCCTTGGTTTGATGCTTCCTCTAGTGCAGTGGTCGGCAAACTGCGGCTCGCGAGCCGCATGTGGCTCGTGAGCCGCGGTTTGCTGCTCTGTTGACTAATGATTTTGCCGACCACTGACCTAGACTCTCGATTCCAATAATTACAGGCTATTGTTGTTCCTTGTGATTAAGCCCCTGTCCCAGCGGTCGGCAAACTCATTAGTCAACAGAGCGGCAAACCGCAGCTCGCGAGCCACAGCTTGCCGACCACTGCTCTAGTGAGAGGGTTGGAAGCTCTGCAAGGCATGATCACTAGCCAAGAAAAGCTGAAGTTATTCAAATGCAGGTTTTTAGTTGCTTTAGGAATATGTTTGGTTTGACCTGTTTTAGCTATTTCTTATGAATTTTCTGGCTACCCATCAAAGCTTCTGTGGATTAAAGGAATTGGACTTACACAGCTGAGAGAAGGAAAGGTAACAGATAGATTTATCTCAGTATTCAAAATTAGGAGGGATGTTTTATGAGGATGTCCCTTACTTAGTGTTCTCCATTCCATTGTTGGCCAAGGAGAAGAAACTGGCTTAAAGAACAATAGGAAGGATTTACTTTAGATCTTAAGTCCATTGATGAGATGATGATAATTATCATTGAGATAAGAGTCGAAGGTGGATGTGGAATTTCCTTTTCTCATAGGCCCATGGAGAAAAGGGAGAGCCGAGATTTTTCTGGAAGCTCCTCCTGCTTCCTCAGTGTATAACTGTGAATGAAGGAATAGGACAAAGCTTGAGGGCAGTGAGGGGTACAGCAATGGTCCCTGCCCATCAAGTGGAAAAAGCTAGATGAGGCCAGGGCAGCCCAGCCTGGCGATGGTACTTGCCTGCCATTCTTCTCTGTCCCCCATTCCTTTCCAGTTGGAGGGCCAGTGCACAGCCCTGCATAACGACAAGCATGAAACCAAAGCGGAGAATACCAAGCTGAAACTCACCAACCAGGAGCTGGCCCGGGAGCTGGAGCGCACCTCCCGGGAGCTGCAGGACGCCCAGCAGCAGCTGGAAAGCCTCCAGCAAGAGGCCTGCAAACTCCACCATGATAAGGAGATGTGAGTGTGGCCTTTAGGCACCCCTATCACTGCTCTGCAGCTCCCTCCCTGCAGTGAGCATGCCATCTCCCCTCTTGGAGACCCTGTCCCTTTGCCTGTAAAATGGGGATTGGACCCCTTGCTCCCTAAGACCTTGTCTAGTTTTCTGAAACTATTAGCAGACCAATGCTGTGCTGAGCATTATCTAGGATATACAGCTCTGTTCTTGGAAAAATTATTTTGTGATCAGGAAGATATCCAACCAACAAATATATTTCAGTCTGTGAGAAAATGCTGAGTGAGCAGATAGACAAAACATGACTGTAGTAGCTTAGGAACCTGGGAGACCGAAGCGGACAAAAGTGAAGCCCGAACACTTCCAAGATGGACATGTAATTGGATGGGGCATGTGACGGTGCCCTGGAATCTTCACTCCAGCTCTGCCCCTTTTCCCTACAAGTATTCTTCTGCATGAGCTGGTCAGGGGCCCCACACCCCTCGGGGCCTGGTTTGCTAGTGAACTGCTTGTGGTGTCAAGACAGGGCTCAGCTTGTGAGGCAGAGGCATGCCTGAGAAGCTTCCAGGTGTGGTCTGTGTGTTAAGCTGGAGAAGTTGCTAAGGAATATCAGCATTTATCTTAGGAGTGTTAGGTTTTGAGACCAAATGCACTCTGAGGCCCAGGGAGAAGAATCTCACTTGTTTATTTATTCATTAATTTCTCCATATATTTATATAGTTATTTAGCAAATATTTATTGAAAACTACTCTGTGCCAGGTACTGTGCTGAGCATTTAACATTTCTCACGTCCATAGTTTAACATTATCTCCTGTGACCTTTACAGCATCCTGATGTGGCAGGAACGCTTATGATCAACTTTGATTTATAGATGAGGAAACTAAGGTTCAGAGGTTTTCAGCATCTGTCCAAGAAGCTTAATGCTAGACACTCTTGGTTACCCTCCCAAGGAATAATGAGCCAGCTAGAAAATATTTACATGGGCATTGGATTGGCCAACATTCACTCACTCATTTGTTCATACATTCATTCATGTCTTCATCCATTCATTCTGCAAAATGTTTTTGTATGCCTGGTCCTGTGCTGGGTAGGATGAAAAGTCTGATTTTAGAGGAAAGGCAATATTTCTTACCAATGCTTGATGTTATACATATATTCACTTTCCTTGCTCAAAAGTGAAAGCCCTCACTCTGTCGGCTGATGGCAAAATGTTGGTCCACCAGCCTAAATCAAATTGTCCTGCTGTCTGGCTCACGTGCAGTGTCTTGTACCATGTGGGATTGATTGCCTAGGGTGAGAGGGAGGTGTTTGGATTTAAAGCTTTACCCTAGATATCTGCAGTTAAACACACACACACACACACACACACACACACACACACACACACACACACGCATGCACACACACACCAATTTTTGGGTGACCAGTGGAAAGACTGTGTATTTCATTGTAAACGAGCAAAATCAGTTCCTCCTCATTGAAAGCAGGTCAACAAGGCACAGGCATTTAACTTTGCAAACAATGAAAGATTCAGGCTTTTAAAATTCAATCAAGTTCTAAAAGCAACAAGCATCTGAAGGCCTAGGCATTAGAATAGCAGATGGAAATGAGCACACAGCGTGAGTACCAGATCACAACAGGAGGATTCAAATCTTCCCAAAGCCTCATTTTAATTAACCAAGCCAGAGATACAGTCTCTGGAGGTTGGGAATTTAAAAAGAGGGGAGGAGGGATAGGAGGAAGAGATAAATGATTTCCCACTTCACACCTTGTTTTGGAGAAGCGTGCAGTGTCCTGTACAGTCAGAAAAAGTGCTGAAGCCCAGGAGAGCATGCCCTGGCCTTCCAGGGAGGTCAGGAGAGAAGGCAGAGACAGCCTCGCTTGTCCTCTATGGCACAGAGTCCCAGACTGCCAGGACTGATAGTACCTACATGCTCTAATCCATCTCTCATTTTATAAATGAAGAAACTGAGGCTCTGAGAGGTATAGTGACCAACCCAAAGCCATGCAGCTAGTTAGTTCCAGAAAATGGGACAAAGCCCAGTTTTGTCCCATTTTCTGGAACTAACTAGCTGCCGGGAGGGGGAAAGGGAAGATTTGGAGATAAGCAGACTGAGTCATTTATCAGCTAGAATTCTGAATGGGCAAATTGATTTTCCTGTTCTCTGAAGATGCTCAAGGTAGGAGAACTAGATTTTAAAATATGATAAAGAAAACAATCAAGCAGGAAAGATAATATAAAGATGAAGGTCAGCTGAAAGCACCTCTCTGTTTATTTTGTTAATTAACTTTTATTTAGGGTAGTTTATGACAAGGCACAAATTCAAAGGGCACAAAAGGATATGCACTAAAAAGAGGTTTGCCTCTATCCCCTGCCTCATCACTTCTGGCCTCCAGTCACACAGAGGCCACCAGTCATGGTTTCTTGTGGGTCCTTCCAGAGAGTTCTATGCATATGCAAGTGCACATGCATACACACAATTTTCACTTACAAAATGGTAGCACATTATTCTGCATTTGCCTGCATTTTTCACTTGACAGTATATTTCGGAGTGTACTCCATATCTCATCTGTCTCCTAAAAACAAACCCGATAGCAGTTCCCTAATGGCAACCATACATCTCTCACCAACTACTCCTGCGAAAAAGGCAAGTTCTTCCCCTTTCAGTTCACATATTGCCAATGTAAACATTTAGAATGTCTGGGTTAGAAGGACTTCCAAGGTCATTTAGTCAAACATCCAAGTGCCTTTTTTCACCCAGAAATGTTTTTCATTTTGTTAACAAGAAACAATCTGAATATGTTTCTATGTGTATAAATGGGTCTGAGCAGTTCAAACCTACGTTGTTCAAGAGTCAGCTGTATTTTCTATCCCTGGTTGGTGGGATCTGTGTAAGTGGAGGGTCAACTTAACTTATATGGATTTCCAACTGGTGAGAGGATTGGCACTTCCAACCCCCACATTGTTCAAGAGTCTGATGTCTGTTTATCTATATACTAGAGACCTGGTGCATGGAATTCATGCACAGGTAGGGTCCCTCAGCCTGGCCAGGCATCAAGGCCAATCAGGGTCTTCTGGCTGCTGGCCAGGGCCTTCCTTCCTTCCACGCCACCCCCTGGTGGTCAGTGCACATCATAGCAAGTGATCAAACTCCTGGTTTTCTGGTTGAACTCCCGGGGGGACAATTTGCATATTAGGCTTTTATATATATAGATAGATATCCAACTGGATGTATGTTTACTAGACAAATCGACAGATGTGTTTGCATGGATATGTAATATAATATACTAGTGGCCCAGTGCACGAAATTCGTGCACTTGGGGGCGGGAAAGATCCCCAGCCTGGCCTGTGCCCTGACATAGTGTGGGAGCCCACAATTCATTGCCCCAAAGAGGTAGGCCCCACCCACCCATCCAGGGCTCCTCAATGGATTGCCCCAAAGAAGTAGGCTGGAGCCAGGGGAGGCCTGCGGACCCTGGGCCAGGCCGTGACAGAAGCCTGTGGGCCCACAGCGGAGGCTTCCCTCTGCGCACGCCTGCCTAAGCCCCAGTGCAGGCACATGGAGACCAAGGTCTCCGCTGCCACCCCGCCCCTGGACCAGCGGTGCAGGCCTTCTTCTGCACGCACCTGCCTAACCCACACCACGGCCCCGCCCCCATCCCCAATGCTGCAAGGCCCCATCCACCCGCCTGCTGTGCATGCTGCCTGCTGAGCAGTCATGACTTATGGTATCCTGGACAATTTGCATATTCCTCCATTATTATATAGGATGTGTATATATGCGTGTTGGTATAGCTCCAATGGTCAGGTGGTTCTGTGAGGACAAGGCCAGAGAAGACCTGCAACACCTTCTTATTTAGAAATTGGCTCATCAGTCAACCCCCCTGGGAGAACCCAGACCTGAGATCTGCAATGAGTGGTTTCCCATAGCAGGGGTAAGCTGTCTGCTCCCTCTGCCCCCAGAGAGAAGCAGGACCAGCTGGGGTCACATGAAGCGCCCAGGCAAGCTTGGCTCCTGGGGCACAGAGGTAGCCAGGAGGCAGCTCTAACTGCTAATCAGAGCAGAATCCTAGACAGGGGTTTGGGAACCTGGTTTGGGTAATGGCAAATATGTTGTTTTCACCCCAAGTTGAAATTAAATATAATTGGTAATAAAATGTTAGGAATTTGCAGCTCTGCAGGAGCCAGCGAAGTTTTGTTGCTTAATTAGGATTATCTGAGGTGAACTTAGAATTGAATTCAGTCTGTTATTATTGTAAATTGACTTTATAATTATTCTATAAAGGGGGGAAAGCCATCACAGATACCTCTTCAGGAACCAGGTCATTGTGAGCTTGGCCGAGTCTTATGGACCCAGCAAACTGGTTCTGTTTTCTCCAGCTCAATGACATGGATGGGTGGCCGAGGGTGACTGTCCTTGCCCAGCTCAGGTTGTGCACAATCCAGATGCCCTGACAGCCTATGACAGTTGACAACGTTATTAGGCTGTAAGATGCTCCATTCACTAAATGCCACACTGTGGTTTGGAGAGGTGGAGCTTTGGTCCTTTGCATAAACCACGGTGCAAAGCACAGAGGAAAGGATGGAGGCGAAGTTATGAAGTCAACCATGGTTTATTTCCCAGTGTCTCCAGTTCTGCTTTTTTTCCTTTCTTCCCTGAGTATTGTTGAGTACCTCCCCAACTCACCCCTACCCTTCCTTCCTTCCTTCCTTCCTTCCTTCCTTCCTTCCTTCCTTCCTTCCTTCCTTCCTTCCTTCCTTCTTTCCTTCCTTCTTTCCTTCCTTCCTTCCCTCCTTCCCTCCGTCTTCCTCCCTCTAGCCCTGTCTTCCTTTTTCCCTCCCCACTCTTTCCTTCGCTCTCTCCTTTCTTCCTTCCTGCTGCTTCTTGTTGACTCTGCCTGCGTGCAGGGCCCTGCAGGCATTCAGATGTAAGCAAACTTGACAGGACCCTGCCTCACTACGTTGCCCTCTAGCCACCCATGCAACTTTCAGCTTCTCTCTCCCTTCCTCACAACTCCTGATACGGCCACCATGTTCACACTGTGATATAAACAGCTGATTATAACTGATGCATTAAGTCTCTGCTTTATAGCTAGAAATAAGAAATCCTAAGTCAAAGAAATGAGTGACCAATGGTGGAAATCCCAGATATTTGAAAACAGATTGGAGACTTTGGGAGGAGGTGAAGCAGGAAAATGATTCTTTGAAAGCTCCTGGAAACAAACCTAATCAGCACCCAAGGGAAAAAGAATAGCAGTTCTGCTCTCACCCTCCAAGACTGGACTGGAGAAGAATATTGATTCTAACACCCTGAAAATGGGGGGCAGGACCATTTGGAGCCTGGGAAAACAGTGGTTCTCTATCATAGAGTCGTGCTCAGAGGTGGCGTGCGAGAGGCTGTGGAATGAGCATGTCTGGGGCCAGGAGGCCTTGATGAGGACCCTGGATTGTTTGTGTGAGCTGGGAGGGTTATCAAAGCTCTGCCTGTATCTGTGAAATGGGTGTCTGTGATGACTAACTGAGGTCATGGCTATGAGCACTTGCACGTGGCAGGTGCTCTCCAAGGACGGTCATGTTCCTTGAAACCCCTCAGTCCCCAGGGCGGGCACTGCCTGCTGGTTCCAGTGTGAGGGCTCCTGGGTGCCTCATACCCCATAGCCCCCCCCCCAACCCCCCAACAATTATTCGTCACTGTTGTTTGCCTCCTCCTCAGGGAAGTGTACCGCGTGACAGAGAGTCTGCAGCGGGAGAAGTCGGGGCTCCTGAAGCAGCTGGATTTCCTGAGGTGGGTCAGCGCTGTGTTTGTTCTGAGAGTGCACCCCAGATGCTTCAGGTGGGGACTGGGCTGAATCCTCCCTGGCTACATGCTGGAAAATAGCCGCTGAGAGAGCACCCTCATTTCCCTGTCCTTGACATATTGTTCAGACACCAAGTACCACCCTCTCCATTATGTTTGGTCCATCTACACAGGCACACTTCCCTCTCCAGTTTATACCCCTTCTCAGTGTCTTTCACAGCACCTTGCACGGCCCTTGTCTAGTAGGAGGGGACCTGAGTTTATTGAGCATCTACAGTGTGCCAGCCATACTACCCCTTTCATCTTCAACAAAACTTAGGAAAGTAAGTAGGGCAGTTGTTAATATAGGAGTTAACTGATGAGGAGGTTGATATTAGAGAAATGAGATAATTTAACAAAAGTGACACAGCTACTCACTGGTGGAGCCAGAATTGAGATCCACATCGGGTCGATTCTCTTTATCCTGCCATATTCCATTCATGTTTGTTGAATGAGTTCAGGCACACCTCATTTTATTGTCATTTACTTTGTTGTGCTTTGCAGATATTGTGGTTTTTTACAAAGTGCATGTTTGGGGCCATAGTGCATCGGGCAAGACTATTGGTGCCATATTTCCACAAGGCTCAAATGATGTGTCGCATTTTTTAGCAATAAAGTATTTTTTAATTAAGGTTTGTACATTTTTTTAGACATCATGCTATTGCACACTTAATAGACTACAATATAGAATAAAACCAGATTTATATGTACTAGGAAACCGAAAAATTCATGACTTGCTCTATGACAATATTCACTTTATTGCCATGGTCAGCAATCTGCAGGGTCTGCCTGAAAAGAGTCAAAACAGCACCAAGAATTTTCCTTAGCCTGCTAAAACTCACTGTAACTTCAAAGCTCATTGGTATGGAATGTGCCAAAAACCCAAACCAACAAAACCCCACCAAACCTGTGTGGGAAAGGTGGCATTTTGAGTTCTGCCTCTGAGGTTTCTAATGCCTGCTGCCTACCAAACGCCTCCTGGGGAATGGTGACCAAGCAGAAGGACTCTCGGTTCTGATTTGTAAAGGGCAAATGAGTTTAAATCAGGTAAATGATGAAGCTTTTGTTTATTTATTTTTTTGTTTGTTTGAAAGCAAGGTGAGGTCACTGTGTCTGACATCCATGATGCTACCAAATTGAAAAGTGCTTCAAATTGAATGCCCTTCAAATTTACTGCGCTCAATGCCTGGTTCCAGCAGGCCCCAAAGGCCAAGTTCTCATCCATTTAAGAGAAGATGTTGATTCTTAGGAAGGCGTTAGTGAAAGGAAGAGAACAAGATGTTCAAGGCCAAGTTTTTGTGTTTTTCCCCCTTCTTTCTATTATACTTGGAAAAAAGAAAAGGGCAGATTCAACATGAATGAGCAGAGGGGAGTGACAAGGCAGCACTCTGCAAATGCTTATGGATCTTTTTAAAGGAGAGCAGCATTTGTGCAGAATCACGTGGCTAGAGCTATTGCATGGTTACCAAGCTCAGCCTCTGCCAGCTGGTAAGAGCCCAGATGTGGAGGGGAAGCCCCCAGCAGGTTTCTCTTCCACACTGAAGTCACCAGCTAGTGATTCAGATCAATGGGGAAATGGATGTTGAGGAGAGAAAGTTGGGAGAGGGGTGGGGTGGGGACAATAGTGGGAATGTGGAGGGGTGGTGGTAGTGAAAACAGGACAATGGCCGGGATGTGACCGGATGAGGAGGGGACTGCCCTCCTAAGGGAAATGGAGCAAATGGAAGCAATTTCAGGAACACACCCTTTGCAGCTGCATCTGGTTCCCATCCCAGCACTGCCCCTCATTACTGTGTGTGCCCTTGGACAATTGACTTAACCAGTGGGATTCTTAATCTCCTGCCCACCTCTCAGGCTTCTTTTGAGACTCAGCTGATAGATGTGAGTAGCAATCCCAACAGGGAGTGATGCGAATGAAAGTGAACACATGTAAAGAGTCTACCATTTTTTTAAGTGCTGAAGCTTCTGCATGGCGGTGGCTGCACAAAGCATGAAACAACAGCAAAGCCCTGAGAAAGATGTGGCTCCTGGGGCTCCCCAAGTCCTCACCCAGACACAGGGCCACTAACATCACTCCTGCAAAGAGGGAGGGCCATTCCAGCATGAGAAGCTCCCTTTGCCATCCTCAGGGTTTACAAGAACCTTCCTCGTCCCTCTGACTCATTCTGCAGCCCCTGGCTGTGTGCCTGCCTGCTCACCAGATGCACAGCTGGTGCAGAACAACCCCAGGAACTGAGGTCTGTCCTCCGGCCTGTCTCAGACCTGCACCTGCCGCGTACAGCTCACTTAGCGGAGTGCCTGCCCACGGTCCCTGCCCAGTAAATGGCCATGTTACAATGATGACAGTCAGACCACGGCTTGCCCTCCCTTTGGAGAGATCTAAGTGTATTATAATATTTCTTATATAGTAACTCATCCTCCCCTCCACATCTAGCTACTTTCCATTTCTTTAATCACTTTCAACAAAACTGTCAAAAGAATTGTTTGCCCTTATATTCACTGTCTCCATTTCTTTTCCTCATATTCTCACCCTCTAGTCAGGCTTTTTCTACCACTATTCCACTGAAAGTGGAACCAATGACCAACATGTTAATTAAAATATTGACCAATTCTCAGGGCCCCACCCGCGACCCCAGCAGTCTGTTCTTGGCACAGCGCCTATAGGGCTCCTTTGAAAACCTGGGTCAGATCAGGACACTCCTCTGCCTCCCCACACCCACCCCCCATGGCTCCATCTCTCAATTGGAGGAAAAATCAAAGTTCTTACAATGGCCCACAGGCCATGAATGGCAGGTCGCCCGCCCTTCTATCTTTTCTCTGACCTTGTCTCCTACTGCTCTTCCTCTGAGCATGCTGCTGCCCTTCGTTCTGTTCCTCATGCACAGCAGGCCTCCCCCAGCCCAGGCTGTGCCCTGGCAGCCCCCTCTGCGTGCCATGCTCTTGACTCAAATACCCACCGTGCTCATCTCTCCTCCTCCAAATCTCTGCTCAGATGCAGCCTTCTCAGAAAGGCCCCCCATCACCACCCTATTGAAACACCACTCTACCCCCTGCCACACTTTATTCCACTTTCCTGTTTTTTTTCAGCAGCAATTATGCCAGCACTAAAATACAAATTCTCTGAGGGCAGGAACTTCTTGTTTTGTTCATTGGTGTAACCTTCATGGGTAGAACAGTGCCTGGCACACAGTGGGTGTCCAGGAGACTCTTGCTGACAGGATGTAAGCACAAATGAATGGCTCACAGGGGGCACACAGGCCCAGCTGGAACTCCTGGGCACCCTCTGGGGGAGGCTCCCTGGTGATGGCATAGACCAGTGCATGATCTGAAGGGCATGAGTGTCACTAGACCATTCTGTCTATCCCCTTCCTCTGAGCTGATTTACACAGACTTCCCTCTGCCATTAACCACAACCCCTAAGGAACGGGCCTTCCACACCACGCCTTCCTCTGTATCACCCGCTGGCAATGCTGCTATTGGCTCAGTGGACCACAAACTCCATGTTTTGAATAGATTCCCCTTTTCCATCACAGGGAAAGGAACAAACACCTCCGGGATGAAAGGGACATATGTTTTCAGGTAAGTGCCCGGTGCACCCTCCTCTGGGGAAAGACAAGGACTGTGGTCCAGTGGCAGCCAGCGCCTGAGCCAGGACTGGCCGGCAATGTCCTGAGGTTTGAAGTCTGCTTGCTCCTTTCTGTGTGGCAGGACCTTGGCATATGCTTTTTAGAAAACAATGAAAATGCAGGGGACCTCCTGGGTAACAGTGTGTTAATTTCCCATGAAGTCACACACTTCCCTCTTGGCATAACTAGGCAAATAATGGGGAGGGTCACGCATTTCTTGGATGCAGAAATGGTAGTTCTGTCCCTGAGATGATGCGGTTGAAATGTCATGATCACTTTACACCACATTGCTCGCAGTGTTTTTCTTCATTAAAATATTTAATCTCTTGATGAAAAATTTGCATTTTAATTCAAAATGTATACTTTACAATTCACATAGTAGATTTTATGAGCAATGTTTTTATCCTGTGGGTACTCTTGCTTCTCCAGACCTGAGCACAATGCTTACATATTTTCCCAAATAACACGAAATTCTATATTTATTTAAAATCTTCCCTTTGGGCTGCATTAAACAAAATCTAAGATCCCACGTTCCCCTACTTTCTTCCCTCTTAGACGGCAGCTGTTGGATGCTCTCAAGGGAAGAAAAATGGTGGCAGGACTGATTGATGTGGGTTTTTAATTATTAGAACGGTCACACCATGAAGTTCATGTGTGTCCTTCCTTGGGAAAGTCATTCGCCTCCTTGGACCATGGCCCTGCCTACCTCATCAGGAAAGGGAATCCCTATTCTTTATTTTTTCTCCCCAAATTGTAGGGATTTTTGAGAAAAACTTTTGGAAAGAGGAGGTCTTGCACTGGACCCTTGGCTGAACAGTGGCCTAAATGCAGGTGGCAAGGGGCAGCTAGTTTGCGCTGAATGAAGTGCGCCCAGTTTATAACTGCGAACCCTGGAGGGACCTTGTTCCACTGTTTCTTTACTATCACTAACTGGCAGCACACACCTCTGTGCCACCTGAGTACTACCAGAACAAGGCTTCAGCCTACACATGTGTTTGATGATGATAATGGTTATTATTTTAGAAGTAACTGCATTTATTTTAAAACTTCCAATCAAATGTCATCCTAACCCCTTGATCTTGCTTTCCCTCACCTGCCAAACTCATTTTGCTTTGAAAAGGGAATGGGCTTAAGAAAGAGGGATAAAATTATGTTAATTCTGGGTAATAATTAAAGATTAATTTGGAATCATTATAGTCATACTTGCAGAGGACCTGGGAGTCCTGCCACTCTCCCTTCCCCCCTGTCCCCCTTAAGGACCATCAGGAATCATGGGGATGGCTGGTTAATGAGAGATTCCTTTAGGGACTGTTAGAGAGCATTGGCAAAGAGGGTGCAAGCCCCCACCCCACCCAGGCTCTTCATTACAGATGTGTGAACCATTTATCCACACCCAGCCCCCTCCCACAAAAGGTCTGAAATACCCTATGCTAGCTTAGTAGCTGTGGACAGGGGCTGGGTGAACTGATCCTCTAAGCTGTTCTCTTTTTTATGTCTGAGTCTTTGGGAATACCTGGAACTGGAGCCACACGGAGAGTGTGATTTAAAGAGGCAGAGTCTTTTCTGTCCATAAACAGTCTTCCTTTGCTTTCCACATTTAGCTACTCTTACTTATGCTCTTGCAAATGATCAATAGTCCTGTGAAGGGCAATATTGTGGACCCCAGGCTCTAAACTGTGTGTTGGCTCATTTGATTAGGTTATTAAACAGGAAGTGGAGGGATTCTGGTGAAAATGCCAGCAGGGAGACCAGAACATCACTTGCTTATTCAGAGTTTTGTCTAAAGCCTGACCTATGAGGTGGGAAAGTTGAGCCCTTTCTGCTCAAACATTGGGACAAACTGGCAGGCATGGATCTGAGGGCCTTTTGTGTTTCTGCAGAAAGATAAGGCAGCCAAAGCAAACACAGCTGCTGCCAAGGCAAGCTGGAAACAGAGATCTGGCTCTGTGATAGGCAAATATATGGACGGCAGAGGGATCCTTAGAAGGTAAGTTGTCCTCTGTTTGTTCACTTGTTATCTGTTTGTTGGTCTTGTGCTCCTTGGGAGCAGGCCCCGAGCCTGTGCTGTGCTGAGTGCAGACTAATCCTCGAGAAGTGGCACTGGTAGAGAAGCCTGGAGTCGGCTATGCTCACTCCCCTTGAATCTTGGAGGACATATCCCTTCCTGTTCTGACATCCAAGGAGGAGTCGGTGCAGAGCAAACCCCTAGGACAGGCCATTGTCTTTTCTGTCCCTCCCGTCCTGTCCAGTGTGTGCCTACGGAGAGGGACTGGATCAGTGCTATAGATGAGCAGAGGGGAGAGAACAAGAGAGGTCAGGAACAGAGATGGAGGGTGTGGTCTGATGATGCCCAGTTGTCAGTTGAGCAGAATGGATACACTTGGTTTTTCAGGCACATGACTATTTGGGCTCTGAAGGGCAATTAAAGTGTTCTGTAGAATCTCTAATAGTTGAACTCCTTCACAGACAAGAATAGGGCCTGTGCTTGACTGATTCCTTTCAATGATTCATATTTAATTAACTCAAAGATGACATATTTTGTTCCTGTTGGATAACACATAATTGCATCCCCAAATGAGGGGTTTGTTGTTTATTCAGAGACCAGTCAATCCCCTTCTTCTTGTTTTTGTTGGCATGTGCTCCATCCACATTGATGGCCAGAGAGAGGTAGAGGCAGCTGGATCCCTTAGTGTTAGAGCTGGGGAGAAAATGTGCGAACTTGCTCATCTAGGAGACACTGAGGACAGCAAGCATGCAATACCAGGTGGGCAAAGGGAGGTGGCTCTGGCTGTCACTCAGCTGATGAGTCAAGTCTCTGGACCTGATCATTGTGAATTTCTAAGTATTTGAACAGTGAGATATAGTTTTGGAGCTAAGTTTGTGCAATAATAGTTGGCTTGTTGGTTCCTCAGAACTGAATCTATTCATTGATTGATTCAGTCAATAAGCATTTACCAATTCCCTCCTCTGTAGTAGACAGTCTTTTGAGTTCTGTGAAGATTCCAAAGATAAATTAGACACGAGTCCTGCCATTAATGTCTATTATCAAGTGCCTGCTATGTGCAAAATACTGTGCTGTGTGCTGGATATAAATATAGTGGTGAGCAAACAGGCTCTGAGGCCACTTCCCGCTGACTGACTTGCAGGGTCACTGAAAGAGAAAGGGAAAGAAAGGAGAGGCAGGTTGAGATACCCTGGCTTCCTTTGACCCAAAGCCCATGCTCTAGTGGGCAGCTGCCTCTGAGCCAGGAGACATCTGACTAGTGGGGACATATAGTTAGTTAAAGCTGGCCTTGGGACCAGAGTGGAGGCTATCTGATTATTAACCCAGGATGCTTTATTTATGCTCCTTTCTTCACACCATTTTCTTCTCTATCAGCATTTCTCACAACTTGTAAAAATGTGTTTAGTTGTGTCATTATTGCTTTAGCCCCTCCACTGAGCTGAGCATTCCTCAAGGACAGGGGATGTGTCCATTTGTTCATGACTGTGACATTAGCTTAATACCTGGTAGATCATCATTATTACCTTCACTGTCATCACCATCATTCACCTTCATCAGCATCACCTTCACCATCTTCACCATCAGGCACTTGTATAAGTGTCTTGAATGAATGAACTAAACAATGCTAGATCTGGTTTTCTCTTACCCGGAACTCTGTGCCCCCAAGGTGTGGTGCTCTTTTGTCATCTGTCAGAAAAGCTATTTGGCTTTCATATTGATACATTTTACCATTTACTTCCCCCTCTTTTTTCTTCTCCATCCCAAAACAGCCAGTCAGAGGAGGAGGAAGATGTGTTTGGCATGCTGAGGAGGAGAAGCTCCCTGGGCCTGAGTGGGTATCCCCTTACAGAAGAGGAACCAGGAGCCAGGGAGCCAGGGGATGAAGGTCCACTCCCCCGGGCACTCCACAGAATCATCTCCATTGAAGAAGACCCCCTGCCCCAGCTCCTGGATGGCAGCTTTGAGCAGCCACTGAGCAAATGCCCAGAAGAGAAGGAGGTCTCCAACCAGGGGGTGGAAGGACAAAGGCAGCAGGCCCAACCTTCTCAGCTGGAACTCATGCCCACATCTCCCCGAGGGCAGCCTGTTGGGAAAGAAGCTCTGTCTAAGGTAAGGGCACATCGCACCTTGGTTTTAGAGGTCACTCCTATGCCATGCTCTGAAGGCAGCTTAGGAAATCAGATGTGACTGGTCTCATGATTCAATATATTTGTGTCCTTCAAATACTACCTTTCCCTGCTTAGCTGAGTGTCTTGGGGGAGACTCAGGGATCCTGGTAAGTTCTCCTTATAAACTCTGATGTTTGCTCTACTCTCTACCCTATGCTCTTTTCAGATTCAGCAAAAGGCTCCAATCCCATGTCCCACCTGAACTCCCCACCAGGTCTTCCTCTAAACTGTGGGGAGAAGGAGGCCATATGAACCATCTTCCTCTGTCTCATAGTAATGATGTTTCACACCTTGTTTGTGACATAAGCCTAGGAATAAGCTCGTTGACCCCTGACCCCTCCACTTGACCCTCCAAAGCAGCTTTAAAAATGTTCCCGGCAGTGTGAAAGATGGTCCTCCCTGCACACCAGGCCAGCCCTTTAGAACTGAGCCCTTGCCACCTTGAGCATTTCCATGGCTGTATTAGCATGTGTGACAGGAAGACTTCTCTGGCCATTTTGCAGGGACATGTGGTATCAGTTATCACCCTTGGGTCTGGATTAAGATTCATGCCTATGTGTCACTCCTCTGAAGGGTGGAATAGTGGAGGCCCAGGCCACAGGGAGGGTGGAGAACTGGTGGCACCCATTGGTGGGTGAGGCCCCTCCACCTACCTGTCCTTCCACAACCCTGTCAACACTATTCATGTAGGCATTGGGCACAGATGGGGTTTTCAGTACCCCATGCTTTCCCCACAAATGTGAAAGAAATGTCAAGAGGCCAGCAGTAGAGGGAAAAGGCTAAGCATTGTGTCTGCTAAGGCATTTGATCCTTGCAGTCACCTGATGAGGCTTCGGAGATGTATTCTTCCTTCTGGCAGACTGGGAAGTAAAGTCGAAAGGGGCCCAGCCTTCTCCCTCTGCTCTCACACATTGAGGCCCCCCCAGGTTGGGCTGCCTTCCAGCTGGGGACAGAAACTGCGGCAACAAGGAAATACAATCCACCAGCAGCCACAGCAGCCTCAGCAGAAGCTCTGCTCCTTGGAAGGTGGCATGAGGCAGGCCTTTTGAGCCAGGCTACTGAGCCAGAAACTGTGCAACCTTTCGGAACAGTAGATTGATAGCAGGAATCATGAACTTACAAATACCACGTCCTTGGAACCAGCACTTCTTCTAGCAATCTTTTCTCAGGAAATAACCAAAGTCAGACAAAGACTTAATGCAAGAATATAAGTGTATAATAGCAAACAATTGAAAATCTAATAGGACATAAACTATAGCATATTAATTCAGTAGAATATTACACTGCTGTTAAAAATAACATTTAGTCCTAACCAGTTTGGCTCGGTGGATAGAGCTTCGGCCTGCAGACTCAAGGGTCCCAGGTTTGATTTCAGTCAAGGGCATGTACCTTTGTTGCGGGCACATACCCAGTAGGGAGTATGCAGGAGGCAGTTGATCGATGTTTCTCTCTCATCAATCTTTATAATTCTCTCTCCCTCTCCCTTCCTCTCTGTAAAAAAATCAATAAAATATATTTTAAAACAACATTTAAAAAATAGTGAACCAGAGAAATATTTATAATTTAGTAATATAAGAAAATAATAAAATTGAAATATCTCAAGTCACTCTATAAAACATATGTTCATTCATCTATATAGAAAAAAAGCCTGGAAGAAATGCATTTGAACATGCATAGTGACCACTGCAGGACAGTAGGGTAGATTATAATTATTATTTTCCTCCCTACTTTTCTGTTTTTCCTAATTCTAAAAAAAAAAAGCACATATTAGTTTTATTTTTGAAGTGGTGGGAAGGAGATGAGCAGACCTTTCTCCAGTTCTCTTGCCCCAATCCGGTTTGCTCACTGTGGATTAGC
This sequence comes from Corynorhinus townsendii, assembly GCA_026230045.1. Taxonomy (NCBI): domain Eukaryota; kingdom Metazoa; phylum Chordata; class Mammalia; order Chiroptera; family Vespertilionidae; genus Corynorhinus; species Corynorhinus townsendii. The sequence continues at coordinate 127,653,340 of JAPDVU010000003.1, read as the reverse complement.
CCCAGAAGGGACACGGTTAAGTGTGTGAACACAGAGTAGGAGTTTGCTGCACCTGGGAGGTGTGTCCTGCCGCTGCTGAACTATCAATAAATGTGTTTATCTTCTTTGGCCTGAAAAACAATAGTGTTCTGTCCCATGGTGGGGGTGGGCCCAGGGCTAATGTCAGGCACAGCCCCTGCAGCCAGGACCTGCTCCCCCTGCCCTGGGCTTCTCATGCCTCCCCCACACCTGGGCCTGAGGACACAGATGCTGCTCTGAGCTTTTGTCTCAAACAAATTACAGGGAGACAGAGGCTGAACAGAGACTGGCAGAGAGCCTATACCCTTGGCATTGCAAGAGTAAAGAAAATGGGGCAGGGGGGCATATTTTTTGAGTGTGGAGCATTTTTTCTTTAAGTTTAAATTCCTGAAATTGACCTTGAATTCCCACTTAAGTGCTGCATGGAATTGATTTCTCCCCAAAAAGCTGTTAGTGGCTTTTCTCTGATACTCAAGTACTGCTAAGATCTGTTGCCACTCCATTATAGTATTTGCTTGATGAGAGGAGCTAATTCCCCCAAATCCATTTCTAAATTGATTCCAAAGAGTTTCCTCACAGAGTTTGAAGGCAGGATTGGGGAGAATGAGCAAACAGCTCTCCCAAAGGAATGAGGGCTCAGTGGAGAGCAATGGCCCTGTGCAGGCAGCAGGTTCTTACTCTGCCTCTCATTCCCTCAGTGTCTAAGCAAGTCCATTCCCCACTGAGCTTCAGCATCCCAGACGAACGGGCAGCGGGCTAGGCCCTAGCCCTCCTGCTGCCAGGCAGGGCAGGAGGAGCAGCAGTGCTGGGGGATTTGAACACTCTGCCAGTGGCCTGGTGTTAGGATTTCCCAGTCTACGAGGGGGAGACTGTCTTGCCTTTGTTCCCTGGGCAAATGGGGATCCTGAATGGAAGCTAATGAGATGGGACAGAAGAGCAAAGATCAGGGAGGCAAGAGTATCCCCATCAGTCCAGGTTTTCAATGAAAGGGCAGAAGCAAGAGCCCCACCCCAGCCTGGGCTGTCTCTGGCCCTGTAACAAAGATGTCTTTTTTCTATCTCCCCTCTTCCCTTTCTATCTCCTTATCCCCCCTTCCACCACCCCTGCCTCTGCTTTAAGCCCAGCTCAAGGCATCTGCTGGGTGGATCCTGGCTCTCCTCCCTGCTCCCCGAGCACTTGGAACACTGTGCTGAGATTGTCTGTTTACACGCCTGTCCCCTTCTTTCCACCACAAGCCAGGCCTCCTCCTCATCCCTGCATCATAGTAGGCAGACAAGTGCTGGTTGAATGAATGTCCCTCTTCCCCTTGGTGATGCCCTGAGGCCAAAGCTACCTGCATCTGTGGCTGGGCGGTCTCCTGGTGCCAGTGTGGAGGCCAAGTCCCTACTGTCCCCTGCACACCATAGGGATGGGAGAAGGGCAGGTGGTGGCAGGAGCAGGGCTAGTACCCAGACTGTCTGCCGTCCACAGGAGGAAGGTTCTCTCTCCACCCCAGACCGGCTCTTCAAGATTGTGTTTGTGGGCAACTCTGCTGTAGGGAAGACATCCTTCCTGAGGAGATTCTGTGATGACCAGTTCTCCCCTGGCATGACAGCCACTGTGGGTAAGTTTTCGCCCCTAAACTGGGTCCCACCACCTCTGGGAAGGGGAGGTTGTGAGAAGGGGCCTGAGGGAGGGACTTGGGGAGCTCAGTGGGCGTGGCTGTGGGCCCTCAGAGAGGCGAGGCCTGGTCTGCCTGCTCCACAGTGAGGCTGAGGGACAGGTACAGTCCGTTCCTGCAGAGGGCTAGCTGCTAAGCTCACTTCCAGTGGGACAAGACCACCAACAGCTTCCCATGTCCAGCCTGAGTAGAACTGAAGTTGGCAAAGATGGACTTCAGCCCTTTTACCCCCTCTGAGCATGTCTCTTTCTTATTGTTTCTTCCCACTTTCAGCAGGGCCCTGAATCTTCATGTTCCTGCTGGGGCTTACCTCTTTCCCCCTTCCTCTGCCCCTGCCACCACAGCCCTCTCCCCCGCACCCCCCCTGCCATGAGCCAGCTGCTTCCGTGCCCTGCCCCTCTCAGTGTGTGTGTGTGTGTGTGTGTGTGTGTGTGTGTGTGTGTGTGTGTGAGAGAGAGAGAGAAGAGACAGAGAGAGAGAGAGAGAGAGAGAGAGAGAGAGAAAGGGAGAGGGAGAGGGAGAGGGACAGAGAGAGAGAATAAATAGGAGGGATGGAGGGCAGAGCTCTAGATGGCTCCTTTACCCAGAAGATGAGACGTTACCCGTCCTGCCTCCTGGGCCTGCTGGGTGGCAGCTGGAGTGGGAGAAGCCCCTTAGGTGCAGCTATTAGTGGATGATCATGGCTTAATGTGCTCCTGCCCCTGTGTAATATTTTATTTAGATGGAGGATGTTCTCCCTTTCCCAAAGTTGCTCATTGCATTGGAATATGTGGTGAGACTATAGGCATCTTGACCTTTTTAGCTTTTACCAAGTTGAATCACCCAAACAAAAAATAAGTCCACTAAGTGCCTACTGTATACCATTTAACCACACTGATAAGTCAACTATATTTGAAAATATATGGATATATCTGAATATTTACCATGGGCTTTCATATTCATCATTTCACTCTACCTTCGTACAACCCTGGGAGGCAAGTGTTATCAGCCCATTGGACAGATCAGGAAACTGAGGCCCAGAGAGGGCAGCCTGTCCACATTCCCATCAGCTGGTTGGGGCAGTTACCGGCCTCCCCTCTACCCCCACATCCCTTCTGTTCCATTTCACAGTGTTCCTAGTAACCTTGAGTTGTCTGTGCTTAGCACTCCATGGGTTTCAAAGACACTTCCCTGCCACAGGAAGTGCACAATTTGGTGCAGGCAGGGGAGGCTGCTGAGGTTCAGTGGGGCATTAGAAGTTCTGGCTCTTCGTCTCTGCTCTGCCACTAATCAGTTATGTGACTCTAGGGGGATATGTTCCCTCTTTGGGCTTCAGTTTTTCTCATCTGAAAAATGAGGGAAATGAACTGGGTCACACAACACTGCTTCCAGGCCATCTTTTACCTTTGGGTGTGTGACAGCTGGCCCCACAAGACAAACTTTTCTGCCTCAGAGTCCTGACTGGGGAGACTCCATGTTCTTCCTCTCATCCTGAACTGGCCCTTCTTCCAACTTCCCTCTACAGATGGGTCTCCTCCCACTTGCTTCAGGGTGCCATTCTTACTGCTGGGCCTGTTCCTGTGGTGTTTTCACATCTGGAATATCCTCCTGTCCCTCCCTTCTGCTCCATTTCACCCAAAAACTGAGAGCACCTCAAGATGAAGAATTGGGACCATGAAGGGGAGAAGAGCAGAGCTGTGAACCTATCCCAGAAGAGTCTGGCTTTGTCTGCCCTGGAGAAAAGTGGCTAGGAGTGAGCCAGGTGCACTGAGTATGGTGACACAGGGAGCAATGGCTGAGGAGGTGGACTTGAATTCCTGGGAGATCATCAGTGGGGTGGGCCCCCACAAGCCATGGCTCAAGCACAGACCATGAGAGGCAGGAGGACAGATTCTAAGCATTTAGGCGCCTCTCCTGTTGAAATCAGGGAATCAGGGTCTGTTTACATTTCCAACTGGTGTCCCTAAGATGGAAGTCTCTAAAAAGAGAAAACCAGACTAATTTGCACTTCCCAGGGGGCCAATTATGGAAACACCTACAAGTTAGGTGCAGGAACTGCGGCTCAAATTAGTGTCTCAGTTACACAGCAGGCCTTGCTCTGGTGCACCTGTCCGTAGGCACAGTACAGTCATAGAAGCCACCTGACAAATGTTCCTGTGAAAGGATAGAAGAGCCACAGAGTCCTGGCCCTCCAGGACCAACCCTAGATTGGAGCTCTAGCCAACCCCCTGTCCAGGGCAGCAGCCCCTGAACCATGAACACAGTACAAACAGGGACTTAGCGGCCCCTTAAAGCTCACCTCCATAATCAAAGGGGACTTCCTGGCTTCCCACTGCCTCAAGGGAACATGACTGGTACTTGACTCCTGGCTTGTGCATAATGTAAGTTCTACAGTACAACAGTGTGACTTGAGCACCTGCCTGCACCACTTTAGTACCACATAGTTCCTTCACAAACAGGTGTTTGGGTCCTGTGGGTGTCAAAGGATGGTCTTTTAGAACATCGGAGTTCATTTTGTAAATAAGAAGACTGATTATTAGAGGCTAAAGCTCCCTAGAACCTAGGACCCCGAGTCCAGTGTTTTTTTACTGCCCCACATTGAGTCACCGCCCCTGCTTTTCCCAACAGAATGCACTCTGCTCTTTCTTGGCCACCAGTTGGGTTTCTATCCCACTCCCCATCTCTACAAAGAAATTCCTAGTTGTCTCCATGGCAACTTGCAGATACTCCCATTCCCACATCTGTCTTGCTCTAAATGACAGCTTGGTCCTGTCTTGTCACCCTTTCTGGAGTCCATCAACCAGCTCTAACCCATTACCATCCCACAACACAACACAGCACACTTCATGGTCACAGAGGCTCCTGATTTCCAGCCATCATTCAGGAAACAGGTTGCAAGTTGGAGGTCACCTCCATGTGTTCATTGAATGCTATAGCTGAACAGATCCTGAGCACCAACTTACCCCTCCACACCCTCCATCACACTTCAATTTACAGATGAGGACAGTGAAACTCCCCCAAAATGAGATGAAGTAATGTCATCACGATCACATGACTGAGACAGGAACACAACATGGTCGCCTGGCTCCTGGGGTGTTAGACTGGTGATGGTCTTAGAAGTCAGTGTAGTTCAGGCCCTCTGGTCCCGTGTTATTGTGTTGCTTCTTCTTTAGGACTTGACTCCTTGTGTCTCTACCTTCCCTCGCCTCTCCCTCCCATGGACTTATCTGCTTCCTGGGCCTGCCTGACTGAGGCTGCAGAGAGAAGCACCAGTACCTGTCAGAGACTCTCACCAAGCCCACCACAGCACAAAACCTGTTTTTTTCCAGCATTCCTTGGTCTCCCTCGCTTTCTGCAAGATAAGCATCCTGTCCTCCAGCAAAGCAATCAGCTGCCCCCCTGCCTTCAAGCCTTTCTTTCTACCGAGAAGGCGGCTCTGTCCTCAAGCTTCCCACCTTGGGCTGGCTGGTTTCAGATCAGGCCCTGAAAGTGTGTTGACAGTGCTGGCATTCTCCTGAGTTGTTGCCAGAAAGTAGTCAGCCCCTTCAGTCTCCTAGAGCAGTGGTCGGCAAACTCATTAGTCAACAGAGCCAAATATTAATAGTACATACTGATTGGAATTTCTTTTGAGAGCCAAATTTTTTAAACTGAAACTTCTTCTAACGCCACTTCTTCAAAATAGAGTTGCCCAGGCCGTGGTATTTTGTGGAAGAGCCACACTCAAGGGGCCAAAGAGATGCATGTGGCTCGCGAGCCGCAGTTTGCTGACCACGGTCCTAGAGTATACACTGGGGGAACACTTCCACTTTTAGCTAAGAAGAAAGCTCACCCTGGATTCAGCTCCCAGCCAGTTGTAATCCATTTGGATGGAAGCACTTAGCCCTGGACTTTCCAGGTGAAATGAAGCTGCCAGGTGTCTCTGTGCCCAGGATACTGATGTAAAAAGAAGAATGAACCTCAGAGCTGGGTTTGTAACACATGGCAACTGATAAGCTTGGGTGAGGCATGCCATCTCTGGATTCTTGTTTCTTTATCTCTCATTGGTGTGGTGGGTGGGGGTGGTATGCATATACATATCTGTGTGCATATGTATGTATGTCCATGAGTATGTGTGCAGATAACTCAGATGATGCCACAGGGGGAGCACTGTGATGATGGAGAGACAGCATATGAAAGTTAGAAATATCAAGCCTTCTACCAATGGGTCAAATCACTCTTTTCTCTACCTAGAAAATGTACTGCTCCCTCTGCCCTCATCTGTGAAGCACAGGGCCTCTGGAGTCATTCTAGGGGTAATGACTCTCCCACCTCTCCTCCACTCATGGGCCCGTAATGCACTGGCCTTTGCCTGGGGACAGTGGCTGGGGTGACCTTTCCCACTGACTGCCTCTTCATTGTCTATTTTGTCACTTCTGTCTTTTCCAGTGGAAGCTTCTATTGCTGTCCCTCCCTTAGCCCTCCAGGGTGAGGACCTCAGAAGCTGGGCCCTTTTGGAGGTGGTAGGGGACGCCCTCTGTTTCCCAGATTTGATACCTTAAGAGGGAAAGAGTTTTTGAACCTCATTAAGCATTTGTGAACATTCTTAAACAATGTAGAGAGAGGAATGTCTGTTATCAAGGAACTTCTGAGGGCTGCTGTGGGTTCAGAATGCGTGTACCTGAGCTTGCTCCCTCTCTCTGTGGTCCATGACTTCAAGTGGGATTGCAATGTCAGAGAGACCATTGCGAGTGGCCCAGTGGCTGGGATTAGGAGCTCTGATGCCATCTCAAGGATGAATGCTGCCTTTGATTCCCTCCCCCATCCTCTTCTCTTGTAGCCCTCCCTCCACCTGCCACCCCTTCCCATCCTCCTGCTCCCCCTGTTTCTCCTCTGGCTCTGTCACATACATTTGCAGTGGCTGATGGAAGTCTGAAAGTATGATCCATACCAGGGATATTTGAACTTTATTAAGGAAACTTTGAAAATGATTTTAGGGAGAAGGGAAGGGAAGGAGGGAAGGAAAAATGAAGGGAGGGGGGGAGGGAAGGAGGGAGGGAAGGAGGGAGGGAGGAAGGAAGGAAGGAAGGAAGGAAGGAAGGAAGGAAGGAAGGAAGGAAGGAAGGAAGGGGAAAGGGTGGAAGAAATTTAAAGTCAGTTTTTCCTCCTCCTCTATCTTTGCGGTGAGAGAGTAAATTCATGAATATAACAATGTCTTTGCATTGGCATATTGCTTTTACATATATGACCTCATTTGAACCTGTAGTATCCCTAAGGAGGGTATGGATTACATTACAGGGAGGAGCCTGCAGTTCAGAGCAGTTAAGTGATTTGATAATAAGTAGAAGAGATAGAATCAGGGCCCACACCTCCCTGTCCAGTGCCCTGTCCATTTCCCCACATCAACTCCCAGGAGATACACAGGAGCTGTCATTCTTGACCTGACATGATTCCAGACATATTGGGGCATCATGTTCCTATTTGGAAGTAACAGGCCTGGTCCACCTTGCAGGCATCGATTATCATGTGAAGATGGTACGTGTGGGAGAATCTCAGGTGGCCCTGCAGCTGTGGGACACGGCCGGGCAGGAGAGGTGAGGAGCCGTCCCTGATGTAAAACTGCCTCCTCCATTTCCCCAGTGGGGCCAAAGGTCTGGGTTCCAAAGGAGCGCTGTGCTTCCCTGACCTGTGGCCCTTCGATGGCAGGTATCGTTGTATCACCCAACAGTTCTTCAGAAAGGCCGATGGTGTCATCGTCATGTATGACCTCACAGCCAAACAGTCCTTCCTGTCGGTCCGGCAGTGGCTGAGCAGCGTGGAGGTGAGCTGGTGACCATCCTAGGAGCACTATGTGGGCCTCCTGCTTTTCTCTCTTCTATGCCCATCTCCTGCCTGTTCCTCTGCTCTTTCAAAACCTGATCAGAACCCACCTTCTCCAGGAACAAACCGATCCATGCATTTGTTTACCCAAGTGGCCAGTACCAAGCTAGCTACTGGGGACTCTAAAGTGACCAAGACAGATACAGTCCCTGCTCCCATGGGACATAAAAAATAGAGATTACACCAATAATTGTATCATTATGATTTCAATAAGAGCTATAAGTGAGTAGGACAGGATTAGAGGAGGAGCACAGAGTACAATCTCAAGGAAGATGTCCCTGAGAAATGGGTGTTTAAACTGAGTTACAACTGTGCTGTTCCCCCATTCTCACCATTGCCTCCCCAACCCCCTGCATTTTCTAGCTCCAATGGGCCCAGCTGTGCCCAGCCCAAAGTGACACCACACAGCATTTTGGGGCCTCTGTCACAACCCTTCACATGAGGGGAGGTTGACCCACAATGCGAGGGCCCCAGGCTCACCCCAAAGTCACTCTAGGTGGGGCCCACAAGCAACAGCACTCTTATTTGAATTCTAGATTACCTCTGAGACACTACCTCTTGACTTATACTTGCAATATGTCCCTTTTAACTTCCTGACCACCTGCATGCTCTTCCTTTACCACTTAAATGCAAACTTTTCAAGACCAATGGCAGAGTGGGCAAGCCACTTACTTCTTTTAATAGGACCTTGCTGATTCATTTACAAAGCAATCAGGTAGGGTATCCCATTTCCTTCCACCAGCAGAATTCATGCACTGTTCATGTATTTGTTCAAAACACTGCCAGCCACTCTCCTAGGATCTGGGAATTAAAGCAGCAGGTAGAGGAAGCAATGTCCCTGTCCTCACAGAGCTTACGTTCAACCTCTATTCAAGCCCATTAGACCTTCCATGGACCCCTTACCTACTTCCCACACTGACACACTGCTGTAAAGGACACAGTTCCCAGCTCAGGTCTGTGCTGCATGCACTCTGTGCCTCCTGGGAACTGAAACTGCCTCTTTGTCATAGTAACAAAGCACTTGCAGGGGGCCCCACAGAACTGCTGCTCAACCCACATTGGATGCCTAAATGGATGCTATATCGTTGTGCAATCAGAACCCTGGAGTTGTTCATTTCTTCATCCTTTGGCCCTAATATCTATGATTCCTCCTACCAAAATCTGTTGCTCTTATAGTTTGGACTGGCTGTGCCACTTCTTTCTCTACTCTTTTATTTATTCTTTTTTTTTCTAAGAGAGAAAGAAAGGGAGAGAGAAAGAGAGAGAAACATCAATATGAAAGGGAGACATCGATCTACTGCCTCCTGCACACCCCTACTGGGGCTCAATTCTGCAACCTGGGTATTGTACCTTGACCAGGAATAGAACCAGAAACCCTTTGGTGCATGGGATAATGCCCAACCAACTGAGCCCCACTGGGCAGGGCTCCTTTCTCTACTCTTAATCCCCATCCTTCTCATTTCCCCCAAAATAAAGAATAAGAATGGAAGTCAGATTCTTAGATTTCTCAGAAATTTGCTTAATACAAATTACTTCTCAAAATTATTGAGCCTAAAAACAGTTATAATTGAGAAAATGTACTTTTTGAAATGTAGTGATGGCTCTACACCAAGCTTTTAATGGAAGCAAATGGTATGGGTCATCTGGAAGTGGATCCTGTTTGAACTTTGGGATTTCAGACCTGATTTTTCTTTGACAGCACCAGTGATTTATCTTCCTCATTGAAGTTAAGCACCAGAGACTTTAGTGCTTACTTGATACAATGGTTTTCAAACTTTCTCTGGTGGAACCCTAGAATCAGAGTGACACTCCCAGGGACAGAGGCAGAGCATGGAAAGGTATAACATCACAGTTCTGGGCCCCTTGTCCCCTCTCTCAGTCAGAGCCACTCTAGTTCTTTCAGTGTGGTATATTGGAGGTACAGTTTGGTATATTGGAGGTGCAGGTACAATTTTTCTCAGTAAGAGGGTTTCCCTTTGAAAATCACTAGTCTAAGACAGCCATCTCATTCTCAAACTAAGAGGTTGAGGATGTGCCTTGGTCAGGTGGCTCAGTTGGTTGGATCATTGTCTCATACACCAAAAGGTTGTGGGTTCGGCTCCTGGTCAGGGCATATACCCAGGTTTTGGGTTCAATCCCAAGTTGGTGCGAGTATGGGAGACAACTGATCACTATTATCTCGCACATAGATGTTTCTCTCTCTCCCTTCCTCTTTCTAAAAACCAATAAGAAACATATCCTCAGGTGAGAATTAAAAAAAAAAGAAAGAAAGAAATTGAGGCCATAACTTTTGGGGCGGGGGGGGGGGGGGGAAGGTCAGCCATTCCTTTCCTATCCTTTTTTGATATTTTAGTTTTCCAAGTACAGTTTACATACAATATTGTATTAGTTTCAGGTGTACAACATAGTGATTAGACATTTATATACCTTAAAAAGTGATCATCCCGATAACTCTAGTACCCACCTACCACCACACATAGTCTGTTCTCTGTATCTATTAGTCTGTTTCTGTTTCTGTATTGTTTCTTTATGTTGTTCTTTAGGTTCCACATATAAGTGAAATCATGTGGTATTTGTCTTTTGCTGTCTGACTTATTTCACTTAGCATAATACCCTTTAGGCCCATTCATGTTGTCTCAAATGGCAGGATTTCATTTCTTTTTATAGAAATAAAAAGTAATATTCCATATATATATGTACCACATATTCTTTATCCATTTATCTCTTGATGGACACTTAGGTTGCTTCCATATCTTGGCTATCCTATATAATAAAAGGGTAATATGCAAAACGGTGGAACAACTGTTCGCTATGATGTGCACTGACAACCAGGAAGCAAATGCTCAACACAGGAGCTGCCCCCTGGTGGTCAGTGCACTCCCACAGGGGGAGCACCCGTTCAGCCAGAAGCCAGGCTCAAGGCTGGAGAGCACAGCGCAGCAGCGGTGGCAGGAGCCTCTAACGCCTCCACAGCAGCGCTAAGGATATCTGACTGCCGACTTAGGCACACTCTGTCAGTTGGACATTTCCCAAGGGCTCCCAGTCTGTGAAAGGGTGAAGGCCTGGCTGAGGGACGCCCTCCCTCCCGTGCACTATTGTTGTGCACCGGGCCTATCGTTATAAATAATGCTGCAATGAACATTGAGGTGCATATATTCTTTTGAATTAGTGTTTTGGGTTTCTTTGGATATATACCTGAAGTTGAAACATTGGGGTCATAAGGAAGTTCCATTTTTAATTTTTTACAGACCCTCCATACTGTTTTCCACAGTGGCTGCACCAGTTTGCATTCCCACCAACAGTGCACAGGGGTTTCCTTTTCTTCACATCCTCACCAATGCTTGTTGTTTATTGATTTATTGATGATTGCCATTCTGACAGGTGGAGGTGATAGTTCATTGTGGTTTTAATTTGCATTTCCTTGATAATTAGTGACATTGAGGATCTTTTCTTTTGTGTATTGGCCATCTGTGTATCCCCTTGGGAGAAATGTCTATTCAGGTCCTCTGCCCATTTTTTAACTGGATTGTTTGTATTGTTGTTGTTGTTTTGTTTGTTTTGTTTTGTTTTGGTGTGAAGTTGTATAAGTTCCTTATAAATTTTGGATATTAACCCCTTATCAGATGTATCATTGGCTAATATCTTCTCCCATCCAGTAGTTTGTCTTTTTGTTTTGTTGATGGTTTCCTTTACTGTATACAAACTTTTTATTTTTATGTAGTCCCATTTGTTTATTTTTTCTTTTGTTTCCCTTGCCCAAGGAGATATATCCAAAAAAATATTGCTAAGATTAATGTCAAAGAGTTTATTTTCTATGTTTTCTTCTGGAATTTTTATGGTTTCAGTCTTACATTGAAGTCTTCAATCCATTTTAAGTTTATCCTTGTAAGAAAATGATTTTCATTCTTTTGCATGTATCTCTATCCAGTTTTCTCAATACCATTTATTGAAGAGACTGCCTTTACCCCATTGTATATTATTGCCTCCTTTGTCATAGATTAATTGACCATATAGCTGTGGATTTATTTCTGGGCTTTCTATTTTGTTCCATTGCTCTGTGTCTGTTTTTGTGCCCGTACCATGCTGTTTTGATTACTGTAACCTGTAGTATAATTTGAAATCAGAGAGCATGATACTTCCATCTATGTTCTCCTTTCCCAAGATTGCTTTGGCTATTCAGGGTCTTTTGTGGTTCTATATAAATTTTAGGATTATTTGTCCCAGTTCAGTGAAATATGCTATTGGTATTTTGATAGTGATTACATTAAATCAGTAGCTTGCTTTGGGTAGTATGGACATTTTAACAATGTTAGTTCTTTCTGTTCATAAGCATGGTATATGCTTCCATTTATTTGTATCTTCTTTTCTTTCTTTCTTCGTTATCTCATAATTTTCTGAGTATAGGTCTTTTACCTTCATGGTTAAATTTATTCCTAGGTACTTTATTCTATTTGATGCAATTATACTGTAAATGGGATTTTCTTAATTTCTACTTCTGATCATTCATTATTGGTATATAAAAATGAATCAGTTTTTGAATATTAATCTTGTATCCTGTTATTTTACTGAATTTATTTATTAGTTTTAATCGTGTGGGGTTTTTTGTATAATCTTTAGAGTTCTCTAGGTATGGTATCATATCATCTTTAAATAATGACAGCTTAACTTCTTCCTTTACAATTTGTATGCCTTTTATTTATTTTTCTTGTCTGATTGCTGTGGCTAGGACTTCTAATACTATGTTGCATAAGAATGGTGAAAATAGACATTTTTTGTCTTGTTACTGATCTTAAAGAGAAAGGTTTTGGCTTTTCATCATTGAGTATGATGTTAGCTGTGAGTTTGTCATATATATGCCAGCCACAAACATTTAATTGTCCCTAAATATCTATCTTTTGATATATACCAAAGCTGGGTAGAGGAATTTTAAATACTAGTAGTCTGGAATTAATAGGGATAAATGGAGTCAAATTTATGGAACTTCCCTCCCTGTCATCATTAGAAAGGTGTAGTTACTAAGTCTCCTGTTTTGCACAGAGAACCTGTGACTTAGCAGGAGAGGTGGAAGATCAGGTTGAATTTGATGTTGTTGGTAAAGGTGAAGAAATATCAGAAGGCATCATCACAGCTTGAAGCATGAGTTTAGTCATTTTTCAGAAAAACTATGCCATGTGCTGTTCCTTATGGGGTGGGTCTGAAAGCATTGTCAGCATGGGCCCAGCAGGAGTCCCCCGTGGAGCCCTGGTGCCTCTATGGGTTCAGGAAGCCAAGCTAAGATGGCAGTTCTGTATATGGTTAATTCAGAATTATCTGTGTGTGGATGGGCCTTTTTGTATAATTTGTAGTTTGAGTTCTCCTTTTTTAAAATTAACAAAAGATACAGTTAAGCTCTCAATGACTATCCCAAAACCTAGCTGAACATCAGGATCACCTGTGGAGCTATCAAACAAAACAGATGTCAGGGCCTTCTCTCCCAGATAGAATGACTCAGGGCCTGGAAATGTAAAAATAAATAGATTACACATTCCCAAGTGATTCTCAGCCACCATGGTTCCCACCCTGACAAGTGCTTCTCAAACTCTAATAGGCCTAGGAGTGTCCTGGACACCTTGTTAAGATGTGGAATCTGACTCAGCAGGTCTGGGCGGGGCCTGAGATGCTGCATTTCTAACAAGTGCTCAGAGGAGGTTGATGCTGCTGGTCTAGGTACCACACTTTGAAAAGCAAGCCTCTAAATCTTATTCAAAGATGGCCATGCCCTTCAACAAGAATTTTCTGTGCTTCTCCCACATGTCCAGCACCCACTAGGCACTCCTGAGGACTCAGTATGAGGCACCCAGCTGGGTGGCCCAGGGTTTTGAGAGCAAGGGCAGAAGGCTGTGTCAGATGGCAGACGATGTGGTGAAGGTGTGGCACAGTGGCATCATAAATGTGATAATTCTCAAGATTCTTAAAAAGCTAACTCATTCTGCCATGGCAACCAGCAATCAGAGGTGTCAAGCGATAGATTAAAACTTGACACCTAATTTGATTGGAGAGGAAGTGAAGATAACAAGTACTTTATATTTGTGGAGCACCTTATTTTTTCATGGATCTCCAAGCATGCTGCTTACTTCCTCACCTGGGGAAGGGAGGGTGGAGGGGAGCTTTAAGAATAGGCTGCAGGTTCTAAAGCTGTATTATTAAGTGAATGTTGGCCAGGGGTTCTCAATGCCCCTTCCTCCCACAACCTGAAAAGCAGCACAAGAATAAAGGGCTAAAATTGCCCCAGATTATACATGGCAAAGACTTACTCTTGGAAGAGGTTCTGTGGTTGGAACAGACTCTCAGGGGAGGTATGGAGTTCCCTGAAAAGGAAGGTCTTACCATCCCAGCTTGGCCATTTCTGGCCATGAAACTGTGGCCAGTCACACAATGAAGGAAGGAATCAGAGTCTCTGAAAGGTCCCTCCTGGCCCCTACATTCTACAAAGTATGACATTTGACTCTCTGGGAGAATCAAAAGTGTGCATGCATCAGAGGGACCCTAGAGGATCCTTCCATCCCTGAGGGAACCAAAATCCTTTGGCTCAGAGAAGCACCTTGCTTTGTGAGGTGGGAGCATCCTGCCCCTGTGACTGTTCTTCTTCCCCACCCTCCTTCATCCTCCCCACCTGAAAAGCTTAACCCTGCCCTCAGCCCTTCTGTAGAAGAGGCCCAAGCCGGGCCCAGACACACTCTGTTCTGTGTTGATACTCCTGCCCTTTCACATTTCCTACACACCTTACAGGAAATCAAAGCAGTTAGTCATTCCTTCCAACTCAGCATTCCCAACCCTCCCGACCTCCTTCTCATCTCTGCTGCTGGGACTGGCTTAACAGTCCACTCTGAACAAGAAACTGGTTGATCTGTAAGGGCCCCACATTTAGACCATGGGACACACCAGACATCTGAAGGCTTTGGGGCCCATATCATTAGACAGAGAAAATAGGATTTAGAATGAGCCTGGGAGGGGGCTGGAATTTCCCAGACCCAGATTTTTGGTCCTAGTGTCTGCATGTTGAACTTCTACTTTGGATCCTTTTGTCATTCTAGAGCACTGTATTATTAGATCTATAAGTCAAGGAAATGGAAGTCAAGCCTTCAAGACCAGTGTCTTTGAGCTGGAAAAAAAAGGCGAAATTAATTCAATGCAGCCTCTTGTTTTAGAGATGAGAAATCCTGACATCCAGAGAGGAAGTGACTTGTCCAAAGGCACCCCCGGCCTATGGGACAGCACAGCCAGAACTAAAATCTAGGGCTTTGCCACTGCGTTATGCTTCTCTCTCATCACATGGCCCATGTTGAAATCTGCTTCTGAGAAAGAGGTGTTCATTTCTTTTCCAGTCCTGCCAGCTCTGGTCTCAAAGCAGAACCATTAGTTCTTCAGCAGAAAGGGATCAGACCCACTTTCCTCTCCTTTTGTGGACTATTGGCTAATTCTCATTTTGTGATCTTTGTCATTGGTGACAATGTGCAACACAGAGCAAAAAATAGCAGATTTGTTCCCCACATTTTAAGCTGAGCTTGAAGTGCTGGCAGTTTAAACGAACTACACAAATAAATCTTGTTTTGACTCATAGTCCAGGGGATGGATAAATATGGAAACCCCCAAGATATAATTTTACAGTCTTTTTTTTCTTAGCATAACTGAAGGCTTTAATGTGCTGAGAAATTTTTGTTCTGGCTCCAGAGAGATAACAGCACCCTCCCAGTTAAGTGCTTTTCTTGTCTCTCAGCAAATAGATGTACACACACACACACACACACACACACACACACACACACACACACTACAACCAACCAAACCCAACAGCTGCACATTCGAAGCTGAATGTCAGTCCTCTGCTCCAAATTGACAGCCCTTGTTATTTAAAATCAGAGATGCATAATCTTTTGAATTCCAACTAGTCTGTCTTCCAACAAGCTCAAGTTCACAGAAAGGCAACTAAAGTGATTGGAGGTGTAGAGAGGCTTCTGTATCTAAGTCAGAGGAGGGAAATCAGTTCTCGAGGTCTATTTCACAGCTCAGAGAAGAGAGGAGCAGAGAGGAGCGATTGGGGTGGGCCCACAGGACAGCAGAGCCAGGTCTCCTACAGAGATTGTGTGTGCAGCTAAGGGGCTTCAGTTCCTCCTGTCTGACCTTGCAGGCCTATGGGACTTTATCAACATCTGTAGAAACATCAGCAGAGGTTGGGGGAGGTAGATTTGTTCTCCAGAAGAGGTGAACTTTGGACTTTTAAAAGGAAGTGTTGCTTCATCAGGTGGATAATTATGAGCATTTTGTGGCAAGCGATATATAGACTGAAAATCTAGTTATGTGTACAAAAAAGATGAAGTTTAGGCAGAGGTTAAAGTGAGAGAGGACTATGAGACACCCACTCCAGCCCCAACCCCTCCCCGTGGGTGGCCCTGTGTCAGAGACTGACTTGGGGCTGGAGTGACGTCCACTGGCTGCCCATGGTAGCACACTCTCCAGTGTTATGTGTGGTCTCACTTATTTTTGCCACATCTTTGGAAAAAAACTGAATTCTCCTTTATCAGTAACAGGCCAGGGCCCTGTTGGGGAAGTGAATTGTCCAGAGTGTCTGTGTAAGAGGGACAATGCAAAGAGCAGAAGCCACAGCTTCAGATGGGGACTTTCTGCTCCTTCTAAGCTCTTCTATGTTTATATCCAGGAATTTCTTTTAAAAAGAAGACTGCCCCTTCTTTTCCCAAGGGGCACACTGCTGTGTGTTGTGCACAGGGCTCAGATGTCAGGCTTAGGACTATTTCCTACCTCATCCGATCCCCTCCTTCAGTACCCAGCATGCCCTTTAAAAGGAAGAAAACTGAGGCCACCATTCATACCAGATTGGGTTAGACTCCTGCCCTGGGATTTCAAGTCTGATGCTCATATTTTCAGAGTTTCCATGTCAAGAAATCCCACAAGCCTTAGTCATTCCTCACACATAAATCTACAAATATCTCTCCTGTGCTCCAAGCAGCAAGCCTTTTGGCCCATCTCCTGCCTTCCTCCTCTTTTCTTCCTTTTCTGTATAAAACTCTTTGCCCAAGTTTCGGTGGCACAGCACAGTCAGAGAATGGGGGCATTCCCATTAATTGACACAACATTCTTTATATGCCAAAAGTGGGGTTTTCACTTGCAAATTATTAAATGCAATCCACTTAACACATCAATTACAGTGCACATAATTGAATCTATGTTGATGGGTCAGAAGGTAATCTAAGATCTTGTGCCTTTGAGTCACCATTACCAACATTATTTACCATCTTACCATGGATATGTGGAATACTGCTTTTAGAGAGCTCTAGTTAATAAGACACTAAATAGCAGAGAGTTTGTTGGAAATCAGAATTTAGAGTAAAATATTAGAGAATTGTGGTCCCATATACTAAAGGGTCCTCATAACTCAGTGACTTTGATGTCAAATGTTCTCTTGGACTCTCTGAGCCTCAAAATTCTCATTTAATAAATTTTTTCCTGACTGATCTGCAATAAAATTGAATGTATAGTTTAAGGAATCATTGAGGTTTAATTTCAAATGTAATTGCATTTAAACTTAAAATAGGTGTACCTATTGGATGGGCTTTGGACATTTATTTGAAATGGCAACATAAAATACCTGAATTATTGGCAAAACTATAACTGTTAGCTTCTTATCCCACAGCCCTCTCTCTTTAGTAAGACATTTAGCTACAATGAATAACTATTCTCTACCAAATTATGATCAAAAGCCCCTAATTAAATATCTCACAATTAAAAATAACAACCTGCTTAAATGTGAACATTACCCTATGTCCTTTCTAAATAGCTATGAGGCCTGGGCCCTTTGCCCTTAGGAGAGGGACGGACAGTGCACCCATTTCACAGGGAGGACGCCGTAGCACAGGGACTCTGGGTGCACAGGCCCCTGCTGGCCTGCCACAGCTGCAGGAAGAGTAAACAGGGTTGACCCCTTGAATAAACCTGTCACTTCTGGCCCAAGAGGTGCAGTTGCTATGGCCACACAGTTCTTCCCACGCAGGGCTTCCTTCAGAACAAGAGTATCCAATGACAAGGCTCTGCAGTCCCACGTGGTGACCTCCACGGGGCACACAACAGTCATTTTACCAGCACTGTGGACCCAATAGCATGAATCAGGCTTGGACCCAACCCTCAGGGAGCTTACGTGCCCAATATGAGATGCCTAGAGATGCCAATTCTAACCCATCAACCCCTACAACAGCCCCAAACCACATTGCATTAATTCCTTTGGTTCATTCTTGTTAAGACTAAGTCTGGTCATGTAGGAATGTCCTCAGGGTGCTGTGAGCCCCAGAGAAGGACACATCGTTCAAATGTACCCTCATCCTGATACTCATTCCCAGCACATCCAGGGGGTCTGTGTGTTCTGTCCAGCATCCAGGAGAGTGGCGAGGGGGAGGTCATTGCACTGACAGGGACTGGAGATACCCAGAGTCACTCAAAGGTGGGCATCGGGCACCTGGCAGAAACCTTGTAAACTGAGGCTGCCACAGAAGGTGGGTCTCAGCTGTCAGGATGACTCTGTTGTCACCTGGCCTATTGCAGCAGGAAGGTGTTCGCAGCCGGATGTGCCTCTCCACCCAGCATTTCAAGCCTACCCTCTGGTTCTCCTTGTGGGTGCTTCTCTAAGTGGGGGATGTCTGTTCCGCAGGAAGCTGTGGGGGACTGTATTCCTGTACTTCTGCTGGGCAATAAAATTGACAACGAGAAAGAGCGGGAAGTTCCTCGGGGCCTTGGAGAACAGCTCGCCAAGGTAAGAGCAGCCCTTCCCATCTCTATGGACAGGGTGGCACTCAAGGCAGTTGGGCATATGCTCCAGGGCCTTGGGGGGAGCCTTCCCTGGAAGCCCCCTGGGAAGGAAGCGAGTGGGCAAGATAGGCATCCTGGCATCATGGGAGCAGCCAGCTCCTATGTGTGTGGAACTTTCCATGGGAGCCTCAGACTGTAAGTGGGAGTTGGCCAGGGATGACTAAGGTATGGGGAATTTTCCCAAATTCTTCCCTTCAGAACTCAGAATTAGAAATTCTTAGATAGTGAGAAGTTGGCTATTTTAGTCCCTATCTGATGCTTAGATCCCATCATCTGTGTTTCCACTTGACCGCCTCCCGGGATGAAACACTCACAGCAAGGCTGGTCCTACTTTGGACAGCTCTGTAGAGAGTGCCTCCTGTCTATCAGGTTGAGCCTCAAAGCTGTGGACTCGAGACAAACGCAGGGCACGCACTGGATGGCCTGCCATAAATAAGCAGCGGCCCGCTTGCCCAGGCCCAGAACCGACAAGGCTTGACGGAAATCAGGCCGCAAAACACGCAGTGCTCTCCCTGGGCTGCTCCAGCCCTCAGCATGGTTGTCAGGGCCCTGTGTGTCCGGAAAGATGGGGGTGCTGTCCGGCCAAGGATTCTTCATTTTAGTGTGCTCGGTCTAAACAGAGGCTCGTGGCTCAGAGGCTGGGAGAAGGAGCACTGATGGTAAGATCTAAGGAAAAAAGGAGGAAGGCGGGCCTGGCAGGTGTTCCTGTGGAGGGTCACCAAACAGCTGCCTCACAGTCCCTCACCCTCAATTCCAAAACCCAAAAAGCTCTGAAAACAAAAAGCAGTTTTGATTTCCTCTGGCAGGAGCATCTAACCAGAACTGACATGCAGCTATTTATGGTCTCTGTGTGCCACACTCTGAACAAATATTCAAATGTTTCACTGAAGACATATTAATATGCTTGGTTACAGGATGCTGTCCCAGACCCACTGAGGGTACTATGTAATATTGTGTATACATGCATTATCTTTCTGAAACTCAAAGTTTCTGGATTCCAAAATACATCTGGATCCAAGGATTTTGATTAAGGAACTGCAGACCTATATTTTTATTATCCCATTTTCTTCTTTCTTTTTTTGTCAGTGAAATAAGAACTGAGGCTCAGAGAAATTAAGTGATTTAATCAAAGTATCACACAGGTCCTCACTGGTGGAGTCTGCACTTGAAGGTAGAAGACAAACTGTGTCTTCCAATTTCAGGTCCTATGCACCACCGCGCCCCCCCCCCCCCCCATGAAATCTTCATTCTTCACAGACTGACCAGGAGTCAGGGTCTGACTGAGGTCGGAGGGGCAGGGGTGAAGAGGGTGGAGGATGGAGCTGGGTCTGTGGGGTGTGCAGCAGGAAAGCTGAATTGGAAACAAGCATTTGCACAGTCTTTTGATCTGCAGCCACAAAAGAAGTGTCCTCACTCAACTGCCTGCATCCCGCAGGACATCAGCCTCCAGGGCTCAGTGCCATTAGCACTGTCATAAGGAAGCAGGACAGCTATAAATGGAAGTGATAAATGGAAAATGATGAGCTTTGGCCAAGGGCCCACTATGCGTGCAGACCAGCCTCTGCCTGGTGAAGGGATGGACAGCTGTCCATGCACCAGTGCTGACAGCCACCGCTGGAGTGCTAATTAACTGTGTGAAGGAGCATTCCTATGGGAGCCCTCAGTGACATCTGCCCCTAGGCCATGGCATGCCTGTGTCCTGGAAAAAGTATGCTTCTGGGAGCCCTGCCATTAACTAAAGACAGGGCTGGAGCAGGCAGGCCATTTATATCGTCTCTAGCCTCAGTCTTCCTGCCCATGAAGTGGGAAGAATGTCGCCCATCCTGGCCTCTGAGTCTTTGCCTGCATCATAGGCTGGTGTGAAAAGGAAATGAGTACAGGCCCTACCAGAGTATAATTAGAGGGAGTGTGAAGCACTAAGGCAGCTTATGGTTTTGTTGCTTTACAGTTGTTACAGCTCACCTGGGAAATGGTTACAGAATTTGCCTGAGAAGACAGAAATCAACCTCTTAGAGCAGTGGTTGGCAAACTCATTAGTCAACAGAGCCAAATATCAACAGTACAACGATTGAAACTTCTTTTGAGAGCCAAATTTTTTAAACTTAAACTTCTTCTAATGACACTTCTTCAAAATAGACTCGCCCAGGCCATGGTATTTTGTGGAAGAGCCACACTCAAGGGGCCAAAGAGACGCATGTGGCTCGTGAGCTGCAGTTTGCCGGACCATGGTCTTAGAGAATGGCGAGCGGTGGAGGTGTTAGAGGGGACTTGGAGAGGAAGCATGGGTGTGAGTAGATGCAGACAGGGTGCTCTCCCCTACCCCACAGTTCTCTCCAGCTCCCCTCCTTTTATTCCCTCTGTTTCATGATTCTAGGAGAACAATCTGATCTTCTATGAATGCAGTGCCTATTCTGGTCACAACACCAAAGAGTCCCTGCTCCATTTGGCCAGGTAGAGTACAGCTCCGCGGATGGGATGGGATGATGTGACTGCTTTGTGGATCTGACAGGGACCACTGCACTCACCACCCCCCCATGCCTCCACCTGTGCCCTCACTGCACTCACCACCCCCCCACTCCCCACCTGAGACCTCACCTCACTGCACTCACCACCCCCACACCCCCACCTGCGACTCACTGCACTCACCACCACCACACCCCCACCTGTGCCCTCACTGCACTCACCGCTCCCCCCACCTTCCACCCCAAGCTTATTGCATTCACCACCACCCCCCACCTCCCACCCCCAACTTCATTGCATTCACCATCATCCCCCACCTCCCACAGACCTCTCTCTGGTCTGTTTTCTGTTTGCCTGCGCCTCTGGACAAATGGGTTGGTGGCCTGGGCCTTAGTGGGGGTGGGGTGGGGGGGTGTTCCAGGGTCAGGGACAGCCTCTGAGACCAAAAAAGCCAAGAAGGAAGCCTCCCTGCCTGCCACTGGGTCTGCAATCTTTTCTCTTAAAGGCTGCCTTTTCCCCAGGCATTCTTTATTTTTATTGCTAACACTATTATAGATATCCCCCATTTTGCATGCCCCCTTTAGCCACCCCCTACCTCCCCCCCCACCCCATGCATCACCACACTGTTGTCTGTGTCCTCTTTTTAAATGCAAATGACATTGAGAAAGGTCTTATTTTAGGCCCCACTAAGCTGGCTCAAGTCTTAGCAGGGATTCCTTGCCAGCCAGCTGGGAGCAAAGAGGGGTTAGGGCTCTTAGGGAGGTGAGGGGGAGCCCAGGAGAGAAGGGCTGTGATGGGAGACCAGAGGCACCCAAGGTGATGGCATTCCAAGGGCTGGTCCCATGGGAAGACGCTTCCATAAAGTTCTGCCTACATCAAAATTAAGAAAATGCCACAACACACAGGGCCCTATTTTCCATACTTGAACATTCACTCCTTTATCTATCCAGGCATTTATTTCATTCCATCCATGCACCAGCTAACAAATACCTAATAGTACTCATCTGTGCTCAGCATTCATTCTGGGGCATCTAAACACATTTTTATGTGAGTAATTAAGAGCCCAGAACAACTTCTATGCCTTGGCAAGGCTGTAGAGTGATGGAAGACCTGGGGAAAGTTTTAGGCTTTTCTCTGCACTGATTCTCAGAGCAAGTCACTCTGCCTCTGCGCTTTGCCCCTAACGTAGGAACATCAGTCATATCTTCCCTGCTCACTCCCAGGTTGTTGTGAGAATAAAAACAGGTGCTGAAGGTGAAAGTACTTTGACAGTATAAAAGAGGGATAAAATACTTAACACTGTTTTTAATCCTTCATTTCCCACATTTAATCTCGAGTTGTGGTCACATGGGACAGCCCTTCCATAGAGTTAATAACTAAGAAATATATTTTCCGAGCCTCTATGTGTTCCGGGTACTGTGATGGGCTGCAGAAATGCAGAGACAAAAGATAGTCTCTGCTCTCAGCAGCTCCTTCAGTGCTGAGGGAGTGATGGGGTTTGAACAAGAAGGGTCAGAGTGCTGTCGTTGCACTACACCACCTGGAGGGTCAGGGGAGGCTTCCTGGAGGAGGTGGGAAGGCTCACTACTGACAGAAATCTGGCTTTACAAATTATACTCATGTACCTGTACTCCACAGGGGGAGACTTGGAATACTCTCTCTGATGCTCTGGTGAGGTTGCTGTCCCTCAGTGTTACCCAGAGGGTCTGTAACCCAAGGGCCTAACAGCTACCCACTAGTGATGCTATCCCTTCCCTCCTCCCAGGATCCTCAAGGAGCAAGAAGACACAGTGAGGGAGGACACCATTCAGGTTGCCCGCCCTGCCAAGAAAAAATCCTGCTGTGGCTGAAAGGCACTCCCCGGCCTCTCCCCTCAGGCCTGGCTCACAGGGCCCACCTGAATCCTGAACGTGGCTCCTGCACAGGTGCTCCCACCATGGCCGGCCCAGACCTTTGTCCTTGACAGGGACTTGCCTTCCCCAAAGAAAGGGGAGCACTCCACTCAGGAGAGCTGCTCTTGGAGCACCTTAGTCTTTCCTCTTCCGTCTTTCTCTAGATCCCAGATGCCCATTCCTTTCCCGCCCTCCCCCCACCTCCAGCTTGGCTTCCTGGGGAAAGAAACAGATGGGCTTTCCCAGAGAAGCTACCACGTGCCTTCTCCACCTCCCTTCTTCCCCCCACCCCTTGCCTTTAAGAGCCTCAGAATGTTACGTTGCCATGGTAACTGTGCAGTGCCGACTTGCTGCTTCCTGCAGGCCACAGATACAGCACTTGGACAATGAATGCCAGGGTGGCTGGTCTGGCTTTGGCTCCTGTTCTCTGGATGCCAATGGGACACTCTTGGCATATGCTTCATGGACCTCAAGGTGCCTGTGTGGTGTTGAGGGGAGCAAACCTGGGCACCCACATCCTATTCCCCACCCCACATCCTCCACCCCCAGGAGTCCTGCTCCTTCCCAGGCTTCAGGGCCAGCCTCTCTGAGCAGCCACTGGCCCATGGTATTTGCCCCACAGGTTCTCAAGAACAGTGCCTTACAAAAGAACCCCCAGCCTTTTCTCCTCACCACCCACCCACAGCCAGGACTCCCAGGTGGACTGGGGGTGATAAATGTGTGCCTGGGGTTAGGGAGTGGGCTTACTTCCTGCTTCACTTTCAGAGATAAAAGGAAAACCAGGGCTGGGGGGGAACCATCTGCTGCTAAACAGAGCGACCATTTCTGGAGGGTATAAATAAACGATATCTATGTAAAGCCATTTTCTAAATGTTTCTCAAAATAGCTCTCTGAGAAATCCTACATGATGATTGACAGGGTAGCTTGACATGCAGGCAGTGAGGCCCAACACCAGGTCCATCATTACTGACTTCATTTTATTTGATTTGAGTTTTTCCAGAAGACTGTGTGTGTGTGTGTGTGTGTGTGTGTGTGTGTGTGTGTGTGTGTGTTTTAAAGTGTGGCTGTGATGGTGACATTTTGCTGGTGTTTGTCAAGAGCGTGTAGCTGCCGGCCTGGGTACCGTGACTGCAACAGCTCAGGGCACTGGGATGAAGGGAAGGTCTGGGCCTGTGGTGGTCCCTCGCCTAGGTGCTGATGAGTGCCCAGCCCTGGCAGCTCCAGCATCACTGGCTGGCTGGCAGCGGGGCTGGCGAGGGCACTCTTGCCCTGGGAGGGAAGTTGGATGAAATGACCATCAAGATCACTGCGGATGACCATTCTCGGGCTGTGGACCCAGGCCCACAGGAGAGGGGGTGGTGAAGGGAGAGATGCAGAAAGTGTCCACATGCCTCTGAGAAAATAACTCAAGACAAATGCATAGACTCAGCCAGGCTGGGGAGAGGCCAGAGTTCCTAAAGCTCCTCCCTACATCCTCTCCACAGACTCCCAAAGGGGTCAGAGCCCCAGGGGTTTCCAGGTAAATGCCCACTTCTTTTTGCAGACTCCTCTCTTCTCTGTCATCCAGCCTTTGTAGGGGCCAGGGAGCCTGTGAAGGGTGTGGAACAAAAACCAGCAATGAGCACTGGAAAGTGCCCCATGATCTTGGGCAAGCCAGCTCCCTCCCTGGGCCCCATCTCATCAGTAAAGTGAGAAGTGGGCTATTTGATGCTCCAGGCTCTTTCCCCTCAGAATGCTTTTGACGACCTGATCATTTTTCCACTTAGGCTGTTCTGCCCCCACTCAGAGTTTGAGGGGAACTCACAGGAGACTCAATTTCCTAGGAGAGGACACTGGTGGTGGTCTCGTTAGTGGGATGCAAGGGAGACGGTCACCCAGCGGTGGCCCTCTTATCTGATGTGTTGCTGTATGAATGTATGTTTTATGTGTACAGAGTGCTGGTAGAAGGTAGGGATCACCAGGGAGAAAGGGAAGCAGCTGTCCTGTTTCTGATGGAAACAGGATGGCAATTGGGATTTATGGGGCAAGCAGGCTCTCTGTGGGGTTTGCTCAGCCATAGATGCATTTGTCCCTGAGCATCTGATCCTTGGCTTGCTTGGGCTGCATTTTTTTCCATTTAGGAGAAGTGGATTCAGGACTTAAAGCAGGGTGGGATGACCCCAGGGCCTGGCCTTCTAGCCTGTGGGGTAAATCCCCACGAACCCTCAAAGGTCCCAAGAGACAGAGGGCAGAAAGTGTCTTGAGGCCTCTCCTGCTCCCTCTTCCAGCCTCACTTGAAAAAGTGTGGAGCATGAGGAGTTCAGAGAGACTCTGAGAAGTGCTGTGTCCCCATGTCTCAGCCTCCCCTTCTCTCCCATTCCTTGTAAGCCGCCGCAGTGATCAAAGTCACCCAGGGACTGGCAGCCTGGCCCTGAGCAGCAGTGCTATTAGAAAAACCTCTGTCTCCATCCCGTTTACTTTGCTGTTAAGATCTTGAGCAAGTCACTTCTCCAGGCTTCGTGTTAATCTGTAGATTAGAGGTTTCAACATCAATCTCACAGGGATATACAATAAAGCAATGTATGTGAAGTACTTAGCACAGTGCCCAGCATAGGAGGTGCTAATAAATAGGGGCTATTACTGTTGGGCTGCTGCCCAGACCCTTTTCCTTGCTTCAGTTTCAGAAAAGAACTAACTAACACCAAGTGTTTACCCCCAAACTGGATAAATCCCCATTCCCCAGTCCATTTACCTGGCTGATAAGCTTGTATCTGGCTTTGCCTCATGGCCTTGCTCTGCCTTTGGCTCTCCAGTCAGTGTCTGTAGTCTACCAGTGTCTGTGGTCTGATTCTAGCCCCATAACCCACTCTTGCTCCTTGTCTGTGGTTCTCCAGGACTCAGCAGCTCAGACCTGGTGCCAACTCCTGGGTGTTTACCTGGGAATGACCTGTGCTCGTTGCCATTCCTGGCTCCTCACTTGTTGCTGTATTCTGCTTCCTTGTGCTTCTTCTGGGGTCTGCTGCTGCCCTCAGCTTTGAGTTGCCAAACCATGAGCTCTGGCACCAAACCAATGCCCCATTCACTTTCCTTTCATGGACTCTTTGAGGTCTTCTCTGTTTCTCTGTGATACCCTAGCTTTCTTCCACATCTTCCCATCCTGTACTTTCTCTATTCTTTTTTAAAAAATAAATTTTTATTGATTTCTGAGAGGAAGGGAGAGGGAAAGAGAGATAGAAACATCAATTATGAGAATCATTGATTGGCTGCTTCCTGCATACCTCCTGCTGGAGGCGAGCCTGCAACCCGGGCATGTGCCCTGACTGGGAATCAAGTCACAACCTCCTGGTTCATATGTTGATGCTCAAACACTGAGCCACTCTGGGCTCTTTCTCTATTCTTTTTTTAAAAATATATTTTATTGATTTTTTTACAGAGAGGAAAGGGGAGAGATAGAGAGTTAGAAACATCGATCAGCTACCTCCTGCACACCCCCTACTGGGGATGTGCCCGCAACCCAGGTACATGCCCTTGACCGGAATCGAACCTGGGACCCTTCAGTCCACAGGCTGACGCTCTATCCACTGAGCCAAACTGGTTTCGGCACTATCTCTATTCTTAATACCTCCACCCAGTCTTGAACTCTCCTCCTTTCTACTCTCCTCCTGGCCTACTCCAGGCCACACCTGAATGCTCTATCAAAAATGTCTCAGCCCTTTGTTTCTGTCACAAGAGGTCACTGCTCCAAAAGATCTTAAACAATTTCCTACTAAGGTGTTAATACAAATGGTGGCTTCAGGGTTATATTTACATTTTAACAAAGAACTCTGAGGGAGACTAAAACTTTAACCCAAAGAATGAATTCTTAGTGGTAGACTATTAAGCACCATAATGGGTCATGGGCATCAAATATTTAAGACAGAGCTGCCTTCTCCTAGACGGCTCTTAAAGACCTCATTTTTCTCCATGTATTTTGGGGCTCTATTTCTAGGTTCATATATATTTGTAGTTGTTTATTTCTTCTTTATGAAATAGCCCTTTATCATAATAAAGTATCCTTCTTTGTCTTTATAGCAATTTGCTAAAATCTATTTCTGATATTAGTATAGTCACAACAGTTCTCTGTCAGTTGCTGTTTGCATGGTGTATTTTTCCATCTTTTAACTTTCAACCTATTTGTGCCTTTGAGTCTAAAATGATTCTCTTAAAGACAGCATATAGTTGGATCATGTTTTAAATATATTCCTCCCATCTCTGCCTTTTAATTGGCAAGTTTACTCTGTTTACATTTAATGTAATTAGTAAATTAAGATTTATGCCTCCCATTTTGCTATTTCTTATTTATATTTCAATGTCTTTTGTTACTCTATGCCTCCATTACTGCCTTCTTTTGCCTTAAATAGTTATTTTCTTGTATGCTGTTTTAATTCCCCTTTTTTCATTTACTATATTTTTTAAACTTATTTTCTTGGTGGTTATCTGGGGTTGCTATTAATATCTCATTTATAACAAAGTAGTTTAGATTAATACGTACTTAATTTCAATGGAACACAAAGCTGCTTTTGTATATCTTTATTCCCCTTTCCTTATGTTGTTATTGTCACAAATTGCATATTTATACATTTTGTTTTCATCAACATAGATTTACAGTTATTTTATGGAGTTGTCTTCTAAATCAAACAGGAAAAAAGGAATTAAAACAAAAAATACATTTATATTTAATTATGTAATTGCTTTGACCAGTGCCCCTTATTTCTTTGATTGATTCAAGTTACTATCTAGTATTGATTCAAGTTACTATCTAGTATTCTTTTATTTCAGTCATATTTATTATAGAGCAGGTCTGCTAGAGACAAACTTTCTCAGTTTTGTTTATCTAGAAATGACTGAATGATAACTGTAACATATAGAACTTTTGGTTTATAACTCCCCCTACCACTCGCCAACCTTCCCTCCTCCCTGCCCCCCAGCCCCTGCACTCCCTCCCCCTCTCAATCAGTACCTCGGTACTTTGATATACCATTCCATTGTTTTTGGCCTCCATGGTTTCTGATGAGAAACAGCTGTTAATCTAATTGAGGTTCTTTTGTATATGGTGAATTGCTTCTTGCTGCTTTGATGTGCCTAGTTATGGAACTCTTTAAGTTTATCCTACTTGGAGTTGGTTAAGCTTCTTGGATGTGTTTATTAATGTGTTTCATCAAATTTGGGGAGTGTTTGGTCATTACTTTGTTAAATATTTTTTCTGCCCCTTTCTCCCTCTCTTTTCCTTCTAGGACTCAAATTATGCCCATGTTGGCATGCTCTATGATGTCTCACAGGTTTTAAGGCTCTGTCCAATTTTCTTCATTCTTTGTGTTCCTCATACCAGATTATCTCAATTGGCCTATCTTCAAGTTCACTGAGCCTTTCTTCTGCCTGCTCAAATATGCTATTGGGATACTCTAGTGAATTTTTCATTTTCATTATTGTACTTTTCAACTTCAGAATGTCTCTTTGATTCCTTTTTATAATTTCTACTTCTTTGTTGATATTCTGTATTTGGAGAGACATTGTTCTTATACTTTTCTGTAGTTATTTAGGCATTGTTTCCTTTAGGTTTTTTAAAATATTTTTTTAAAGCTGATTTAAAGTTCTAAAGACCTGATGTACAAATCAAGCTCTGCTTTCCATCCCTGCTTTCTTCCTTATATTCCACACCACATAGCCAGGACTCTGAGTTCATTCCTTAGCCCTACCTCTAAGCTCCTCCCAGCATATTTTATCTCTTCTTAATTAGAGGAAGAACATGAAACTCAGAAGTCCTTCAGATCTGAGAACCCTCCTTTCCATTTTGAGCTTCTGGGTTCTGTGCTAGAGATGAGCAGCCCAAGGAGGTACCCAGTTCCTTGGAAGTGAAGAAGTCCAGACATCTTCAAACAGTTTCTCCTCCTGCCAAGAATCCAGACATTCCACAAAGCTTTGGTCAAAAGGTATAAATGAAGGAAGACTGCAAATCAGAAGCTTTTTTAAAAAAAGCAGATTAATGACTTCAAAATAATGAAATCATAGTACACAAACATACAAAACCTAAGACTTAAATGCTCTGTTGCTGAGTAGCCCTGGGAGTACTGCCATCTCTCTTCCTGTCATCTGAGGAATAGAAATTGGTTTATGCAAATTCTAATCAGGTTCAGTCAGAATTCATAAGATTTTACATTCTTATCCTAGGGTGTGTATGTTGTGGTGGGGGTATTGATAATGGTTGACAGGATATAGGAGCTTTCTAAACCTCCTCCACTTCCTAAATCTATTAATGTGTCCATTAATAAACATGTTGATTATTAGCAATAGAAGTAACAAAGAACATTATAACTCTAACCTGAACACAGGTCAGTGGAGCCAAGTTAATTGAAGTGTTCTACTTAGGAAAAGGAACTTGCTGGAAATGATGGCAATTAGGAAATCATATAGCACTTGGCAGAGGACCTGGAATCAATGTGGAAAATGAGGAACATTGGCGAGGTGTGTCATTCGTTCCCTGGGGCAGGACTGAGTCAGGTCCAAGAACTGACCCTATCTCAGGGCTGGGACTTGATCAGGGCTTTGACTCTGATTCAAAAGTAGGACTTACAGGCTCTTGTCATAACTCCAGGAGATTCATCTTTCAACAAATTAGGACTCAGAACCAGTGAGGCCTGTGCTATCATAATGAGTTATTGCTTGATCCATCTGACCTATAAAAATAAATGCCACACACAAAAACACCACAGTACTAAGCAAAAATGCCCAAAGAACATGGACGGAAAGAATGAACCTTTTTTTTAAACTTTGAAACAGAAATTGAAACATGTGGACTTCAAGGGGCCTCAGAATGTTTGAGTAATGGGACTCAATTCATCGAGCATGTATAACACTATGTCAAGGGCAGAGTGTCAGGGGCAACCCAATATCTGGCCCATGAGCTCCCCAGGCCATTCTGTAGTGATAGTGTGCAGTGATTATTTATACACACTGCCCCAAGGGCTCTAATGCACAAAATGCACTGGATTGAGCTCCTGAGGCAGCAGCATTTACCTCTGTCACCTTATGTTTAGCACAGTGACTGGCAAACAATGCTTGCCTAAAGGAGAACTCAGAGCAGAGCTTCATTTCTCAAGAACAAGGCTCACCACTTGGTGAATTCACTCCCCTGGAGCTCCAAGTCCCTAAGGCTGGACATCTGGGCCTGTGACCTGGTAGACCTATGGGGTTTGCTTCACTGGTTCGAACGAGTCAATGTTTTAAAATGCTTCTGGTTTTTAAAACAAAGTGTTGAGGAGCACTCTAGCTGCTGCAATTTAACTGCCTTTCAGACAGTGTGAGGCCCATCAGAGCATTCCAGCTCATCACCCTGCAGCCTCCCCAGCTGCCACGAGCAGCAACAATCCATTACCCACAGGCAGCTCAACAACTTAATTTGACTTGAGCTCCATGCTTCTGCGTATAAAAAGACACTTGCCTGCCCAGTTCTCCTTCTTCCTGGTGTGGAACCAGCCATCTTTACCCAGGCTGTGCTCCCCACAAATTATATGACCTTGAGCAAAACCTGGAACTGCATGATACTGTGAGCCCCAGCTTTCAAGTCTGTACAATAGTGCTCTCTGCCCAACTGCCCTCACAGGGTACTGTGAAGGTCAAATGAGAACTCTGAGGAAAGGGCTTAGTCAACTGAAAGTCTGTAGACAAAAGTTAGTTATTTAATTTGTGCAAGAGACCAAACAAAACAAAATAGGAAAAAGAAAGAAAAGCCCACACTTGGTAACTGGGAGAAGCTGAGGCCTCAGGTAAGAGCAGCTCCCATTTCCCTGAGCCAATAAGGACAAGGAGAACTTGCATCCTTTCAAGCTAGAGACTTTTATCTAAGAAAGCTTTGTACCCTCTCACACTGCTTTGACATTGGACAGGGCCAGCATCGCAGATGATAAGGTTCTTGTTATGCCCAGATTTCGTGATCCCCAAAGACCATCAGGGAGACGAGTCTGATGCAAAAGCAAAGAGCCTTTATTCGAGCTAGCCAGGTGACTGCTCTGCCATTCTCCACTCAGGGAGTCCAGAGAGCAGCCCCCACCCTTTGTGCAGGACCACCTTTAAGCACATTAACCACATCCTGTTTTTTCAGAGCAGGCAATTTAAGACAAAACAGTTTTTCCCAAGCAACCTCAGGATCATACCATTGACGACCTTGTTATTCACAGGGTCATCCTGTTCTTTAGAAAGCTGACAGTGTTCTATGAAAGAAGGCCTACGTGCTGGGAAGGGGCCATGAGACCGTATCTCAAGGCCTGGCCTGGTGTCAGCACTGACAACTTTATCTAGGGCATAGTCCACGGTCTCAGTAGTGCTCAAAAGTTCCCACTCTCTAACAGTTCTCACTGGCAGGGCTCTGGTCTCATTTGTATTGTACTTAATTGGGGCCTGGTACATAATAGACATGAGGCAGTGAATGGGTGGATTTGCTGCCCATCAAGACTTTATATAGCACATTCCTAATTAAACCACCTTTATATTAGATTTATAAAACACTCACTTTGGGATGATGAAAAAGTTCTGGAGTTGAAGAGTACTGATGGTTGCACACAATATTGTGAATGTACTAATGCCACTGAGTTGCACATTTAAAAATGGTTAAAATTATAAATTTTGTTATGTATATTTTACCTCAATACATTTTTTTAAAAAAACAACCTTCATAAACATTTATATTCCTTGAATGAATGAAGGATGGATTCTCTTCAGTGCCCCAAAACTGGTCTCAAAGATGCTCAATGTTTGTCTCAGGTTATATCCAGAGGTGAGGGAGCAGAAAAGTGTCCTCTGAGTACTTGAGGAAACACCTAGAAACCTACAGTGTACATTAACATGCCACCACAAGGCCATGGGTCCCTTCCCCGAAGGCCCTCAAGCCAACCTCACCCCACACCCACTCAACAGGGGAGGGACTCTCAGTGCTCCTGGCATCTCTGCCCCTGCCCAGGACACACTTCTCTTTAAGAGCTTGGCTCCCCACTGTATATAAGGTCCTGGACAGGACCTTCATATTCCACATGCCAACAAGAGCACCTAGGTGGACCCCAGAATAGGGGTTTAATGAGAGTGTGTTGAATGATAACAAAAAATGAATGACAAATGTCTTTTGTTGTTCCTGGAATTTTGTTGCATTTACTACAGCTGGAAATGCATTCATTAGCACCCAGAAATATTTTCGTTTTGCAAGATTTATGTTGTAATAATGTATAGTAAGGAGACTGGGAACCAGCATACAAGGATGAGTGTGGAAGAGGGACCGGCATATTGCATTGAGGGAGGGCTGACTTTTGTGTTATACTTGTTCTGAGTGACTCAAGAGGGCTGGGAATGCAGACAATGGGGACTTGATTTATCGCAAGGAAGCTTATCCCAGTGAGCATGGTCCAGCAATGGAATGGGCTGCCTCTCTCGGTAGTGAGCTCTCTGACACTGGAGGTGTTCAAGCAGATGAACTCTTCTTTTGGGAATGCCAGTGAGAAACTAGATACAGTGAATTACAAGGAACCCACCTCCACTTTCTCTCCTGCTGTCCCCTGGCTTTCCCTCCCGTTCGTCCTTTTCTTTATCTTTCTAACTCTCTCTCTATCATCCTCTCCACCTCCTAACCCCCAGCCTGTGTTCTCACATCAGGATTGGAAAGCACCTGGCCTAAAAGTCAACCAAAGAGGTTTGGCCTTCACAGCTCCTCAGGCATGGGGAGGGGTGCTGAGGCCTCACCAGTGTCCTGCCAGCTCTCTACTGTGGCAAGTGAAATTACCAGCTTCCCACTGTGGGTCTATTTAAATCAGCCTCTCATGTCTGATGGATTTAAAAATATGCTAGAAGTCAGCCTCTTAAATACAAGAAACACAAATAAGCAGATGAGGCTGCATTTTCCTTCCTCTGTGTTCATCCCTCTCTCTTTCTCTTCCTCCCCCACTCCTTACCTGCCCCCCTCCCAGAGTAGTTTTTACTCATGAGGCCATCTCCTCCCTCTCCCCACCCCTTCTCTTCTCTCAGTGGCAGGAAGTTTGCAGCCTGAGCAATGGTTGGGAGGCGTTGGGGTCTATCCAGGTTCCCTCCTCAACTTGGTGGGAGACAAGTATGACCACCCTCATGAGTGTTGGGCACCCTTACTCCTAGCTCACTGCCTGCCTAACAACTGGTATTCTGCATTCACTATTGGTGCAAATGCAGAGCCAGACTGATTCCAGAGAAGGCTCACCAAGCTCCCTCCTGTCACAGATGAGGAAACTGTGGCTCAGGCAGGAGGAGGGGCTTGCCAGGGTCTCAGGTCAGTGAGCAGCCATGCTGGCTCCTGGCTGTCTTGGATGTCACAGTCGCCTTTCCAATTCTACATGTTCTGCTTTTTGGGAAGGTAATTTGCTACCCCCAGTTCCTCTGACTCTCAATAATTCACCTGTTAGGGTTTCACAGGCTCCCGTCACAGCAGGGTTCCCAGTCTGTCCCTGGATATGTACTGGGAACTGGTTCTGGGGCCTTGGCCCACTTTGGTTGATCTAACCCAATTTTCTCCTGCTGTGATTCAAGTCATGTTCCCTCTAGTCCCCAAGCATCATCTCTTGGAGACTTGATAAGTAGGCCCCGCAGCATGCCCCCCATCTGTGGGTGGCGGCCAGCTGCTGGGTTGCAGTGGTTGAAATCAGGATTGCTTCACCTGAAACAGCAGCACTGCCCTGCCCCACACAGCGGAGTGATGTCTAGCTCCTGCACTCAACCTTTGCTGCTCATTGGAATCACTGGGGGTAGAAGGGAGAATAGAGAAAGTATTTTTCTTTATTTTAAATAGTTTATTTATATTTATTCCACTTTTAATTGTTTTATCTATTTTATTATTTTAAAAAATCTTGCTCTCCCCTCCTACCATAAATTCTGATTTAATTATAAGTTAAAAGAGTTTTAAAAATTGTATAATATTACCATTATTATCAACAACAAAAGGAATGGAATAATAGAAAGTGAAAAATCTGCTTGTGTGTGAACATTTTCTTGACCTTGGATCTGCCCTGTGTGCCTGTGTCATTGTCCATGCTTTCCCTCTGGATTCTTTAAGGGAATTTCAATGACTTGTCTATGGTCATGCAACAGGTCATTAGTAAAGCAGATGGCTAACAGGGTTCTGTTGGACCCTCTCAATTACCAGGCCTTAGATAGCAGTCACCTGATTCTCTACACTGAGGAGGCAAAGTTGGGGTTCAGTGCTACACAACACACACACA
This sequence comes from Corynorhinus townsendii, assembly GCA_026230045.1. Classification (NCBI taxonomy): domain Eukaryota; kingdom Metazoa; phylum Chordata; class Mammalia; order Chiroptera; family Vespertilionidae; genus Corynorhinus; species Corynorhinus townsendii. The sequence goes on along the minus strand of JAPDVU010000003.1, from coordinate 127,619,378 downwards.
CACACACACACACACACACACACACACACACTGATGAAGCCACACACTTTACCCATTTTAATTTTATCCTTGACTCCCTCCCCCATTGTCCTACCACTTATGACTTGAAATACATTCCACGAAAGTTGCAATATTTGCCATTACACTATGCCCTTGGAACATAAAAAAGAACCAAAAAGAAAATGAAGGAGCTCAAAGTCAGTGGTGGAGCTGTACTAGCAGATGGATAGAATATGAGAGAATGCAGTATAATATGGGAAGTGAGACTTTAGCAGGATTAAGTTGCCCCTGGACTTGGAGGGGGAGGACAGGGAGAATGGGTAGAGGCAGCCATGCTTTAACAAAGGATTCAATGATGGTCTGAGAAGTGAAATCAAAGGAAAGCCCTCAGGCAAGGATGGAAAGAAACGGAATACCAAGGGGAGAAGAGGACCCCAGGAAAGTGAGCTGGTTTGGGGACCCACCCGTGCTGGACTTATGGCTGGAGCAGAGCGCAGGGTGACGAATCCGGGGTTGGCTGAAGCTGGGCTTGGAGAGTGAATTGGGGATGGAAGCAGAGAAGCCCAAAACTTGAGAGCCGCTCTCCTGCATCAGAAGAGTTTAAATGTCACTCTGTAGGGTGACAAGGAGCCTTTAGAGGGGTGTTAACAGGGCAGTGACAGGTCTGCTTTACAATTGTGCCTAAGAGAGTGGAGTGGAAGGAGGGGCAAGACTCAAGTGCACCAGTGAGAGTGGCCCAGAGTGTGGGGAAGAGATGGAAGAAGGAAGAACTCATACCAACCAATCTCAACTTTCAGTGTGGCCTGGGTTTGTCTACGAGCCAGGCCATATTGTACCCTTGGCCTTCCCTCTCTGCCTTCCCACAGTCCAGGGAGTTTCCAGGCTACCCGATGCCTCCCCACCCCATACTTTAAGTCATTACATCTCAAACACTGATTTTTTTTCCAATTAAATCCAGAGCCTTAGGAAAGGGGATTTCTCAGAATAAGGTGGGGACTTAGGGATTATACATTGCAAATCTCAAGCCAAATAAAATTACATTCTGTATAATCCACTATTTTGAATTCTCCAGGCTATCGTTTCCTCCATGAATAATCAAAGCTCGCTGTGCGTGTGCACTGGGCGGGAGTAACAGAAAACCCACAAGTGTAGGCACGTTAGAGTTTTAGAGTCTCTTCCTCGACACCCTCTGTGAATCATTTTCTCTGTGTGGAAACTGATGCTCCATGAGCATGAGGACCTACCTCCTCTAGAGCAGGGCTGGGAAGCCAGGACTTCTCTGGCCCAGGACCCTTAAGTCTGGGGCTGGAGCCACTGTGTTTAGACACAATCATGTAGTTTGCCCACAGCTTCCATCTCTCCCAGGCCCCCTGAGCCTGGACACCGCTCAGCCCTACTCTCCTTGCTCTCCCCTCACCTTCCACATCTCCAAGACTCACTCGTGAGAAACACTTGGGAGTGACACATGAAAGGAAATCTAATCAGAAATAATCAATAGACAATATTAGCAGAGCCAAATTAACTCCCTGCATGGACCAGAGTCACCCAGTCCCGGCCAGCTCGCAGCCAGCACCCTTAATTCCATTTTCTGACAGTTATTAAAATAATTTTCCAAGAGACAGTCCCATTTCAGCAGAGTCACAGGCTAATAAAGTGCATTCAAGCACCCAGAGGAGCTCAGACTCTTGGCCTGCCCCCCCACCCTTTCCTGTGGCTCCTCAATGGCAAAGCCTCCAGAATTCTCCCTGTCGTCCAGGCAGGAACTTCATTTCCTCCTCGAGCCTTTATTTCTCAGCCTGATCCCTGCCCCTCCAAAAGCCCAGCAGCCATTCTACTCTCCTCCACTGAAAAGTCAGGATCTTCTTGGAAACTTCTGAGTTCAGGTTCATCAAATAAGAGCTGTGGAGCTACAGAGTTAGAAAATCATAAGTTCTTCATGCTGGTGAGGGCCTACAACCACTGTAAGCTAAGCACCATCATTTCGTAAATGAGGGCACTGAGGCCTAGTAGGGGACAGGCCCCCCAAGGCCACACAGTAGGTACCCTAGTAGGAGTAGCAGGAGGACCGGCAACTGACAGGACCATCATAGCAGCAAGCCCTCATTTGCTCATCGGGCCAGTGTTCCCTGAACACCTACAGTGGACCAGGACTGAGCTGGACCCTGAAATACAAGCCCAAGTGAGACACGGAACTTTCCCTCCTGGACATCACAGTCGGGGGGAAGATAGACACAAAAACAGAGGTGATACCATGCTTGGTAAGTGTGGGCACAGATATCCACTCAGGGGCACAGAGACACCCATGAAGCTAGAGGGGCTAACGTGGGTCAAGTCTGGAGGAGTTCACAGCTTGGTGTGTCAGAGCCTCGACCGGTCGTCATAGCTGTTACTACTGTGACGAGTCATCAGAGTAGTAACAGCTAACACAGAAAGCTGCTCTGGTCCCAGGCACGGCTCGTATTTGACCCTTACCACCTTCCTCTGAGGAAGATCATAAGATTACCACCTATTTACAGGTAAAGGAAACTGAGGCAGAGAGAGGCTAATGACTTGCTAAAGGTTACACAGCCAAGCGTGTGAGAATTGCTCTTTGAACTTGCTCCTCCAGCTCCAGAGTGCACACTCTGCCAAGCCCCGGCTCCTCTGCTCCCAAGTGACTGTGAGTCCTCATTACGACACCACGGGAAGCCTCCTGCCACATGAGCTCTGCACCATGCAGAGGGTGGCCTTAGGCCCTGGGTCATGTTTAATGACCTCAGGTCACCCCGAGCCCGGGCCCTGCTCTGAGCTCCCGCAGCCTCTAATGCAGGTATCCAAGACCACCTTCAGAACCATTTCTAAACAACAGAGGATCATGCCTTGAGGCAAGCTCTCCGATCCACTGTGGGCAGACACACTCCTAGAGCTGCCTCTCCCTCCCTCCCTGGTTGAGCCCAGAAACACCTGTACAGTCTTATCGGGGCCTCCGTTTCAGAACTGGAAGCTCCCGTTTACATGCAGCTGTGGGACTGTGCACTGCGAGGGTGCAGTACCAGCCATCTCATGCTTTCTCACCTAACACTCACAGCCACCTGGGAGAAAGGTGTTATCATCCCCGCTGGACAGGGAAGAAATCACACAGGAAGAGGGAGCTCCAGGAACTTCATGCAGGACTCAGAGCCTTTGGCAGGAGGTGCCAGGTTTCAATCCCAGGTCTGTTTATTCCCAAGGCTGGCTGGAGTTTCAAGGCATCATCTGTGACCGTGAAACTGAGCAGTGAGCCTGTGCAGTCTGTGTCTTTGGCTTCAAGCATGATGTGCTATCCAACTTAGCTAACCAACCATGGTCAGAAAGCAATTGCCATAATATCAGAAACACATTAGGCTCCATGAAGCCTCAGAAAGACACTTCAAGAAGATGTCTGTGAGCTGAAAATGATGCCAAGCACTATGCGCCCTGGAAACAGCTGCCTGGGGCCAGAGGACAGTAGAACAGTCCTGAAATGCAGACCCAGCCTCGCACAGACCCTACCAACCACCTCCCACCTCCCAGACAATAACATCCTCAGAGCCCAGAGGAAGCCGCCTGTGGGAAGAACAGGTTGAGGTGACACGGAAAGGATAATCCAAATGATCTCTGAGTTGTACAGATTCCCCATTTGCAGATTCCCAAGCAGTGAATGAGGCAATCCTACAATGAAGCAGTCTGCATTCAAGCCATTTTCCACAACAGCCACCCAAGGAAGCCTCCATCTCCATCCTCCACGGTGGCTCCTACAGGTTCTGCAGTTTTACATTTATCTTTCCTGTGGCTGTTTTTCTGAAGTAGGCAATGGGTTAAGTCTACTATCATTTTCCAGGGGAAATGACTGCCAACTTGAGCTCATTAGATTGCGAGCACGTGTGGCATGCTAATCCTGTCCTGTCACTTCCTTCACTAAAAGCCGGCAGAGTCTTCTCACTGCCCAAGGAAAAAGTCTCCTTGACACAATTTACAAGGCTCTTGACCGTGGGCCCTGGCTACATCTCAAGCCCCCCTCCTCGCTGCTCTCGCGGACCCTCACCTTTTCCTATTCTCTGCTCTTCTCAATTTTTAGATTGGCAACACTCTCCAGACTCCTTGGGGCTGGGCCTCAGCACATGCCATCTCTCCCTCTCCGGTACCTCCCTTCCTCTTCTGCTTTTTCAAGTTTATGTTTAAACTCATATCTTCACAGAGTGTCTGGATCTCCTAACAGTCTCTTATTCCCTCAGCCTCTGTACTTTCTCTTTCATAATATTTATCACTCTTGTTTAGGGTCTGCTCCTCCAGCAGCCTGTAAATTCCAGAAGAGCAGACTGGCATCTGTTTTATCCCAGTTCCTACCACAGTGTCTGCCACACAGGAGGGCCCTGAGAAATATGAATGGAATGAATTTGGGAGAGACAACTAACTTACCTCTCATGGTTCCAACTGAGACCAGAACTGGAGCCTCTGGGCCGAAGACGAAATCCCACCCCATGCTTAATCCAAAAGCCATGCCCAGCCTCCAGATAACAGGTGGTGAGTATATCCCCATCCTAGATATTCTGTGTTTCATGGTCACATGCTATCCTAGACCACAGCGCTGTGGTGCAGCACAGTATTTCCACATCTCTAGGTTTTGCTTCTTCCTTCCTGCACAGATGTTCTCTTGGGAGGCTCAGTCCTTGCCCTGCACACAGAAAAGGATCCCTACTGTTCTGTTCTTCTTCTTCTTTTTTTTTTTCAGCCCTTTTACTTTATTTTTCCCCCTTTCTAATTTATTGGCTGAGATTTTCTTTTCTTTTTTTAATTTAATAAATCTTTATTGCTCAGATTATTACAATTGTTCCTCTTTTTTCCTCCCATAGCTCCCCTCCACCAGGTACCTACCCCACCCTCTGCCCTTACCTCCCTGCCACTGTCCTCATCCATAGGTGTATGCTTTTTGTCGTCTCTTCCCACACCCCCTACTCCCCTTTTCCCCCAAGAATTGTCAATCCACTCCCTTTCTATGCCCCTGATTCTGTTATATTCACCAGTTAATACTGTTCATCAAACTTTTTATTCCCTTAGTTTTTAGACTCATTTGTTGATAGATACGTATTTGTTGTTCATAATTTTTATCTTTATCTTTTTCTTCTTCTTCCTCTTCTTAAAGAATACCTTTCAGCATTTCATATAATTCTGGTTTGGTGGTGATGAACTCCTTTAGCTTTTTCTTATCTGTGAAGCTCTTTATCTGACCTTCAATTCTGAATGATAGCTTTGCTGGGTAGAGTAATCTTGGTTGTAGGTTCTTGCTATTCATCACTTTGAATATTTCTTGCCATTCCCATCTGGCCTGCATAGTTTCTGTTGAGAAATCAGCTGACAGTCGTATGGGTGCTCCCTTGTAGGTAACTAACTGTTTTTCTCTTGCTGCTTTTAATATTCTCTCTTTGTCTTTTGCTCTTGGCATTTTAATTATGATGTGTCTGGTGTGGTCTTCTTTGGATTCCTTTTGTTTGGGGTTCTGTGTGCTTCCTGGACTTGTAAGTCTATTTCTTTCACCAGTGGGGGAAGTTTTCGGTCACTATTTCTTCAAATAGGTTTTCAGTATCTTGCTCTCTCTCTTCTTCTGGGACCCCCATAATTCGGATATTGGTACGCTTGAAGTTATCCCAGAGGCTTCTTACACTATCTTCAACTTTTTGGATTCTTTTTTCTTTTTGCTTTTCCAGTTGAGTGTTTTTTGCTTCTTTGTATTCCAAATCTTTGACTTGGTTCTTGCAATCCTCTAGTCTGCTTTTAGGTCTCTGTATAATATTTTTTATTTCCATCAGTGTATGCTTAATTTCTAGTTGATCCTTTTTCATATCCGTGAGGGTCTCGTTAAATTTATCGGCCTTTTCTAGGAAATTATTGAAAAACCTTATAACTGTGGTTTTGAACTCTATATCCAGTCATTTACTTTCCTCCATTTCCTTCATTTGTGACCTGCCTCTTTGTCTCCGCATTTTGGCTGCTTCCCTGAGTTGATGGAGTGGCTTTGTGTGCTAGGTGTCCTAGCAGGGCCCAGTGGTTCAGCCTCCCCAGTTACCTGAGGTGGACACTATGGTGTGCCCCTTTTTGGGCTGTGTGTGCAGTCTTGTTGTAGTTAAGCCTAGATTGTTGTTAGTATCACTGCGGGGAGTTGACCTCCAGGCCATTTGGCTGTGAGGATCAGCGGTGTCTCTGCTGGGAGAGCTTCTGTGCTCAGCTTGGATGGGGCGGAGTCTCAGGGTGGAGCAGACAGCCTTGGTTTCCCATCAGCCCTGCTCTATGAGGCCCCTGTGTCTCAGTGTCCTGCGGCAATGGCTGCACGCAGCTCTGAGAGAAGGCTGCCCTCGAGTTTCGCCCACTGCTAGACAGTCAGTTTCTCCCTGAATGAGTCTGGGTACTCAAAAGACTCACCCAGAACTGGATTTCAGCACTTGCTTCCCGCCCTCTCTGTGCGCTAGTAAGCCAGCTGTGTATTCAGCCCACCCTCCCTTTCTTTGCACCTGGGTCTCTGCACCTCTGTCCTCCACAGCTCCTCTGGGTCTCAGTGTCCTTTTATCTTTCCTTCTAGTTGTAGAATTTCCACTCAGCCAGCTTTCCAGTGGTTCTGGACAATGCCTGCTCTGTCTTCCAGTTGCAGTTTTGAAATTGTTGTGCGAGGCAGCAGTATAGGCGTTTGCCTATGCCACCATCTTGGTTTCTTGTTCTGTTCTTCTAATGGCTTCTGACTCACAATACCATAGTGACATGTGCCTCTGTCACACTGATGGCAATTTAATGATGGGGGATATTTGGCTAGTTATTTCTTATTAAATGTAGCCAGACATCTCTCAAACATCTATGTGGCTGTCAGCAGTCAAGATGAGGTTCTCAGCTTGGTCCCTAACTCATCCCTCTTGCCAATCCCCAGAATGTGCTTCCAAGCCACTAACTCTGGCCATCAAAGAGATTAGGTGCTGAAAGCGTACAAACTCAACACATTATTGATCAAAACGAAATATGACAAGGGGAAAAATTCTCCTGGGAAAGGCAGCATGTTTTGGATTTCAAAATAAAGTGAACTTTGGATTACTACTGCTCATCTCCACAGGATGCAAACAGGCATTAGACATAGACTTGGTCTCAAGGTCACTAAGAAGTCCTTGTGATTAGAAATGCAGGTCAACAGAGCCAGAAGGGGAGACCCTGCCCAGAGAGCCCCAGGTGGGGCTGTGGAATCTCAATAATTGAGGCTCTAAAGTACAATGAAAAGTCATGTGCCAGGATGCTAGCCAGCTGTTGCCTGCCTGAGGGCTTGGAGATAGGCTTTAAGAGCTCCTCAAGCCACTTGTGAACCAGAGCCATGAAACAGGCTACTTTTGCCCAGGGCTGTCCCCAAACTCTGAGCCAAAGTCTGTGGCCCTGGGGGCTGGCCAGCTGCTGACGGAGGCTGTGATAGCCACTCCTGCTTTGGCCCAGGACCTTCAGAGGTGCAGGCCTCAGGCACTGGCACCCCGTGTGCTTCTCAATAACAGGAGCTAGAGTGCAGGGTGGAAATATTATTAAAATAGCATTATAACTGGGATTTCCATTGTACCTTATAGATTCCAAACATGCTTTATATTTTTTTCATTTTATCTGAGTTACTTCCTTTTGAGTTTCATGGATGTGGAGGACTTGCTCAAAGTCACAGAGTAAGCAGCAGAGATGGGGTATGATTTGGTCCTTTGGCTCCAAACCTCATGTCATGAGTTGTCCAGTGACTGTCACTTGCCTTCCGAGGTAGGGACAACAAGGGGCCTGGGTCTAATAAGCCAGTGTCCTGTGTGTTTTCTTTGCCCAGTTTGCTGTGGCTGCCTTTGGGACTGAGGTGTTAGCTACAGCCTAGTGGCTGGAAAGGCACTTTTCACTTCTGCTGTGAGAAATGACCAGGATAAAAAGGGGTCTCAGACCTCCTGTGAAAATGGCCAGCTTGGCCCTCCTGTGGAATTTGTAGATTGTGGGCTTCTATTTCGTAGGCTTAATGACTGAGAGATGCCAAGGAAGCTACACACCTCACCTACAAACCTGACATAGCTTATGTTGCTGAGCTGGGCTAATAAGATGGATGGCTTAGTGGGTGGGACAGGTAGAGTGGGGTTGGCTAGGGATGATGGCTGAGGCTCTATAGCAGCGGTTCTCAACCTGTGGGTCATAACCCACAGGTTGAGAACTGCTAGCAGGGTCGCCTAAGACCATTGGAAAACACAGATATTTACATTACGATTCATAACAGTAGCAAAAGTACAGTTATGAAGTAGCAACGAAAATAATTTTATGGCTGGGGGTCACCACAACATGAGGAACTGTATTAAAGGGTCACGGCATTAGAAAGGTTGAGAACCATCTAGGTACAAAGAGAGGCCTCACTGGCTGAGGTTCAGAGGAAGAGCACTGTCAGCAGAGGCACGAGGAGCAGGATCGTGCCCACTGCCCAGCTCCGCTCCTCCTCCCTGGTCTCAGTGCCTCGGCTGCACACGGGTGGGGAGCACCTCATGTCTAAGTCCCATGGCTTTGGGGAAGCCAACTAATGAGCAGATGCCAGAGAGCCATTGCCACTGAAGTTAGTTATCATGTTTAAGGCCACTACCAACCCCAGGACACCCACCCCCAGGCAAGCCAAGGCCTCCTCCGCACCGTCCCATCCTGGGCCTTGTCAGCTGGACCACTTCCTCTAAATGGCCCCTTTGCCTTCCCGGTTCTGGAATGTCTCCCCAAGGAGAAATGTTGACACAGATGAGACTGCCCTTCCCTGAAGCTAAAGAATAACCCCAAACAAACTAAAGTAAAACACTTCACCAGTTCTGGTAAAGGACAAGGTACTTCCATCCCCACGAGGTGTCTGATGGAAAACACAGTCTCCAAGGGGCCCAGCCTGCTCGAACCCTAAACAGAAGCCGGGCCAAGGGGCAAGTGAAACCCACCAGCCTGCCAAGCAGAGCAGCCTCAGAGCTACGTGCTCCTTGAGAGCCCCCACCACCTCTGCCGACAGAGCCTGTCCCCCTTCTGAGTGAGGATGGAGAGGATAGTGTAGAGCTGATGAGGCAGGTGAGGGAAAATATGGCTCTGGGCCAGGTAGTAGGTGCCCAGCTAAGACCCAAGGGCTCTTGGGGCTGTAGAAAGTGCTTTAGGTGAGGCTGCACAGGTCTGGTGGGCAGGAGGGAAGGGAAGAGAGTGAGTCCCAGGTAGCCCTGAGTATTAGCACTGCGAGTCACCTACGTAAGTCATTTTCAAAGGGGTTTGGTTTTGGTCTTGGTTTCTTTACATTTCTTTGTTTTATTTTTATTTTTAGTAGAATTTTGTTCCCTCTCCCCCTACAAAAAAATAAATAAAAACAGAGAAAGGAAAAATGGTTCTTTCTGAAGTTGGGGGGTTGCTCCTGACACCTCCCACAAGCCCTAGAGCCCCCAGGACATGGTGTGGAAAACACTCACTTGGTTGAGCCCCCTTCTTTCAGTGGTGCTACAGCCCCAGGCGCCTGGCCTCTAAACCAGAGGCGGCCTCTGCTACCTGGCAATTGAATATTCAGGGCAGCTAGGCCCGGTCCCTGTCCACAGGTGATGCTCCCACCTTTTCCTCAAGTAACAGTCCAGCCCCCGGAGTCTCTCACCTGGTTCTGCCTCTCTGTGATGGGACTGGAATCACAGAGGTGGGAGGATGAAGAAGTTGGGAGGACTGGAAATGTATCCGCCACACTGGGGGAGGGAGCTGTTGTGGAAACTGCATGCCACCTCGAGGACCAAGTGTCTTGCTTGAGCTCAGTGGGAAGGCCCCGTTCACGATGGGTGGGCTCCTGCTGATGCTGAGGCTGCCATGCTAGGCCAGATACTGGCCCAGGGGTGAGGGGCAGGGACAAGATCACCCACCAGCACACCCTGTGAGGTGCTGCAGACTCTCAGCACCCTAGACAGGGAGTGTCCCTCGCTCCTATTGGCCTTTCTCTCAAACCCTGACCTGTCTCTCTCCAGTGACTCAGGACCACAAGCTCAGTCACCATCTCCTGCTTTCCCCCAGCCCTCCTGGCAGCGAGCACATGCCAGCTTCCTGCTTCCAACCTTGGCTTCCCTCCAGATCACACGTGGCCTCCCATTCTAGAGCATTCTCAGTCAGCTCATGTCCCCCACTCCAGCTCCAGGACCCTCCTCCCACTCCGAGGGTCTGCAGGGAGGTGTCTTTCAGCCAGTCCTGACGTCACAGCTGCTTCTACCCAGGAGCCTCCCTTCCTGGAGCAGGTCGTGAGCCAGGTGCTGCCCTTTCATTTCTGCTCCATCATGGCCATTGCCTTGTGCCTGCCCCCGCCCCGCCCCGTCGTCCCCGCAGAGCACTAGGAACACAGCCGTCCCATTGCTTCACTCTCGTGTGCCTTTATTGAGCTCCCACAGAGTGTGTGGTACTATGTATGCTCCAGGGTTCAGAGCCACAGTCTAGTCAAAAGGAGACCAAAGCTAGTACAGAGAATGTTTCATAGCTGCTTACATCTGGTAAGGGGTGGGGGAGGGGAGAGCTAATCACAAAACAAAGTCCTATTCCAAAGCAACAAAATCTCCTCTGAGAGTAATAGATATTCTACGCACGCGCGCGTGCACACACACGCCCTGGGTGGACACTTGGGTGCACCCAGTGGTTGTATATGCATGGATATACAGTGTTGTGGGTAAGAAAGCGACTGTATATGCTGTCCGCGCCCAGGCACGCACACACCACCGCACAGACAGAATCTGGCTTATTCTATCAAAGACACTAGCCTCCAGGTTCTAGTGAAGCCTCTGCCCTAGATGCCTGCAGCATGCAGAACCTGGAGATCGGAGAGTCACAGTAAAGGACAATGGGTATACATGGGCGCTTCTGTCCCCGGGCCCAGCAGCGGCACTGGAGGTCGCTCGTGGTCAGCGACAACAAAGACATTGTAAAGGGCTCACAGAGCAGAGCTGAGCAGCTGGAGGTCATCTGTCCAGTGTCAGAGCCACCTGAGCCCTGGTGAGTTCCCCAATCTTCAAGGCAGAATTTAAAACTCTGGTTTTCCAGTGTGTAGTCCTGCAAGCAGTATTCTCCTCACAGTGCCGCAGATCGAGGTGAGTTTTTCTTGCTCGCTCTCTGCAGCTTCCCACGTGTGCTAACGCATTTTGTAGTCATTAGATACAGATGTTTCACAAAGCTGTCCCTTGAAATCCAAGTCTACTGTGAAATCGAGGTCTCGCTGCAGAGAAGGAGCAAAGGGTCACCGCGTCAGTGTGGTGATAAGTGCCGGCCCCATGTTCCTCCCGGCAGGCAGATGGATGGGCAGCTACTATGCTCCTCAGGTTTGCTGGCTAAGGAGTTCCCACCAACAGCCCTGGGGAATCTATTCTTGTGCCTCATTATCCTCACAGGAAGTTCTTTGATTCCTAACCTAAATCCTTCCTGTCATAATATAAACTGTTTCCTCTGATTTCATCCTGGAAGAATATAGAGTGGGGTGGGTGAGTCTCCGGTGGCATATCCCTCCAGGCATTGCCTACAGCCAGGGTGGCTCAAACAGAGAGAATCACAGCATCCCCAATCCACTAGGCCCACTGAAGGAATGCAAACCAAACTTCTTCTGGGCCACCAGAAACTCTTATTTCCTTCTCAGCTCTTCCTAAATGAGGTGAAACCCATGGCAACAGCCTCCATTCTCAAAGCCCCTCTATGAAGAACTAGAGGCTGTGCTCCAGGCTGAGAGAGTCCAGGTGGGGAAGGAAGGGCTAGAAAAAGTCTCAAATTCCCAACATAGGGGCCAACCCTGGAGACCTTCAGTAATGCCTAGTTACTAGTATATCCAAGCCCAACTTCTTACTACTTCATCTGGTAATTTTCCTGATTGTGCACAAAGCACTGAGTCACCTGGGTGAGTGGACACTGGGACTTGCACTCTGGTCCCATCTCTCTGACTCTTGCCCACACAGAGACCATCTTAACACTCACCACATTTTTGGCATTTGGCTTCATGGAGATGGACCCATAGAGCTCTTCCCCCCTCCGGACGGTGAGGTAATCTTCCAGGTAGAAGACGGTCTGCTTCCAGTGGGTGTAGGGGGCATCAGGGGCTGAGGGGCGAAGGATGGGGAAGTAGGACAGAACAGTCAGAGAAGATGTCTCCAGAAGGGCTGCGGCTGGGACCCTGCCTGCAAGTCACTGGCTTTCCTCTGGGACTCTGACCCCCACACAACACTCTTGTTGGGTCAGGTGCCAGCTCCGAGTCCACACCAGAACTCCTCCTCAGCCTCAGGGACCCGTCCTTCCATCAGATACCTACCCCTCAGGGCTATGGGTCTTAGCTGTGGATCATAAGAGAACAAGCTGATATGACAATTTCATACCAAGAGGTGGAGGATGAATACCCTCTCAAATAAACTTCCTAACACAAATGAATCTCAGAATGCCACTGTGTGTGTGTTTTAGTTCAACAGAGGAAGACTTCCCAACAGTGTAGGGGAGAGATTCATAGAGTAGGACATCCTGTTTCCCCTTAAATGATATCATTTATGCAAACACCACAGCTAACCCAGTTTCCCCACTTCTACTGCCAGCCCAGTCCTACAAATAGCTTTCCCTGCCTGCCTCTCTGCCCTAGAACCAAAATTAGCACCCTTGGCCCAGGCTCACCAGGGGTCTCAGCTGTGCTGACCAACGGGCTCAAATAGAAATGAGGGATGATTCTCTTTCCACAGCCTTGATGCTGGGCCAGAGCCCACACCTCCTGCATGATACAAAGCCATGCTGATGCTTGCACATCCTCTGTATTTGCCATTAAATCACACACATCCCTCTCAGCACAGTATAGATTCTACAGCTCCATGAGAGGCACAGCTAATGGGCCATCTTCCTCAGCAGCAGCCGTCCCTGGAACACTCTTCCCCCCTGCTCCCTGCTCACCAAGCTCTCTCTCCCTCATCCTCCAAGGTCACTTCCTCTGTGAATCCCTGTCTGACCGCCCACCTGGACTAGGGCACCCTGAGCCTGTGTGATCAGGGTGTCTGTCATGGTGCAGCACAAATGTCTTTTTTGCCCACTTGTTTGTGTCCTCCCCAAGACTGCAATCTCCATGAGGGCAGGGACCATGCCAGGCCTGCTCACTGTTATATCTTCAGTGTTTACCACCTCACTTAGTAGACCTGTAAGCACTGAACAAATGATTTATTTGACATAAAACCAGACTAGATAGACATCCCATGAAGCTTCAATGCATCCATAGATGCTCAGTGACACTGAGGGCTTTGAACCTAAGAACAATAGAAGATCCCATCTTATAGTCAGTTTCTCTTGGCCCTTCAGGTGCTTATCTTCCCCACCAGGATACAGGACTCATTAATACTGATTTCCTCTTTGCTTAGGACCAAAGTTAAAGATGAGAAGACTTGGGGGAGAACATAAGTGCCTTTTAAACACTACAAAAAGCTGTCACATAGAAAAACTCATGTGTGACCTTGGAGGCAGAACAAAGGTTAGTCAGTGGAAATTACTAGAAGGTCTGAATTCTTTCAATTCACCAGAAAGAATTAGAACTGTATCACAAGCTTACGAGCTAGCTGGGGCCCACTGACTTGGGATTTATCATGCACCAAGTCAGACCAGGAGGCTTCTAACATCTTTCAAGCACCATTTGAATGGTGATGAAGACTTTGTCTTTCTTTGCCCTTTGCAAGGAACTGTCTTGATCAAATGTCAGTGGTTTGGATTCAGACATGAGTAGTCTTCAGTGTGTGCATGTGGGAAATCGATGCAAACTCAAGGTCCTAGCGGGGGAAGAGCAGCCTGAACATTTGGAAGGGCTTGGAAGGAGGATCATGGGCATGCAATCTGTGACTGTCCGATCCTGGATCCCCAAACACATCCAGCCTTCCTGTCCTCTAGTCTAAGGCATACTGCTGTCTACAGACAAAGTGTGCCTGCTCCCAGCATCTTCCCTGCCAACTGCATCTAAATAAATTGTCAAAATACAGTCTCCAGTGTGTGTGAAGAGCAGTGTATGACTGACAGCGCTCTTGCCCCCACTTCCACCTACAGCAGCTCATACAGGTGTCTCTCCAGTTCTTATAGACCTGCAGGCAAGAGGATTCAAGCATCTTCCTTCTTTTACCTAGTCAGATGCCTCATGAGAATCCCAGAGACTTCACTGGCTCAGATTTGCCAGCCACAAGCCTAGGAGTCTGACTCTGATGGTAGCCCCTGAAAATATGCCAGCCTTGGGTTAGAGAAAAGTGATCTCTCCCCCTAACATCAACATCAAAGGGTTAAGAACTTCCCCAAGGTCTCATTTCCATGATGGGTTCATTAGCTATGGACTAATTAAACCAGTCTTCTCAGTCCTGATCCTCCAACAAGTTGTCCAGAAGAAACTTATTAAAATTCAACTGTTTTCATTCTGCTAGGGATTAGAATGCAGTATCTGGGGGTGAGAAGGGAGCAGGTTTGCCAAGACTTCAAAATCTCCCCCAGGTGATACAGACGAACAGCCATGACTGAAATTACTGAGCAAACCAAATGGTTCACATCTGATAACACCTTTTGGATAGGTGTCAGTGGAAAGGACCCAGTTTCCAGCTTCCACTTTGCCACGTATTTGCACATGACCCTGGGGCTCATTTTCTACCCCTCCAGACCATGGGGGCTCTGTGAGGATTAGATGGGATGAGAACAGGGAAAAGATACACTAAGGATGACCAAACCTGTTGTGCACAGTTTACTTCTTTTTTCCTGGCATAATTATTACTAGCTCTCCCTTTCACTCTCAAAGGTTTCCTTAATTGAAAGATAAATTATATGATCACCTACCCTATAACATAGTAAGCCTATGTTAGGGTGTTACTAAGCATTAGGTAATATATAATTTTACTTATCCATAAACTATGGCTCTGGCCTGCAAAGGTGTGCTTCTTGATTCTAGTGATCTAAATTCTAGAGTGTCCTGGGGAAGCATCCAGAAAGTTGCTGTGCACCACGGCGAACACTCACCACAGGGCTGTGCAGGACACCTGGTGTTCCTGTCAGTGAGCAAGTCTTTTCTTCTCCTCCCCTGCCCCAGCTTTCTCTGTTATGAAGATAAACTTCATACTCAATATCTGGACCCCTTTTCTCCCTCCTTGAGGCTTCTCCCCTCACAGTCTCTCTGGGTTCTGGATTATGGACAGCTTGTGTTTTGTATTTTGAAGTGATTGTGACCAATACTGCCTGCAGGATTCCAAGTATGCATGCATTCATCTATCCATCCATCCATTGATTCATTCAACTGACATCTATTCAAGATGCCTCTGATGTGTCAGATATGGTCCTAAATTTGGGGAGCAGCAACCAATAGAGCCTTGCCCCCCTCAGATCCGACCCCCTAAGTGAGAAGACAAGTCTGGCATGAGTTGTGACCACAGGGGCCATGGGAACAAACAGCAGGGTTTCCACAAGGTTATTCCTGGTGCTTTTGGAAAAAGAATGGAATCCTGCTTTCTGTTTCACTTCCCAATGGTTAAGTGGAATCTAATGCTCTTCCTATCTGTTTAATGTGTAATGATATGCCCCAGGACAGTGGTCGGGCAAACTCATTAGTCAACAGAGCCAAATATCAACAGTACAACGAATGAAATTTCTTTTGAGAGCCAAATTTTTTTTTAACTTAAAGTTCTTCTAACACCACTTCTTCAAAATAGACTCGCCCAGGCCGTGGTATTTTGTGGAAGAGCCACACTAAAGGGGCCAAAGAGCCACATGTGGCTCGCGAGCTGCATTTTGCCGACTACAGCCCCAGGGAGTTCACAAGCTCTCAGAGGAATTAAAGGCTACGCACCAAGAAGCTTCTTTGACCTGAGAAAATGACTCAGTATCAAAGGATAGCAAAACTAAAAAGGGCTGCCTGGTCACCTAGGTCCAATGGTGTCATTTCACACATAACTAACCCAAGACCCAGAGACTAACTTGCCCAGTGTCACCTTCAGCATCTGACCATCCTACTTTGCTGAATCCTGGGAAAACCAGGACTCAAATCCAGGCTTGCCCTTCTACCTACTACATAGCAGCCCTGGGGCCCCAGGTCCATTTTCCTCCCTGTACCTGCCTAAGATGTGCCAAAGCGGTGAATGGGGAAGCTAGGCCTGCTGGCTAGCCCAGCATGGAAACCTGGGCATCTGTGCCCATCAGAGCTTCTGCCTGGAGCTACAGAGAGGAGGTGGCAGGCCATTAACAGGGATTGCTTCCAAGCTGCACAAGACTCAGTGTGTTTTGGGGTGGGCTCCCTAATGTCAGCTGCTGCTGGGCTGAGATGGAAGCATGGTTGGGGGTTAATGAAGAGGGACCACATAAGCAGGCTGCACTTTGCAAGAAGTTCAAAATAGCTGAGACCAAGCAATACGTTGTTTAGGCCTGCAAACACATGTGATAAAACTTTTCTAAAATAGCAAAGCAATAAGGAACACAAAATTTAGGACAGTGTTCACCTAGAGGTGATACGGGGCGGGGCAGGGATAGTAGAGCATCCAAGTGGATGGAAAGGTATCGATAGCATGTAAATGAATGAGTTAGGTGGTGAGCTCACATGGATTTATTATGTGACTGTAAGTTAATTTACTTACATTTGTGAATTATAACCATATTTATTAATGGGATTCTGGTTAAAATTTTATATTCTAATAATTTATTTTTTAGCTAATGTATTACATTCTAATAATAATAGTAATCTTATTATTAATTACTAGTTATTTTATTCTCATTTCTGAGTTAGGTGGTGAGCTCACAGGTATTCATTATATTAATAAATAAATAAGCAATAAGTGAACCATGCATGACCCAACTATGACAGTATGTCATGAACCAAGAATTAATATTGATCCAGTTCTGTGCATCTGGGATCCTTAGAAACAGAAAGGAAATCCTCCTTGGTGTCAGAGTGCAGAGGGTCTGTGTAAAGCCCACTGCCAAACCCTTGCTAACTGGTAAGGACATCTGCTCTGTGCGGGAAGCAAAACCCCACACTGACATCTCAGGGTGTCTGAGAAAGCAGCTAACCAATTTAATTTCCCCTGATAGCTGTGTGTGTGTAAAGGCTGCAGCAGGAGGGATCCGTCAGCCAGCAGGCATGCAGTCAGAAGGCATACCGCAGTCAGGGGATGGAATTGCCTTTCCAGAGGACGTCAGCACTTGGTGAGGCATGCTTGCACAAGGGCAGTGGTTTTCAACCTTGATCGTGCATCATAATCACCTGGAGAACTTAAGGCACAGATTCCAGGGCCCCACCGCAGAATGACTGACTCGGTGGGTCTAGTGGGGCCGGAGAATTTGCATTTCTAACAAGTTCCCAGGTGATGCTGATGCTGCTGGTCCATGGGCCACACGTTGAGAGCTTCTGCTCCAAGACACGGGAAAGGAGGACTACAGGATATCCGAATGTCCTTTCAGAATCTAAGTTCCTGGGATTCTGTGCACAGGGGAGGGGACATAATGCCATGACTGCAAAAGACAAAGAGGCATGCTCAGACCTTGAACTGGACCCAAGGTCTCTGAGCTTATAAAACATTCTCGTTATCCTCTTTCTCCTAGGGGCTTGTGTGGGACTGTGGTGGGTGTGACCAGGAACAGGAAGGAAAGGAGCTGTGGTTGGAGACTTAGCACTTGAAATTCTCACCATTTTCCAGGCAGCCCAGGGCTGACTTCTTTGATTCTGAACTTGAATTTAACCAAGAGTCCTACTTGTGGGGGGTAGGATGGGGGAGGACATCAGGAATGTTGTCCCTGCCACCACAAAGCCAGAAAGCCATTTCCAGACAGAATTCCCCAGGCTGTCTGCTTGACCTCAAGGAGCCCAGCTGAGACCTACAGGGCTGGAGCCCAGGCTTTCAAAAGCCAGAATTTTCCCAGACTGCCCTGGCCCACTGACTTCCTCAGCACCTGCAGCAGGGCAGGTCATCATCCTGGTGGTTGTGGAGGCAGAGCCAGCCTCTGTGACTCCACTCTTGGCCTCCAGCCACAGCCCTGGTCCCCACACAGGCTCCTTGGCCCTCTGACTGCCCCCACTCCTCACCATTGTGAGGCTGAGTTTTCTCCATTTGTCAGGGTCTAGGTAAAACCTCCCTGCTCCGTCCTGGCTGTCCCTATCCACCAAGAAGATGAGCTTGCAGGCTGCCCTCGAAGAAGGTTAACCACTGTACCGACCCAGACTGGACCTCTGGTTTCCCCAGGGCAGGGAACGCCAGCACTGGCCTGGCTGATGGAGGTGAGAAAACCCTGGTATTGGCAGTTGGGAGACACTGGTTCTGGAAAAAGCCCTTCCACGAGGGATTAGATAAGTTGCTTGCTCTCTCTGTCAACATATAAGAGAGGAGTATTGTCACCAGGTCTTCTGAAGTAAATAAATGACATCCTCAAATTCTGGTAGAACCCACCAATTCCTTCCACGTGCACACTAACCCTAACTGCATGCTCCCAGGTCCCAGGGAGACCCCACGTGAGTGGTGACTCTGAATACATCCCCATAGAGATTTGTTGGTTTTTGTTTTGTTTTGTTTTGTTTTTTTAGAGAGAGAGATTCGATTAGGATCTGCTATGATCCAAGCACTGCCATAGAAGCCAGGAGAGCAGAGACTAATGAGATGTGGTCCCAACTCACAGGGAGACCAAAGATTGCAAAATGGGTGGGAATGTTGAAAAATGATGGCACACCTTACATTGAATTTCTGTGCCGTTGTTTATAAAAAGAAAGTAGATATCTCTGTGAGCCTATGGAAGTACCGCCAACACATCTTGTTAAATAAAGGAAAGGTAGCAGAAGGCAGTGTACGGTCTGAGCCAACCTGTGTTTTTTTAAATGCTGTAGTTTGATATTGTACTCTAGTTACGTAAGATGCCACCAATGTGGGGAGCTGGGCATAGGGTTCACAGAACTCTATGTGCTATGCTTGCAACTTCCTGTGAGTCTATAATTATTTCAAATAAAAAGGATAAAAAAGTGTATATAGATATGGATGTGCTTATGCACCACTGAAATTTTTTGGAAGGGTACAAAAGAAATCCTTAACAATATATGCCTCTGAGGTGTGAAACTGGGGTGAATGGGGAAAGGACTTTTTATAGCCTTTGCTTTCTCTTTGCTATTGTGTATAAGCATCACTTTAAACATGGCCATGACAGATCTAAGCACAGGGTGTTAGGGAACCTGAGGAGGACACCTAAGCTTGACCCAAGAGGGAAGGAGGGGATCAAGTACTACAGAGCTGATAGATGAGGCCTGTTATGGGGTGGGCCAGGTGAGAAGGTGGGGATAAGGGAGGTGTTATGGATTAAATTGTGTCCCTCCAAAATTCACATGCTAAACCCCTAAATGCCAATACCTCATAATACATCTATATTTGGAGCTGGGCCTGTAAAGAGGTGATTAAGTTAAAATGAGGCCCTTAAGGTGGGCCCTAATCCAATCTGGCTAGTGTCCTTTAGAAGGAGATTAGAACATACATGGACACCAGGGATATGTGCACACAGAGGACAGGCCACGTGAGGATGCAGGGAGAAGGCAGCCATCTGAAGGAAAGGACATGACAAGAGCTTCTGACATAAATGTAACGACCCTCTTGCTCCCATGGCACACTGTGGTGGACACGGAGTTGGTGTATACAAGGCAATTTCCAGACTTAAGCAGCCTCACTGAATTCAGGGAACTGCAAAGTGCTTTGTGTGAATGAAACAGGGGTGGAAGGCAAAGCAAAGAAGGGGCGAGAAATGAGGTTGGAAGATTGGGTTTGGGCCAGGTCTCTGAACCCCCACTTACCTGGCTAAGACATTTGGGCTTATCTGCTTCAGGCAGTGAGGCACTTCTGCAGGAGGGCTGGGAGGGAGAACGTGGTGGTCTTTGGGGACCACTACCAGGGAATTAATGAGGATGGACTGGGTGGACATAGTGAAGAAAGCAAGACACATAGAGACGCCACTTGTA
The DNA here is from genome assembly GCA_026230045.1 of Corynorhinus townsendii. NCBI lineage: Eukaryota > Metazoa > Chordata > Mammalia > Chiroptera > Vespertilionidae > Corynorhinus > Corynorhinus townsendii. The sequence continues at coordinate 127,599,433 of JAPDVU010000003.1, read as the reverse complement.
CTCTACTGAATCTGTAGTAAGGCATGGCAGGGGAAAAGAAACCTAATTCCACTTTGTTTCCTTACCCCCTCATAAAATATGCTCTAGAAATGCTAAATGAACCAATGTGCATTTGAAAAGGGGCCCAAACCCCTGCCTCTCTTCACTTAATGCTCTCTCATAGCTCTGGCCATGGCAGCCACAATTTTGATGCCAACTAAGGGCCCCTGGCTAATGCCCAGGTCCTTCCCCCAAGTTGGGGCCAGCCCTGTATCACTCCCCACAATACCTCAGTATGGGGGAAGGCTCACCTGTGGAAAACCCCATTTTCTTGTGGCACTTGGTAAATTCAATATTAAAATAGGTGACCAGGGCGTGGATGTAGTCATTGCGCTGGATCTGCAGGCAGAAGGCAGATGTGAACGACAGCTCTTCCGTCTTCACTGTGTAAATGTCCACCTCCTGCAGCCCAGAGAAGAGAGAAGGCCAGACACTTAGCACCCCCACCAGGGTTGTGTCCTGGTGGGCAGCTGCATTCTTCAGGGGACTGACTACCTACTGTACACTCTCCAGGGTGTCATTACCTAAGGATGACTCCCCAGGCCCACCCCACCACCCTCCCTATGACCCCTCCATCCTTCCTAGGGTGGAACAATGAGACAAACAGATATGAGTCAGAACCCAGGGGGAACAACATTAAAAGGGTAAATGTGTTTGGGGTGGGGGCTGATGGAGGGGGGAGGGGAGCTTCAAAAGAAGCTTCATTAGATGGAGCAACCCTAAACCCAACCCGAATGTCCTCAGAGTGGTCCACCTCAGCATCATTATGTTCATCTAGTGGTTCTCACAGTGAGGTTCCAGAATGACAAGTGTGGGCATCGCTTGGGAGCAAATTCTGAAGGGAGGGCATCCTAGCCCTACTGAACTGGAACAGCAATCTGTGCTTTATCACGTCCTCCCAGTAATGGGGGAACTAGACTCTCATTTCCCAGATGTTTGATATTTTAAGCGACTGGCAGTAGGAGAAGACAAGTATTATCACAAGAATGAGGACCTGAGCCTCCCCACAGTCACTGACTGAGCTAAAGGAAGTCTTGCTGGGCATTTATAACAAGTCTGGACAGTGGAAGGAAGGAAGGAAGGAAGGAAGGAAGGAAGGAAGGAAGGAAGGAAGGAAGGAAGGAAGGAAGGAAGGAAGGAAGGGAAAAGAGTAAATAAGAAGTGAGAGTTTTTCCGTTCTGGCTGGAGAATGAAGAACTAATAATTCTAACAATTTCAGCTGGGAAGTGGCTGAAAATCAATCTTGTGTGAGGAGCTAGTATAATAAAAGTTTTCACTGTGCTGTTCTTTTCTATGTGAAGAATGTTGGCTGTTGTTTGCTGGCTCCAGTAAGACAGGGCAAACTTTGCAAGAGTCCAAAAGGCATCCAGGCAGCTTTCAGTGAGGTCTAGGGGAGGACTTCCCATGGTCGGAGTGTGTAGCAAGGATCTCTGTCCTGAGGACTGCAAGAGCCAGGCACCTGTGTGTCTGGGATGGTTCTCAGAGGAAACATTGGGAATACATGTTGGGAATGACAAAACCTGTTGGGAATCATTAGGACATGGGTCTGAGGGTGGAAAAAAAGAGCAGGGAAGAGACAAAGTAAGGTAGCAGAAATGCCTTTATCTCTACATATTTCCAGGGTAAATATGTGAAAAGCAGATGTGATGCACCTGGGGACCTTCTAAGAGAAGTCCTGCCTCCAGGGGACAAGGAGGAGGAGGTGTGGTCTAGGGAGCCAGGGATCAGAGCCCTGTGGTGTCTGGGGTGAGCAGCTTTAACATCCCCCGGGGAGCTGAGCTCTGACTTATTAGTTGGGAAGAAGTGGGACTACAGGTTTAAGGGAATGTGGGAGCCCCAATAATGCTAAGAACTAAGGGAATGATGAGTCCTGAGTTGGGCATGCAGAAGTAGAAAGCCAGTCCCATGAATCCAATGCAAGAGCCCCTCGGGAACATTCCCAGGAAGTGGCCATCTGGTGCTTGCTTGAACACCTTAGGAATGATGCATTCACTACCTACCAGGCAACTGATTCCATTTCCTAACACCTCCAATTGGTGGATCCCTCTATGTAATGAATGAGAGCCTACACCAGTCTCTGTAATTTCACCCCACAGAATAGGCTGAATGCCTGTTCCAGCTCACACCAAAAGCTTTTCTTCTCCAACTGCCTCTGTTTCTCCATTTGCTTCTCCAAAGTCATGCTTCATGACTCCTTCACCAGCCTCTGACCTCAAAGAGCACACTGCTGGCTCTTCCTGCATTTAGTTGGCCAACCTCCTCCCCTAACTTCATCCCTCTCACAATCCTTTGTCCTTTCTTCCTGGGGCCTAAGTGCAGGGGCCCTCCATTACATGTCATTCTGTTAGATTGTGCCATCACCCCCATTCAGTAAGTCTGTTTAGACCCAGTGCCTGTCAGCCTTCATGTTGATAATTATCCTTCCTGGCCACGTGTTGTCCACAGGTTCCTTCCGACTCAACAACTCTTAGAGCAAGCTGTGCTGACTATATTTGTATTAATGGCATCAGCACAGTCCACCAGGCTCCCAGTGCCTACACTCACTGACTTTTCCATCTCCTTCTTAGTCAGGGCCAGCTAGCCAGGCTCCAGGCTTTTTCCAAGGTCTGTGGCATTTTTTTCTCTGTCCCCTCTGCCATGAGCCTAGCCTGGTCTTTTTACCCTACTTCTGGCTCATCCCAGCAGCCTTACCACCTTTGTCTTGCCCCTGCCATTGGACTGGAGCCTTGTACTGACAGAGGCTACACCTTACTGGTCTGTGTACCTTTGCTGTGTGACATAGCACCTGACAGGTCTCCTATGTGACAACTGTCCTCTCTTTCCCAGGTCTCTCCTTTATACCAACTGACTAATCTCTCAGATCCATTCAGACTGTGCCACTCCCTGCACCCAAATTTCCCATGAGTCCTCATGGCTTAGCTAAAAATATCCAAACATATTGGCCTGAACACAGGAGGGGAGAACTGGAAAGTGGGCTCTGTGACACATCTAGACCTGGCTTTTATTCCTTCTGTCACTCCTCTCACTTCACACACACACCACCCATCTATCAGGAATTCTATCCTTATAGGGTCTTGCTCTCAGCTGTCCATCAATCAAATGTCAACTATCAACAGTATTAGCTGACAGTGTTCACCAGGTCCTGCAGACATTTGCATCTTAATGGGGACCTATGAAGGAATAAAAGCCTCCAAAACAGAAATAATGGAGTTATACATTAAAATGGTGCCAATGGAGGCAGTGGGTCTTTAGGAGTGGGGGTTGGGCCATCTGTGAGAGTGGGATCAGCTGTGGCTGGGCTTCTGAGACATGGATGCCCTCTGGGCTCAGCTCCACTCTCCTCTCACACCCCAAGTCTACAGAATCAAACGCAGTTATCCTGGCTTCCCAAAACCCAGACCCCTTTGCTGGAAGGTTGCTTTCTTTTCACAGCAGCAACAGCATCTCAGAGACCCCTGGGAGACCGCATGACTTGGCCTCAGGTGACCCCATGAAGTGGAGGGCTCCGCAGGCATTAATTACTCAGAAGAACCCCTGGTTGCTGCTATCCCCACCACTAAACAATGTTACAAATGGTTATCTCAGAGTAGAAGTCTGGTCAAAACAGAGCCTTAATTATAATAAAGTGTCACACTCTGCAGCGTTAATAGCATGAAAATAGCAATTAAGTGTGTGAATAAGGGCAAGTGTTTTCCCAACAGGCTCAGCAAGACATTTGCTTAGCACATTAGCAAGATAGCTGCTGGAGGGGTGCTCCTGGTGGAGGAAGCAACCACCGCCAGTCCCCAGCCTTTTCAGAGGTCAGGGAAGGGGAGGAGGAGGGACAGGACTGCAGCTCAGAGCTCCAGTCCTGACACCTCCTCACAGCCTCTCTGCCCCTCTGTAACAAGGTAGTAAGGAGCTAGGAAAATTCCAGAGCAGGAGAAATAGGGAAACTGAGACCAGAAAATTAAACAAGGCCTAACAAGTTTGGACAGCTTTATGGACAATTTGCAGCAAGATCTTATCTTTCCCAGTCAAGGAGCTTGAGAACAAATAACTAATGTTTCTCCTCTCTCACCAGAGAATACATGGCTTAAATCAACCTGGAACTGCTAAGGCAGGAGGGGGAAAGGGGAAGGAAAGAAGGGAGAGTTTATCTCACCCACCAAAGAAGCCAGGCGTCTCAGGGAAGGGGAAGCATAGGGGGAGTTTTATTTCACTCATTAAACCAGGGGTGGGGAACCTTTTTTTCTGCCAACAGCCATTTGGGATATTTATAACATCATTCATGGGCCATACAAAATTATCAACTTAAAAATTAGCCTGCTCTATTTGGTCAAACACTTAATTAACTCACCCCTAATGCCTTGGGAGGGCCAAACCAAATGATTTTGTGGGCCTTATATGGCCCTCAGGCCAGACGTTCCCCACCCCTGCAGAGCCGGCAGTATCAGGCTTGTCAAGATAAAACTCAAATGTTTCTCATAAATTCTAGGAAAGCCATAAAGAAACAAAAAGGGAGACCTTGAAGCTAGTCTGTACCAAGATATCCAGCAGAGGAATTTTAAAACCGGAAGACAGAAAAGCACAAAAAGCCAAACCTCTACTAGGCGGGGCTCCTCAGATTAGCTGAGAGCCATTTGTGTTTCATAAACCAGGGGTATTTTGATAGATCCACTCGCCTTGAATCTTTAATAAATTAACTTGCTTTATTTATTTAATTTATTCGCTTTACTACAACACAACTGTCTGGGGTCACTCACTTGAATTCTTTCCTATGAGACTGACAAGAACAGAGGAGGGGACAGCCCTCCTTCAACCTTTTCTGGTATTTCTGGTGCCTGTAACACTTTCACTGGGTCTGGCTGCTTTCCCCTGGCTGCACTCAGGTGCTACCAAAGGGAAGTCCCTTACTGGTTCCTGGCTGGAATGAGGCAGAGGAAGGAATCTAGGGTGCCTGGGCAGATGGAAACAGGCCAGTCCACAGTGTGACCAGCAGATGTACAGTGTCACACCTGCAGGTCAGGGACAGAAAGCCACCTGGGGCCCACGCCTACTGAGGAATTATATCACCAAGCTAAAGGCATGACAAACAGCTGCCTAATGGTCAAATAGATCTGCCACGTGTCATTTTGACAAATATAGTTGTACAGTGAATTCTATCTATTATATTTCTGTAACAATAGTTACAGAAATGTTTGCACTATGGTGAGCATGCTTCACAGTGTACTTTCCTGGTTCTTGTTTGGGACACCCAAAGGGAGAAGGGCTGGTAGGAAGAAGTTAAAGGACACGTTCTACAGAACCGCTAGCAGGGTCGCCTAAGACCATTGGAAAACACAGATATTTACATTACAATTCATAACAGTAGCAAAATTACAGTTATGAAGTAGCAACAAAAATAATTTTATGGTTGGGGGTCACCACAACATGAGGAACTGTATTAAAGGGTCACAGCATTAGAAAGGTTGAGAACCACTGCTTTAGGAGGAGCACGCGCTTGAAAGGGAGGGGAGGTCAAGGGGAGCTTTGTGTTTTGCTCTATCAAATATGGTTTGTTTGCATATTCAATAATAATGAGAAAACACTAGGGATTGATATCATGGGGATGCTGACCAGGTAGTCCGCATCTGCACTGAAGAAAGCTTTTTTTGGACGGGGCAGGTGGGGGGGGGGAATGTTAGGTCATGTACGAACAAGAACACTCAGGTGGGTATTGCAGTCTGAACATCTCACGTGTGCTAGGACATGGGAGTGTAATGACGATTACACAGCAGATTTCGGTACTGGATTTCTTTGGTAAGAGGGCTATTCATCTTTCAATGGAGTAGTTTAGTCAAACCTGAATAGACCCTCCTACCTGCAGGATGTCCTCTCCTCTATTACCCCCTGCCCCCAACACCACCAAGGGACAAATACTGACTCCCTCCAATCAGCTGAGTCCACTGTGGACTCCAGTTTCTCTCTGTATGATTTTTTGACTGGTCATCTTGTGATGCCAAAGGCTCTGGCTAAGATGTTCTTGACACGAGGCCGGGGTCGGGCAGGAGCTGGCAATGCCTTACTCCAGGCCCACCACTCTCCAGGGTGGCACAGCTGGGTTCCAGGCATGCCCACAGTGTGGCACAGATGGGTTCCCAGCATGTCCAGGCCCAAGAAAGATGAGTCTGCAGACCTTTATTAAACAGGCATTGGTCACCACTTGCTTTGGGTCCACGATGTCCACCAGGGGCTCCTTCATGGCAACGTCCCGGATGCAGCTCATGTCAAAGCCATAAACATTCTCCCACCCTGAGGGAACAGAGCAACACATGAGGGCCAGCAGCAGGACCCCCCAGAAGTCTCCCAGACCCTCCCAAGTACCAGAGCAGGGCATGCCCAAGAGGGTGAGGGGCAGCCCATGCTCCCCTGCATCAGAATAGGCGAAGAATGGCTCATCTGGGTGGAGAGCTTTGCAATGTGCCAAATGCTCATTCACACTATCTTATGTGTATAGGTGCCTCTTTATGGTTAGGAAAACTAAAGCTCAGAGAGTCTGGGAAACTTCTCTAGGGTCATACAGCTAGATGCTACAGGCCTAAGAATAGAATCCAAATTACCTGTCTTCCTATACTTACTTTTCTGTCCCCGTCTCTGAGCTAGCAGAGTCTCCTCTGAACTTTCTGACCTACACCCACATTTCTATGTCAGTGCCTTTGCTCCAGCCATTCTGCACACCTAGAATGGCCAGCTCTCGCCCTTCTCCTGTCCCCACTCACTGAACCTTCAATGCAGCAAAGAAAACATGGGTGTGTAAAGTGAAAGAGCTAAAGTTTGAATCTCAGCACCATCAATTATTGCTCAAGCCTTGTGCAAACTCCCTAACCTCCCTGAATCTCAGTTTTCTTAACTGCAAAATGAGGGTATGTCCATGAGAGACTTTACCTCTCTCACATGCCCTGATGCTCTCATTAAGGAGCTCTCCCATAAGAAATATCTCCCAGGTGGGGCCCACACCACCCCAGTGGTGCTCAGTGGCCCTTTGGGCAGCTCATAAGATGTTTTGAAAGGAAGAAATTTTTAGGGTTCAGGATTGGTGAGTAAATGAATGCAAGTCTGATGGCCCAAGATCACCCTTAAATGATGATAATCATTGTGATCACTGAGTAACCACCAAGCCCAGGCCAGATTCTTCACTTCAGCTCCCTGGAAACCCCATGGGGATGGATACTTGTATATGTCAGATGAGGAATTAGGGCTGGAAGAAGTTAGCATCTGGCTCACATGCAGTATCGGGCCCAATGTCACTCATCAGGGAGATGGTGACACTAGGTTTCAAACCCAGCTTGTCTCCTGACGGTGCAGCTGCACTGAGCCAATGTGACAGCACTGGGAATACAATTTTCCTCCGCACAATGCAGAGGGTGGCTTGCAGAGGCCTCAGTTATTAGGCAGCTGAACTCTCCATTTACAGACAAGCTTAGAAATGCATTGAAGGAGAGATGCTTTGTTCTAAAATCTTTCAGGATTAAATTTTTTACAATGTTCATCAAATACATGGTATCTTAGGGAACTATGTCCCTGTATGTTTGGAAGAGGGGGTGTGTGGGGAGGGAACAAAGAACAGCCAGTGAGAGCTGTGTTCCTTTGACTCACGCTTTTCTAAGGCACATAAAGACCTTCCTCAGGGAGAAGAGGCAGAGAACATAACCGTCTCCCAGAGGGTGAGCACTTGTGAAAGTCTGGCTTGAGGATAAGATGCCAGTCATACCCCATTAAATCACCTGAGGCTGGTGCCAAATTCCCAATTGAAACCTGCATTTGGAGAAGGAAGCTGCTCGGTCAGCAACAGGACCTGCACCAGACTCCCCTCTAGAATCTGGAAATACCTACCCATCCTCTTCCCAGAGAAACTTTCTCACTAAGACACACTGCCTTTGTTTGGAATCCTTCCTTAAGAGCCTGCGCCACGCTCCTGCTCTTACTGTCTGGTGGCCGTGGCATAAGTTGAATTTAGTGCAAGTGTTGGGCAAATACCTGAGAGAGTCTGTGCATATAATAGTTAAAGGCCTGGGCTTTGGAGTTCAAATCTGGGCTCTGCCATTTATTTGCTGTGTAAACTTCACAAGAATTTAGCCTCTCAAAGAGTTGCTTTCTTCTTCTTTAAAATGGAGATGATGATAACTTCGGTAGTTATGAGGATTAAGCGTGATAATAAACATACAGAGCGTAAGGCAGTGCCTGTAGAGAGAGGTTGACAGATAGTGGTTGTCATTATGTGGTTGGAGCGTTGGCTTTGCCACCATTTGAGCTGTGTGACCAGGGGCAGGTCAATCTTTTCCCTGAGCTTATTTGTAAAATGGGGAGTTTGGTTCACTAGTTCTGTGTTCCACAATCATCTGGGACACTTTTTAAAATATAGATACCTGGGCCCAACCAGACCTACTGACTCAGGACCCAAAAAGCTGGAACTTTACAAATCCATGCAGGCAATTCCAACCACAGTGTGGAAACTTTGTGTTAGATAACCTTTAAAGCTCCTCCCAGTCCTCCAGGGATGAACTTGAAGTCTCACGGCCTTTAATAAACCCTTTACAGCCATTCCCCAACGTGGGGCCCTCCTGTATCCTCAGTACTTACTGCGTAGCTTCTGGCTCAGTACAGACCCACATATAATGCTCTTTCATTCCCAAATATTTAGTGTCCATACTGCTTCACAATATCCTATGTTTTAGGTGTGTGTGTTTTTCCCAGGGGTTAGTTCATTTCTTATGTCCCCAGCTAGACTATACTACCTTCAGTTATTCAGGAGACATATCAGCCAGGACATTAGATTTTCCCCCTCTCCTTTCTGCTGACCATTCATTTCCCAAAACCTCCTTGAACATAAATGGAGCAGGGGTGGGAGACAATGCAAACCAAGCAGGTTAATTTTTGTTGCAATTCTGTCTTATCTATCAAATGAGTGAATGTGGAGTAAGGTCCATTTGCTACCAGGAAATATTGCTATTAATTTTCTGGTGATTTAAAAAATAACATCAGAAAGATCTGTGAACTTTTGTGTAAGGATTGAAACAAACTCTTTAAAAGAGCTGCACCGTGATGCAATGAATGTAACTGAAGCAACAATAAAGCCCAGGCCTACCAAAACTACATACTAAGTTGACTCAAATCACCACTTTAATAGCTCAGTGGAGAAAAAGACATGTTCTTTCCTGGGAATATATATTATTCATCTATCTCTACTATTCTTTTACTGACAATTTCCAGCATTAATTAAAAAATTACAAAACACATGAAAAAGGAAAATGATGTTCCATTACCAAAAGGAAAATAGTCAATAGACTCAAAGGTAGCTCAGATGTTGGAATTATTGAACAAAGACTTTAAAGTATCTATACTAAATATGTTTTAAAATCTAATGGAAAAACATGCACAAAAGATACAGAATTTTATTGGTGAGATGAAAAGAGACAATGAAAATGCTAGAAATAAAAATCACAGTATCAGAGACAAAGAAATCTTTCAATGAGCTTATTAGCAGAAAGGATACATCCATTAGAGGAAATAATGAATAAACTTGAGAACAGGTCAATAAAAATTATCCAAACTTAAACATACAGAGGAAAATGAACAAAAAAATAGATCACCCAAGATCAATGGAACAATATCAACCAACTTCTAACATATGTGTAATTGGAGTCCCTGAAGAAAATAGAATTAGGCAGAAAAAAAATATTTGTAGAGATAATAGCTGAAATTTTCCCTAAACTAATGAAATCATCAGCCACAGATCCCAGAATTCCATAGAACCCTAAGTGGGATAGAAACAAAGAAAAACATATCTAGACACATCAGAATCAAATTGATGAATATCAAAATAAAGAGAAAATCTCAAAAGCAGCTGGAGGAGAAGAAATGTGAAGTACTGGAGAACAAATTTCACATTTCATTGGCAAGAGCTATAGCTCCATCCTCCCTCACAACTCTGGCCCAGCAATTTGAGTTTCTCTTTCGGGCTAATGGGATCGCCTCAGAGAACAAAGCAAATGTCACCAGGTGCCACTGACAGCTTTCTCCTCTAGACAGAAGAAAAGGTGTTTACAATCGTTTTATGTATTTTAGGCTCTTAGGAACAAAGTCAACTCCTTGTATAAATTAGGCCAGAGCCAGAGGCTAGAGCTCTGGATTTTGGAGGTAAAAGTGGAGGAGAAACCATGCACAGCAACGGAGCCCTTCCAGAGGTCCTGCCCTGCACCCATCCAGCTGCAGGCCCCACTGGCTCAACAGGAGGCCTTCCTTTTCATCTTTTTGTCATAAGCCAGGAAGCGGGTGCCCATCCCGCTGACTCTCAACAGTTTGTAAATTCATGTATTGGTTGAGATTCATGTATTGGGTAAGAATTCAAACAGAATACTTACACGTTTTCTTCAAAATTTGAGAGTCTATAACTCTACTCTTGCCAAATTATAGGAGAAATTTTTAAAAAAGTGATTACTCCTTTCTCAAGTTTAAACAGTATGCCTTGCATATTCCTCTGTGGATTGCTTTTATTCCTTCATTTGTTTACTCATTCATTCACTCAACAAAATATGTATTGTGAGCCTAGTACAAGCTACAAGCCAGTCATTTGTCTCACTTTCTATGTTCTCTAGTAGTTGGTAAGCAAACTGAGAGCAGGTTCTGTATCTACTCATTCTTGTGTTCCCATGTTGCATGTGGGTGAGAAAGGAAAGGAGAGGAGAGGAGAGGAGAGGAGAGGAGAGGAGAGGAGAGGAGAGGAGAGGAGAGGAGAGGAGAGGAGAGGAGAGGAGAGGAGAGGAGAGGAGAAGAGAGGGGAGGGCAAGGGAGGGGAGGGGAGGGGAGGGGAGGGGAGAGGAAGGGAGAAAGATGGGGAGGGAAGAGGTAGGCAGGAAAGGGAAGGTGGGGAGAGAAGAGGGAAGGAAATTTATTTTCTGAAAAGACTGGGCATGTTTCACTCTCCTGCCCCACTTCAGATTTTTCTTTTTAGCTGGTTCTTAAGCCAAATGAAATTTGCTTACAATTGTTCCCTTATCAACCAGCAACCTTTGTGCTTTACTTTTGATTTAGAACTCAGAGTAACCAAAATCTTCATTTATTTGAAACAGATTTCTAAATGGGTTTGCCTGCTTTACTAAGAACAAAAACATATCATTTAAAAACACATTTAAATAGAAAACTTAACTGTATTTTAAATTGATTTTAAATGTGTGTTTAATTTTTGTTTCTGTTTCTGTGTGTGTGTGTGTGTGTGTGTTTTACATACTCCAGAACAAGCATTCCACAAGAGAAAATGGGGCTGAGTGTCAATTTTTTTCTTTCCCAGAAGCTATGAAAATTGCAACAGACAGTGCAAGGCTCAATCACATGATCTCCAGTTCTGGGCTAGCACCTGGGTAGCCGTAGTGCCCCTAGTACCTCACAGGGCCAGCCTGGTCCTCTTCTGGCCCCACTTGCTCATTAAAAGGTGCACATGCCAGAGGTTCCCAAACACACCCAGGGATGGGGGGAGAACAAGATATGTTTGCTTTTAAACCACGTGGAAGTTCCTTAAAGAGCTGTGCCCAGGGTCGGAGCTCATTAAATACTTAAGTGCACGTGAGAATGAAGACTGCCCTGGAGGTTCTCCTCAGAACACTGCTCAGTGCAGTCACACAGCAAGAACTCCAAGAGTAGCATTATAATGCAGCTCCAGGGCACATGTGCCCTATTTAGACATACATTTGATCAGTATTCACAGTTAAGTTGTTTCTGCAACCTACCATGAGGGCACATTTGTCCCAGATTCTGAGCAACTGGAGGCCAGAAAGCTTAGCAATCGGCTAGAGCCAGTAGCAGAAAGGGGCTTAATGAGTGACAGTTCAGAGACTAGACCAGTCTGGTGCCACAGAGCACCAAGAACTGCTGTGTCCTTCAATATGCACCATCTCACTTTATCCTCATGACAGGTCTATGGGATTGGTGATATTATCTCTAACTTGGGCTCAAGGATGTTAGATAATTTGCTCAAAGTGACCCAGGGAGGATTTGAACCCAAGGCTGGCTGATCTCAAAGCATCTAACCTAGGCCACCCTACCTCTGAATCCTGTCAAATGTTAGAAATGATGCCCAATTGGCTGAAGAGAGAGGGCACAGAGCCTCAAACCGTCCATTTCTGTCTTCTTCTGAACCTCAACATCATGCTTTGATGTTATATTTTCAGAAGGGTGTGAACACACACAAACACACACATTCCATAGCACAGTTCAGCTGAGGTCTCCTCAGTGGCACTAACAGCTATTAAAAGCATTTTGTGAATCAATTTGCTGAGCTATTGAGTCTCAGTCTCTCAGGGCAGGAGGCATTTATCATCTGCTCAGTCTGTGACCCTCCACAGTCATCTTGCCAAAGAGGTCTGGACCACTGGAGGGGCAGGAACTGCTGGGTTCATCGGATTTCTGGAGTTTCTGCCTTGTGCTTTGGGCTGAATTATGTGTGTGTTACTTGTACAAGGGGTGCTTTACTGCTTTATCATGTTTAGTTCTGTTTGGGGAGATGTAGCTATTTCTAACCTTATGAAAGGTTAGGAGGTGTGGTATAATCTCATTGAGAACCAGAATTGTTTCACTGAGAAATTTTATCCTTTAAATTAAGTAGAACAAAACAGTCCTTTTGGACCAGATAAAACAATGAAGATATTCTTTGGCTTTTTTTTAAACTAAGAGAAGAAGTTTTCAGTTGATCAAGCATTATGAATACAGATTTGGATATGAGACTCTCCCACCACACACACACACACGCACACACACATGCATGCATGTGCATACGGGCAATCTCCATCTCTTCCCACCTCCATTGCTTCCCCAAAAGAACCACAGAGGAGAATACATATTGTACTTAATGTGAAGGAGAGTGGATATCATTTTGGTAAGTTTGAGTAGTATGACGGCAGGAGTCAGGATGATTGGCCTGGTTAGAGATCTGGCATTTCTGACCCCTGTGGTGGACTTTGGGGATAACTTACTGACTTCTAGCCACTTTCTTTGCAGAAAGCCTGCTGTTCTTTGCAAAAGCTCAGCTTCCAGGTTTTAACTTCTTTTTCATTAACATTGCATTTATTTTCTCCCCCAGGACATTTATCTTATACCAGCCATATTGTTTATTTTCTCTCTGCAGGCCTGCCACCTTTGGGACTAAAGGAAAACATTGCAGAGAGAAGAATCCAGAAAGGCTCAGGTGAACTCTACAGACATAGCAGTATGTTTATAAACTAGCTGTGCATCTCAGGCCCACTGATGTGCCTCCCACCCTAAACATAGAGGGGTAGGGTGGAGGGAAGCCCAACAGAGAACAAAAGGTGACTTACAGTGGATTTTGAAGTCCTTGTACTGTCTGTCTTCAATTGCTACCACGTACAAAGCTGCCCGGTCTGGAAACATAAGCCCTCCGGGTTTCTGTTGATGAATTGTGGGGAAATGGGTCTTGTAATCTATTCACCTGATAAAGACATCACATTTTGAACTGCACATAGAGTTACCAGACAGGCATCTCCTTGCCAGCATTTCTCATTCAGCAGACTGTCATCTTGGCCATTTAGGGCTCAGCTGGCAATGCTCATTTTTTATTTTGGAGTAAGGAGAATTGAGGGACCCAGATAGAAACAATAAAGCAAATAAGTGGGAGAAGGTAAGTCCACTGAGGAACAGTGGAAGATGGTATGACCTTTTAGCCTAGAGAAGCCAAGGTCTGAAGCACTCTCGGCTCTCTGGCAGCCATGCAACCCTAAGTATTTGTTGACTAGAATAGACTTTTGTCTTGACAACACTGAATGGGTTTCAATTGTGGTGAAAGAAGCCAAGGTTAGACCTACAGAAGAACATTGTGACAGTTAGACATATTGGGCTCAGGGACCATCATTCTGTTCCCTGAAACAGACCTTGTTTAAAGAGGGGTGACTGGAAGAGGTTATCTTCTAGCCCAGGTCCTCATATTCTTCTAAGCTGTAGGTCAGGGGTAGAACAGCAAGGTAGCCAGAGACCAATAAGGGGAGAGCATGCAGAACACTTACCAGCCACTTGTCCCTGGCAAAGATGACCGTGTTGAGCATTGACTCATAGAAGAGACAGTAGCCCATCCACTCGCTGATGATGATGTCTACCTTCTCCACAGGCAGCTCCACCTCTTCCACTTTACCCTTAAATATGGTGATGACTGGAAAATATGAATCCCAAAGCCACACTTTGCAGGGCTCGATCTAAGGGTTTTAGCCTGGTTCTGATTCTACGTTTAGGATGGGACATACCTCACCGTTCACCATGCTAGTTTATACAAAGTGAATTGAAAGCTATTTGCACATTTTCTCCCTAAAATGTATTGAGCAGTTACTATGTGGTGGACTAAGCCCACGACATGCACCATATTATGTAATCCTCCCAACAACTCTATGAAGTAAACACTTTATTCTTATTTAGAACTAAGGAAATTGAGGCTTAGAGAGGTTACATGTGGCTGTGGAAATAGGGCCCAGGTCTGATATGCCATGACTCTAACACTCTTCTCATGACCCCCACCCCATGTTAGACTCCATGATGATTCAAACCCAGAGAAGGCTGGGGTGATGCCTCTATTGCTCTTGCATATGTTCACAACCATATTCACTCCCCAGTAGATTCATGAGGGAGACAACATAGTGTTTTGACAAGAACATGGGCTCTGCAGTCAGAAAAACCCGGGTTTATGGTAAGTGCTGGATAATCTCCTTATTAGCTGTACTACTACTTTCCACAAGTTACTTGACCAAACCAAACTCCAGTTCTCCAAAGAACAGCCCCAAAGAATATCTACTTAGCAGGTGGTTGTACTGATGAAATGAAATAACACATGTGAAGGCCAGGCTCAGAGCCAGGCCTCAGCAGAAGGTAGACATTTTCTGACATTTCCCCTTGCTGACCAGCCCATAGAGAGGTGGAGGGGATGGGCTGTGACAAAGCCCCTGCTCTAAGTGGCTTTTGCTAATGAGTCACTTCCAAGACCTTCCAAGACCTGTGGCAGGAGAAACTTCTTAGTTGGGTTTTTGATGTGACATACATATACATCTAATTTTGGGGTCTCTCTTTGTATTCATCGTTGTAAAGTTCAAAACAAAAGCTCCCTTAGATGCCGCTGTGAAATTGACAGGGTGATGTATTGGTTGGCTGGTTCCATCTGAACATTTCCTCTGGAAGGTTACCCATATTTATGCTCTGAAACCCTCTTTCTGCACCATCTTCTGCAGAAAAATTACACAATGCCTGAGCTTTGCTGTGAACATTGAACAATGACCTGTATTCGGGAGTTATAAAAAAATCCAAAACTCACATTTGTTCTGAATCCGAGTTTCACAAAAATTAATTTGGCTTGGAGGCTTCTAGATGGCAAAGGGCATACAGGTCACTGGTTTTTATTTCCTGTCTTCACAGTGGATAATGCAGGTGGGTGATGGAGTGCCCATTAGCAACCTCTAATGATGTTCTACTTTCCAATATCTGGTATTTAATTAAGGCCTCATCCGATAAGGCCTACTACATAAAGAATCAGACACCTGGCAGATGTACACTGGCCCAGGTCATTCTCCACTGAGGCCCAGGCTCATGTGACCCTCCTGGTTACTGCTCAGAGGCCCTACCCCTAAGAAGTAAAAGCAGGAAGGGCCAGTCTTCTCCAAAAGGTTAGAAGGGGTGGAAGGAGTAAGCATTAATATTCTGCTTCTCTGAGGGTTCTGAGAGCTACGAGTAGGAACCCAGCCCAGGGCAGGGCCCAGAAAGCACAAAGAGAATGCACAAGAAGTCAAAGTAAAGGGCTTTGAAAATGCAAATAGAGTGCCTAATTTATTTCTTATTCTGAAAAAAAAAACAAAACAAAACTGACAAATATGCCTGACCCACCTGCTTAGTTATTTGTGTGCAAAGCCTCTCTTGTCTTATTTTTTAAAAATTTTTTGAAGTGTTTCAGTGGCCTCCCTTTCTTTTCCCTGTGCAAATTTCTTGAAGGCTCTTCACTAATGTCTACATGGGCACAAACATTCAAAGATTGTGAATGAATGAATGAATGAATGAATGAGTGAGTGAGTGAATGCATTAGATCATAGTCTCCTAGTGGCTCAGGAAGATATCTTCTGCCTGTGGTGCCCCATGACGTCCACCCTGGGTGCCTAGTGCAAGGTTCCCCAGGACTATTCCATGGACTAGACTCCATGGAATGGAGTTAATGAATGAATGGGGGGCAGAGGGGTGGAAAGGAGGAAGGTTGAATCTAAAAATCCCTAAGATATTTTGCAGTTCCAAAATGCTTTGATTTTTCAAATATGTGTTGAGCATGTGTAAGGTATTCAGCGAGTTTGACTGGGGAGTAACTGACATCAATAAAGAACCAGTGGCTGCAATGTCTAGTTTGACTTCAATTTGCACCAATTTCAAGCCTGATTTTTTTTTAAAAAAAGAAGCCACATTGTTTCTACGGACCCAAATACAATTGCCCAGAGGTATCATCAGGGGTAGTCTCACCCAACAATTACTTAAACTATGAGATTCAGTTTCCCAATCTGCAAAATGCTATTTCTTTATGGCAATTAATTAGGAGTTACTGGACAGTGTACGGTATGGGGTTGACTCAAAGAACTGTATGTGCACACACAGCCACAGGTGTCCTGCTCCATGGCAAACCTTTTCAAAGGGGATCTTAGCTGCTGATATTAGGGTTCTGAGCAGCAATGGGCTGCAAAGCCTCACTCCTAATCTGGATCCAACATCACAAACACTGTGTCAACTCAAGTTTGTTTTGAGATCACTCTCTAGAGCTGTGTCTTTATTCCGTAAGGATGATGGAAAGTTTGTTCCACCAGTGGTGATAGAACCCTGCCTTGTAAAGTTTAGAATGATTAATCATAATTAAATACACAACAGGAGGCAATAAACTCCAAATAGGGAGATTTCCCCCCTGCAACTCCAAGTTTATAAATTAGGCATCCATATATATATTGTTTTTAGTGAGATTATATTTTCCTTTTGGCTTGAGTGGCTATTACATCAATGTAGTCATTCTAATTCATGGTCATTGGTTTAACCATTTAGGTTTTTTGTTGTTGTTTTTTGATGCTTTTGTTGTTGTTGTTTTATAAGCCAGTCCAGCCTGATTTTATTTGGGCCTCCAGCATGTTCATGAGAGTCAGTGGACTCCCCAAGGTCCATCTGAGTGGTTTTCCCACTGTAGACTCCTTGCTGTTTCCCAAAACAGATCTTGTCCCACAGAAGAGTGGGCATGAGGGTCTTGAGTGGGAGGACAGGGAGCACGTGATGAGGCAGCGGAGCCTCCGCAATGCCATCCCCATCTCAGCACAGCCACCCGCTGCCCTCCACGCCCTTGCTATGCTCCTCACACACCTATGTTGGCAACAACCATACTGCCTGCCTCGCACCTTCTGAGGGCCTGACTCACCTCTAGCCTATGGTCTCCTCTTAGTAGTATTTCAGCTTCCTATTTCTGGGATCTAGCAGAGCACTTGACTCCTCACAAACATTCAAAGATTGTGAATGAATGCATAAATGAATGAATGAATAAGCAACTTTGGGGAAAAAGGGGTACTGAATTCAGAGACAAAAGATCTTTAAACTAGTCTAATTACGATGGCAAAAAAAAAATCAGTATTTGAATAGCACCTTACACAGTGATTTTACATGTATTGTCTCAATAGTCCTCACAGTTACCTGTGAGGTTGGTTTCATTGTTCCATTTGTCTAATGAGAGAACTGGAGTTTACAGAAGTCAAAAGGTACAAGTCACCAATCTCCTGGAGATTCCTTTTCTTCATCTGCAAATGATCAGACTATCCAGCTCACCATGAGATTATTGTGCATGCCACAAGAAATCAGAGAAGGACAAGGACAACCCATTCTTCCCCTAAAGGCTGGTGGGGTTGGTTGGTAGGGTGAGAAGAGGAGGAATCATCATAGAGGTAGAACCCATCATCTCTCCTTGGCTTCCCACCCTCATCTTCTCCAGGGTCCAGATACATGGATAAACCCCTTACAAGGTCAAACCCACCCCTATTCGTAAGCCAGTGATGATGGAAGAAATAGAATACCGATATCATTACCCTCAATATCTGGTGGTATTTAGGATATATCCTGCAGGAAACAGACCCCATAATGAGTGGCATCAATGAGGCCTAGGTGCTAGGTATACTCAATATAGTAGAGTCTTAAATATGGTTCCCCTCTCTCTTCCCAAGTCCTCTATTCACCCAAGAACATAGGGCTTGAGCTTCTGCCTTGTCTGGTGCATAATCTGTCTGGCTTCATGTCCTAGCCTTCTCTGGCTCCCTTGAGGGCGCAGTCGGCTTAGCTGGAGCTCTCAGCTTTGGCCATAGCCCTTCCCTGGCCAGAGCTCCTGCTTGGCACATCTGCTCCCCTAGGCACTGACTGTACTAACACTCGGGTAATCAAACCCATGCCAGGACTCATCCCTACTCCAAGTTATCATCGACCACTTAGAACCCCTAGCATGATACAGCTGGGCAGATCCCTAACACCTGGTCACATGCAGATGATTTTGTGGGCTGGGCCAACATGAAAGAAATTAAGAAGGGCATGGTACTAGACAGAGTGGTTGAAACCAATGGGAATATAGAAGGCAGCAAAGCTTCCCCTAGGCTCAGGGATTCAGGAAAGCATTCCAGCTTTCACTCACTAATTATACATGGGACAGGTAGAATGTGTCTCCCACTCCAGGGAATTTGTACCATCAGTCCTTCTGTGTAAATACTCTTCCTTCTGCTCTTAGCATGCTGACCTCTCTTAATCTCTTGGGTCTCAGCTTCAATTCCCTACTCAGAAAAGGGTCCTCTTTCCAGTGCTATGCTGTTCCATGGTTAACAACAGGCTCTGTGAGGGGGGAAAAAGCCTTGATTTTTAGTGTTTGCTGATGTCTGTGGTGCAAATACTTCCACCATGGCTAATTTCAGCTCTCACCACAATGACACTCATGGCAGGTTGGGAAGAGAGGCACAGAATCGTTCACAAGGTGGGGTGAGTCGTTCCAGTAAGACACTGCCACCACCCAATGAAAGTGGATGCCCCATTTTTCTCAACAACTCTAACATGCTTCTTTCTAAGTGCTTTCACTATTTTAATTCTATTATGATATTGTTTGTTCACTTGCTTTGATGTTTGCCTTCTCTGTGAGATTCTAAGTTTCATGAGAGCAAAGATCTTGTGTGTCCTATTTGTGTTGACCCACCCCTCACCTGGCACAGGACTGGGAGAGTTGCATACTAATGCCTGGAAGGATGGGTGCAAGAAACCCAGTCCTAAGACTGTGAGCGCCTGGCCTCTGGAGCAATTTGGAAAGGAAGTCACAGCTGCCAGGAGCACTAGTACAAGTTCATTAAAAACCATCACAGCTGACTCATCTTGTTTTCTTTTGACAGGGTTATTGGTCAAGTTAATAAATGAAGTAATAATAACAATACTTCACATTTATTGGCTGTTTACTGCCCTCCGGATACTGCTGTATTTTACACAGTGGTATGCTGATAGACAATTAACAACTGGCTCTCCAGGAAAGAAGCCCTGATTTGCACATTTGCTGATTTCTGTGGTGTAAATATGCCCACTGTGGCCAACTTTGAAACACCAAAGTGTCTTCATCCATTCCACAAATTTAACAATACTGACAATTTAACAACCAGCTCTTAGCAGCCTGTAGAGCCCACTCCAGTACACCACGATTTTACATACAGGAACTTGGTGCCTCTCAGGTATGTGCCACTATAATTCCCATTTCTCAGATGAAGAAACAGAGACACAGAAAGTGAGTTTGACCAGATCTCACCTCCATGATATCTTTATGCGAAAGGTGACAAATTATTGTGTGGGTTTATAACTGGCTACCTGAATGAATTCCAAGGTTCAGATTAGGAGCTGAGAGAGAACCAACCTGAAGAAGCATCCACATCACCCCTGGGCACCTATCCAATATACAAGTAACACCAAGCAGGAAACAATGACCTTAGGAGAGTGATGCTCTGCAAGGAAGGACCAGATCTAACAACGTGATGTTTAACATAAATAAGAGTGGGACTCGGTTTGGATTCAAAACTACCACACAGCAGATACAGGTTGGGAGCTACAACTTGCCAGTAGGCAAGTGTAGTTGATTCCGACTCTGTACCAGTGTGACATGGCCTCTCCTGTAACTGCTAATGGAACTGGAGCCACTGTTCCAAGTGCAGCACCTGGGCCAGTCACCTGGTTGTGCTTGTTTCTTAGCCTGACTGTCCAAGTGTGAGAGAGATACAGAGGCATGGGCAGAAGAAAGGTGACTCAGACCAGCACAAAGGGTAAAGAAACTGGGGGCAGGGGTTTGCCTGGAGATATGGGAGGAAGGCAACCATGTGAAGGAGCCTCCTCAGTCCACCTGGCTCCAAAGGAGCACTGGGAAGGCCCCAGGGAGGAGAATGTCTCTCAGTGGAAGGCAGCGCTTTCTAACAACCACGGCTCTCAGAAGACCCCGTCCAAGAAATCATCCCAGACTGGATGACTGCAGAGCACAGAGGACTGCTGCAGAGCAGAGAATTCAAGCAGCATCTGTAAAAGCCTTGGAGCTATGTGGTCAACAAAGTTCATTTTTGATAGGCACCTACTACACATAAAGCCCCATATCAGGCACTTGACGTACATTATCTCTAATCCCCCAGCACCCCTGCAAGCTGTTCATGGACATATCTCCTCTACGTGGAGCAAGCAGAGCTCAGAAAGGTGAAGCAATGTGCCAACACCCCCCTGAAGTTATGTAGCAGAGGCCTCTCTGTCCATTGCCACTCTGGTCATGCTACGCTCAGGCCCCTTCCATCCATGACAGGTGTGTTTTAGGACATGCACCAGTAGAAGAAGAGAAAGAAGGGATATGCTTGCTTTCTTTTAGTTTTCTGAGAAATAAAAAGGTATATTTCTTTTGTTTCTAGAACTATAAAAATTGTATCAATTCCTGAGCTCCCATGTCAACATTTACAAGTGGATCTACCTTTTTAAGCATCGCAGCAGCCTACTGGTTTCCTGGGCAGAGAAAGAGAGGAAATAATAGTTGTCAGAGAGGAGGCTGTGGGCTTGTGTGGGGGCCACGCACATGGAAGCAGTCGTGTGAAGGCTGCACGGCTGCTGCATGGCTTCATGGAGGTGCATGGCTGCACACGAAGAATCCATCCTGAGGAGCTGTGTGGAGGTGGAGAGAGAGCGAGATTGATTGATGCTGGGTGGCAGGTATTTTATGTCCTGCGTTGTTATTTATGTCTCTACACCTACACTCCAGAGATACACACAAATGCTGGCTGACAGAGCATTTCAAAAGCATTTCCATGGAAGCAGTTGTGCAGTTAAGCTGTCCCCTCTCTAGTTCACATGCCATGGCTGGATGAGCTATGCAGCTGACAGGACCCTGGCCGCCTCTCCCCTCCACCCACTGTTGCTACCTGAGGAGGCAGAGATGAAAGCAACTCTGCCTTCTAAAAGCCCCTCTTCCTGGGCACAGTGCGTGTGAGGGGCAGGAACAAGGACAGGGCATGGGGCACAGGGCTGGCTATTTACTTGAGGACAATGGGTTGTCCTTCTTAGCCTTTGCCTCAATGACAGGATCAAGTGTGAGCCATCAACATAGGAAGCATGGAACAAGTCCATCCTAAAGCCATCACGTGGGGCTGAGCGAACCAGACCTCTGTGCTGCCCTGGGAGGGGTTGGGGGTAGGTGCCACAATAGTCCAGCGTGAGGTGTTGAAGCTTGAGCAGTGAGGGCAGCCAGCACAGTACATCAGAGCCAGAGCGGGTGAGCAGGGCACCCTGGTGTGGGAGGGGGGCTACAGAGGCCCAACTGGAGCCTGAGCAGGGAAGGGAGGGTGCTCTGTGGGCAGCTGCCTGGCACAGGGTGTCAGAGCCCAGCACCGGGTGACAGAAGCATCTGCAGGGGCAGGAGGTGCTGACAATGGGAGGTTGTTTACACACAAGGGATTGATCATGCAGAATAACAGGAGCCAGAGTTTTCACCCTCCAAGAAATGAGGCACAAGCATGGGAATGCAAAGGGCGATACAAGCTGGACACCATGGTGCTAGATTAGAAGTGGAGAAGTATGATAGATGGACTCATACTTGACAATATATGCAGATAGATGTAGAAATGCATGTTCAGTAAGTGTGTATGTACACACACACACACACACACACTAGTTCTTTCTTCTGAGATAGCCGGGAGCATCCGCACCCTGAAGTCAGGAAGCACACCTAGCCCCGAGTCCTCATTTCTAAATGCCACTGTCCACTAAATGGAATCAAGGCTTGGAGAGAATGCTGGTTCTGGAACAGAGGCGTGGAAAGTACAAGGTGAGCCTGAAACAACGGTGCCAGAACATGAGAACGCTCACAGGAAGTGAAAGAAGCATGTCAAAGGAACTTAGAAACCAGCTTGAAGATGCTCCAGTGACCAAATCAGGGACAACTGGAGAATTAAAGTAAGTACTGATAATAATAGATATAGTCTATTGAACAAAATGGGAAATGAATGATGAGGAATGAAATAGCAGTATTTACATGGTTTCAAAGTACCTGTCTCAGAAAATCTTACTGACGATGAAGGGGGAATGAGCAACTTGACCATGATGAAACCTAGCAGACATTGCCTGAACCACATGGTCAAAGTCAATGCTGTCAGGAACCAGGAAACCCAAACTGCATGCCAGTGCACAAGGAGAACCAGCGTGGAGCTGCTGCTCCCGCAGGTGCGTCACCGAGGAAGAACCACACACACAGCCCAAACTGAGGGGCATCCACAGAACACGGCCTGTGGTCGAAGGCCACCAAATGGAGGAGAGTCTGTCCCAGCCTGGAGGAGAGAGAGACTCGTTGACAAATGCTGCGCGTGCCCGGAACTGAGTCCTTTTGCTGTGGGTGCGATGGTAACAACTGGCAGGATGTGAGGAGGATCTGAGCACTAGATAACAACAAGGTATCCATGTTACCCTCCTGATTTCAATTGCTGCCCTGTGTTTATATAAGCAAATGCCCTTGTTTGTAGTCATGTCCATTAATGTATTCAGGGGTGATGGGGCACCATGTCACAACTTACTCGCAAATGGCTAAAAACCCACATTTGTATTTGCACTTCTTTTGTCAATTGAAATGTTTCGCAGGCTATAAGAAAGAAGAGAAAAAGGAAGGAGAGGGGAATTTTAAAAAGTTATAGGAGTCTGAGTCAGGGAAGGGAGGTGGGGACCATGAAGTGTGAATCAGAAGGGGTGGTCAGGGTCTGAGCGGTTCTTTTCCTGGCAAGTTTCAGCATCAGACCACTCTCCTCCTGAAGTTCAGGGATCTCTCCGTTTCTGCGAGTTCCTCCCACCCCACACTCTGCTACCAATGGTGCAAGGGCAGTGGCCCTCTGCTAGCCAGAGCAGGGAGGTGAGCCTGGAGGCTGCAGTTCCAGACTCCAAGAGCTGGCGGCAATAGAGACAGGTGAAGAGTAAGAGGCTGGGCAGACCTTCAAAGGCCAGGAATCCCTGTGCAAGTGAAGCCTGGGCAGAGTAGAGGGTTGTTAAATGTTCTTTGAAGTCCCCCTCAGAGCCCAGGGCTGAGACTCAATAACTCTGACAGGAAATCCACCTCTACATCTATTTTCATTTTCATTTTCAGAATTGGCAGGCACTCAGAATTGATGAGCTTCCACATCAACTTTAGGAAAGAGTACAGGAATGAGAGGTGAAACCAAAGGCTCTGCCCCACGTCTTCTATCCTCAGTCTCCACATCTGTTAAATGGGAAACCACCTGTCCTACTTCACAGACCTGGGGAAAGGGAGGTCAGGTGAAAACACGCGGGTGCCAGGTTGTGTCACCCTTGCAGAGAAAACCCACCATCTTCTTTTGCCATCTGTAGCAGGCCAGTAGGGAGGTTACCTCTCTGTCACTTCTACCCAGCTCAGGTACTTCCCTGAGGGGTGTACAGAAGAGATCTGGCCCCTAAGTGAACCAAGACAGGTTGAATGACAAGTCCTAGGTCAGTTTATCTGAGCAACTCTTCCCCTACTCAGGCTGGAAAGAGGCCTCTGGATGTTGGCTCTGCTCATGGCCCCACAGGTGTTGCTTGCCCACCACCCCTAGCCTTTTTCACTAGCAGTCACCTACCTGTACCCCTTCACTTCCTCACCTCCTGTTCACCCAGCTCAGATTTCAAGGTTCATTATTGTAACTCTGGCTCCTCCCTCCCTCTGTTGTGTCTCTCAGTAGGGCCCCCACCCAGGCAGCTGTCCCCTCCACTGCACCAAGGCTGCTGAGCACAGTAGGAGCACTGAGCTCACTGCATAGCTATGTATATACACCTCTAACAAGGGTGCTGGTCCTCAGCCATCCCCACTACCCAGGGTGTTTTCTTCCCCTCCCTGCCCCTTCTAAAAGACCATTCTATTTCTTCTCATCTCCCAAAACACTTACACCTTTCCCCTTCTGATCTTTTCCACCAATGACTTTCTCATTCTTCATTGAGAAAATAGAAGCAACAAAGCAAAGCTTTCCCACCATTGGCCCAGCTCCATTTGAACCCACACCACCCCCCTTTCCCTCTGTTGCTGTGGTTAAACTGTCTCTACTCCAAGAGAAAGGTCAACCCTCCATCTGTGCTTTGCACCCCAGGCCCTCTTACCTTCTCAAGGTCTTTGCTCCTAAATTTACTTTTTCCTGTGTCTGCAATTTTGTTTTTCCTTTCTACTGGACCATTGAATCATACACATGTTTTCGTATCTCCTGTCCTAAAAAAAACAACTCACTTCTCTGATCCCATATTTCCTTGTCGCTCCTGTTCCATTTTTTCTGTTCCCCATTACAGCAAGAAGACTTATTTGTAGTCCTCACTTCACAGTCTCTCCCTAACCTACTCTAAGTGGACTTCGGTCCTCACCCCTACACTTAGTCTGCTCTTGCAATAGCACCAGTAACCTCCATGTAGCCTAAATCAGTGGCCACTTCTCTGTTCTTACCTTACTGGATCTGTCAGCATTCCCTGAGAGACAGTTGACCACTTCCTCTTTCCCTTGGTTTCATGGTACTCCTCTCTCCTGAATGTCCTCCAGCCTCATTGAATGTATCTTCTCTGCCTCTCTGCTGTCCCCTTCTTCTCTGCCTGATCTCCAAGTGTTGAAATGCCCAAGAGCCTTACCTTTGGCCCATTTCTTTCCTCCTTCATCCCTAAGTGACCTCATTGTGTAGCTTTAAATAAAATCTGTATGCTGAGGACTCCCAATCCATTCTCTATAGAGAATTCTTTTCCTTTGTTTAAAATTCTCAAAAGGCCTCCATCATCCTTAGAAACTTGTTTTCCTAGTTTGTAAACCCTACATGATCTGCCCCACTCAACATGGGGCCTGGCAACTAGATCTCCTTCTGCTGACAGATAACTAATAAAAGATACAAGGACACCTTCTAATCAGGGGCCACATCCACTCTACTGGATGGGTGATAGAGAAAGATGGGGGATAGGTGTTGTAGAGAGAGAAGAGGAGAAGGAGGAATAGCTGCCGTTTTGAAAAACTCAATACACTGCCTATAGTTGGCCAAGCAGAGGGCATGGCAACCAAGAATTTAGCCACAGGCTGGGCTCATAGGAAGTTGAGCTGGGACAAATGTGCCTTGGCTGACATGGCAGAGATTGGGAACCTCAGAACCCCATGACCACAGCCCTGCTAACAGCTGGGCTCCTTCTCCCCAAAGTGCTCTCTACTCTTCTTTCATGTCACTCTCTGCCATCCAAACAAGGAAGTAAAAGCCCCCTCCATCCATGGGAAAACACATGGAGGTATGTCTTACTGTTGTCCAAGTGGTTGGCCTTAATGATCTTCTCTGAGTAGTCAGAAATACTGGAGCATTCAATCTAGAAAGGCACAGAACAAAGGAGCAACACATCAAAAATACGACCAGCATCAAGTTAAGGGACGGAGAAGCTGAGACCTAGAGGGGTGCAGTAACGTGCCCACAGCTGTCACTGCTAATCTGTGGCAGATTAAAAACTACAATGCAGCCCTCCCACCTTGTGGGGTGCCTTTGCTGTGAGGCTGGAGCCCACCCTGCACTTTACAATGGAGGCCCGTATCTAAGTTGGGAGATTTGGGAGGAGCTGGCAGACCTCACTCTCCCAACCAGGGAAGCATTGGATGAGGTGGCACAGCTACTGTCCTCCTGTGAGAGCATGTAGGACAGACCAGACGTGCTGTGAGCCACCCTCAACATTATCTTCTTGTCACCCCCCCAACCCCAGCCCTCACTGGTTAAACTTGGAACATTCCAGGATAGGGACCATCTGGAAAATGCCAAGTCAGGGCCTTGGGGCCAGATCCCTCCCCCCCCCCCCCCCCCCCCACTCACACAAGTTAACTCTCACCTCTTCTGATTCTTTTTAATCTAAAAGTCTTTCCATGCTCCCAAAATCTCCTGAGCAGAGGGCCAAGGTATTTAAGGGAGTAGTTGGTAAATTGACCATCAGCTGAGAGAAGGCCATTGTGGGAGCACAGGAGATCAAATCCCAGCCTGAAGGTTAGAGGCCCTGGGCATGCCAGGTAGGGTCAATGACTCTGGAAACAGAGGGGCAGCTGCCAAGAGCTGTTCTCACCTCCTTAGCTGGCCCTCCTCAGAGACCAGACTGTGCTAAATACTGGGCACCTCACCTTCACACTCAGGCCCCACCGCAAACTGCCCCAGGGCCTTGGACATTTGCATAGGGCCACTGAGGGGTTGCTGGCAGCCTCCTCAAAGCTTGAGGTAAAGTGAGGGCACCTACAGGGTCAAGAGAGGGAAACTCTGGTAGAGGAGGCAGACCCTAGCCAAGGCTCAGACCCCAGAGGACCAGCCTTTCCTGGGCTACCAGGCTCCGTGGCAATAGTCCTGCTGCCTGCAGGACTGCTTCTTCCCTCTTCTTTTCCTCGCCTCGCCACGTTTTCATCCTGACTGCAAGAGGATACTGAGCTTAGCCTTGGCAAGTTGACATGGAACCAGACAGCCTGGATTTACATGTGGCTTCTGCCGCTTTCTAGCTATGTCTTGGTTTCCTCATTAAGTCACAAGTCCTGCTCACATGGTCAGTGTGAGGATGAAACACACATGGGACACATGAGGCTGCACTCATATTCTTTCCACATTTTCTTAACTCTACCTTTACCTTTCCCCCCTCTTTGTTCTTTACTCTCTCTTCATTTCCCCCATTTTCATTTGTTTTCTAGTTTATTTTCTTTCTCCTTTTTGTTAGTCCCTCTCCCAGTCCTCTCGCTTTTCTCTGAGTCTTTCCATCCTTCTGTCTCTCTCTCCATTTCTCTCATGTCTGTCTCCCAGTTTCACTGTCTCCATCTGCTGCCTCTGTCAATTTTCTCTCTCCCTCCCTATCTCTCTCCCTCTCTCCTCACTCTTTCCTGCCATCCCGGCTCCCCTACTGGAGAAGAGCTGTGGGTGGAAGGGGGAGCCTGGAACAGGAGAAACCGAACTGTGAAATGAGCCAGCCTGAAAGAAGCCCGGCTAACTGTGGCGGAACTGTTTATGAAAGAGCTGTTACAGCAGAAGAGCGGGAGGCAGCCAGGTTGGGACCAGTCACCACAGCTGGAAGGCACCGGGTGGGACCTTCCTGACAGCTCCTTGGCTAGAGCCCCTGCCAACTTGGAAGGCCCAGCCGACTTGGAAGGTGGTGACAGGTGGCCTTGCCTCTCCCTGCGCAGCCCTCCGCTCCTCCGTGCCTAGCAGAGACTGGGCTGAATCAGGGCCTAACTGTCAGCACTGCGAGGAAGGCACTTCGGAGTCAGCATTCAGTCTCACCGCTCTGAGGCAGTGTGAGCTCCTTGGAAGTGGAATCTGCATTGGACAGGAGGCCTCCACCCTGGTGAGCAGGGCCTTGTCAAGGGAAGCCGGAAGGTGGGGAGGGCAGCACCTGTGATGATGACAGGACTTGACCTTGGGCATCAGATTGGCCCCGTACCCTAACCATATGCCTCAGATGAGTGCATTATAGTTTTTCCGGTCAAGATTTCCAGAAGACCCTCTACAGCTTAGGCCCAAGTGCTTTCCAGGTCAGGTGTGAAGGAGGAATTGTGAAGGAGGAAGTCTGTCCCTGCTGAAGGGGGTTGGCCAAGGGGATTTAGAGGGTCCTAGTCAACCCAGGAGCCTGGGATTCTTGGAACAGGTTCTCATGACCCCAGTGAAATGACAGAGAATCTGTCCCCACTGAAACCTGCCTAGCTGCCCGGGACCCTCTGCCAAGGGGCCGCCTGTGCATATGCTGTGAGTTTTTTATTGTAACTTGAATTTCGATCAAGATTAATTCCAATTTTCCACTTCTAGACCCACTGCATTTTTTCAATGGCAGCCAGCAGCACAGATTTCTCTTTTTCACAGAGGAATGCTAGGAGCTTCCCAGAAGGTCAGCCTCCACCTCTAGCCAGAGAGGCTGCAGCAGCCAGAGCAGCAGAATTTAGATCTACCAAGCTGCCCTTTAAAGGACAAAGCAGAGGGTCTCCTTGTTATCTCCTAGGGCCCTACCCCGACTATCCTAATGAACACTGAGTGTCTGTCCTATGCCGGTTCTGTTCTAAGCTCCTCACATATGTATTAAACCTTTCATGCCTCACAAAAACCTCATGGGCAAGACACTATTTTCATGTCCATTTTATACATTGGGGAAACAGAGGTACAGAGCAGTGAATTGCCCATGGTCACACATCTCATGAGTGGAAGAGCAGAGATTCAGGCCAGAGCTCACATGTGTAATCATGCTGCACTGCCTCTCAAGCATTGTGAGGCACTGATGACACTGGAATGGTTTCTGAAAAGTTGAAAATCCTCTGCAAATGTCAGCAATCACCAGGGCCAGGGGCCAGGAGTGATGCCTGGCTGATGGGGAGCCATGGAAACTGTTTTGCATTCTGAGAGGCACACTTGATTTTTCCCTTGAGTGTGTGACCTCAGCAGAGGGGTGGATCAGGGTTTGTACTACTAGGAAAGACTGGAGAAGGCAGAAGGCAAGGCCAGCTCTGCTGAGGCCACCACGAGGGGAGGGGGGTGACATGCTCACCCCAAACACCTTTTTGGCCCCTGCTTTGGCAGCAAACATGGAAAGGATCCCAGTACCACTCCCGACGTCCAGCACCACTTTGTCCTTGAACACGTGCTTGTTGTGGTACATGGAGTTCCGGTAAGTGAGCGTCCGCACCTCATCCTTCAGCATTTCCTGTATGGAAGGAAAGGAAAGTCAGTGTCAATGTATTCAAGGTACTTGGGAGTATGCCAGGGTCACAGGCCCCAAGACTGTCTCACCAAATTCTTCAAGGATCTTTGTGATGTCACTAGGCAAGCCACAGAAGAGTACTGTGGTGCAGCTAGACCAATGGCTGCCTGCATCATTACGAACAACTCCAGCCCTAACACTCTACCCAAGATAGCTTTGTACTATCAAAGGAGAAACTCATGTCCAGACCTGGGAAAACTCCAATTTACCAAGAAATGAAAGTTCTAGTAGTATGCAGCATGAGAGATTCAAGTTACATTTGAAGCAAAACTTTCTGCCATGGTGAGAATTTTGCCATTGAACAAGTTATTAAAGGAGGCTTTTTATGTGAATATTATTTTTGTTTGCTTTTAGGAAAAGAAAACATATTCATTTTTCTACCATTATTTAAGTGCTTTGTGGTAAGAAAGAAACTAGATTACCATTATTGCTGCCTCTAGCCCAAGGAGAACACGATTAATCTGTGTATGGTGATGAGGCAGGGGTCTTCGTCTATTCAAGGTACCAACCAGCAAACACTCTAAGTGGTCACCAATAGTACTGGAATTTTTTGGTATAATTTTAGTATAGTTTTAGTATAACTTGTATACAATAAAAAGCACATGTTTTAAAAGTGTAACTAAGTGTAAGAGTTTTTACAAATGCACACCATAATTAAGATACAGAACATTTCCATCACCCCAGAAAGTCTTTCATGCCTGTTTGCAATTAATCCTCACTCCCACTCCAGACAATCAATGATCTAATTTCTATCACCAAAGTTTCCTTCTGCCAGATTTAGAACTTCATATAATATGTACACTTCTGTATCTGTTTCTTTTGCTCAAAGATTTTGAGATTCATTCATTTTCTTGCATGTATCCAAGGTTTGTTCCTTTTTTCTTGTTACCACAATTGTCATTCTTATTCTTGTTCTTGTTCTTGTTGTTGACTGGTATTCCACTGTATGACCATATCCATTCTCTTGTTGATGGGTATTTGGATTGTTATGAATAAAGGGGTTACATTTTCATATAAGCATTTTTGAGGATGCATATTCCTATTTCCTTTGAGTAAATACATAGAAGTGGGGTTTTGGGTCTTAGGGTAGGTGTTCAATTATATTTAAAATTGCCTAACAGTTTTTCAAAATAGTTGTGCCATTTCATGATCCCACCAGCAATATATGAGAACTCAAGTTGCTTTACATGCTGACCAATTAGACTTATCTTTTTTTTAATGTTAGTTAATATAGTGCAGTGATTTTTTCAACCTTTTTCATCTCATGGTACACATAGAGTAATTACTAAAATTCTGTGGAACACCAAAAATATATTTTTTGCTGATCTTACAAAAAATAGGTATGATTTTGATTCATTCACACTGGACAGCTATTGTTGTGTTGGCTCTTGTCATTTCTTTATTTCACAATCTAAGGGAACAGAGTTCGGGTATTGCATGTTTTAAAAATTCTTGTAGCAGCACACCAGTTGAAAATTGCTGTTATAGTGAATAAAAACTAGTATCTCATTAGGTTTTAATTGCATTTCCATGATGGCTATTGATGCAGATAATTTTTTCATGTGTTTATGGACTATTCATATATATCTTCTTTTGTGAAGTATCTTCTTTTTTTTTTTCTTGAGCTATTTGTTTTTCCTTATTGAATTATAGGAGTTTATATATTCTGGAAATGAATCCATTGTCAGATGTACATATTGTGAATGTCTTCTCCAAATCTGTGATTTGCCTTTTCATTTTCTCAATGTTATCATTTGAAAAGCAGTTTTTAATTTTGATAAAGACCATTTTTTTAGCTTTTTCTTTTATGATTAGAATTTTTTGTGCCCTGCCTATTCTTTGTCTATCCCAAGGTCACAAAGATATTCTCTTATGCTTTCTTCCAGAAGTTTTATAGTATGGCTTTTACTTTTAGGCTACAATTCATGTCAAATTATCTTTTATATATAGTGTAAGTTAGGGATGTGAGTTCATTTACTTCATACAAGTAGATGGCTCGAGCACCAGGCTTCATTTTCCCCACTGAATTACATGGGGGAGATCCTTTGGAACAAACCTTTCTTTCAGTTGTGTTGCCACCTTTGTAAAAATCAATTGACTGTATATGTGTGTCTTCTCTGATTTGTTCCATTAATATACCAGTGTAACACTCACTTGATCACCATAGATTTATATTAACTTTGAAATAAAGTAATGTCAGTTCTCCAACTTAAGTATTCTTTGACATGATTATTTTGTTTTTTCTAGAACTTCAGCATTTTCATATACATTTTAGAAACAGTTTGTTAATTCATACAGAATAGCTTGATGCAGTTGGTTGGAACTGCACTGACTCTTATAGAGCAATTTGGGGAAAATTGATATATTAGGAATATTGAGTCTTAAATTCTAAGAACACTAATACAGCTCTCCATTTATTTAGATCTTGTTTAATTTCTCTTGGCAATATTTTATAGATTTCAGTATAGAGGGCTTGTATTTTTAAAGTAAACTTATTCTTAACTATTTTATGGCACTGTATACGACATATTTTAATTTTTATTTTCCAATTTTTATTATATAGATTGGCCTTGTATTTTGCAGCTTTGCTCCTTCACATATTAATTCTAGTAGACTATTTTGGTAGATTCATTAGGTTTTATTTTGTAAAAAAATCTTGTCACTTGTGAATAAAGACAATTTCATTTCTTTTATCCTATCTGCATGCCTTTTATTTCTTTCTACTTTATTTTTAAATAAAATCTGTCTTTATTAAAGTGAACAAATCATCAGAGTACTACCCAAACTCAGTGAGCAATGCTGGATCTGCTCCCCTTGCCCGCCTTCAACCAGGCCAGCACCGGCTCCTAGCCCGCCCAGCAGCCCACAGCCAGAAGCATGGCTCCTGATACTGCACATCTCAGTGCTTTCAGTGAACTGGTGTCTTCAGCAAACTTTTTTTGAGCAGCAAGGAACAAGAATTGTTTTCAGAAATCTTAGAATTGGATATAAACATTGGCAATAGACACAATCAATAAATATCATACAATTTTCCAAATGAACAAGACCCCCCCAATACGAGTTCTTTTCCTGAAGACATTCAAACACTCTGACCAGAGAGCCTGTCTCGGTCCTCCAACCGCACGAGGTCTCAAATGCCCACATGTAGGGGTCGGGCCATGTACAGAGGGGTGTAGTGAGAGGCCAGAAAGCAAAATAAATCACTTTTAATGGATGCTGAAGAACTTCAAATAAAAGGAATCCTGCCACATGCACATCCCTCATTGGCAGCCTCAGGGACAGCGGCGACCACAGCGGCCATGCCCTGGACCCGGTGTGTGTCCCTCCATCCCTGTTCCACCTTGCCTTTTATTTCTTGTTCTTTCCCCTTGCTATATTGCACTGGCAAGGATGGCCATTCAGTAATATGCTAGGCATCTTTCCTTTGTTCAGTGATATACAAATGTCACCATTAAGTATAATTTCAGCTGTGGCCTCTCCGTAAATGTATTTTACCAGGCTGAAACGTTATCTTCTATACTTGATCTTAACCAAAAGGCCAAGAAGCGATGACAAGTTATCTTCTATTTCTAATTTTCTGAGAGTTTTTATCATAAATTAGTGTTGAATTTTGTTACATACTTTTTCTACATTTATTGATATGGTTGATTACCACTTCTCTCCTTTATTGTGTTAATGTATTGAACTCCAAAGATTGGTTTCAAATGTTGCATCAACTCTTTGTCATGATGCATTACCTTCTTAAATATTGCTGGGCTTTATTTACTAATATTTTGTTGCAGATTTTTGTATCTGTATTTATGAGAGATATAGAATCTTAACTTTCTCTTATCTTCTCTGATTAGTATGCTGAGCTAATCATGCAAGTTAGAAAGTGTTATCTCTTTATACATTTTCTGAAAAGGTTTGGATGGATCGATGTTTTCCTTTTTAAAATGTCTGTATAATTCACCAGTAAAAACATCTGAGCCTGGAGTCTTTTTTGTGGGAAGATTTTAAATTATGAATTCAATTTATTTAATAGAATAAAGGCTATTTTCATTTTCTATGCATTCTTACATCAGTTTTGGCAAGGTGTTTTTCCCAAAGAATTTATCCATTTCAGCTAAGATGTCAAATTGATGGGTATAATCCTATATAATAAAAGCCTAATATGCAAATTGTCCTCTTCAACTGCTCACTGTAATGTGCTCTGTCCACCAGGGGGCAGCACAGAACATGGAGGGCATCGGCTATGTGGTGCTGGCAGCAGGCAGCAGTGGAGGCACTGCCAGCCCCGATGGGCCCCAACGAGGAGAACCTGGCAGGATGGTGGAGCAGGTGAGTGGACAGCACCAGGCCAAGGCAGGTGGGAGCGGGGCCCGAATGCCCCACCAATCACCCCACAGATGGTGACCAGCAGCAGCTCTGACACTTCCATTACAGAGAAGGGGCAAATAGCAATATTAAAATATTCCTTCTAATTATTTTCCTTCAATGTGCACAAAGCCATGCATTGGGCCACTAGTATTGTTATAATAGTCTTTAATTACTCTTAGGTGTCTTTATGATCTGTAGTAATGTTCTTGCCTTCATTTATTTATAATCTGTGTTTTCTAAGATTTTTTTCTTGATCAGTCTAGTTAGGTGTTATTGATTTAATTAGTATTTTCAAAAACCAACTTTTGGCTCTGTTGATTTTCTTTAATGTTTTATTTCTACTTCATTGATTTCTGTTTTCATCTTTATTATTTCTTTCCCTTGACTTATATGGATTTTATTTTCTCTACTTCATAAGGTGGAAGCTTTGATCATGGATTTTATACTTTTGCTTTCTAATAAAAGCATTTAAGCTATACATTTTCCTCTAAGGATTTCTTTAACTGCATCCCACAACTTTTCATATGTTGTGTGTCTTAGATCAGGCTGTTATAACAGAATGCCTTAGACTGGGCAGCTTATAAAAGCAAACATTTACTTCTCATACTCTGGAGGCTCAGAAACCAAGATTAAGGTGCCCGCAGATCCGGTACCTGGTTTGTAGGTGGTTGGCTTCTCCTTGTGCCCTCACATGGCAGAGTGCAGAGTGAGACAGCAAACCTTCATGTCTCTTCTAAGAAGGGCACTAATCCCATTCATGAGGCCTGGCCCTCATGCCCTAGTTACCTCCCAGAGGCCACACCTCCTAATATCATCACATTGGGGGTTAGGATTTTGACATATGAAACCTGTTCAATTCATAGCATTGTTTTCGTTATTATTCCATTTGAAATATTTTCAGTTCATAGCATTGTTTTCTTTTTTTTAAATATATTTTATTGCTTTTTTACAGAGGGAAAGGGAGAGGGATAGAGAGTTAGAAACATCGATGAGAGAGAAACATCGATCAGCTGCCTCCTACACACCTCCTACTCGGGATGTGCCTGCAACCCAGGTACATGCCCTTGACCGGAACTGAACCTGGGACCTTTCAGTCTGCAAGCTGATGCTCTACCCACTGAGCCAAACGGGTTAGGGCCATAGCATTGTTTTCATTCCATTTGGAATATTTTATAACTTCTTGTGATTTCTTCCTGACCATGTTCTCAGTGCTGCTTAATTTCCAAACATTGGAGATTTTCTAGATAATTTATTGTTTCTGGTTTCTAATTTAATTCTATTATGGAAAAACTAGGGGCCCAGTGCACGAAGTCGTGCACCTTGAAAGGAACTGTGGGCCATGAGGTTGCAGTGGGCACAGGATCAGGTCTCGGCTCATCCTCTGTGCCTGTGCCTGGCCCCTCCTGCTGCAGCCTCTGGTCCCCTGTCTGCCTGCAACCCTGCTCCCACTACGGCTGCTCCCATGTGCTGATGGTGCTGGCCCCGTTCACACCCGCTGACAGCGTGGAGCGATTGGGGCAAGCACCAGCAGTGGGTATGAGCGGAGCCGGCGCTGTCAGCAGGTGGAAGTGGCAACTGCCCCAATCACCCCTCAGGAGCAGGGAGAGAGGGAGAAGCCCTCAGGGGCAATCAGGGCCAGCAGCCACCGCTTGCACCTGCTGACAGCGCCAAGTGATCAGGGCTGGCACCGGGCACCAGCAGCAGGTGCAAGCAGTGACTCCAGTGCCAACAGTGGGTGCGAGCAGGGCTGGTGCCGGCAGCAGGTGTGAGTGCCAGGTGGGACCATGGTGCATGGGAGCAAAGAATTTTCAGTATCCACCAAAGGCTCGCCCCAATGACAGCGACCAGTGCCCCACCTTGGTCTGGCACCCCCCCTCACCTGCTGCACCATCCTGCCACAGCTGACTTCCGCCATGTTCAGCACGCGCTCCCTGGTGGTCAGCACACGTCATAGCAACCGATTGTTCAGTTGTTTGGTTGTTCTGCTGTTCGGACTATTTACATATTAGGGTTTTATATATAGAGATATATACTGTGCATAATTTCAACCTTTTGAAATTCATTGAGATTTGTTTACAGCCCAGCATATGATCTATCTTACTGAATATTTCAATCTGCACTCTAAAAATATGTGTATTCTATAGATTGGTGGTCCAGTGATCTAGAAATGCTAATTAGGTCAGGTTATTTGATCATGTCAGAAGATTGTTCAAATTTTCTCCAGCCTTACTGATTTTTTTTACATTTGTCCTATCAATTACCAATAAATTAGCATTAAAACAAATCTTTACTTATGGTTGGGGATTTGTATTTTTCTCCATCTAGTTCTGTAGATTTTGCTTCATGTTTTTAAGCTCTATGCACACATGTTCAGTGGCTTTGTAACATGTCATCCTTGGCCACCTGAACTACATTTCACAGAATTCTCTTTCCATTATCTTTCCAGTTAGGTGGGGTTACAGGAGAGACTCTTGTGAGACTTAGAAGGCAAAAAGGAGGCAGGAACCACTTTATAGTGCACATATGTCATTGGCAGAAGTACAATTGTTCTGCCTTCAAAATCAGCTTCTCTGACTCCTGGGCCATGTACGCAGTTACGTGGTGAAACACCCCAGGCTCTATAGGTCACCAAGGTCAAAGGCAATGGAAGAGTACTTGTTTTCAACCTGCTGTAGGGTTCAATCTTGAGCTTATGGGTTCTAGCTGCTCCTGATCTCCCCTTATTTTATATCCAAATTTCTATTCTAGCTACTTGTTCTGTAGACTTCAAGCTCCAACATCAGACATGGATATATATCGACAATGGAAGCAGATCCAGTAGGAATATATTCTGAGTTTTAAAGGCACTAATAGCTCTACTGCCATTGGTAAAGGGAGCACTGGTAGTCACTAGCATGAAATGGCAAAGAAGTTACTCAAATTTAGCTTGAGATACCTGTAATAAAGTAGAAGACAAGCCTGGATGGCCAAGCATTTGCTACCTTAGCACATTTTGGTCAAAATGAAGGAATAATGTAATGGGGTGGGTTAGTTGGATAACTACTACTAACTTTGCTAAAAAACTTGGAGAAAACAAATCATGGGCACAAGAATTTAACATTTCCAGTTCAGGGTCTGAATATAGCACTTAAAAGCTTCTATATGTTCTTGGGGCGGGGGTGGGGGTGGCATTTCTTGTAGGTGCAGGGCTAAGATTTCTGCAAACCAAATCTGAAGTCTAATCCTGCAAATGCCTGAATTACAACACAAATTGAATTCCCATCCCTGCAGGGTCTCTTTTGTTAAAGTTGAGGCATCTATTGGAAAGAAATGGGATCTTGAATATTGGAATTGAAACATATTGTCAAATTCTAATGAAGCTGGACCTCAAGTTCCTAAATGTCAGAGTGTTGTGTGTTTTTTTATTTGTTTGTTTGTTTTTTGTTTTTTTGCCAATAGAAGCATCTTCTATCCCTGCTTGAGGGAGTTTTCTTTGTCTTAAGAATCACATTGGCCTCCCTTGAGGTACCTGCTAGCAAGGTACTGCTGATTTCCAGGACATACCCCCACCAACCTTATTGGCTGCTATCCCTACAACTAGATTAAACTCCAAGCAGTCCCCAAAGGGTATAAAGAGTGACTCATCGGAAGGTGTGATACACACGAAAAGAAATGCATGATATTTTTTATTTATGTAGACTGAAAACTAGGGAATATATATGGAAATATATTTTATTTTTTGTGAATCTTCAACCAAGGATATTTTTTCCATTATTTTTTAGAGAGAGTGGAAACCCGGAAGGGAGGTGGAGAGAGAGAGCGAGAGAAACAGTGATGTGAGAGAGACACATCGATTGGTTACCTCCTGCACATGCCCAACCAGGATCAGGGATCAAACCTGCAACCCAGGTTTGTGCCCTTGACCTGGTATTAAACATGTGACCCTTCGGTGCATGGGCCAAGACTAACCACTGAACAAAAGTGGTCAGGGCTGGAAATGTATATTAAGAGTGTGGGATCAACATGAAAGGAAAATAAAGCTAGAAGGGCCAAGTTTATTGATATAGGACCCCTAACCAAAGATTCTGGGTTCACCATTTTAGCTTCAGAGGCTTGAAATGCTTCTAATTATCGGTTTAGTTGGTTGACTGAAACATGGACCCAATGTTAGCCTACATTAAATGAAATTGAAATGTCAGAACTTTCTCAGTTTGCTGAAGAGGGAGGTACCCAAGGGTTCAGGGAGATCAGAACATTAGTGTGCAGTTACCATGTGAGACCTACTCACCAACACCAGAGAGCACACCTTTCACCACAGCTGTGTGAAATGAACTTGTGAGAGAAGGCCAGCATCCTTGAAGAACTCTGTGGTGGCTCTTCTCTATAAGTCAGAAATTGCAGGAGGAATTTCTACCACTGAACTAAGATCCCTGAATACTATGGGAATAACGTCAAACTGAGATCCTGTGGTAGTGGGGGCTGAATTGCAGCAGCATTTAATCACTAAAGATGAGGTGGGCACGGTTACCATGAGGGACATGGGAGCCAAAGATTTTCAGAATAGTATGAATTGCAAAAATCTCTGATGTTTACTACTTGATTACAGTATTTCAGAAAAGAAATAGAAAGGAATCATACTAAATTCTTGCTTAATATGTTTAAGCAGAAAAGTTATACTAGTAGATCTAGTGAGCAGAAGTCTGGTTTGAATCACCAGTCAGTCCCTCAGTGATTCCCAAACTTGAGTTAGTTTACAGAACCCCTTGAATGAAGGAAAAGCCATGTCCCCTGGGGGAAATCCTGTTGCATTGCCAAGAACTGATGCTGTTAATCATTTTCCAGAAGGCTTGCAGCCATTTATTAGGGTGATACCATTGGAGGGGAAAAAAGACAGATTTTTGAGGATTACTGGACACTGGCTCTGAACTGACACTAGTTCCATGAGCCCCATTGGTCCAGGAGATGAATTCCTGGAGACCCATATCCCCATTCAGTGTGCCTATTTGGCCAATGCAGAAGACAGAGATGGATCTTAGACAATGACCAGAGATTATCATAAACATAATCAGATGGTAATTTCAGTTGTTTCAGATGTGGCCTCATTGCTTGAGCAAAGTAAGTTTTTTATCACTTTTTTAAATTTATCTACCTATACTTTTTCCAATATTTTTTCTTTCCTATTCTTTTTCTTCTCCTCTGGAACTCACATGTTTTACCATTTGATTCTGTCCCACAAATCACTGAGCTTGTTGTTAATTTTTTTCTCTTTATGGATGATTTCTACTGATCTGTCCTTAAGTTCATAGATCTTTTCTTCCTATGTATCCTGTTTGCTATTAATCTCATCCAATAAATATCTAGTTTAGATCTTGTACTTTTATTGTAGAATTTCATCTATTATATACATCTTCTTTTGGAGATTTTTTAAAAATCATATTTATTATAGTTATTTTAAAGTATTTTTCTGATCATTCCAAGACCTAGGCTACTTACAGGTCTGTTTCTATTGACTAATTTTCCTCTTGATTATGGACCAAATTCTCCTGTTTCTTCACATCTTATAATAATTATTTTATACTGTAGATAATGTGTAAGGAACACTACCAGCTGTTAGTTTTGATTGTTGTTGTCTTTTGTAAAAAAGTACTGTCTTTTCCTTTGTTAGGCAACTAGAGTGATGGGCTTCTCAGTTCAATCCAATCAGGAATTGAGCAAGTTTGGGATGGGTTTGTGGCTTTAATCCTTCTGTTAGGGAATTTAATCACAGGGACTAAAAAATCTTGTACTATTTGCTTTTCAGCGGAGCCACTACTTCCTGTGCTGCCTCAGAGCTCATATATTTGATCATACTAGAATCTGAGTATGGAAGGGTTTACACTTAGATTGAATTTACTTTTGGCTTTAACTTATTTGAAAGTGAGCTCAAGCCCTTCCCTCCCAGAGATGTCTGGGACCAAACACTCCAAGACTTCTAGACATCAAAACTGCAAGACCTCACAATGTAAGACCACAGACTACAGATGGTTTCCCCAGAACCGGGCACAGGGGATGGTGCATAACCCATGCTCTATAAATAGGAATAAAGTAGCGTATAATGGAGCCAGAATTCCTACATTCAAATCATAGCTCTAATGCTTTTGAGGTCTCTGATCCAGAACATCATGCAGACTCTGTATCTCAATTTCCCCATCTGGAATATGGGGTTATAAGAGCACCTACTTCATAGGGTTGCTGTGATAGTTAAATAAATATAATAAGTATTACATAAGTGTTAGCTCTGGCCTTTTGTGATGATAACCCTCTTCATCCATGCAAAGAAATTGTTAGAGGTGAACAGAGAATGGAGCAAAAATAAAGGCAAATATTTCAGAAATCTCTCCCTCACAGTTACGGTTAAAAGTCCTCACAGCCTTTCCTGATGGAATTAGATTGGCCCAATACCTCTGCAGAGCCTACTGTTGCTGAAGCAAAGCTGCCCAAGTGCCTCTTCCCCTTTAATTCATTGCCTTTTGTCTCTTCTTTGGTCCCTTCTTCCCTTCCTTAGGCTCCAGGCCACAGGAGTTAGGTTCAAAGATACAAGTTCTTAGAGAAGGAAAGTTGTGACTTAGCAAATCTTCCTCCACTCGGCCTGCCCAAAGTAAAGGCTCTTTCTCCTCCAGCCCTGCTTTAATCATCCCTGGGAGAGAACGACCCAAAGAGGTCTCAAACGTTTCAGAGCATGCCACTGTGGTGAGAACAATTCCCAGCTCCACTGTGGATGACTTTGTCTCCCAGCTTTCTTGCCCGTTAAACACGTGACAACACATTGACTAATTGCTGAGAAATGAGGTCTTGAAGAATGTTTCCAAAGAAACTGCAGCAAGCTTGTCAAAAGAACTGAGCTGGCCAGGAGTGGGATGGGCGCCCAGGGTGCAGGGGCTGGCAACACAGCCCCACTGGCAGGCAGCTGAGGCACCACTCCCAGCGCCTGTCAAAGATGCTGAGAATTCAGAGCGGGGCTGCGGGAGGTCACAGAGCAGGCCCTCTCCACTCTGAGCAGAGGCCTCAATCGGCAGACATCTGTCACTTCTCTTCCTGTTCAAGATTCCATTCTTCTCAGAGAGGCCCTGTGATGGAAGGCCACAGGGCCCTATCCCTCATCCCACCCTCTGAAGGTTGAGTATGGAGTCCTCTCTGGATGGAGTCATGAGATGGAAGAATAGAAGTGTCCAGACCACCTCCTGCTGTGCTCTCCAGACCCCAACAGTGTCCTTCCCCAAATCCAGTGCTTCTCTTTTGTATTTGCCAACTCATCAAACCCAAGCATCATGTTTCCTAAACACTCACTGATCACTATTAATCAGCAAGCTGGCGGTGCTGCTGCCTGCCCTGTGAGCATCTTGTTAATGATGGTAGAAGACTGCCAAACAGCCAGCTCGGCTCCGCATGGTGAGATATGGGTCTTGCCCAGACTGAGGAGGCAAAGGCATCGCTGTGAGCTGTCTGCCACAGAACTGAGATCCCTGGCGTTTGATAACAAACAAAAAAAAAAAAAATGAGCAGGCCCTCTCTCCACAAAGAACAATGTAAAGAGTCCATTCACTCATTTCCTACCAGAGACCAAAAACAGGGTGAAGGGAAAGCTTCAACTAGGAAGGAAGGCCAACTAGCCACCCCTGCATTACCAATCTTTGTATTTCCCTGAGGCCAGGATCTAGAGATGGCCAGCAGCAGCAGGAGGGACTTAAGCTAGATGATCAGAGTACTTTCTCATGTGAAGGATTGCTAACTATTCTAGGGTAGGTTACTAAGGAAAGACATGTTATCTATGCTCAGCAGATCCCTTACTCCAACTTAATTAGCTCAGTCTACACTATGTTTATATATGTTCATATACAAATCTGATTTTTCTATCAATACATGAAATTGAGGAGGCATACTATAATGTTCATTTGACGACCCTTGGTGTCCCCTCTCAATGGAGATCGTACTCTGTTGGATGCCTGGCTGTGGTGCTGGCCAAGCATCACCTGAGTGATGAGGCTAGTAGGCACGTCAATAAACCTTTGCCAATCAGATGATGTGCCAAACACTGGGTTAGAGTCTGGGGAACCAAGACCTGAAGAATTATAGAGATTATAGTAGCCCAGGAGAGCACATCCTAGGTGTCAAAATGTTGTCCAGCAAGAACTTAGCAATTCAGAGAAGTCAATTAGAGGAGGCTCCGTGAGGGAGCGCAGCCTAAAGATGGGTGGGGAGTTGAATGCACATCATGGAGGGTTGGTTTCTGTCAGGAGGAATTTTGGAAAGCCCCAAGGGGAGCACATCAGGGCCCCTGGGACTGCAGTTCTGCCCTGAGATAGGTTAGCCATGGGCCTGTTAGAATTGATCACTTGGAGGGTGCATCCTTTAATTAGCCACAGGACCTTGGGGAATGGAGCTCTTGGAGGAGTCCTTTCTGCCTCTCAGAGCCTCTCACAGGCCTAGGACAGGGTGCCACATGTGCACCATCCCAACCCC
Organism: Corynorhinus townsendii; assembly: GCA_026230045.1. Classification (NCBI taxonomy): domain Eukaryota; kingdom Metazoa; phylum Chordata; class Mammalia; order Chiroptera; family Vespertilionidae; genus Corynorhinus; species Corynorhinus townsendii. Next base: position 127,557,271 of record JAPDVU010000003.1, on the reverse strand, counting down.
AGGTCCCACGGAAGGAGGATCATGGTAGGCACAACAACTCACCCATCTGCCCTGAGAGGGCATTCAATCCACCAAGAGCAGGCCTCCCTGAGCCAGGCCCGCACCCCAGGCCAGAGCTTTTATGTGGAGAGGCGTTCTCAGGGGGCCAAACCTTGAGCCTGAGTGTGGTAGTAATTGAGGGATCCCACATCCACTCTCTACTGCCACATGGAATTGCAAAGGAGCCAGCAGGAACAGCATCAACATTTCCGGGAAGAGTGAACTGTTTTAGAAGCTGTATGGCTATGTAGTTAGGACTGAAGCCCCTGAGCCCAAAATGTGAAGGTTTAATTTCTAGTTCTGCCATTCATTAGCCTATAACCTGTGTGCAAAGGAACCAGCAAGGATGAACTAAGGTCGATCTGATGCTTAAGGTCTTATATCCTCATCTATAAAATGGAAACAGATAATAATACCAATCTCATAGGATTGACCTGAGGAATAAATGAGCCAATAATATAAAGTGCCCAGAACAACAGCCAGATTGTTGTAAGCACTCAAGAAAAATGCCGGTTATTATTACTAAACACATGCCTGGCAATGGCAGTGAAGCCTTTTCGATACAGGAAGGATTTACAGAAGCATCCAATTGGAAGGCGGGACTTTGAGACATATTTTGAAAAGGCATTTGCATGACAAGCAAACCTTCTTTTCTTTTTCAATATTTCTTCAGACCATGAGGAGATAATAGAAATATTTCTTTGTAGGGTTCTTAGGAAGACTAAATGAAATGATACATATACTGTGCTCAGAACAGTAAGCACGCAGTTAATATAGTCATTTATTAGGGGTGGCTTGAGAGTGTTAAAAGGTGATTTTGGCAGGGCTGGGGGTACAGGTCTCAGGAAGCCTCCTGTCAGGAAGCTCTGTTCTATGCTGCAGTTCACGGAAGTCTTTCCTGCTATGGACTACAACCAAGATTACTCTACCCAGCAAAGCTATCATTCAGAATTGAAGGTCAGATAAAGAGCTTCACAGATAAGAAAAAGCTAAAGGAGTTCATCACCACCAAACCAGTATTATATGAAATGCTGAAAGGTATTCTTTAAGAAGAGGAAGAAGAAGAAAAAAGTAAAGATAAAAATTATGAACAACAAATACATATCTATCAACAAGTGAATCTAAAAATCAAGTGAATAAAAAAATCTGATGAACAGAATAAACTGGTGAATATAATAGAATCAGGGGCATAGAAAGGGAGTGGACTGACAATTCTTGGGGGGAAAGGGGTGTGGGGGTGCAGGAAGAGACTGGACAAAAATCGTACATCTATGGATGAGGACAGTGGGGGGTGGGTTAGGGGCTGAGGGTGGGGTGGGAACCAGATGGAGGGGAGCTATGGGGGAAAAAAGAGGAACAATTGTAATAATCTGAACAATAAAGATTTATTAAATTAAAAAAAAAAAAGACAAGCATTTACACAAAGGAATTTCCTGAGAATCAATCAGGGTGCCCGACCTGAGCCAGGTTTCCAAGGACACTTGCTGCATTTCTTCCCTGGAGGCACTCATTGGTCCAGGACAAACCATGTCCATCCTTCCTGAAGGCCGACACTATGACCTCCAGAAGGCCTTTGGCTATAGGACCCTAGGTGCAAAGCATCTGAGCTCCTGGAGCGAGGACCAAGGATGTTCAGTCCACCTGGGCCACCTGAACTGAGGACTGGGAAGAGACACAGGTGTCGGGCTATAAAACAGAGACCCTGAGCTCTCCTTGCTCACCAGCTAAGTAACACAGACACACACTTTCACCTACTCACCTACGCCAGGCCTGGCCCTGACCCCCTCCCAGAAGGACTCGTGGATGGAGAGTCAGGGGCCTCGGACCACTGGGAGAACTCACTTCATGACAGTGGAGAGTTGAGCACATGCTGCCTCAGAGAACAGTGATGGAACAGCAGGGCCAAGCTTGCCCCATTCGGCCACCAGCTCAGGATGGTTTACCTCGTGGATCCCAAAGTGGGCATAGGAGTCGAAGTAGTAATCTCTTGAGGTCATCTCCTCTGGGTTCAGCAGCTTGGACATCTTGCCCCGTCCTGGACAGCTGGGTTGAGTGGACACATGATGGACACATTGCACAGGCTTAGATGGGATCACAGGCTGAGGGGGCTGAGAGGGGGTACTGCTCACCTGAGGGCGAAAAAAGGGAGCCTGGTGTGAATGGTGGCAGCGAGGCCCTGCCCTCTGAGATTTTGCCCCTCCTCCCTTCCTGGTCCCTGAGACCCGCTCCAGTCATCCACACGGCCACTCTTGAGGGGTGGATGCCAGTCATCCGCACAGCCACTCCTGAGGGATGGGTGCCAGTCATCCGCACGGCCACTCCTGAGGGATGGGTGCCAGTCATCCACAGGGCCACTCTTGAGGGGTGTGTGCCAGTCATCCACAGGGCCACTCCTGAGGGGTGGGTGCCACAGTCATCCACAGGGCCACTCCTGAGGGGTGGGTGCCAGTCATCCACAAGACCACTCCTGAGGTGTGGGTGCCAGTTATCCACAAGACCACTCCTGAGGTGTGGGTGCCAGTCATCAGCACAGCCACTCCTGAGGAGTGGGTGCCAGTCATCCACAGAGCCACTACTGAGGGGGATGCCAGTCATCCACACAGCCACTCCTGAGGGGTGGGTGGTGCCTTCAAGCTTTCTGGCAGTCACACTGATGGCTGAGGTACCATGCTAAAGGAGCCAAACAGATCTGGGTTTAACCCAGGTCCATCTCTTGCTAGTCAGGTGACTTGAGCCTATCTAGGCCCCAGTTCCTATCTCCCTTAAATGAGGACAATACCTTTCTTTAGAGGCAAATAGTGAACATTCAATGAAGGGAAAGATGTCCAGCATGGTGGCTGGAGAAGAGATTCCAGGGCCAGTCTCCTGGGACTTGAATCCTGCTCTGCCACGTACTAGCTGTATTACCTTGAACAAAGTGATTAACCTCATGGTGCCTCAGTTTTCCCATATCTAGAATGGAGATAAAATGGTTCTCATCACCTACAGTAGTCCTGAGGATTCAACAAGATGGTGCTTGTAAAGTGCTTAGAAAAGGTCGGAGCACTAAGTGTTTATTAAATTAAAATGAGTCCCACCTGCCCCCTTAGGAAGATCATACCCATGGGCCTTTCTCCACCCAACACGCAGCACTCGGCCCCCAAAATGCAGGTCTCTGGGGTTCTGGGCCTCACACCTGCAGTCTCCCACTCTGGTTTCTGATTCGTGGTCGCTTTGGACTTCAGCAATTTGCCTGAAGTGTGAAGTCCCACACCTCGATGACCTGCCCAGGCACCACCAGGGCCACTCTTTCTGGGTTCCCAGTCCTGACACCGGCACAGATGCACACCCACTGCTGCTGCCCAGCACTGACCGCCCATCACTCCCACAGGCCAAGGGGAGGAGGGAGAAGGAGATAGAAGCTCAGAGAACTTCTGGGCCCAGAAGTTTAAGCCTCACTGCACAGGCACAGTCTGCCAAGGGAAGAGCCTCCTCTCCCTGGAGTAGAGGAAATGCAGGTGTCCACAGCATAGCAAAGGCCTCAGAGCAGAAGCATCTTTAAAAACAGAGGGAGTCATGTGCAGTGTGGTTGGTTGTCCGGGGCTGAGGAAATGCAGGTGTCCACAACATAGCAAAGGCCTCAGAGCAGAAGCATCTTTAAAAACAGAGGGAGTCATGTGCAGTGTGGTTGGTTGTCCGGGGCTGAGAATCAGGGCTCCTGGATCCTACCCGGACTCTCGTAAAATGAAAGAAGGCATTGAGAGGCAGACAGCACAGTGCAAGAATGCAAACCCTGGGGCCACACTGCCTGGCATTCAAATCCTGCCCTGCTACTTGGCTGATAAATGACCTTGGGAAGTCATTTTGTCAACACTGTGCCTCAGTTTCCTCCTCTGTAAGTAGAGATCAAAATAAAAACTACCTGATAGAGTTGTCCAGAAATTTGGATGAGTTAATATAAGTAAAGATATTAAAACACTGCCTGGCATATAATAAGTGTGTAATTGTTATTATTAATATTCAGATTACATAAACATGTCCCTGTTCTCTGCCTAATTTTTCTCATCTGTGAGCTGGGTCACCTCAGACTTCCTACCTCCTTTCCTGCAAAGGACGCAGGGAGGTCCTACGACAGAGCAAGATAAAGAAAGAACTAGTGGCTTCTTCCCTTTATCATGCTGTAGGCACAACCCCAAGACCACCAGGGGCTGGAGGAGAGTGAGCAGGGGGATGTGATGGTCCCATTTTCGTGGTGTATCTAGGCTACAGCCTCTGGGAAATAAGCAGGCTTCCCAGTTTAGCAACATCGGATTTCAGGTCGTCGAGATCCTGGGCTGGCTGGCACAGGCAATCGGGCTGCTTCATTAGAATGCAGCAGGTGTGCCCACCCTCAGCTTGGGATGCTGGTCACGTCTCAGGGAGGCTAAAAATAGACTGTGTCAATTGCACTCTCCCGTGCTGGCTGCAGAGTCACCTCTAAAGCTGAAAAAACGCTCTGTGCATGAAGCTGACCCCAATCTTGACTCTATTTAAATATATTAAGAAGAGAAAAAGTCCACATGTGGTCAAGGTCACAGGGGCCTGCCTCTTGCACCCATTAACTGCCATTCAACTCATTCCAAGGTCTCCTTTTTCGTGGGGTCCCTGAGACTCTCCAGCAGCCAATTTACAAAGCGTCAACCACGTGCACCCATTACATTCATGAGGGAAAGAAATGAGTAAATATGGAGGGTCATTCAGCTCAATAATTACAGGTCATGGGAACAAAGTGGTAACTGTGGCCCTGTCCTTGGTGTCACAGGCTGTCAGCCTCCTGCAGAGGGGACTTGCACTCTGCCCATGAGCTCAAAGCTGTGCTTGTCCTAGGAGGGTGGGAGTGGGGTGGGAAAGAGCAGTGGCCCAGGATCCGTGAGCATTCAGCTACGTGGGTGGCGCTTTTCACTCCACAAATACCTAGTGAGCACCTGTTGCAGCGAGGCGCCGTGCGGGTCCTGAGGGAGAAGCAGACGTATAGGACAGTGCCCTCAAAGCACTCTGCTTTCTAGCAGGAGTATAAGACCTTTGAGGCACCACTGGATGATGGAATAAGGTTTGTTTTACAAGAGAAGCTCAAGTAAATTGTTCTGGGGGCTCAAAGAAGAGAGAATTAATTTCCATTTAGAGTCAGAAAAGCCTGGGATGGCAGCAGTGGGGTGGGTGGGGCACTTTCTGAATGAATTTGGTAGGTGGAGGTAAAGGGGCAGGAAAGCAGTGAGTTTGGGGAGCAACTTGGCGGAGATAGTGGGAAATTCGGCTGAAGGGAAATCATGGCCAGGCTGTGATGTAATTAAACAGGACAGTGGGGAGCTGTTGGCCATTTTTAAGCAGGGAGTTCTATGTTCGAGCTCTACTTTAGGAAGATGAATGTGGTGCAACGTCCCACAGGGGCAAGGAGGAGAAAGGAGGAGTAGAAGCCCTGGCAATGGGGAGGCAAGGCATGAACTTATGAGACTATTTGCAAAGTTCAGTCAAAAAATAATGGGGACCTGAAGCACTGTTGTGTAAGTAGGGGCTGCCTGCCAGAGAAGCTGCAGAAAGAGAAGCTCTGGGAGCTGGCCACTGATGGCATATCAGGAGCCAGAGATGCCAACAGTTCAAGCCTGGGGGACCAGGAAAACAGTGGTGCATCAATAGAAACAAGCCAGCCAGCAGGAAGGGCAGGGTGGCCAGAGAAATGATGAATTTCAATTTCGATATGTGAAGTGTGCAATGCCATTGTGGCATGTAAGAGAAGATGTCTAGCAAGCAGACAACAGGGCAGTCCCAGTCAATAAATATTACAAACCAAATTTAAAGGCAAGTGGTAAACTGAGAGTACATTTCTGCATCCCTGACAGGCAAGGTTAATATCCTTAATATGGACAGAGCTCTTAGAAACCAATGAGAGAAAGAAGAATATCTCAAATTTAACACTGCATAAAGGAGCTTATAGCGAAATCACACGAGAATAATGGCAAATTGACATCTGGCAAAAATATTTAACCTGTTTAGAAATCAGGTAACTTTAAATTAAAGCAAAAAAGTTATAATTCTTAAATACCAAATAAGCTGAGCTCCCCCCAAAACTACTAAAACTCCATTTTTAATGGCTGCAGAAAAATAAGTACTGTCATACAATTCTCGTGAGAACTTTTGGGAGGGTAGTTTGATAAAATTCAGTAAACGTGACAAAAAGCAAAAATCTGTTAGCCCAATAATTCCATCTTTTAAGTATATCCTAAGGAAAGAATCATGGATAATCATAAGCGTGTAGCTATAAGAATTTTGTGAAAGCAGTATTTAATGGCAAAAAATAGTAGTCGACTTAGAGGTTCCACAAAGCACAAGTGACTACATGAACACTGACACAGTGCAGGCTACACAGCCTTTTAAATTTTGTGGAAGAGTGTTTAATAACACAGGAATGTAATCATGATAAGCTGTGGGTTGAGAAGAACACGTGGGAGCAACATAGAGCGATTGCATTTTGAAAATTAAAACCTATTCATGCTTATGTGTGATGAAGAGAGACTCGTGGACTGTCTTGGGGGGTTGGATTGTCAACAGCTCATTCTTCCTTTCTTGTGCTTTTTTATACTTCCTAAAATTTATGCTATTAACACCTACTGCTTTTGTAAATAGCAAATGGTAATATTGGAAAAGAAAAGGAAATGCGATCTCAGATCCTGGAGGGAAGCTGAGGCTGGCACTCTGGATATAGAAACCACCTGCACTAGATAGCAGAGGAGGGGAGGGCTGAGAGGTTCACATGGGGGAGATCCCCCCAAAAAAGGAGGTATAGGGGTATGAGGAAGGTCCAGGGAGAGAAGCGGAAACATTATCCTTTGAGGACCTTGGCAGCATCAAGGGACCCAGTTCTGCTCCAGTTCTGTGACTGTCCCTCCTCTGAGGACATGCGACCCACAGTGCACTCCAGTGACCAGGCACGGGCACCAAAGACAAATGCCATCCAGCGTTGCACATCCACATGGATGCTATGCTCCAGAAGTTGTGCAGTCATCGTTAAAGCTGAAAAAGGTTCTGTGCACGAAGCTGACCCCAATCTTGACTCTATCCTATATAATAAAAGGGTAATATGCAAATTGACCCTAATGGCAGAATGACCAGGAATGACCAGTCGATATGACATGCACTGACCACCAGGGGGCAGACGCTCAATGCAAGAGCTGCCCCCTGGTGGTCAGTGCGCTCCCACAGGGGGAGCTCCGCTCAGCCACAAGCCGGGCTGACAGCTGGGAGCACAGCTGCAGTGGAGGGAGCCACTCCTGCCTCCTCAGCAGCAATAAGGATATCTGACTGCCAGCTTAGGCACGGTCCCCCAGGGAGCAGGCCTAAGCCAGCAGGTGGACATTCCCTGAGGGGTCCCAGACTGGGACTGAGAGAGGGCATAGGCTGGGCTAAGGGACCTTGAATACACAGATTTTTGTGCACCGGGCCTCTAGTTTAAATATATTCAGAAGAGGAAAAGTTCCAGCTGGTCCAGGCAGCAGGTGTGGTTCAAAGTTACCCCTTATCTGCCATTCACCTCTGATTCCAAGGTCCCCTTTTCCATAGGGCTCCCTGACACTCTTTGCCCAGCAGTCAATTTACAAAGTGTCAACCATGTAGTTGATAATCACATAGAGTTAGCTCTTCAAGCACTGCCTTTAGATATGGACCTCAGCTTCACCCAAAAAGGGGACATTCCAAGGGCAGAAAGTCAGGCAGCAGCTAGACAAGCAAGGGCTCTGCTGGGCATTGGGACCTCTCCTATTGCTTATACATATACTAGAGGCCTGGTGCACAAAATTCATGCATGGGAGGGGGGGTCCCTCAAGCTGGCCTGCACCCTCTCTAATCCGGGACCACAGATTCCTAACCACTCATCTGCCTGCCTGCCTAATTGCCCCTAACAGCCTCTGCCTGCTGGCCTGTTCGCCCCCACGTGCCCTCCCCTGCCGGCCTGATCGCCACCCCCCCAACTGCTCATCCCTGCCTGCCTGATTGCCCCCTAACTGCTCCCCTGCCAGCCTGATCACCCCTAACCACCCCTGCCTGCTGGCCTGTTCGCCCCCACCTGCCCTCCCCTGCCAGCCATCTTGTGGTGACCATCTTGTGATGATGTGGGGGAAGTCATCTTGTGATGATGTGGGACAGCCATCCTGTGACAATGTGGGGGCAGCCATCTTGTGATGATGTGAGGGCCAGCTAGGCTTTTATTAGTATAGATGCTTTCCTGCCTGCTTTGACCAAAGACAGTTCTAGTTCCATCCTCATATCTACTCTCCTGCTCTCCTGTCCTAGCATCTGGACTAAATGATGGGACCCAGCAAAGCAATATTGAAGTCATCCTGCCCAGAAGGAAATGCTACACTAGAGCAGATGGCCCTAGCTCTCTGCTGTTCGTCGTGGGTCAGAAGTCTGCAAGTCTGGGTGTGGGGAGAAGGGTCTAGATGCTGTTGGTCCTGCAAGGTGGTGTGGTCTGTATGCACATACCCTCCAGGGTCCCTGGCTTGTTCACTTGTCAACAGATATCCTCGCATGTCTCACTAGCATTCGCTTTTTAAAAGCACAGACACTCCAGATTCCCCTTGGGCAAGGTTGGACATAGATGCATGTCACAGAGTGTCAGGTACTGTCACCCACTTCCTGTTTTACAGTGTCCCTGACCATAACTCTGGCTTCTTGGCAGAGCCCATCTCCATATGCGTTTTTATTACCATAAGTCTCAAGCCCCAACAAGGCTGTGCTCCTGCGATCCCCTTCCCTCGGGTCCTATCACTCACCATTCTCAGTCCCCATCCTCCCACTGGGGAACGCTGCCAGGAGGCCTGCCAGGACCTTGGCTGAGCCAGGACTCACAGAGGGGTCTAGGGCAATGGTTGGCAAAGTGTAAACCCCAGACCACCAGCATCAGCATCACTTGGGAATTTGTAAGAAATGCAAAGTTGCCCTGGCTGTTGTAGCTCAGTTGGTTGAGCTTCATCCCATACACCAAGAAGTTACCAGTTCAGTTCTCAGTCAGGGCACATTCATTGATGTTTCTCTCTCTCCCTCTCCCTTCTTTTCTCTGTAAAAATCAATAAAAAAAAAATTTAAAAGAGCAATGCAAATTCTCAGGCCTTACAACAGCCACCCACATCACCATCTCTGGGTGGGGCCCAGCAATGTATTCCAGCAAGCTCTCCATGTGATTCTGGTGCAGCATAAAGTTTGAGAAACTTTGGCTAGAGCTGCATTTTTCTACATTGTATTCCACAGAGTGGGTACTAGTGGTGGATTCTATGTGAAGTGAATTTGGGAAAATAGCTAAATAGATATATTTTCTTTTTTTAGCTTTATTGAGGCATACTTCACATATAATATTGCATAAGCTTAAGTTGTACAAGGTAAAATTTTGATATATGTATATATTGCAAAATATAAAGAGATTTCTTAATTGTAATCCTTTTAAGCCTTTAATTTGCTAAAATGAATTGTGAATCTCCAAGAGTGAATTAGGGTATGTAGTTTTACCAAATTTTTGGCTATGACATCATTTTCTCCTGAGAGATCTATAAACATCTTTAGAAATTAATGTTCTGAGGCAACCATCTGGGGATTTAGGACAGTGATATAGGACAGTGTTTCTCTATGACAATCTGTGTCACTCTCCCTAAAGTGAGTCTTTGGCCCCACCCCAGATGAACAAAATCAGAACCTGTGTGGGTCAGACCCCTCAGGCTGCATGTTGAACCAGCTCCCCCAGGGCTGCCTGTGAAACCCTGGTCCAGACAGAGCTAGGGATAGCTATGTGCCTTCTCAATTCCTCTCTGACACCTGCTGCAGCCCTCAGAGGCTAGCCTGGCACTGCCTCAGTGCTACAGTGAATCCCAGATAATGTCCCAGCAGGGCCAAGGACTCCTGGAGGGAGAAGCAGGGTCAAGGACACCTGGAGGGAGAGGCAGGGCCCAGGACCCCTGCAGGGAGAGGCAGGGACCAGGACCCCTGCAGGGAGAGGCAGGGCCTAGGACACCTGGAAGAGCGGCAGCCACCCGTTGCAGAAAGCACCTTAGTTCTCACAACCAGTGAGTTGGCATTGGGTTTAGTCTCTGCCAACTCTGCCACCTTCAGGCTGGGTGACCTTGGGCCAGTCCCAAATATGTTGTCACTGCCAGGGCTACCGTGCAGCTCAACACAAAGGGCATTGTGCCCCGTGCTTCCCATCAGCCCTGACTGTCTCTTTGTGGTACAATAGCAGTGCCTGCCTCAAATAAAAATGGCATTGCACCCTCCCAGCCCTCCCTCTGGCTCCTGGATGGGGAATTGCTAGGAAGGAATCAACCGGATTTGTTGGGCCTGACCTATTTTTTTAAATAAACTGGGGCTATTTTCCAGCTATTCATCACTTTTCTCCCAAGACTCTACATATTACATTCTCTTATATCCTCAGATATTTTGGCTGCAAGAGATGTCAGGTTAATTGGATACTTGGCCCATGGCTCTTCCTCCTTAATAGGCTTAAAAAGCCGACTTCCTCTCTTGTCCTCCCACTTCCCTCCCAAGTCAACAGGAGCCTCTTTCTCTCCTTTGACTTGAAGGAGGTCACAGAGCACTTGGCTTCCTCTCCACCTTCCTTTACAGCAGGTGTGCAGAAAGACTTGGCCAATCCCCACACACCTGCACTTCTCCTGGAACTGGGCAAGCTTTAGTCCCAGATTTGAGTTAAATCACTCCTGTGGGACCTGAGCTGGGCTCCTGACTCTCCACCCCAGGCTGGGTCATTGGTAGAGTTGAGGGTGCCGGGCAGATAGAGCACCTGTGGATTCTGGTCTGGGTTCCTTCTTCCCCTATTCAGGTAACTATGCAAAAGCCAACTAACCTTTACTACCCTCAGTTTCCTCTTTTGTCAAATGACAACAGTGACCCTGCCTCTTTCACAGGCCTACTGTGATGACTGAAAGACTCTGAATGTATAACTATTTGGAGAAAATTTTAAAGTGTGGTACAGGAGTATGAGACTTCCATCTCTGGAAATGTGACTCTAGGCCCTGATGCTATTTTCGGATGCTTTCTGGGCCCTTTATTGGCACTAGAACACAGTGACCTTGGCTGCCTTTAGCATTCCGTTCTGTTCACTGTCTGACTCTGGTCCTCACCCTCCACATCATCCACTCTCTAGGCCCTGTTCCACCCCCCTTTCTCAGAGCTTTCTAAGTGTTATGCGATTGGTATCTCAGTAATGTGGGCATCATGGGAAGTCAGTCATTTTCTCTGACAGCTGGTCTCTCCTGCTCCTATGGCCTCTGCAATCAGTTATAATTTGTGTTGCTTTGTTGGCAAATGCTTTCACTCTAATTGACTCACAATTGTAGGTGTTACTTCTACAATGAAGAAATAAATTCTTCAGACCAGTAACTAGACCTTAGGTGTCATTGTTTTCCCCTCAACACTTGGCCCAGAGATGGGGCTTGTAAAGATATGTTATTAGTTTCCTTACACTTCAGCTGAATCAATGTTGCCCATCATAAATACACTATGAAAGTGAAGAGAAGGCCATGCACTCCGAGGACTTTCAATCCCCTGAGAGGGTGGGGAGGTGGCAGTCTGAAAGACAAAACTCAGAAGAATCACTACCAGAATCCTGATAATGCTCAACACTGTGGAGTGTTCAATGGCACTCCAAATGTTTTTCCGAGAAGTAAAATTTCTGGAATTTCTACCAGAAGAAAATATCTTGCAAATATCAAATATACACTGAGTGGCCAGATTATTATGATCTCTGAATGCATAATAATCTGGCCACTCAGTATGTATATATATATATTAGAGGCCCGGTGCATGAATTAGTGCATGGGTGCAGTCTGGCCAGTCTGGCCAGGGGAAGGGGACATGGGCAGTTGGCCGGCCTGCCTGCTGGTCAAACTCCTGGTCGAGGGGACAATTTGCATATTAGCCTTTTATTAGATAGGATATGCATTGAGTGGCCAGATTATTATGCGTTCAGAGATCATAATAATCTGGCCACTCAGTGTATTTACTAAGCATCCATAATTCCATACATATAGACTTCTGGTGGCTTCAAGTACAGATTCAAGGTATTTGTTAGACATTTTTCCAACAATTTCTTCACATCCAAGTAAAGCAAGGCCAGAATTGCAGCTCATGATTCCACGGCTCTGAGAAGTTGACTGACTGACTTAACCCATACAGCAAAGCTGGTCAGGACCCAAGAGCTGATCCCTCACTCAGTCTCTGACCCTTTCATCTGTCCATTAAACCAATGGCTAGAGAAAAACATGCTATAAAGTCATGTTACAAGTCAGAAAGAACATCACAAGTTGTTGGCCAAGAACAGAGCCGCACCAACTTAATCTAGATTCTCATCTGGTTTCCATGGACTCCTCAAGACACTTGACTTGTAGTTCTAGCAAGTCTATTTAGTCCAATAAATATATTTCCACCCCAGATTCTTAGCAGAAGTGACTGACTCTTTCAATCAGAGATTCTGATGTAAGTATTCACTGAAAATACTGACACTCCAGCTAGAAAGAAAATATCAGCCATCTGGGAATATTCAAGTCTACTCCAAAAGTGACCTCACATTAACCAATGGCATATTCCAGGTAACTGGTTTGTTAAAACCTCTCCCAGGCAATTCGGATGATCTGTTTAAAAGCCAAAAAATACATACGAAATAACAGCTTTTGAGACATTAGACATCAGGCAATGAAAACCTGTGTCCCTGAGAGATGACAAACAAACAAGGTGAACCGTATGATGGCCCGGCTTATTGCCTGGTGTGAGTATCTGAGCAATGGTGTAGGGAGCAGGAACCTAGACAGAGCTAGGAAAATATCTTGGTGGAGGAGAAAGAGCTAGGAATCAGTACAGCAAGGTAAACAGAGTTTGCAAGGCAGAGTACAGAAGCCTCTACAGACAGGGGGCTTTGTAGAGAGTGGCCTTCAAGACTCCATCTGAGACTGACCAAATCATGCATGTGAAGAAACTACCTGAGGCCAGGAAGATTACTCCTGAAAAGATACAGGGCCTAAAAAGGTTCTTGTGCCCCCAATCCAGAGTGGAAAACCTTATAGTTCATGAATACTCAGAAGAGGTGTGTTTTTTCCTTCACTTGTGGAAATTAGCTCAGATTAAATACTTCTCTGATTCCACTAAACAAAGCTTGAAAGTAAGACTTGGAAGAGTTAAAACTCTCCAAATTGTTTAACTGTATCCCAGAACAAAGTTTAGAAATATAAAATATCCAGCACCAAGAAGGTTTGGATTCCACAATGTCTGGTATTCAGTCAAAAATTATCAGGCTTACCAAAAAAGTGAGAAAATACCACCTCTGAGGAGAAAAAAACAGTCACTACATCAACACAGATCATGAAATTAGTAAACAAGGTAATTAAAATTGTTATTATTTTGATTTCATGTGTCCAAGAAACTAGAGGAAAGATTAATCATGGTAAATGGAGACATGGGAGATATAAAAATGACCCAAACTGAACTTCTAGAGAAAAAAACTATATGTGGTGAAAGAGACATTGGATTAGATTAACAGAAGGTTAGACATTACAGAAGAAAAGATTAGTGAACTTCACACAAGGAAATAAAAATCTACCCAAAATAAGACATGGGGAAAGAAAGTTAAATAGAACATCAGTGAGCTGTGCAACAATCTCAAGTGGCTTAGTACACATATAATTGTAGTACCCAAAGGAAGGGGAAACAGAAAAATATCTAAAGAAATATTAGAATGATGGCTGAAATTTTCCAAATTGATAAACACCATAAACTTACAGATCAAAAAAGTTCAACAAACTCTGAGGAAAAGAAATGAGGGGGAGAAAAACTACACCAAGCCATATCACAATCAAATTGCTTCAAACCTCTTATAAACAGAAAATATTAAAGAATTCAGAGAAGGGATAAATACAGGCTACATGCAGAGGAACTAATCTTATCTAATAAAGAAGGAATATGTTAAATGACCCTCACGCCATCACAAAGATGTTGGCACCCACAGCCAATAGGAGGGAGTACGCTAAGTGACTGCCATGCCCTCACAGATGGCGGCGCCCACAGCCATAAGATGGTGGTGCCCAGTCCCCTCAACCCCACCAGTGCAGCAGGCATGCAGCAAGGCTGGGCCCGCCCCCAGACAGGCCCGGCCGGGTAGGCCTGGTCACTCCACGTGCCTACCTCCAGAGTCCCCCAGTCCCCTCAGCCCTCCAGTTGCCCAGGGCCAGCCCAAGGCACAGGCAAGCCTTGGATTGCAGCTACCCGGCCACCCAGGGTCACCCAAGGCTCAGGTAACCAGGGCCAGCTGAGGCTTGCACTGCAGGCATTGGCAGCAGCAGAGGTGTGATGTGGTGCCATCTTCCCCTGATCGCCAGGTTGCCTCCCGCCCCTGAGGGCTCTCAGACTGTGAGAGGGGGCAGGCTGGGCTGAGGGACCCCCATTCCAGTGCACAAATTTTCATGCATTGGGCCTCTAGTATAAGAATGACAGCCAACTTCTTATAAGAAACAACACAGGTCAAAAGACAAGGCAGCAACACCTTTAAAGTACTGAAAGGAAAAAAAAAAGAAAACTGTCAACTTAGAATTCTATATACAGCATAAATATCTTCAAAATAGAAGGCAAAAAATCCTCAACAAAATTCTAGCAAATCGGATCCAGCAGTACATCAGAAAGATCATACATCATGACCAAGTAGGATTTATCCCAAGAATGCAAGGATGGTACAATATTTGCAAATCAATAAATGTGATACATCACATAAACAAATTAAAAGATAAAAATCACATAGTCATATCAATTGATGCAGAAAAAGCATTTGACAAAATCCAACACCGTTTCTTGATAAACACTCTTAGCAAGGTGGGAATAGAAGGATCATACCTCAACATAATAAAAGCTATATATGATAAACCTACAGCTAACATCATACTCAATGGGCAAAAACTAAAACCATTTCCCCTAAGAAGAGGAACAAGACAGGGGTGCCCACTTTCACCACTCTTGTTCAACATAGTACTGGAAGTACTGGCTATTGTGATTAGACAAGAAGAAATAAAAGGCATCCAAATTGGAAAAGAAGAAGTAAAACTGTCCTTATTCGCAGATGACACGATACTGTACATAGAAAACCCTAAAGACTACATCAAAAAATTATCAGACTTAATAAATGAATTCAGCAATGAAGCAGGATACAAAATTAACACCCAGAAATCTATAGCATTTCTATACACCAATAGTGAACTTACAGAAAGAGAGACTAAAAATGCAATCCCATTTACCATCACACCAAAAAATTAAGATACCTAGGAATAAACTTAACTAAGGAGGTAAAAGACCTATATGCAAAAAATTACAGGACACTGAAAAAAGAGATAGAAGAAGACATAAACAGATGGAAGAACATGCCATGTTCATGGATTGGTAGAACCAACATCATTAAAATGTCCATACTACCCAAAGCAATCTATAGATTCAATACACTCCCCATTAAAATACCAATGGCATATTTCACAGACCTAGAAAGAACTCTCCAAAAATTCATCTGGAATTAAAAAAGACCCCAAATAGCCACAGCAATCCTGAGAAAGAAGAACAAAGTAGGTGGGATCTCAATACCAGATTTCAAGCTGTATTACAAAACCACTGTTCTCAAAACTGTCTGGTACTGGCACAAGAACAGACATATAGATCAATGGAATAGAATAGAGAACCCAGAAATCGACCCAAATCACTGCGCTCAATTAATATTTGACAAAGGGGGCATGAACATACAATGGAGTCAAGACAGTCTCTTCAATAAATGATGTTGGGAAAATTGGACAGATACATGCAAAAAAATGAAACTAGATCACCAACTTACACCATACACAAAAATAAAATCAAAATGGATCAAGGACTTAAACATACGATGAGAAACCATAAAAATACTAGAGGAATCCACAGGCAGCAAAATCTCTGACATAGGCCGAAGCAATTTCTTCACTGATACTGCTCCTAGGGCAATGGAAACTAAAGAGAAAATAAACAAATGGGACTACATCAAAATAAAAAGCTTTTGCACAGCAAAGGAGACCATCAATAAGACAACAAGAAAGCCCACTGCATGGGAGAACATATTTGCCAATGATATCACCGATAAGGGTTTAATCTCCAACATTTACAGGGAACTCATGCAGCTTAACAAAAGGAAGATAAACAACCCAATCAAAAAATGGGCAACTGATCTAAATAGACACTTTTCAAAAGAAGACAGAAGGAACGCCAAGAGACATGAAAACCTACCTGCTCAAAGTCACTAATCATCAGAGAGATGCAAATCAAAACAACAATGCGGTACCATCTTACACCTGTCAGAATGGCTATTATCAAAAATCAACAAATGACAAGTGCTGGCGAGGATGCAGAGAAAAAGGAACTCTTGTGAACTGTTGGTGGGAACGCAGACTGGTGCAGCCACTGTGGAGAACAGTATGGAGTTTCCTCAAAAAACTAAAAATGGAACTCCCATTTGACCCAGTGATCCCACTTCTAGGAATATATCCCAAGAAACTGGAAACACAAATCAGAAAGCATATATGCACCCCTATGTTCATAGCAGCACAATTCACCTTAGCTAAGATTTGGAAACAGCCTAAGTGCCCATCAGCAGATGAGTGGATTAAAAAACTGTGGTACATCTACACAATGGAATACTACGCTGTGGTAAAAAAAGAAGGAATTCTTCCCATTTGCTAACAACATGGATGGAGATGGAGAGCATTATGCTAAGTGAAATAAGCCAGGCAGAGAAAGATAAATATCACATGATTTCACTCATTTGTGGAATATAATGAACAACATAAACTGATGAACAAAAATAGATCCGGAGACAGAGAAACATCAATCAGAACGTCAAACCTCAGGGAAGGTAGGGGAGGGTGGGGGTAAGGGGGAGAGATCAACCAAAGTACTTATATGCATGCATGTAAGCCTAATCAATGGACACAGACAACAGGGGGGAATAAGGACACATATGTAATACCTTAATCAATAAAGAAATACATATATATATGTGGCAAAAGAAAGAATTTTTGAGATAATAAAGCTGAGAGTTTTCCTTATCCATAGGCCCACACTATAAGAGATGTTACAGTGTTTCTTCTTGGGGCCGAAGAAAATGATACCAGATGGAAATCTGGATCTATGCCAAGAATGAACTCCCAAATCAAAGACTGGGGCAAGGTTGCTAAATACAACACATTAAGCATTTGTCAAATTAATACCTTAGTGTGAACTCATTCTTCGGGCCCTTCACTCCCGAAAGGAGGAAGAAAGTACTCTTCTCATTTTAATAATTAAATGTTAATAATAATGGGAAAGAGGGAGAAGACAAGAACCAGAGGCTGTATTCCCAGGAAATACCTATGAGTCCTGGAGCCTGAGAAAGGTCATATCTGGAAGCCCAAGAAGACCATGTGCTAAAGAGAGAAGTAGGAAGGCCAGAGTCCAGCTGCTATCCCCTCAGAGTTCTAAACTTTTACTCCTGGCTCCTGCATCTTCTACATGCCTGCGAGGCCCTGCAACCTCTCCAACCACCTCCTGCTATTCAGTCTCTGGCCTTCATTCTGTTCTTTTTACACCCCCAAAATTTGTTCCCACGTAGGACTGTGCACAGCTGTTTCTCCATGTATTTGAATGGCTCACTCTTTCACTTCATTCAGTTCTTTATTCAAGTATCACCTTTGCAGAGTGGCCTTGCAATATTACTCTATCTGCAAATACTACCACCTGTACCTCTTTCTATTCCCTTACCTGCTTTAATTTTCTTTCGAACTCTTATCAGTACCTGACACTAATTCATTTATTTCTGTATGTCTGTCTTCCCCCTAAAATGAAAGCTCTATAAGTGTAGGCAGTATCAAGCTCTACTGTAATCCCAGCTTCTAGAACCTACCTGACACTGAGTGGGAGTTGAATAAAAGTCTGTGGAAGGCATGAATAAATGAGCACATGAATAAATGAATGACTCCCTTAACATGGTGCCTGGGGCAACCATGCAAAGAATGAGACTGAGAAGCACAGGAAGTCAGTCCTGGAGGACCACTCTCAGTCCCACACCAGGCAGCTCCGTCCCAGGGTGTTTCTCCACCTATCCACACTTGATGTTCCCCCTCTCTGCTGGTTCTAAGATGCTGACCCCCAACACTCATGAGTGGCCTACTCCACCCTGCTGTCTCTCCGGGGAGGCTAATCACTCCAGAGACCAGGAAAGCTCGGCTAACTTTGTCCATGCAGCCAAAGTGTAAGCTGGGGCTACCAGATTCCTTATAGATAAGGTTCAAATTCATTTGCAAGGCTTACCATGGTCTGCTCCCCACCATGATCTGGCTCCTGCTCCTCCTCAGGTTCCCTCCCCAAATGCTGCTCCAATCCTGCTGCCCTTCTCTGGGTCCCCTCATTGCTCTGTGCCTGTGCCTCCTGGCACTGGTACCTGCTGTTCTTCTGCCTAGAATCACCAACTCCTCCCTCTCTTCTGCTACCTACCTGACCAAGCCCACATGAGGATAACTCCAGTAAGTCTTCAGCGAGGCTCAGATGTCATTCCCTACATCAAGTCCACTTTGATCACCTTCCCGCACCAAGTTAAATGCCCTGGTGAAGAAATCAGTCCTAGAACATGTAACTGCCCATTACAGAAAGATAGATCTTGGAACCAAGATGGCGGCATAGGTAAACACCTAAACTGATGCCTTGCACAACAATTTCAAAACTAAAACTAAAAGACAAAATGTCTATCACCCAGAACCATGGGAAAGCTGGCTGAGTGGAAGTTCTACAACTAGAAGGAAAGAGAAAAGAGCATTGAGATGTGCACAAGCACTGAAAAGCTGAGGTATGGAGGCATGCGAATCAGGCTGGTGGCGGGAGACTAGGTGTGCTGCTTTTTTCAACCCAAAGGGAGACAAGCTCCTGATTACTCTGAACTCCAGTTTCTGGGGAGACGCTGGGGACCCAAACTCCTATGGGGAGAACTGGACTGTCTGCCATCGGGTCAGAAAGTGAGGGTGGCTTTCTTGCAGAGGTGTGCCCAGCAATCATTGTTTACTGCGCTGGGGTGTGGGATGCGGGGACTTAGAAACACGGAGACACAGAGATGGCTGACTGGCAGCCATTGCTGTTTGCCACACCCTAGCCTAGTGACTCCCTGAGACCCCACCCCACACAATCTACAAACCCACCCAAGCTCCACGCAGTTGTTTTTGCATATAAATGGTCTGCCCTATCACAGCTTAACCTAACAAACTGCAGCTCTGATCAGACAACTCCAAAACCTCCAAACCCCAAGCAACGAGGAGAAAACTGTAGTTTTCACTGTAGCTCCTGCTGGGTGGCCTCAGACAGTAGCTGACCTGCACCCCATTGGAGATCCAGAAGCTAGTGTATCTAGTGGTCAGTGTGAGACGACACCAGATTTCAACTACTCACATCCATAAGTGACACATTAAAGAGGCAGACTCAGTGAGCACCAAAGCCCCACTGAAACAAGTCCTGCCCCATAAGCATGTCTCCAGCACAGCAGTTCTTCCATTATAAACACAGCAAGTCCTCACAGCCAATTGGCCTGGAGGTCAATTCCTCCCAGTGTACCAACAGCAATCAAGGCTTAACTACACCAAGACTTTGCACTCAGCCCACAAAGGGGTGCACCAAGAGTGTCCACCTCAGGTGATAGGCTGAACCACTGGTCACCTACCGCAGAAAATCACTCCATCAACACAGGGAAGCAGCAAAATGTGGAGACAAAGAAACATGTCACAAATGAAAGAAATGGAGGAAAGCAAACTACTGGACATAGAGTTCAAAACCACATTTATAAGGTTACTCAAGAATCTTCTAAAAACCACTGAGAAACTTGATGAGACCTCCGAGGAGCTTAGTAAGACCTTCAAGGACCTTAATGAGAATGCCAAAAAAATGGAAAAGGATCAGTCAGAAATTAAGCATACACTGTCTGAAATAAAGAATATACAGAAATTCAACTGTAGATCAAAGGACCCCAAGAATCAAACCAAAGATCTGAAATATGAGGAAACAAAAAACACCCAACCAGAAAAACAAAAAGAAAAAAGAATCCAAAAATATGAAGATAGTGTAAGGAGCCTCTGAGACAACTTCAAGCGTACCAACATCCAAATTATTAGGGTGCCAGAAGAAGAGAGAGACCAAAATATTGAAAACCTATTAGAAGAAATAATGACAGAAAACTTTCCCTACCTGGTGAAAGAAATAGACTTACAAGTCCAGGAAGCACAGAGAACCCCAAACAAGAGGAATCCAAAGAGGACCACACCAAGACACATCATAATTAAAATGCCAAGGGCAAAAGACAAAGAGAGAATCTTGAAAGCAGCAAGAAAAAAACAGTTAGTTACCTACAAGGGCATACCCATACGACTGTCAGCTGATTTCTCAACAGAAACTATGCAGGCCAGAAGGGAGTGGCAAGAAATATTCAAAGAGATGAATAGCAAGAACCTACAACCAAGATTACTCTACCCAGCAAAGCTATCATTCAGAATTGAAGGGCAGATAAAGAGCTTCACAGATAAGAAAAAGCTAAAGGAGTTCATCACCACCAAACCAGGATTATATGAAATGCTGAAGGGTATGCTTTAAGAAGAGGAAGAAGAAGTAAAAGGTAAAGGTAAAAATTATGAACAACAAAAAGACAACAAATACATACATACCAACAAGTTAATCTAAAAATCAAGTGAATAAAAAATCTGATGAACAGAATGGACTGATGAATATAGAATCAGGGACATAGAAAGGGAGTGGACTGACAATTCTCAGAGGAAAGGGGGTGTGAGGGGTGCAGGAAGAGATTGGACAAAAATCTTACACCTATGGATGAAGACAGTGGTGGGGGGTAAGGTCATGGGGTGGGGTGGGGAATCAGGTGGAGGGGAGCTATGGGGGGGGGAGAGAAACACCTGTAATAATCTGAACAATAAAGATTTATTCAAAATAAAAAAAATAAAAAAGATAGATCTCAACAGAATGATAGGACCTCAGTGCTTTGCCAGGCCCTTCTCTAAGGGCAGCCTTTTGAAGTTGGTAATCAGAGGGTCCCAAGTCTCTTACCAGGTGTCATGGGATTTCCCTTTCCATGATGAGTGTCACCGTCCCTTCCACCTGAGTGTCATGAAATTCCCCCTCCTATACATCCACCAGGCAATTCTCAGAAGAGGGCTTACATTTCATCTCCGTATAAAAGAAAGCCTGTGTGTGCAAAGAAATGGAGGGAATGTCAAAGAAGCCTTTGCCTCTCGTCTTCCTTCATTGCAATTCTTAGTAAATGCTGAAGTTTTATTTTAAATTATAAGTCTTGTCTTTTTCCCCAACTCCCTTCTGTAGGTACTTCCCTGGCACCCTCCTATTATCTTCACAATACCCCTATAACTGCTGGTGTACTCTCCACTTCCTAACAAAGCATAAGTTCCTCAAAAACAAGGACTATTTCTTACTTGGTCACATTCCCAAGGCTTATCCTAATACATGCCGTGGGAGTGACACATTGTACATTCTCAGTAAATGCTTACTGAAGGAACGACTGAGTGAATGCATAGATGGATGCATGGACAAACAGCTCTTCTGAGGAGACTGAGACTCAAAGAGTTTAAGCAGCTTCCCTACAGGTCCCTGATGTCAGCAAATGACAAAACTCAGGGTTTCCATGCTGCCAGAGTGGGCCATAGGCAGGATTTGGAATGTGGGCCATAGGCAGGATTGGAATGTCCCTTCAGAATCCAGTTTTTCTTCCATTCCCCAAGCATCTTTCCAGATGATGGGGACCCATGTGTCATCTCAGCTTTCTTAGGGCCTAATTTTGATATGCAAACAAGGTCTACTTTTCTGAATGCATCCAGGTCAGCGCATCTAGCAATCCTAGTCAGCATCACAACCACAAACCAAACAACAGCATCATTTGTTGACCAGACCCTATGCTAAGTGCATTTTCATGATTATTTCATTTGCTTTTCATACCAATCTTCTGAAGAAAAAAATACATGATTCCTAGTTTATATATAAGGAAAATGAGCCTCAGGAAAAAAAAATAAGTAACTGGTTCAAGGTCATAGAGTTAAAAATTGGAAGAACATGGAATCAAGCCTATGGGAGGCTGCCTACTATATTTTAACACAGATTCATGTTGCTCCAAGGTCAATATCCTGAGGTGTAGGTAGTCAAAAATGATAGACCCTGCCCCAAATTGTTCCCAATCAAAGTCTCCAAGGTGTAGCATTCTGGACTATCTCTTAAGTACCTCACCATTTTCACAATTAGGCAGAAATATTTGTCTCTCTCCTGAATCACCCTCAACCAGCTGGCGAGAGCCTTCCTTTATTTAGGCTTGAGAAAGAAAGAAAGAAAGAAAGAAAGAAAGAAAGAAAGAAGAAGAAAGAAAGAAAGAAAGAAAGAAAGAAAGAAAGAAAGAGAGAAGAGAGAGAGAGAGAGAGAGAGAGAGAGAGAGAGAGAGAGAGAGAGAGAAAGAAAGAAAGAAAGAAAGAAAGAAAGAAAGAAAGAAAGAAATAAAGAAAGAAAGAAAGAAAGAAAGAAAGAAAGAAAGAAAGAAAGAAAGAAAGACCTTGAAGAGGAAAATTTCTAATTGGACAGTTTGTAAAGGCTCAGGGCTATACAGAATCTCACCCTCAGAGCCAGGACCATGTGATGAGGAAAGACCCACACTTGGATCCCAGAGCTCTTATTTCTGGTCCCAGCTTTGCTACGACCTCACTGTGTATCCTTGAGTCACCTAGGCCCTCTTTGGCCTTTGATTCCCATCTCAGAAAGAGAATGGACTGGATTCAATACCATGGATCAAACAGGCATATCTAAAGGGACTGAGCTGGTGACATGAACTGGTAGAATGAATGACCATAGGTGATGACAGCCACCATGGGCAGCAGGGGGGCTGTGGCAGGTGGAGAATAGGCACCTGCTCTAAGCAGTGGCCAGTGTCTCATGCTGTTATCTTCTGATTAGACGAGCATATGCAGAATACCAGCACACTAAGAAGAGGGCCTTCAGACATCATTTGGTCTACACCCCACCTTGAGAGTAGGAGTTCCCCTAATCTAACTTATACTGGTGATCTCCAATGAAAGGGCTGATGGATTTGGAAAGGCTCCAAGAGTCTGGCTGAGCAACTCCTCTCCTAACCACAACTTACAGCCTGAAATGCCAGTTACATCCCAACACCAACCTGGTTACGGATTTCAGACCCAGACAGAATTCTGACATTAAGCCAACCAGGCATCAAGCTTGGAGGAAAGTGAACTGTAGGTTTCTGTAGGGGACAAAGACAATATTGCAGGGAGCAGAAAAGACAGGCTGACTTTAGCAGAGACTAGAAATAAACATAGAAACCTGACTCATGGGACCATAAGGACTGAGAGTCTGGCTTTGGTCCTGAAGCCAACTCTTTGATGTTGACAAAGTATCTCTCCACAGAGCTTCCCTGCCCCCTTCCTCCATCCAGCACCTCCTTATCATTCAGGATTTAGGGCCTGGAAACAGATTCCTAGGTGTGCTAAGTCACATCAATGGAGCAATACTTAATTGATTATTCATTATCTAAAATTGGACAAAATGAAGTACTGCAAAATAATATACTGTAAGGAATGGATCTGCTGAGACAACAAATGGAACTAAAATTGTTACTATTAAACATTTTCCCAAGACTACTAACTTTTGATGCCCTCTTTACTCAAATACTGGCTCTTGTTTCCAGAGCCTTAGAGTGACCGATACTCTGCATTTCCCTGACACTGATGGGGAAAGTGACAAGTGGAAGAGGCAAGTTTACATGGAAAAATAAGATAACATGTACTTTATCACAGAGTACAATCACATTCACTAAATCCTGCAATGGGAAGAGTAGAATTAATACCTGAAAACTCAAAAGGGACCTCAGTGAGTCACGTGGTCCTGTCCCCTGGATTCAGGTAAGTTGCTATTAACCAGGCCCAAAGAGCCTATGGGACTTACTGAAGGACCCCAGCCAGCTACTCACCTTAAATATAAAACCCCTGCTAAAGCTAAGATATAAGGGAAGTTAAACAGGAGTTAGCTGTTCAGTAGCACATCATATTTGGTTTAGGAGTCAGAGATCGGCAAAGAGGCTTCCAGAACCCCCAATACCAAGCCCATTGTGTCATTAGAGATAGACAAAAAATAGGGCATGGAAGCCCACATTAGAATTTCTGAGAGGATTGCATGATGCTGGGGGATTGAATAATGTCCCATAAGGAACTACCAGGACATCTCCTTGTGGATTCAGACACTTCTGGTTAACTCTCTATCATAATCTTTGTCCTTCTTTCTCATGAAGGATAATGCAGCATCTTAAGTGCAGAGCAACTGAGAACCTCACACTCTTTGATTCTTGCTTTTGCAGTGCTCTCAAGGTCAAATATGGCCTCAGAAAAGATTTGTCCCATAGTAAGCAAGTTGTAGAGCCTGGACTATCACACAGGTCTCCTGAATCCCATGAACTGTATTCTAAATGTATCTAATACTGAAGTATCTCCACTAAGGCTAGATGAGGTGGAGAATGGTGATCCTGATGTTAACTCACAATGACAACCAGCTGCAGACATCTTCTTGCATTTCTCCTCTGAGCTATTGCTACCCACAACTCATTCATTCATTCATTCAACCAGCAACTACTGAGTCCTCCTGGAGCCCAGGCATTGTGCTACAGTAGAGAATGAACTGACACTGAGCAAGAGCAGCAGCTGGGAAGCCAGCTTCTGTGGCCCAGACAAGAGATGATGAGGTTCTGACCTCAGGCCGTGGGGATAAGGAGAAGGCGAGGAAAGCAAATGATACTATGAAAGTAGAATTCACATAATTTTGATATAAATTACCTGGGATTGGAGTAGGAGAGGTGAGAGTAAAGGTGGCTTCTAGTATGATTTTTTATTTCTGTCTAGAGTGAAGGAGAGAATGGCAGTGCCCTTCATGTAGTCAGGCTTACAAGGAGAGGAACAGATGAGCAAGTTTGGGCCCTGTGGAATTTGAAGTGCCTGCAGAACACTGAGGAAGAGAAATCAAGCTGGAAGTGCAAGTCTGGGCGTCAGAAGTCGTGAAGAGGATAAGATCATCCAGGAAGAGTAAGCTGGAGGCAGCATCATTCAGAGGTGGTCAAGGAAGAAGGATCCATCATTCAGAGGTGGTCAAGGAAGAAAGCTTGAGAGAAAACAGTCATCAGAGATGTGGGAGAAACAGGAGAAAATAGGACTTAGGATCCCAAAGAGAAGAGGGTTTTAAGAAAAACGCAATGCCTAGCAGTGACCAATGCCTTTGGCTGCTCAGGTAAGATGATAATCTACCACAATGGGTAATCAGGGGGTCTCCCAGACTGGTGGCAAGAGCATGTCAGAAGAGGGTCATTGCAGGAATGGCCATAGAATCACCCTTCCTCCAGCTTCCCTCCTTCCCCCCGCCCCTCCACATACCCAATGTGGAGCTAGGCTGCTGCACCTGGCATAGTACCCAATGGAATACAGCATCCTGGCTTGGTCCTGTATCCTGGGAGATACGTCAGGACCCAGCATTTGAGAAAGAATGGTCTAGCATGCTCACTGGGGAAGACAAAGAAGCGTGGCTTTAAGAGATTTGAAACTCAAATCTTCCCTTTCTTTTTCCTTTATCCCTGCCTACATTTGGAACAGGCTGGACCCATAGCACCCGAGTAAGGTTATGCATCAATGCCTGGTCAAACAGGCATTGAAGGAGTGGCGGCCGGGGACTGGATTCTCTCCAGCATGCAACATCCAGGTCCCCAGAGCCCAGAGCCATGAATCTGGGGCTGCCTCCCCTGGCAGCTGAATAGGAAGCTCTTCACAGTCTTTCCTGCCTGAGAAAGACAGAGCCATGACTCTTAGTAGCACAGAAGCCCATGCCTGGGAAAGTGGGAGTGAAAGGAGGAGACTGAGCCAGCAGGGGGAGAGAGAAAAAAGAGGGGACAGTGGCTTCTGAGGAAGAGTCTTTCCTAGATAAATACTTGCCTGTAACCTGCCTACCCTGCATCCTTTGTTCAAGTCCGGGCCCTAGAAGAGGTCAGCTCCCCACGAAGCCGAAGTCCAGACTGGTGCCACCTTCCTGCTTACCCCAAACATCATTCTCTATGCCATTCGCCACCAAGTGGGAAACACCTCCCATCTGCAACAGCACAGACTCAGCGCATGTGGGCGTGTCTGGTGGGAGGTCATGTGGAGGATGGCGATGAGCTCGTTTCCAACTCCACTGACAAATCACTGAGAAGAAAGAGGCATGGAGTCACTCTGGGAGGCACCTGAGACAGCGAGGGAGTGACAGCAAAATGTAAGACGTGCACATGCCTCTCCCTTGTTCAATCGTCCTCATGCCCATTGGCTCATTATTTCAGGACCCCACCATCACCTGGGATGGATTAGGATCACACCATCCATTTTCACATGGTAACTGAGAGTCATAGAGGGCAGCTGGCAACAGAGTCAGAGTCCTGGGTTCTGCCTCTTGGTTCTGTACACTTTCTACACTGAGGAACTGGAGTAATAATATGCTTTCTACACTGAGGAACTGGAATAATTATCAAGGAAATGTGAAGCAGTTCCTCCTTGGGGCTCACGATAGAGGCCAATTCTCTTCACCAGATTGTGTGGGGTCCCCTCCAGAGGTGGGAGAACGAACCCACCGAGCTCTGAGACTCTGGTTGCTAACGCTGAAGCGGAACTGGAGGAAGGAAGGGAGGTGGGCGCAGGCTTGGCGGAGCTTCAGTTACACCTCCAAGAAAAGCCCCTGGCCCTGGCCTGCTGACAAAGTTTTAGCGCCCTGTAGCACTGGCAGCCCAAAACCTTGGTTTGGTTTTCTCCATATCCTAAAATATGGAGCATTTTATTTTTAACCTTATAAACAGGAGAGTGGATGGCAGTGCTGAACCAAGACAGCTGTGAATAAAGGAGGCCTGGGCAAAGCTGGGGGCAGAGCGCCTGGCCCACAACCGGAGCGTGGGGCCCGAAGTGCCTGTGGTTTGGAGCCAGAGCCTCAAGGCTGCTCAAGCTGCCTGTCTGAGGGCACCGCCTGTCTGAGGGCACCGCCCACCATGTCTCCTGCTCAGATCAGTCCATGATGATGCGTCAGCCCAGTGGGGATGATATGTCAGCTGATCCAAACCTCAAAACTCCCCTGCCTCAAGCGAGGGTTTTCACAGGAGACTCCACAGTCTCTCCACCACCTCCTGCTACTGCCAAAGTGCAGGGAACTCCGCTGCCCCAGGCAGAGCCTTGACTCCCAGCCCTTTCTAAGACTTATGTTGTGTCTGCTCAAGAGGGTGTTAAACTTATACTGTTGTTTATCCAAAAGTCTCCTCTTACCTAGTGTGCATGGACTATAACCATTCTCTCTGCGGTTTTGGTTTTGTCCCTTAGCAATGAGCCTCTAACTGGAACAGCCTAACTACTTGCTTTGAGTTAGGGGGATGATGATTATGACCACATGGGATTTCCTCACACACTGGATCCTATGTGACTGACACAGTCTGAAGCAGTGGATTAGGAAGGAAGCAATAAATAGACATTCATTTAAACACTAGCATTCATAGGACATTTTCATACAGGAAAGATACCTTCAGTGTCACTCATTGAACAAGTAGTTTTAAACCTCTAGGAAGTACCCAGCTCTGTGGTCGGTTCTGGGAGTCAGCATAAAGCACACAGACAGAGTCCCTGCTCTCACAAAGTTTCTGGTAGACTTACAAACAAGGAAATCAGCGAATAAAGTGCAGTGTGATATGTGCTGTGGCAGAGGATGCACAGGTACTATAGGATCACATAGGAGGAAGAATTAAGCCAGACTGGGATAAGGGGATGGTGTCAGGGAAGGCTTCCTGGAAGAGATGACATCTAAGCTGAAGGAAAGGTGGGAAGGGAAGTTCCACGTGGTGAAGTGAGGTTAGCAGTTGCGAATAGCTGGAGCAAAAAGGAAGGACTTACAAGAAATGAGGGTGGAGTAGGTTGGGGGTATGATTGGGCAGAGCCTTGGGGTATGATTGGGCAGAGCCTTATACGCCATGCATGGTAGGGAGGGCGATAATGGAAAAGCCACTGAAGGGTTTTAAGGAAAGGCTTAGTATAACCAGATTTCCTCCTTAGATGCACCTTCAAGCTGCCATGGGAATCAACCAAAGCAAGGAAAGGGAGGATGTGTGGAGAGCATCCTGGAGGGTGCTACAGAGATCCAAGCAAGAGATGGGAGGATGTGAACTAGGGCAACAAAAGTCGGATCGCAGCCCTGGCTGGTTTATCTCAGTGGTTACAGCGTCAGCCTGCAGACCAAAAGGTTGTGGGGTTCGATTCCCACTCAAGGGCATGTACCTCAGTTGCAGGTGCCCCAGCCAGTAAGGGCATGTATGGGAGGCAACCAAGATGTGTATCTCTCTCTCTCCCCCACCTCCTCCCTCCCTTCCACTTGCTCTAGAAATCAATGGAAAAAACATCCTTGGGTGAGAATTAAAAAAAAAATTCAGACCGCAAAGAAAAGGATCAATTCAGAACAAAGGGACAAACCATTGAGATGTAGAATCATTAGGCCTCACTGTGGAGAAAGGAGAGAAAGGGCTTGTGAGTTTGGAGACTTGATACTAAGTAAGGTGGGATGGCAAGAGAGAGGCAGATTAGGAGAAAGGATGACATTGCAGAGGAGTTTGAGGTACTTGTGAGACATCTGAGTGGCCATGTCCTGAAGGCAGTCAGACATACGGGTCCAGGCTAAGAAGAGAGGTCTAGGGATTAGAAAGAGATTCCAACAAAAGGAGGTTGGCATAATATATATGTCTGATATACAGGCTTACTTCCTTTTATTCATTCAATAAATATTCATCAGCAGTTGAACTAACGCACATTTATAGAGAACATTCCTTAATTGGGATCCTATCTACACCTGTGATGGGCTGTGATCACTTGTGTGGGATTCTCTGAGGGGCTCCTTAGAAAACTGCTGTCATAACTGCTCGTCAGAGAGAATCAGAGGCCTTGAGTGTAACTGCCTGTGGGAACTGCAGTCTTTCATTTCCTGGCAGGCCCAACCTCGAGAGTCCACCACTTCGCTTTACTTCAGCTAACAAGAGAGTATCTTTCACAACAGGGCTACAAGTGGGACCCTAATTGATGAATTTGTGAGTAGCCCTTCTCTTTATAGTGGCATTAGCCCAATTTGGTCTTAACTGTTCCACCCCCCGGTCAGGCCTCACACACACTGAATATATTTAAAGCCAAGTGGATTTAAAGCCAAGTGGATGGGGTGTTTAGCTGGGTAATTAAACATCTATTTTGCCATGTGAGCCTGGGCAACAACTCTGTCCTCTCTCTCCCTCTCCCTCAGTGGGAACATGGGAAATGGTCACCAATCAATCCAGTAACCAACAGGTAGGAACTGTGCCCTTTCCAGCAGCAAGGCTTGTGAGCAGCACAGAGGAGACTGAGACGCTGGCCTTACATCAGGAGGTCTGCAGTCCAGCTACTCCCCACCCCCCATTTCCCTCACATTGGTAGGGACTCGATGAGGTTTCAGTTTCATCCTCTAGATGTTGAGTTCTAGATGTCAGAGCTGAATGTGAGCTGGGAGACGGATAGGCCAGCTCATAGAGAATCTGATTCTTCCTGTACCTGGGGCACTTCAATAAGGACTAGTGGCCCCTGGGCAGGGGGTGATAAAGACCCATCTTCAGTCTTTGTGGCTCTGGTTGGCTGACCTGAGAGTGACTGAATCAATGGATGATTCAGTGATTCAATGACCTGCATCAAAGATGTCTCCCTTGGCTGTTCTGCTCCAGACTCTGTCACTAACTCAATAATGTCACAGGCAAAAGCCCTTTATTCATCTGCTTCCACTTAGAAACACCACTTGTCAAGCCCAGATTACAAATAGCTAATCTTTCTTGAGCATTTACTGTGTGCCAGATGTGTGCTTTACATGAAATAGCTCATTTAATGCTGGCAGTCACTCAAGGGGATAAAGTGCTGTTATCATATCGCAGATGAGAAAACCAAGGCACGGATGACTGCAGGAACTTGTGCAAGCTAGCAAGCAGCAGGCTGAGATCTGAATCCAGGCTTACTCATTCCAGAGGCTGCACCCTTAACCTCCACACAAAACTACCTCAGACTGAGAAGTCAGTGGCCTACATGGTTTGTTTGGAAAGTGCCAAGAAAGTCCTTATGCTTCCTGACCTCCAGACTAGCCCTTCAAATAAGCTAGTAATGTGCTCACAATTCCACCACTAAAATAATTCCCTTGGCAGCAACAAAGCAAATCCCCTGGGAGGCTGAGGAGATGAAGCACACCGGGCCTGTTGCAGACTGACAGCTCCAATCAGCCATGAGCCCTTTCCCATGCATGGAAGCTAATCGGTTCCTTCCCAAATCTTCCAGCGAGTGGGAGCTGGTATGAGGCAAAGGTGAGGTCCAGCTTGAGGTTGGGGATGTGGAAAAAGTGGGAAAGAGACCCAAATCAACAGCAGAACACATTCCAACTCTGAGAGCACCCCACCCCCACTACTTATTAGTGCTATAATATTGGTCAAGTTAAACAATCACTGCAAATTCTTCAACTGCAAAATGGGAATATCAAGAATTGCTTTGTAATCTTGTGCTGTAAATTAAATCAAGCAGTTCTTAGAAATCACTGCACACTGTGCCCCACACATAATGGGGACAATAAAATGGCAGCTCTTGTGTAATAACTGCTACTGCTCAAGGAAAGAAGGCCTCAAAAAAGGAAGCCAGGGGGCACAGTGGACAGTTGAGGGAGCAGTAGGAAAAGGACTTAAAGGAGAGTGACTACCTTCACTGGCTTTGCAACTATTCAAAGCCTGCTATGTATTCATTCAGCCTTTCAGCCATCGTCTACTCAGACCTACTACATGTGGGCACTGTGTTGGATGATGTTGGGGATTGAATCAAGTTCCCCGTAAAGGTGTATTGAAGTCCTAACCCCTGTTACCCGTAGATATGACCTCATTTGGAAACAAGGTCTTTACAGCTGTAATCAAGTGAAGATGAGGTCATACTGGATAGGGTGGCCTCTACTCCAATATGACTGGTGAAGAGGTACAGACACACACAGGGGAGAAGGTCCTACGAAGACAGAGGCAGGGATTGGAGTGATGTGTGTACAGGCCAAAGAATGCTGAGCATAGCTGAAAACCACGAGAAGCTAGGGAAGAGGCAAACAACAAATTCTTCCTAAGAACCTCAAAAAGAAACCAGACACCTCAGACTTGTAGCTTCCAGAACTTTTCTCATATCCTCAACCTCAAGCTGGCCCTCACCACACCAGCTCCCACCCACTGGAAGATTTGGGAAGGAACCGATTAGCTTCCATGCATGGGAAAGGGCTCATGGCTGATTGGAGCTGTCAGTCTGTAATAGGTTCCGTGTGCTCCGTCTCCTCAGCCTCCCAGGGGATTTGCTTTGTTGCTGCCAGAGGAATTATTTTAGTAGTAGAATTGTGAGCACATGACTAGCTTATTTCAGACTTCTAGCTTCCAGAACTGTGAGAGAATACATTTCTGTTGTTTTAAGCCACCCAGTTTGTGGTACTTTGTTATAGAAGTCCTAGGTAAAGAATATAGGTGATAACACTATAGAGATAATTTTTTTAAAAGTTCCTATCCTGAAGCATCTGTTATTCATTTCATCCCAAGAAAGAAGCTGGATGAGAGTTCAGGCTTAATGTGGATGCCCTTGGGTCTAGTTTCCAAAGAGGTGTACTTTGTGACACAAAAGTTTTCCCTGGCCCACCAGCTAGGAGCCCAAGCATGAGAACAGCTTAGATGAATAGATGGTGGGGAATGATGATCCCAGTCACAAATTATAACAGGTCTTTGCCACCCTCAGGGCATAGCATTGAGGACAGTGAAAGTAGGAATGGCAAGGTAGTAGTAGAGGCAGGAAAAGAAGACTGGGAAAGGAAAGGTGGGGATGAAGGCCTATTCTTTGTTTCTTCCAAATCCACCATTCCTTATTTCTCCAGTTATTTCCCCATTCTTCCTCTTCATATTTTAAGTTTCTACTCTGGCCCCTCTAATGTCTACACAGCCTAGTAGACTGGGGGGAAAACAAAACAAAACATGAGTCTTGGAGGCTAGAAAACCAGAGTTTAAGTTCCAGCTCCACCACTTACTAGCTATGGGATCTTGGGCAAGTAACACTAACTTTCTATGTTTTCGGTTTTTTCATCTGTACAATTGGGATACTATGTAACTCATAGTGTTATGTATCATATGTATCAATGCATGGTGTACATTATGTAATGTGTCTGTGTGCAACTATGATGGGATGCATTAACATTATGATATATGTCAAAGCATTTTAAGTGTCATATGAAAAGGAAAGAGCTCTCATTATGCACAGTGTTTTTGGATATTACATATCTGGATATGTTAGAAAATTAGCACACAAAAAACAAAACAATAAATCAGATACTACTTTAAAGGAGGTAGGCATGGTATTGTCTATGAGTAAACAAGGCCTCAAGACTGAAGAGCTTTGTAATATTGGGCAAGTTTTTCCATCTCCTAATTTAAAAATGATTTGACTTTTCATCCAGTTCTATGATTCTATGACTTTATTAAAATGTGCACATCAAGCTGTTTGCTCTTATAAAATTACATTTTAAAAAGAGATGATTACTCATGGTCACCCATTACAAATCTGGGAAAGCTGTGATGCTTGAGGGAATTCTAATAACAAGTGAAGTAGAAAAGCCAATTGATGTGTGAAATATCCCATAGGCTAGATAACACAGGAGTGGCAAATATCAAATACTCCTCTCCCAGTTATTCCAATTAGAGGGCTACCACCAAAATTCCAGAGAAAGGGGTTGGCCTCACTTGGAACAAAAACTAGTAAAAAAAGGTGACACAGTCTTAAGACAGCCCAAAATGCAAAGATAACTGACCAGTTTTTATCTCATTTTAGAATAAGATGAACAGAGGTGACTCTGGTTGCAATAGAAGAGACATCTCAGACCTAAGGAAGAACTTCCTGACTATTGAACTTTCTGACCAGGAGTTTGGGGAAATCGCCTCTTATGAAGCTTTTTATCAAGCAGCCAACTGCGCATCTGGGTTAATTAAGTAAGTGTGCAACAGAAGCATGGATAGGTGACCTTTTGGAGGTCCCTTCATGCCTGTGCTCTCTCTGTTCTCCCACTGAGTTCATTTACAATGTCTGCTTTTTACACATCACCATTCCGCTTCCAGTTACCTCGGCAATTCACGTATCATCATGTTGCCCACTTTTTCCCTGTTGGCACAGTAGACTCCAAGGTGCAGTACTGTTTTTACATATTTTTGCATGTCCCACCACTGGTATGCATGCAATAATCACTTCACAGCGCAGTTAGCAACGAGGAGGAAATGAAACCCACTCCTGAATTGGAGACAGGAGTACTGTGTTTCAGCAAAAACCCAATTTAGGACTCTAAGAAAAGCCAAATTTCCCAGGGAAAAAGAAATGTGGGTATCTTCTTAATTCTCCTGAGCACATTTATGGACTGAAATAGGTGTTTGCTGAGGGAAGACAAAATTGATGTGGATCATTCAGCGGAGAAACGAGAAAGTGGGAGAGTTCATCCAGTTTTCACTCTTTTGGCAAAATTTCCAAAAGCTAGCAGAATAACAATAATAAACAGTTAATGAGCACTCACCCTATTCTAAACCTTTTGCATGAATTAACTCATTTAATCATCACAACAACCTTATGAGGTCCCAAGAGGTTAAGTCATGTTCAACATAACACATCTAAGTTCAGAGCTGGATTAAACCAAGCAGCTGGTGCTGGAGGACACATGGTTAGTTAGCTCCCTCTCCACCCCGCCCCCTTCAAGAAAGAGACATGGATGCAGACCATCCTCAGAGAAGTAGGCCTGAGTCCTGCCTCTTGTGGCCCTCTTCCTCCTCACTCCCTTACCCTTTAGCTGAGAGGAACTCCCTGAGGAGAGCCATCCATTAGCTAAAACCACCAGCATATGCCATGTCAGAGGTCAGCTCAGGTCTCCCCATAACTCACAGAGCAGCACTTACTGGGACCCTTAATCCCTCTGTTTTAAGGTAGGATTTTCCCCAACCCATAACAATTCTCTCTCCCTAGGTCAGTAAGGCAATAGAACACTCAAATAACAATCTCCAAAATGACTCCTCTGCTAAAAACTCTTCTATCACCCTTTATCGCTCTCCTTTGAGATGCTAAAACCCCAATCAAAGAGTCATCACCATCAACAATGCATCAGACTTTCTCCAAGACAGCTGCTCACAAGGGTCCATTATCCCCCATGGTTTATAATTGGGTATTGTGACTAATTCATTTATCTGCCATTCAGAAGAACACTGCATAGTAAGAGTCAGTAATGCCGAGTAATAGAAACATGAATAACCAAAATGTGCCCATGCTTTCAGTTGCTACAGCACCTTGATCCCCAGGATATTTACTCACTTTGAGTTTAAAGATCCACAGGAATGTAAGTATAGCAGAGGGATGGGAGCTAGGAAGCCCAGTTTTCAGAAAGCTATGAGTGACAAAAACCCAGGAGGCTCATGAACTTGTTCATAATTCCATGAATCAATTCAGAAGACATTTATCAACATTTATTATTTACTGTGCGTCAGGCACCGTGTTCAGAACA
Source organism: Corynorhinus townsendii (assembly GCA_026230045.1). Classification (NCBI taxonomy): domain Eukaryota; kingdom Metazoa; phylum Chordata; class Mammalia; order Chiroptera; family Vespertilionidae; genus Corynorhinus; species Corynorhinus townsendii. Next base: position 127,522,513 of record JAPDVU010000003.1, on the reverse strand, counting down.
AGGTAATTTTTAAAAGCTCATTATCTAACTGGAGAAACAGACATATAAGAAGCCAATGATCTTTAATAGGAAAAGTGAGAGGCAGGTGTCAAGAACAAGGAGAAGGAGCACTCACTCTCTGTGGGGGGTGGAGGATAAGTGGCAGATCTGGGAAGGCTACCCAGAGGAAGTGACGTTTGAGTTGGATCTCGCAGGTTGAGGGAGACTTTTTTTTTCCAAGAGAGAAGTGGAGGAGAGCAACCCAGGCAGAAGGACCAGTATGCACAAAAGTATTCAGGCATGATGTCAGTGGCCTATATAGAGAATTGCATGGGACAGGTATTAAAGGGCCTATGCTAAGAAAACTGGGCTCTATCCTATATCCTATATGCAATGGGGCTGCTACATGGTGAGCTTTAAAAGAGAGGTCTAATCATGAGCACACTTGTGCTTCTGGAAGCCCATTGAGTGTCAGAATGTGGCTGGATTAGGGAAGCGGGGCAACAGTTTAGAGGCTACTGCCTTAGCTGGGGCAGAGATGAGGATGACCTGCCATGAGAGTGGGCTGGAAAGGAGAATCAGATAGAAGGTTCTGCAGACATCTCAGAAGGTTTCTGGTGATGTGTGGGGAACCAGGGAGAAGAAGAGGCTGATGAGAGTGGGCATCGGTGTGTGATGATGCCCTTAGCTGAGGAGGAGGAAGCATATTTGAGGAAGCCAAAGAAAGCAGAAATGCAACTAACATGTGCCAGGGGGCCCACATTTCCTCATGTCCACAGAGGGAATCAGCTCAAGTTAAAGGAACACAGGCCAAAGTGGTTAAAGAGCATACTCAGGGCTAACCATGCCCTCCAAACCTGTGCTTTTGAAGTCCCCACTGCCGCAGCGCCAGACTTTGTTAAGAGAGGTTCGGCTCACAATATAAGTAGTCTTATTCTTCATTTTCTCCTTGCCTAATAATTAGAATATCTTTCCCCATCTTTACCTTGTGAAAGAATACCTTCTGGCCTGGCTGGTGTTGCTCAGTGGCTGGAGCATTGCCCATGCACCGAGTCCCAGTCAATGCCTTAGTTGGGGCAGAGGTGAGGATGGGTTGTAGGTTTGATCCCCAGCTCTGGTGGGGGAGCATTCCAGAGAGGAGCACGTTCTCTCTCTCTCTCTCTCTCTCTCTCTCTTACCTCCTTCCTTTCTACTCTCTCCAAAAATAAATGGAAAAAATATCCTCAGGTGAGGATTAACTGAGAAGGCTAAAAAGGGCTAATTCCAATGTAACCCTGATATTCGGGACTAGTGATCTGAATCCAAACCAGCAAGCTCAGTGTATATTCCTGATAACCTATAATTAAGTCCCTCTCTCCTTCCCAGATACTGGTCTTGCAGAACCTGTTACTGTGAACAGTGCACTGCCCCAGAGGGAGAATTATTAACGCTGGTGCCAGGCCAGACCATCAGCTATGGCCTGGAGACCCCCAACACCTGGGGCCCTTTTTGCAAGGCCCGCGAAAAGGACCGGAAGCATATTCCATGTTTGTGGGACAAAGATCACAGGGAGGGAGATATAAAGGAAAGCCCCAGGCATATTCCTTCACTCAGATTTGGAAAGCTGTTCCCTGAGTCCTCTGGCATATTAAACAGTGTCCCTCCTTTTTTTCTCAGAAGCATTCTTGGTTTTCTTTGGTCTTCTGCAACATAACCACCACAACAAAAATTTTAAAGAAGAACACCTCCCATCCTCTTTGTCTACCTGCAATATTTCATCTCTGCCTTCCAAAGTAATCCTCACTTCCTCACTCCCATTCACACATGGCATCTTTTTTGGAGTACAAATGTAGGGCAAAGGGCAAAGAATCAGAAGTGAGATCAAACTGTATTCCAAGACTGGCTTAGCCTGCCAGGTGACTTTCAGAAATTGCTGGACCTCTCAGCCTCAGTTTCCTCAACTGTAGAGTGGGGACAAAAAATGAATACTAACCTTTGCTTATCTCACAGGATTATTGTGAAGATGAAGGGAGATAAGGTGCTTGCAAACAACACCAGCAAAGGGCAGGAAAAGGTGATACAGGGTTATCTGAAGATCTGGCACCACTATCCACCAGACTGTGAATCCCTGGAGAGCAGGGGCCTGGTGGTCTCCATCTTTAGTTCTGGGGTACCTAATTGTTCCTAATACAGAGTCTGTGTTCACAAAGACATGTCCAGTTACAAACAAGAACCACTACCACCTTCAGAGCAGCACAGACACAGAAACACCACAGAGGCATCCTTGCCTCTCTCTCTCCCACCATACACGCAGGCAAACCTACAATTCCCCTCTTTTGGAAGTATTGCTCTAGTCCTGGCTTATTCCACAAACAGCCATTTCCTGGAAAAAAAAGTGATTGTCACGTTGCCTGGATGGCTTCATTGGGCGTGTTTGAACATTAAGTAGGTCTGAATTCCCCTCCTCCTCAGGAAAGTTGCTAAGAACTGAACCCCAGATTCTCTCCCCTTTATGGAGCCCCTTTCGGTCTGTCCCACCCACTGCCACTCTGTGCAACGTTTTTGTCTTTTGGTTTGACATCCCCCCCACTCCCCCCCCACCCCCCACCCCCCCCCACCCCCCCCACCCCGCTCCCAACAGGAGCTCAGAGCCTCTACTGCTATTTTCATTGATGCTTTGAGCAGAGCTGGCATGTGCAACTGCTGAGAAGGTGGAGCGCAGAGCCTGGGAGGAAGCAGTAAAAATAGCCTGGCGCGTGTTGCTATGCCTGCTATGGACGCCTTTAACCCTGGCCGAGGTGGGGAGCTCAACAGAGGCTCCTGCACACTGAGGAACTCAGCAGGGATCTGCGCCCAGACCCCAGCAATAGCCGGTTGCGGGAGCTACAGACCCTAAAGAACTTTTTTTAGGAACTGAGAAGGACGGGGTGGGGGTGGGGGGCCCGAGGAGGTTGTTTCTTGCTTTCAGCACTCCAGCCACCTGGCAGCACGGACTGCTACGTGCTGCTAGTCCAACACTTTACAGACCCGCAGCCTTGACTCGGAGCTATTTTTAGAAACCTCTTCCGCGGGTGGGTGATCCGAGAGAGGAGAGCGAGGGTATTGGTAAGACTAACTCTCCGCTGTGAGGCTGAGCCTTGCACTACACATCATTCTAAATGTCTGCTCTCTGGTGGGGAGGGATGGGGGAGAGCAAGTGTCCAGGGGATCACACTCTATTGGCTTTGCCCTAACTCAAGGAGAGGGCGTTAGCTACTGAATATCCCACTGTTTTCAAGCCCCAGAGCGTGTTTGTTTCCAAATCGACAGTTGCCAGATGCATGCTGCTTCTAGTCTCTCAGAGAATGGAATTGTTAAAAGCTTTGCTGCCTACGCTGTGGGGGCAGGGGTTAGTTGCAGTTCAGACCTCTGGGGAAGAAGACTGGGGAAGGGTCTCTGCACCTTTTTCAATCCCAGAAAAACAGAGAGACAATCCCCGCGCCACACCTTCATCCCTGCCCCACGCTGCATATGGGTAACCATATGTGAACTGTATGGCAGCCCCACCAGACAGCCGGCTATTAATAGAGCCTGGAGAGTTCGCTCCCTGCCATTCTCCTGCCACCGAGTAAGGAATGATCACACACTTACCCCACTCCGCCCCCAACTCGGCTCACCGCTCTCCAGGAAGGTAAGGGCACTGCCCACGCTGATCCCCTTCGTGACTACAGGTGCCCAGAACCTAGGACTAGTCCAGTTGTAAGGACAGCAGGGTCAATGCGAGGCCACAGCGGCCAGTATTGGGACGCAAAACCCAGTAGGGCTCTTTGCGGCTCAGGGCCAACTCAAGAGTAGAGAAAGGGCAGCTATTGGGCTGCCAAAGGCGGGGGGCAAGAGAGCAATTTGAGGAGCTAGAGCGACATTTAAAAGCTGCTGCGGGATGAATGACTGCAGACCCATTTGACGCTACAGCCCGGGGGGCGCGCAACCACCACCACGGCGCGGGCTCCGCTGCGGCAGGAGCGGGCGCTGTCCCTGGTCCTGAAGGTGGTCGCGCCCGCGCTCCCTCCCCGGGTTTAGCGCCCCAGAGACGGCTCTAAGATATGAGGATTTCAGACATCTCCATGGCCCCACACTGGGCCGGATGGTCTGTTGGTGGTGCCCAAGTCCCACTGCCAGCCCAGCTTTGCCCACTACGGCTAGGAGCTCTCCGCGCTGCTGCGGGGACCGGTAGCTCAGGGACTCGAGCTTGAAGGGTAAATCTGAGGCAGCATTGGAGATGGTCAAGGCACTGCAGGGAGCAGACCTGGCCCCAGGATTATCCGTCCCAGCTCTGCACAAAGCCGGGACTCGGAAGCCCTAACGGAACAGGGGAGAGCGCAGGGGAGCGCAGCTGCCCAGGACTGGGACTTGGGGAAAAGAGAAGCAAGCAGCGGGTGTTAGGAGAGAAAGATGGGGTGAGCACGACTCTTGCATTTTCAAAAGGAGGGACCTGAGACATACACTGGCTCTCCCCCATCCCAACACACACACACACACACACACACACACACACGGCCGGTGGATGGAACTGGGGAAAGTTTGGCTCTAGGTGTTGAGCGGTCGCAGCAGCAGCAGCAGCGACAGCGACGGGTTGGCAATCGGGTGGGCAGCCGGGGTCGCGGGGCGCCCGGCCTCTCGCCTCCTTACCTCGGCGTTCTCGGCAGCGTTCTCCGCCATTTTCCTCCTTAGGAGCAGGCAGCGGGAGGAGTGTTTCATGCCCATAAGAGCCAGCAAGGGTTTGGTGACACACAGATAGTAGAGAAAGAGAGAGCTAGTGTAGCTTTAAACGAGAGAGAGAAAGCGAGAGAATGGGAGGAATAAAAAAAAAAAAAAAAAAAAAAAAGCCCAACCCAGCCCCTCTGCCGGAGCGTCAGCCGATACAATCAAGCACGGTGGAGTCTTTCCTGCAGTCTCCACTTAGTTTTATTTCCTCCCTTCTCATCTGCTTCGGATTCCTTCACACAGTTTCAAGTTCTTCGTGCGCACCCGACCCCCTCCCCGCCCCTCTCCGCCCGCGCTGCGGCTGAGGAGGAGGGAGGCAGCCCCAAAGGCTCCGCGGTGGCGGCGGCGTCCCTCTTCCTGGCTGCTCGCAAAGTCCGCCGGCCCGAGGCAGCCACCAACTCCTCTCAACTTCTGTGGATTCGCTGGGCGAAGCAACACGCTTCCTGCGCGTCTCTCCTAGGGGCTGAGCCCGGTGAGTGGGGGCGGGGAAGGAGGTTCGGCGGAGCAGGCTGGGCGCAGACTGAGAGCCCCCAGCGCCCCTGGCCCGCCCCCTCCACCGGCTGCGAGGGTCTCTTGACAGGACAGCTTGCACTGGGGCAAGGGCTGCGCGAACGCTGCAGGGCCACGCGGGAAGCTCGGAGAAAGCAGGCGCCGGAGCAGGACTCTTGCAGGTTCTTAGACCTGTGTGTGCCTCCTCCCACCGAGGACAAGCTCTGGGCAAGATTGGGCCACAGTTACCTTGCCCCCACCCCAACTCTCCCGCTCCTCTGCCAATCCCTGGATCCCTCCTTGGGGAAGGGTTTGGGGAGCGAACGGGGAAGGTGTCTGGATGAAAGACGGTCCTTAACTCTTTCAACTCTAAGACTAAGTATGGTATCATGATCTCTCCTTTTCTCCCACTTTCCCTGCCCAGGGCACTTGGGGCTCCAAGCCTCTCTCAGAGGGTGGGGCGAAGGTTCAGCCAGAGATGGCTGGGGAACGAGGAGGGAGAAAGTCAACTAGAAGAACCTGAGGTCGTGCTTCCCCTAACCTAATTTTCCCTGACTCCCACCCCCACAAACCCATTTCTCTTCTCTCTCTTCACCCCTCCCCCATTGTCACCAGATTTTGAAGTCCTTTTTATGGAGAGAGAGAGGGTGTCATATACCCATTAGGATTCTCTTGATCCTTTTTAAAGGGAGTTTGGGCGGCAGCAGGGGGTGTGAATTTTTATACAATGCATTCCTGTCTTCACTTTGAGAGCTTTTTTCCCTCTCCCATCTTACTGGCCATCTGTCGACTGGTGGGAGACAGAATAAGACGCGGGGGAGAACCCCACTCTTCTCTCCCATTACAACAGGCCACTCAAGCCGGCTCTTTCAAAGACCGCTGCACTTTCAAGCTTTCAGCCCACAAGTCATGAACAGGGACCTCAAAGATGCTCCCTGAGCATCCTGACTCTCCTCTCTTCATCCCTGTACTTACATGGGAAGCTCAGTCCTCAGTGCATGTCCTATTTGTTTTTGAACATCACCTTTGGCAGCCAGGAAATGTGAGCTTGATTGTCCTCAACTAACCTCAGAAACCATTGAAATGGAATCTAAGGATGCCTTCATCACCTGGTCCTAAGGAAAAGAGAGAACACATTGCAATAAGTGAAGGAGGGAGAGGAAAGGAAGGGATGGATAGTAAGAGAAGTGAAAAGAGAATGGAAAAGAGGCTGGAATTAGTGTGTGTGTGTGTGTGTGTGTGTGTGTGTGTGTGTGTGTGTTGAGAAAGAAACAAATAAATGGAAAAGAAAAGAAAAAGAACTTAACCTCCTTAACCTTTTTCTTTCTCACACCACAGACCTGTATTAGTGTTGGGAGTGTGAATGAGCAGAGTCTTTGGCCACACCTGGTCATTCTCTTTCCCTTTCACATTCTGCCAACTTGCAGAAAGTGGTAGGAGGATAAATAAGGTGAAATCTAATGACTTTAAATCTAAAAGAATGAACTCCATTTTCTCTAGGTATCTTTCTCAGAGAGCTGATCCCCTACCAGGAGAGTCTCAATACTTGTCCAATCAAAGAAAACCAGAAAGGAAAGTATCCTCACAGCTCTTTAGTCCAATCCTCTCATTTTACAAATAAGGCCATTTGTCCCTGATCCTTCAGCCAGCTGTGGGAATTTCTGAGAGCAACTCTCCAGCCTCCTGACTTTCAGTCCTCTCCTCTGACCCCACCCCACACTGCCTCTGCCTGCCATTCTGTGACTAACTGGGAAGGAGGGGAGCTGAGACAAGCTCCCACCAAAATAGGCTGCTGCCTGTGCATGATTGTGTTGCTATGAGAACCCCAGTGGGTGTGTTTCCTCTGTTCTCTGTTGAAATCTTTTGCTTTGCTTGGCTTCTCCCCAAGCACAGACACTGCTCCCCTTGGAATGGGGAATGGAGAGGCTGAGCTGGAAAGCGGTATTCTCATGGCAAGAATTTTCTATTCCAACCCATTCAACCCAGAGTCAGCCAGTGGAGTGATTCCATCATGGCTGGAGGACAAGTGAGCTCACCCGAGGATATTTTTTCCATTGATGTTTTTTTAGAGAGAATAGAAGGAATGAGGGAGGGAGGCAATAGGGAAGATGGGGGAGAGGGAAAGGAGAGGGAGAGAAACACCTACCAATGTGAGAGAAACATATCGATTGATTATCTCTTGCACACACCCCAACTAGACTGTCAGGAATCCAACCTGCAACCCAGGTACAGGCCCCTGATCAGGAATCAAACCCTTTAGTGCGTGAGCCAAGGTTCTACCACTGAACCACGCCATCCAGGGCCAAGTGAACTGTCTTGGAAGAGGATCCTCCAGTCCTCTGTTGAGACATTTTAGAGCAGAAAGGAGTTGTCTCTGCTATACTCCCATTTAATTACAAATTCACAAGCAAAATAATTGTTACTTTACAACACTACATTTTGGGGTGGTGTGTTGTTACACAGCAAAAGGTTACCAAAAAACCCATCTTTCTAGGGTTTTGAAAATTGTGTGATGCATGAGACATGCCTAGCACATAGTAGGTATTTTGTTGTATTTTCTTACCATCCCCACCATTCATAGGAATTCAGTCTTCTTTGTTTCTCTTGCATAAGTATATTAGGTTAATTAATTTAGTCATTCTACGAAGAATTTACTAGGCATCACTTACATGCCTAGCTCATCAGTAGGCACTGGGCTTGGCAAGAAGCAACAAAAGACATGGAACTGACCGTTGAGGAGTGCTTAATTTAGTCACCCTGGATGCCTTGAAATGTACAGGACTTTTGTAGAAGAACTTTGGAAGGGATTTTGATGGGAAGCAAGAAGAAATAGGAGATGACAAGGTATAGAGGGAATTCACCAGGATATGAATTAAATGGGCAGTCTGAGACAATAGGTTCTACTAAGTAAAGAGTTCCCAAAGCATATTTTGCTATGTCACTTTTCTTACACTAGATCAACACAACAAAACATACTGAATAGTACATGTGAAGAGCTAGAGCAATGCTTGGCTTATGGTACTAGCACAGATATTGTGTTAACATTTGCTAGGCCCTGTCCTAGGTTCTGACTTAAACTTCTATAGCACTTATTACACAGCAGAGACTCTTCTAGTCTTACTGTGCTCTCATGCAGTCTTTCAACAGTCATTGCAGTAGGTACTGTTATTATCACTGCATAACAGATGAGGACACACAAATCAGAGAATTGCCCAAGTGGTAGAGTCCAGGTTCAAATCTAAGATGCCTTATTCCAAAGTATGGCTTTCAAGAGGTTAACCAGTTTCTGGGAGCAAGGCAATGGTTCTCAGCCTTGGCTACACAGCCAAATCATCTGAGCAGCTTTCAAACACCAATGGTTTGTTTCCACATCCAACGAGTATGAATTAATGGGGCCTGGGTACCAGGATTTTTTTAGGTCCCTGAGTGATCTTAATGGGTATTTATGGTTGATGACAATCAGATAAAGATATTTGGAGAAGATAAAAAGACCAACAGAGAAAGAAGGTCCCTAAGTTATAGAAAGGGTCCCCAAAACTACAAGCACATTCACATTATAGAAATGTCCATCCCAAACACAAAGGTTTTGAAAGCCACAAATACCTTGAGCGAAGTTGTGCTGATGGTTGAGCCAGCATGCAAAGGTTGGAATGAGACTCTTGGGGAGGGCTATAATTGGAAAAGTTACCCAAATTTATGAGATGCCACAGAAAAAGTGAGTTTCCTGTCACTAGAAGGGTCAGTTAGACTATTTGGCAAAGCTATTGCTGCAAACCCTAGAAGGCTGAGCAAAGCCTCTAGGGGTCCACCTGCCCCATGCTGTGACTGCATAATTGTCTCCTTTCATCTCTGAGCCCTCCAGAAGGTGAAGACTAGGTGTAGTAGGCTCTACTTCACGAGCCAACCAACACTTCCTTTGCTGCCAAGGCTGCAGGCAGCCCCACACCTGTGCAAAAGCCTCCACAGTCTTAATGTTTTCTAACCCAAGACCCAATTACTTCTTAAACTATGTTCTAAAGAACAACTTGCAAGAGTGCCACCAGTGTCTGCAAAGTAATTTTGGTTTTGTTTTGTTTTTCTTGGCCATTAAAACCAGAATGTTATTTCTTCCTTGCTCCGATAATGTTGAATCAACTCTGGTGAGTTGTGCTGGATATGATATTGTTTGAATATTTTTTCTGGCATGACTTGGGAGGTGTTTTCTTAATGATTCTGTATCAACAGCTTTGTTCTTGGTGGTTTATGCCCCTAAAAAGCTGAACATTAGACTATTGTTACCTACCTTTCTCTCACAGCTTCTGAGAAGAACCTAAAAGACCTTTAGACATTTTCTCAATGACTTGTGATGGAACCCCAAACTTCTTTGGAGAAGGGGGAAGAGGAATGCAGTAACAGAGCCCTAAAGACTAAAATATTTGTTAAATGCTGTCACAACAGAAATTAGTTTTTCCATCTAGGTTGCTATACTTTACTCATTTCATCCTTTTCAAATCTTTCATTAAAGGATTGCTTTTTCTAGACAATCTCACCTGAACCCGTCAAAGCCAGCTAAAAAATCAATTCTGTCTGTCTGGTGCAATAACTCAATATACATTTTCTTCAATTAGCAACTACTATGAAACAAGCACTGTGCTGGGTGTTCTAGAGTAAAAACTGAAAAGACATAATATAGATTGATTCTTATAGATTAAATGTAGCTATAATCAATGGCTTGTAGTCAGGTAGGCTCTGTGAAAAGTACATATTGGTATGGACAGGGAGACCCTGGAGGCTGTAGTGCCTGGACAAGAAGCAAAGTAGCCTCTAATCAAGTAAGGCTGGGGACATATTCTTTATCAAGATATTAAAGTTCTTGTACACTTCCAAAACTTTCATAAATAAGTAGTTTTGCAGCCTTGCCCCCTGATTATGTACTGATGTCACAAGTACATGGTATGAATTTGATGTCACCAAGAGGTTCTGTGATCTGCCCTTGTGTGGGGCTGGTTTCTGGTGATTCAGGGTTGGCCCAGCCTGAAAATGCACAATGAGCCGAGATGGCTAAACAAAGCTGCGCTTGGTTCCATCTGCTTCTTTTCTGGACCATTTAACCATCCTGATCTCTCCTCTTCCCAGAGGGTTTGTTATTTTAATTTAAGCTTCGTTAGATTTTCTCAAATTTAAAAAACTGTACCCCTAGAGGTACATTAGCATTTTGCTGTGCATCCTCCATTTTTTTTGCTCATACAAATGTGTGCATATACCTATGAGCATGTGCTCTTGGCATATGTTGTGTAAAAGTGGAATCATACTGTACACATTATCCAGCAACTTGCTTTATTCATTAAACAGTGTATAATAGATTTCTTTTCAGGTCATTACATCTAAATCCAAGTTATTATTATTATTTTTTGTCAATTTCTTTTTTTATTTTTTTTATTGTTTGAAGTATTACTAATAGTAGTACATATGTCTCCTTTTTTTCCCCCCATTGACCTCCCCCTGGCCTCCCCTACCCACCAGTAGATGCCTTCACCTGCCTCCCCCTCCCCCAGTGTCTTGTATCCATTGGTTATGCTTATATGCATGCGTACAAGTCCTTTGGTTGTTCTCTTACAGCGCCGCCCCCCGCAACCTCCTCTGCCTTCCGGCTGTAGTTTGACAGTCTGTTCGATGCTTCTTTGCCTCTGTATCTATTTTTCCCCCATTTCTTTCCTTTAAAAAATCTTGCCTCTGCAGACTAGAAATAAACGTATAATAACAAAAAATGTTTGAGTCTCAATTTCAATGTCCAACAGTTTTGAGTCCCCATTTCAATGTCAAACAGTTCCTTATGTGTACATGTCAGCAATGATATCTGGATGGTGGGCACATGGTGGCAATGCAGGTCCGACCCTCTCTGGTTTGGTCCTAGGCAATCTGCAGTGACTCACAGCTGCTGACTGCTAGTGTGGCAAGGCATCATCAGTGTCTTCCATCTCTGGACTGATTCTCCTCTTGTCTTCGTAGTTGGAGCAGACCTGTCAATTCCTCTCTGTTGCAGGAATCCACGTGGTCTTGGAGTTGTTTTCTGAAAACATTACATCTAAATCTAAGTTATTATTTTTTAGAAACTATATAATGTCTCACTGTGTGAATAAACCAGACTTTTTAAAATCAGGACCCTACTGATGGACTTTCATATTGTGCTTAGTTTCCTCTCATTCTAAGCAATATTGCAATAAATGTTCTTCCACATATACCCTTATGAACAGGAGCTTTTATTTCCACATGTAGTTTTTCCAAAGTGGCATCATTTTAATATACACTGAGTGGCCAGATTATTATGATCTCTGAATGCAAAATAATCTGGCCACTCAGTGTATATCCTATATAATAAAAGGCTAATATGCAAATTGTCCCCTTGACCAGGAGTTCAACCAGCAGGCAGGCTGGCCAACCGCCCATGTCCCCTCCTCCTGGCCAGGCAGGCCAGACCCCACCCATGCACAAATTCATGCACTGGGCCTCTAATATATGTATATACACTGAGTGGCCAGATTATTTTGTGTTCAGAGATCATAATAATCTGGCCACTCAGTGTATATTGCCATATCCTTATCAAAATTTGATTTCTCAAACTGTAGCTTGAACCCTTGGCACAAATCCAACCTTTTTTCTTCTCTCTTGTAATGTCAAGTGCAAAAATACCTACTAGGAAAAAATCAACAACATTTAAGCCCTTGATCAGGCACTTGAGGAGTCAGGTCAATGAAATAAGAGATACAATCCTTGTTTTAAAGTTGTTTCCTACACCAAGAGCTTTACAATGGCTAGGACAGGGTTCATGGGAGAAGCTGAGACATGGGATAGTTCCCTGGAGTGATACCAGATTGCTTCCAAGCGCTGGGCAGCATGGCATGAATTTGATGTTACCAAGAGGTTCTGTGGTCTGAAAAACAATAAGGATAAAAATTGACATCAATCACCTGTCATTAGGTGTAATGACCACAAAGGACACTCAGACCTGCGGGGTCACCCTCAGTACCTTGTCTCTGAGAAGGCTGTGCCTCTGTGATGACGGAATGCTCACTGCTGTTTGCACATAGTGCCTAATAGAAACACCACCACCTGGAAAACCACTCTCTCCCCCTCTGAGGACAGTCTTGTTTGGCTCCCTTTTAAAACAATATCTGCTGTATTCAGACTTGCCTACTTAACACAAGGAAACCTTACCATTTAACACCTCCCATTTGAGTCTATCAGAGGGTGCTTCAAAGTGTGAGAGAGGCCTAAGGGGGAAAGAGGTGAGGGGAAGGAGCCATGAGTAGAGCCTGGGAGGAGGAGCAGGGGCTTTGTGGCCTACAGACCGGTAAATTCACTGTTTTGCTGTTTAAAATGGCTTAATGAGCCTCTCTCTTTAGCAGAGGGACTGTTAGAATCAAATGAGCCAATGAAGATAACACATCTAGCACAGTTTGGGGGAAATAGTGTCTTAATAAAAGTGAGTTTTCTTCCCAACATCTCTTCATAGAAGACCATGTCTATCCGCATGAGATAGACAAGTAGTGTGGTGTGGGAAAAGAGTGTCACTGCAGGGGTCAGTGGGCCTGTGCCCTAGTCCCAACTCTGCCATTAAATAGCAGGGTGGCCTTGAGAAAATTACTCTACCTCTCTGGGCCCATTACCTCTTTTTTAAAAGAATGGGTTTGCATAAGACAAGCCCTACATGCTTGCCCTCTCTGCTTTGTCACTTTATGCATGGTGTGAATTCTGGTTTCTAACCACACCCAATCACAACAAAAGCTGGTCACATGCATCTCACACCAAAATTCAACACCAATGGCCAAAAGAAGGGAGGAGAGTAGAAAGTCCCTCCACTTGTAGGAGTGATGGCATGGAAAGTTTCAGGTCAGAGATTCACAAAGGAGGTCTGCACATATTGTTGATTATAACATCTACTCCTGCACTGGACTGTGGTTAAGACTTTCCAGAGGACTTCTCTTTTTTAAAGAGTGCTGTTTGACTTCTGCAGCCTCAAAGGCAATAAGCCAGAAGCCATTATAAATAGTCACTATTAGATTCCCCTATTGCTTATCAGGGGCAGAGCTCCAATGGGGGAACCACTGAATTTCTGGATCACACAGACTACCGTGCTGTAGTCAACATAACCCCATCTGCTCTCAAGGATCCATGTCAACGCATGAATAGTGCAGATCAGCAGGTTATCCAAAAATCACTTCTCTTTGACTCAGTTTATGTATCTAGATACTCAGAAGTAGAATTTCTACCTGTCTAATGATTCTTGGTTTCAAGCATATTCAAATTAATGTACTGCCATCCTGCAGACACAACGGTAGCCATGGATGATGGTCTGGGTGGCTAGAGTAGCCAGCCAGAACCCCCTTTTACCAGGAGCATCCCACTCTGTGGCTTATTCACCTGGGGGAAGCAGAAGTCCACTATCATCCCAGGACACCTCTCACACTCAGGGATTATTCAAGTTATTCCACAGAAAAAACGACATGACTGTTAGGCGATGTTTTAAAACCACACAGCAAGAGAAGATTGGCTTTGATTTCTTGGACCATCCAGGTATCCATTTAATTAAAATGCAGCTGTGGCTTCCAGAGGAAAGGGCTTTCCTCTCCTGGGATGGAAATGCTGCTGGCAAAGTGAAGAGCTGTCTCCTGTGGGTGTAGTTCTTCTCTCCTAGAGTCTCAGAGGGAGAGTGAGCATGGTGACCTCAAATGGTGACTGCAGGCCATGTGCCCATTCCAGGCCAGACAATGTGCTAACTGCATTATACACATTGCCCCCACTGAATCCTCACACCAACCCCAGGGGTTAGCTGCATTGCTCTCTCCATCATATAGGAGATGAAAAGGTGGCTCAGGGAGATTAAAGAGTTCACTCAAGTCACGCCCTAGTAAGGGATTGAGTGCTACCAAAGCCCATGCCTCCCCACTCCACCAGTGGAAGGAGCACAGACCTCAGAAGGCACTGACATGGTTTAAAATCCACAGTCTGATATTTTAACTGTGACTTAGACTTAATTTCTCTGAGTTCAAAATTTCTTATCTGTGGAAAGAGTTGGGTCTGGTAAAACTATTGTTCAGGGTTGCTGTAAAGTGCTTACCCCAGAACCAGGCTCATCATAGACCTCAATAAATGGGTGCAATAGCATGCGGCATAAGGCTGGATGTGACCCACTTAGCTCAGCAAAACTGCATCTGCTGTTACTTTAGACTGTCAGGCACAACTACAGGTGTAGGAGTGCACCCCCCTCCAGAGGTCAAACTAACTGTCAGCCAAGCAATGGCTCTAGACAGGTTAACCATCTAAATGGCACCTGTCACCCTGTATTATGCTGCAGCTCTTTCTGTCACATCTGTTTAGTAACTGTTCCAAGTAGCGTCACTCTGGGTTGCATACTATATATGCAGGTATGGAGGACATTGATTTTTTTTAACTTCTGGAAAACTCAGTTTATGCAGTGGCCAAAGCTGCCATATAACATCAGGACCTATACATTCTGGGAAAGTGTGGGATTAAATACAGGAAGGAGGGAAAGATGCCGCAATTTGGCAGTAGATGGTGGAGGAAGAAGGGGACAGTGATATCAGAACAACTTTGCATGCATGCCCCGAGTTTCCCAGCCTCAGAGTTGGCTTTTTTTTTTCAAGCAGGTCTTTATCTGTGTCTTTTCCGCTTGACCTATAAACCAGGCACTGGATGGTTCAAGGCATGGCTTCCAACCGGGAGGCTCTGAACAAATCTTGTCCTCTTCCTTGTGCATCACTTTATTTCAAGTTAGTTAAGACAATTTTATTGGATTTCTCTCCTCTTTCTACTGATTAGATAATGGGATCCCTGAAACTGTTCTTGCTTCTGACCTTCCCAGACTGAGTTTGGAGCAAATTTTCCAGTCCTGTAGAACCACAGCCGAAGTTTGGGTGGGTAAGAAGAGAGACTGCATCAGTGAGCTACTGGACTTTCTCTAAGCAGGACCAAGGGCTCCAGTCAGGCCACTCTAGCCTGTGTCATGCTAAATAACAATTGCCCAAAGTTTCTCTTCTCAGCCCTTTTTATGACAGAGAATCCTTTATCACCTCTCCCCCTATAAAGGCCTCCCCAAGGATGTCTAGGAGACCTTGTAGGACCACAGCGTATGTACTCACATTGAGTCTTCTTTTTCATCTTTGACTCCCTTCAGTCAATGTCCAATAACCTTGAGGTTGCTTTCAGGAACTTACTTTGCCCATGCTGACAATATCCCTCATAAGTATGCTGATGGTTATACCAGGGCTGCTATCTCCAGGCACACCCAGCAACTGCCAGATATTAAACAAATAAGCCCACTCCTAGTGCTCTGAGTTTCATCAAGACTCTTGGAGAAACATTCCTTTCCATTTCTGGTCCTAATCCTTCAAGTCCTCCATAAGGGCACAAAGCCCAGTGTCAGTGTAGGATGCAGATAACCCACCATGCCCTCTGGTATTGTCTCCTCCCCTGTCTTCCACTCAGAAACTATGATAAACTCCTCCCTTCCTCATCCATAGACAAAAGTGCCTCATGCAGGTCAATTCATGCAAATGAAGCCTTGGGAAGTTGAGGGGACCTAACACCACCAAGTCTCAATGTCCATACATAGGAGCACTGGGGGGACGACCTCTGGTGGCAGGGTGTGCAGCCCCGTCTTTCCCTCTGGAGTCTGAAACATTTGTTCATGCCTTATAAAGGGAATTTTTGCCAATATGTCTGAGTCATGTTCTGTCTTATTTAGCAAGGCAGGTAGTGGTAGCATTTACAGGATGTCCACATTAGGGTGAACCCACTCTCAACTCTATCTTCCTTTTTCAATGAGTTCCAAAATCTCTCTGCCTTGCCTTCCCCTGCATACCACCACCACCACCACTGGCTATCAACTTTCTTGGAGAAATAGTTCTTGCAGTTTATCAGCTATCAGCTGTTGGTAGCCTTCCCAGAGGTACTTGCATCTCAAAAGGACACATTGGAAGCCTGCTTCACCTCCAAATTACAAAAGAATGAATCTCTAATGGTGGAAGGTCAAGCATCAGTGCCAGGCTGGTGGGAGCAAGATTTGGAGGTAGAAGTTCACCCTGCACTCTTTAAAATCATGTTATAGTGGTATTTCATTCTGCTTACTGCTAAGTTGTGCCCTGACCTACAGGCTGCAGAGAAAGCATGGAGTTCTAAGGGCAGGAAACACTGAACTGAAATCAGGAAATGCAAATCCTAGTCCCAGCTCTGCCATGAGTTGCTAAAGACCCAGGGCAGGGGGCAAAGGGTGGGGCGAGTGTTAAGACAGAGACCCCTGAGAAATGGGGGTGACTATGGTCAGCCTTTGTCCTACAGTCCTTTGTATTTCATTTCCTCTGTAATGTGAAGAGATTGAACAAGCTGAATTCATGGGTTACTTTCAACTCTCATTCTATTATTGTGAACCCTGTGGTTGGCATTCAGAGCTATTACCTTCAACTCTCGGAACAAACTAGAAGGAGCAAAATGTATTGGGGAAGCTCGTGCTCTGAGGGCTTAGGTACCCATCCCTACCTATCTTCAAAGTTGTTTTACTCTAAAAAACACAAAAAAACAAAACAAAACAAAAAAAAACCGCTTTAAATACTACCTCCTCCTCCTCTTGAGAAGCTCAGATGCTTGTGATCTGCTAGTAGAAATCTGTCTTAAAATATTGCATTCAAGCCAGATTTGCAGAGAAGTCTCTCTAGCTGGGAACTTATGGAGAAATATCCCGGCCAGGGTTCTTCATTATTCTTGCACATGGAAGGAATGTGCTGGTGAAATGCATCTGTGGACTAGTACTTCCCAGTAAAGATTTGCAAGGCAGCCATAGATAACTGTTGTTCCTCTACCACTTTCCCCTTTATACTTCCTACCTTCTCTCTGCCATAGTTTCCCTTAGTTCTTCTCAGATGCTTTTAAATGGGTAAATAGTGTCTGAAGCATGACTGAGAAAATCTAAGGGTTGAATCTGACACTAATGTGTACCATATAAAACTCTGTACAGCAGGTTCAAGAACCAAGAGGCCTTTTCATTCCTGGGTAAAAAGGGCATCAGGCCATGTGCATTCAATGCTCTTTGGAGGGTGGGTAGAATTCTCAGACTATTCTTTCCCCAAGGTCAGAGGATCTGCAGGGGAGCAACTTCACCTTCCTTGGTCAAGAGCAAGTAAAATTCAGGAAAGCCTTCCCAAGAGATGCTACAGTGGCTGCCTCTTGTGGGTTTGTTTGTTTTTAAGTGGAGAGAACACTACTATGAGGAAATAGAATCAGGGGGTAGGACACATAGCTTCAAGGGTCCTCTACTTGTCTGACCAGTGTGGCTCAATGGTTGAGCATTGATCCATGAACCAGGAGGTCACGGTTTAATTCCCAGTCAGGGCACATGCCCGGGTTGTAAGCTCAGTCCTCACTAGGGGGTGGGCAGGAAGCAGCGACCAATGATTGTCTCTTATCACTGATGTTTCTATCTCTCCCTCCCTCTCCCTTCCTCTCTGAAATAAATTTAAAAATGTATTTTTAAAAAGTGTCCCTTACTAGATTGCACAGTCTATGAAATTACAATAAAAGGCCTAAAAATATTAGCCAAGGTGCTGGGCGTTTTCTGAAGACAGTCCATTCTGCTTGGTTGATTTCCAGCCTCTTTCTGATTTAGAGAGCTGGGGAGAACCATGTGATGAAGGTCCATCTAGGTGAAGGGAAGATCAAGAAGGGCTCTGCTCCACACAGTGCTAGGTCCAACCTCCACAGGAGACGCTACCAGGGGGATACAAACTTGGGCTAGGAATATTAGCCCCTCATGGTTTTCTCAAACCTGATTATGCAAAGAATAGAAATTGAGGGAGGTGGGGGGAATTACTTTAATAATATATGGATTTTTAAAGAGCTTCCAAATCCTACCCTGACAAAAGAGCCATACAACTCCCAGCCAGAACCTGTTGTACCCCAGCTCGGACTCTGACCCCCACCAGGAGGTTTCCTAAAGCAGCACTTTGTGGATTCCCCGGACTTTTGGTACCTGTAGCTTCCTATGACATTTTTGTTTCCTTCCTTCCCAAGCTGTCAGGGTCTTTTCCTAACCAGTCTTTCCCCTGTCCCAAAGTGTCAGGCCACTGGGCAGAATTCCCAAAGGCCAGCACATGTCTCACACTGCTCAGCTGCGCATATGACTGATATTCTGATCCATCTAGGCCTGTCATTGTACTTCTTCCAATCAGAAGTCAAGAGGTATGATAACTGTAATCCAGAGCATCAGTCTCAGGAGTCAGACAATTTTCCCAGCCTCATCCCCTCTGAGCACTCATGGGATGGATTTGAGAATTAAGAGATTGCAAACATTTACTGAGGTGGTAGAAACCCCAGCCAGATAACCAAAACTCTTTAGGCTCCAGAGACAAAGGTGTTGGATGAGGCGTGAGAGAAGGTTATCAACATGCCATGCACATTCCACATTTTAATACAGTGAACGCACAGGGCAGCACAAGATGAAAAGATCTCCTATATGGGCAATGCTTCAGTCTAGCTAATCATCTTGGGGAGATGACTGATAAGTCCACTCCTTTTCAACCAAGAGCAAACTAATTCAGACTGCCTTGTCCCACTTTTGACAGAAGTGTGTGAGTTAGCAAAAAGTAGGTTCTTCACTCCCATTTTTTTCATTTTGCTTTTTTTAATGACCTCTAGTAATTTTTTAAAGTGAAGCAGTAGATGGTAAACTCTTGGAATCCAGAATGTCCAAAATGACTTTTTCACCTTCACACTTGAGTGACAGTTTAACTGGGCATACAATTCCAGGTTCAATATCTTTCCCAATCCCACAGTTTTGTGAATACAGTTCCACTGCCGTTTTGTATCTAATATTGCTGTGAGAAATCTGTTGTCACTCTCTTCTTTTTTGGATCATCTTTTTTCTTTTTCCCTTCTCTCTAGAAATTTTTCTTTCCTTTTCTTTCTTTTCTCTTAAGCAGTTTTATTATTGTGATGTATCTAGTTGTAGGTCTTTTTCATCCTATTTCTCACTTGGTTATCTTATTAAATCTTGGGATTTTTATCTTATGCTGTTTCTTGTGTATCTTCTTGCAAATTTTCTGGTGTTCTTTTTTTTTTTTTTCATTTTCTTCTCTTCATTTCATCCATTCTATCCTTCTGAAACTTAGTGTAGACAGATGCTGGAATATCTGAATATGTTCTCCAGTCTCAACTTTTCTTTCCATATTTCCATCGCATGATCCTTTTAGATCATATACTTAAAATATTTCTTCAGTTTCATCTTCTAGTTCACTAATTTATTCTTCAATTATGTCCACTCTGTTGGTCCAGCCCATTTGTTGGTTTTAATATTGGGGGGGGGGGGGGGGAGGAGAAGAGAAAATTTTAAGTTTCTAAGATCTCTGGCTGATTTTTTACAAATCTGAAGCCTGTACTTATTGCAAAAGCTGCAGAAAAATCCTGTTCTTTTTACACTATTAAAATTTCCTTGGGTGTGAACTTTTATTGCAATCAGTACCTCTTTTCACAGTATTGGTTTTCCACATATTTTTGGTGAATTCTGGGTACATATTTATTTTTGTACCATAAATTCTATGTTAATCTGGTCAACAGAGGGAAAGAGTGGGTGTACTGTGGGGCAGGTTTTACTTTGGCCTATCCAATGTAAGTGAGGGAAGGTGCCTGCTGTTGGTAGAGTGCTACAGTAGGGAGTATAGAAATGGACATCTTTATTCTGAGTTCTCATGGCACTGCTCTGTCTCTCTAACCAAGCATCCAACCAATATCTATTCCCTACTGCCTGCCCTAAGGAGGTCAAATGTAGAGATGTGGAGGGATTCACCTGTCTGACTGATCTTCTTAGTAACGCCAAATGCTTACCCTGTCATGTACTCCAGGCTTTCTTCTGCACCATGTCTGACACGTCCAGGTCTGAAACATTTTTTAGCAATCTTTCTATAAGGACATCTGAAACTTGGTTTTCTTCATCAATTTGATCTTGACTATTTTCTATCCTTTAGGGTTTCTCCAGTTTCTCATGTACCAAAAACAACCTTTTTTGTTTGCTAGCATCGTTTATATATCTTCTTGCATTTCTGAGAATTTTGATTGGAAGGGTGAGAATGCCAATTTTGCTTAATCCCTCAACTTGAACAGAAAGACATGATAGGCTTCTCAATAAAGAGCTGTTGGTTGAGTGAAGGGATTCTAATGTCTTGCTGTACATTTTATTTAAAAAAAAATATTTACATTTGAAAAATAATTGTTAATTCATTGACATAATAACTGATCTCAACATGTCCCACCCCCCTGCCATTTTAAGTGGATGCAGAACTTGGGATCAGATGGTAAGATTTTTGGCCCCAATTGTATGGCCTTCCTCTAATTTCCAAGGATTGGTAAATTGAAAAAGATCCTAATGTTTTTCATTAATAACAGATATCCACAAGAGCTAATGCCGGATGGTTTCTCCTGATTTCATAATGCAACTTTGTAACCCTTCTGAAGTATTAGGAAATTTGGACTCAAGAGAAGGGGCTAGTTCTCTGATAACACAGAAGGATAGGATACCAGTGTTTTACTACTCTGTCTTTGAAGTACACATAAAAGTTGAGTGACACTCTCATTTTATGTCATCAGAGTACAAGTTTCTGTCCTGCAATTCACACTCATAATCTAGGAAGCAATTGCAGCCATCAAACACATTATGGCTTCCTACAGAATATAGAAGGGTCCCAGCCAAGATTCTGTAGAACAAATCCCTGCCTGGGCTGGCAGGGTGGATGATGGAACATCACACATAACCTCAAGAAGAGTTACGTAAATAGATCATGAAGACTCCGATACCCTTGGAGAATTTATCAATAATGTGGCCACTTCCCTTCAACTCACCAAGCCCCGGTACTGTCCTCAAGGTCCTGCTAACTTTCATCTCCATGAAACCTTTCCTGGGGCCTTCCAACCATTGTGAATGTTGTTCCATAAACTCTTACAGCATTATACATGGTGTCATTCACTTTGACACTACATCTTATAGAGTTTTGTCCTACTTTAGACAAAAGTTACATCCAACAACTGTGATTATGCAAAATACAGCTTAAGGGAAGGAAAACACTCTCAGAAAAGGGAGAATAGTCATCAATTGTCCATACAATACTCCAACCACCAAGCTGGTTTATTACCCTTAAGTTGAATACAAAGTTAAGTTTGCTCATTAAAAAAAATTCTCTTGTCCCTCCAGTTGCCCTTCAATTTGTTATGGTTATAGCCGAGTAGGCTACAGTGACAGCAAGAACAACTAGAACTTGGCATGATGAGAAATGGTTTGGAAGAAAGAAGCACCAACCATTAGAAAAGGTTGAGGGATATTCAAGGAAAGGTCAAGTTAGGACCAAACCATTCAAAAGGCTGTGCTCTGTGAATTCTGTTTCCTAAGGCAGAGGAGGATATCCTTTCAAAGATCTCCATCAAAAGTATTCGCAAAATATTTTAGAACTTAACAGGCCATAAGAATATCTACTGAAGGGAAATCTAGGCACATGGGGCACCCCATGTCCAAACCAAGATGAATAAAAAAACTCAAGCCACCTCCTACTTTTTGTTGCACAGGTGCTTAACTATGTTCAGGCCAGACATCTCAATTCTCAATTGTAAGCTCCGAGAGATCTTATTATTTTGTCTTGTTTTTCCCCATTAAAGTTAGCCCAGTACTGAGCACATACAAGTTGAATGAATGAATAACTGAATGAATGAATGACACATCTTACTTCTGATGCCTTTCTCTAACTTTTGTTTGTATGTTCACTGCATTTTGGAGAAAGATTAGAAAGCAATTTTATAACAGCTAGGAAGCCTTATAAATAGGCACTGCAGCTCCACAGTTCTCATTAACACCCATTCTTTAGCCTCCTCATCATTTCTGTAAGAAAATTAGTTCTCACCTATAGTCAACCACACTCCAGGCTAACCCTACAAAAGTAAGTTCCTGGGGTGGGAGAGTGAGGGGAGAGTGATACAGGATGCTGCTTCTCTTAAAAGTGCTGCCTGATTTCTTAAAGACCAGGGCCTGGTGGGCCCAATTCCTGAGGGGCCTTCCTCCCTCCACGACTCACCAAATGGACAGACTTGAAGCCCAGTGCCTATTTAGCTCACAATCCTGGCTGCATGCTTAAATGCTCATGTTCAGAATGGCAAACAGCTACAGACCACTTGAGAGACAGAAAGGAGAGAGCTTCAGGGAAGGCGTCCTGCCCTGACTATTCTGATCAGCCCAGCCAGGAAGGACTCTGCCTGAGAAGGCTTTTGTGCAGGAACTCAACCAGTGTGCCCCATTTCATGGCTTCCTTGCATAGCATTCACAAACTCTTTCCCACAGATAGATGGGAGAGGAAGAGAGAGAACACAGGTACAGAGGAGACAGGGATGAGGCTCTTGTTTACATTCATCAAGCCTTATGGACTTTCCATATAAATGCAAACCAACTCTCAGGCACTTCTCTGGTTCACTGTTCATATACCTGCCAATAGTACAACCTAATTCAAGCAGAGAATCAGACTTGAAAGAAATGGTCTATCTGAGACCAGCTAGCTTAGTCCCCCATCATCCAACAGGCTCATCTTTCTGTCACTCTAGATAGATGACAGGAAGATCTTTGAAGACAGGAACAGCTTCAATCTCCCTTATTCCCAAACAACCTGACTCCTAGTAAGAAGTGCTGATGTGTGTTTAACCTAAACCACCCCCCGCTTACAACTGAAACCCTCTTCAAATTGCTTGGCTCCCAAAAGGGCAGAAAATGTTGCAGCCTCTGCACTGGAAACTCAGTGTTGGGAGAGATGATAAAGGAATTTTTATTAAAGTCAGTCTTAGGACCAGTTACCCAAATGAGATCTTCCCTCTATAAAGATGCCTGGATTCTTAGTAGACAAATTACATGACTCTCAAATCTCTGCTGAGCATCCAGCCTAACATCATTTCTTAGCAAATTATCAGAAATTCAACTTTAAAAGCTCTGACATGGAAAATGATGTCTAAAAAGAGAACTTGGGGCCCAAAATTAATCACACTTCAGCCCCTTACTATATTGCCACATATGTGGAAGAGAGTGAGCATAACAAACAAGAGTGTTCTGGGGTGCCAGGCTCCAGGAAGGTGAGCACAGTAGCAGCCAGTGCCTTGCCCTCCCTGGGAATCAGCAGTCCAGAGCCCAGCTGCTGGTCTTCCTAGTGTGGTCAGAGGAAAGAATCCCTGCATAGGCTCTTGCAGGACAACAAATGGGGGTGGGGGTGCAGATTGAATGCAGTTTATCTCCCATTCTGTTAGAGATCAAAAGCAACGAATACCCTATTCTGTCTGACTATGCAGGAGATGGCAGTATTCTGCAGGTCAGAGGGCTGGCAAACCAGCTCAATTCCAGTTATCAAGCAGAAGAAACCCCCAGGGATTCTTTTAAAAATAAGAAGGTTCACCTTTGAGCGCATGGAAAATTCAGAGACACTCTGACTTGCCTGAAAACTGACTTTAAAACACAAGCTAAAACCAATTTGATGGTTAAGCTCAGTCCTTGCCTGACAGTCCCCTGAGACAAATGTCCAAAATTCTCCCAGACAACCAGAATAAAAAAACCATGTATTTCCTCCAGGACTTTGCTCTGTACCTCCCCTCACAAATTCCCTCTATCCCAGGCCCCCAGTGCTACCTCTCATTGACCACCACTGTCCCAGTACCTCAGAAACAGCCCAGGAGCCTCCAGAGCCACTAGGATTGATTTACACAAAGTAAGACGAGGACCCAGTCTTCTTGCATTGAATTTTCCTTCAGTCAGGGAAGGGAGGGGATCATCCATATGTGCATGCTAATTCCAGGGGGCACCACTCTGCCAGGGACCCTACCCTCAGGGAGCTTTTGATCTGATAGGCTGATAGCCCCTACTTCACAGAGAAACAGAAAAATAGATAAAAGTATAAACAAATAAATAATGAGGAAGAATTTGATTATCACCTCGATAGAATTTCCTGTTTAAATTTGTTCATTCAGCAAATATTTATCGACAGCCTAGCATGCCTGAGGTCCTGGGCTAGATCCCAGGGATAAAGACAAGACATGACCCCTACCCTTGAGGGGATGCCTTAAACAGGAAGAGCACTTGAGAGAGGAGGTAACTACAACATGGCAAGATGAAGTGAAGGCCTTGATAGGAGTGTGAAAAGACGGCTCGGAAAACATTTAGAAGCAACAATTGGTCTCAGAGTACTTAGGAGAAACTTCCAACAGATACTTCCTAAGAATTCTCAGAAGTTATAAGGAATTAGTCAAACAGAGGAGAAAGGCACAGGGATAGGTGGAGGGGTGGGCATAGGGGTGATCTCGGGCCTGCAGGAGGTGTGAACAAAGTGGAGATAAGGAACTGTGGCATCTTCTGGAGAGGATGGCAGCTCAGGTGTGCTGGAGCAGAGGGCACGCATCAGGTGAAAGCTGACAGGCAAGAGTCAGTGGTAGGTGAGCTGGGAGAGGAGACAGTGGTTCCCATTTGCTATGTGCCTATAATGAGCAAGGTGCTTTGCTAGGGATAAAAAGACAAATACAAAAACAAAGACATATATACATTACTTCATTTTGTCTTCACAGCACCTTGTAGAAGAAGTAGGCATATTACCCTCATTCCATAAACAAGAATGCAAGCTCACATAGGTTGAGTACTTATTCTAAGTTGCACAGCAAAAATGCTGATTTGAACACAAGTCTATCCAAGTCCCACTCGTCATGCTCATAAGGGCCATAGGATGTGAAAAGCTTTGGACACCCCGTGTTAAGGAACTTAAACTTTATTTGAAGACATCAGGGAAGTCCTCAAGAATTTTAGGCAGGAGGATAGCCTGAGCAGATTTTCATTTGGTAAAGTTCATCCTGGTGGGTGTGTGGAGAATGGGTGGGAAAGGTCCACAGACAAGGCCAAGAGAACAGGCAGGAGGCTGCTGCATATGTCCCAGCATAAGATCATGGGGTCTGGTGGACAGTTGTGTCAGAGGAAATGAAGAGAAGGATGACTAACTCCACAGATAGGAAGAAGGTAGAATCAGTGGAACTCAATGACAGGTAGGGTCAGGATATAAAGGAGAATGAACCACCAAAGATAAATAGGAGGAGCAGAGGAAGCACCCAGTTGGACTGAGTCAGAGTTGGGTCTCATGTTATGGTTATATTAGCCAGTTGAGTGGTTGGAGATAGTATTTATCAAGATAGAGAATCAAGAATAAAGAGCAGATTGGGAGGTGAGGGAAGAAATTAAGTTTTGGGAGTAGGCAAGAGGAGGTGCCCAGTTGAGATGTGGCTATGCAGACCTGGTCCCCAGAAAAGACCCCTGGCTGGGCTTCCATTCCAGGGGCAACATTTGAACCTTGAAGAGAATCAGCTCTCCCAAGGAGAGCATGATGGTTGGGCATTGCAGAAAGTAGACTTGGAACTCTGGAAAACCCTAATCATTAAGTAGGGTGAACAGAGGAAGAGGATCTCAGGAAGGAGACTGAAAAAGTCCAGTTAGAGAGACAGAAGGAAAACAAGGAGACAGCACTGTCAGGGAAGTTGAGGCATCTCAGGAGGGAAGAGTCAAGGGCATCCCACTGAGGATCTTTCCAAGTATGGGAGGCCTGAGAACTAGTCCATTTTGGCTTTATGATCCTGAGGTCAGCAGTGATTTCAGCCAAAGAGAATGCACAGAATGTTCATGGAAGGGCAGTCTGTGAAAGCCAGATTGTGGGGGGTTGAGACATGAATGGGAGGAGATGCCAGAGACAATAAATGAAGACAATGCTCTCAAGAACATTGTAAAGAGAAGCAGTGACAAGGCCATGATTTCATAAGGACCTAAGTTTGCTGCAATTTTTATTGAAAGAGCCAAGAGCATGTCTCAATGCTAATGGTAAAAAAAAAAAAAATGCTGGTGCTAAGCCAAAGATCTAGGCAATGAGAAAAGGACCATACGTGGAATACGCTCTCTCAGGAATGGGGAGGGACTGTGGGGAAGTATTAGCTTTCCTCAAAAGGAAGAGCCCTTACTTTGTTATGGGAGGGAGGGGCACTGCCAGGAAGAGTAGGCAGGAGAAAACAGCACATGAGAAAGATCCCCCTCATGTACTGAACTTTACTTTCACCTTGAAGTAGAAGATGAGGTTGCTGGGAGATGGGGTTGCAGACAGCCCAGTTGATAGGAAAGCGTGCTTAAGGAAACAGGTGAGGGTTTGCCATTGTTATTGTGGGAGCAGGACATGAGACTGGTCAGGGACCAGAGAGGGACTGTGGGGCAGCACCAAGGACAAAGCACAGGTTGGAAATCCTGCGCTGGCCTAAAACCATGAGGTTGTGTGAATTTCAGCAACTCTCAAGACACCCCAAACAGAAGCAGAGAATGTGTCCAGCCAGAATGAATCAAGATTGACTCTTCTGATGGCTGAAATGGGCAGACAATGGGACAAAGGTACTGCAGGAGAAGTTGACAGGACCAGTCATAGAGAAGTGAGTGACGACAAGAGGGCACCCATTGGGAGTCTTAGGAGGAATCTTGTAAGGACAAGGTGTTGAGATGGAAGAGACACGAGCATACCAGCTCTAAGAGGAGAGGTACTAGGTAGTGAAGAGAAAAAGGGTGATTTGGCTGGAGTGATGGGGATTCTTAATTATGGCAGCATCGTCTCCACCAGCCCATACACAACAGTCACATTCAGCAAGGTGTCATCACTAGAGCCTCTCTGGGAACCTAGTGCCTTCCCTGCCTACAACCTCTCTTTCACTCCTCCCCTCTGCACTGTATCACAGACTTTGACCATAAAAGCCTGCTTGGCAACAGCTGGCACACCTTGGCCTCCAGAGCTGCATCTTTAAGGTGTGTGAGGCACACACATGAGGGAGATGCTCCCAGCCTCTAGTCAGAGGTCACCCTCCAGCATCATGAGTCCTCCCCCTCCCATCTTGGGGCTTCCTGTTCTTAGATCGGGCTGGATTTTGGCTTTTGGCCTTTGCCTCTAAACTGACTTACACACATTTGGTCTCTGGCTCTAAGCCTTCGTTTACCCTGTGTAGATTTTGGCACTGCTGGTTGCGTGACCCTTGACTGGATCCTGGTCTTCCCCCAGCTCTTTCCTAAGGCCCTGTTTCCAGGATATGGTGTGCCTGCCAGGCTTGTTACTTATCCCTGGTTAGAACTGGTACTTTAGACCCCACATGGCAGCCTCACTAACTGATGCAGGTGAAGGTGAGACAAAGAGCTGGGGTATGGGCCTTGCCCTCATGTCTCCTTTTTATAATCACAGTCAAGCAGGTATTTCCCAATGGGCCTGTGCATCCATGCCGCTTATGGTTAATGAGCTGCTTCCACTCCATGGTCCCCTTGAGCCAACCCAATAATTACAGCTCTCAAAATTTGAGCACTCTGTGTCAAACCCTGTGCTAGGAGATAAATGGTCACTTAAACTTCCCAAAGAACTTTGAAGTGGACTTTATCCTCACCTTAAAGAAAGGGAGGCTCAGGGAAGTTAAGTAACTCGTCCAAGATGTCACACAGCTTGCAAGTGGCAGAACCAGGAATTCAAAGTTAGGGCTTTCTTCTACCAAAGCACCTTGACCTTCTAGCTTTCCTTGAAGGGCTAATGGAAAATTCATTCATGTATTTATTTATAAACATTTCAGCACTTACTAAGCTTGGAATGCTACTTCAAAATTTAGAAATGTTAAATTTAGCATAAAAGGGAAACAGTTTGGATGAGCTGAGGTGTCAGGTACAGTGGAACCCATGATGACGGCAATCTGTAGGTCATCTCCTGTGGCCAGAAAAAGCTCCTTTCCAGCCATCATTTCTTGTTCTCACTTACAGAACCAATAAAAGGAAGAGAGAGAGGAGGAATGAGGCAGTACCTTCCAAGCTTACCATTCTCTGCAACCTGATAGGGAGATCTGACTCAAGAAATAATACTAAGGGCATTGGAGTATCTTCTATGCACACTGTAGAAGCCTTTGGAATCTTTTCAGAGGACCTTCTCCTCCACCACCACCATCCTCGCTTCCCCGCCCCCACCCCCCCCCCGCCCCCCGCAGTGCTTCATAGTTTGTATTGCTGGCTTAAAAGTTCAGATAGGCCAAGTCTTAAGGAGGTGTGCTGTTCCCTCATTCAACACTCCCCCTGCCCTACACACACACACCTTACTTACCAACACAAACAGACCCCTTCTACATAGGAAAAAAGGCTGTCATTTATTATCCTGTTATCCCAGCTATAGCTGAAAGGGTCAGGGATGGGCATTGGACTTAAGTACAGCCCACTGATTGACCAGCCAGTGGCCCATGAGGTGGTTTAGCATGAAAGTGGCTAACATGGGCCACGGTGACAATGGTCTAATCAAATTCTCCCGTGAAGTTTGAATGTGAGATTAAAGGAAGCGGGCAGTGTGACCAGAAGCTAAAAGACACAAAGAGAGAAGCTACAAGTAACAAGAAGCCATGAGTAAGCAGAAACCACATGTTGGCAGAGAGCAGCAGAATCAGTAGAGGCAGCGACAAAGGAGTGGAGAGCCAAGTGGCATGATTGAGGAGTCTCGTCCTGCTGCAGAGCAGAGATGGCCAGCCCCCTGGAGCTGCTGCAGAACCAGAATCCTGTTCCAAGCTCCTAGAAGCCAATATACATTCAGTGTTCATGAAACCTTGAGGCTTTGTGGCCTCTCAATTTCCAGAAATATCTTTACAATAAATCATAATTACTAAAGGCAACCCAAGATGGTCTTTGGGCTCTTAAAACCTCTAGGGGTTCACAGGTAGAGGATAAAAGAGGGCAGGGGCATAGGTGAGTCACCATTTTCAGACTCTTTTTGGTAATTTTTTTCACTCCATTATGTTATTCTCATTCCTTCCAAAAGCACAGCAGAAAGTGGGAGCCCAGGTGGGGCCCTGAGTTGAGGATTTGGCTCTCTATCCAATCTCTAATAGTGCAAACATTTAAATACTCCCCAGTACCATCATCACTACCACTTGCTTCTCCATGAAGAAACCATCATTCCTTCACTTCCCAACCCCAACTCAGCTTAGTTCTAGTCTCCCAGAGCTCAAGACACGGGTCACCATCCCTTCATTTTCAAACCCTGGACTTCACCAAATATGGCCCCAGTGGAAAGCCACTACACAAATGCAGAGGCCTTCCCTTTATATCTGTTTCAGTAGAAGGTTTGAACTCATGTCTTTAAAAAGCAGGCCCTGTGTCCCAAAGCTTGTGGCAAGTCGGAACCTAGGGTCCCTTGAGTATGGAAATGGTGATCTCAACTGAAGGAGCTTATCCCAAATCACCAGGTTGATGTTCTGCTGAAAGAGGGCTTCGGTTCTCCTCTCCTTTTAAGCCAGCCTTGGGCACAGCTGTCCACCAGAGGCAGTGATTTACAACCATGCATAGTTCCTGCATGCTGATGGGTGCTCACTTCACACCTGCCCCATAGCTCCACCTAGAAGACACATGGGCACATTCATTCCAGCAATGGTTTCCTAGCCATTACGTGGAGGTGGGGCACACACAATCTCCCACTTACTGAGGAAAACAAAATGGCAAAAAGCCCAGTGAAAGGGGGCAGATTGAGTCAGGCCTCCCCTGAGCTGCTCCCAAACACAAACCATCTCCCATGCATCCCCTTTCCTTCCACTGTAGGCTTAATGCTGTTCTTAGCCCTCTGAACAAAAGGCACTTTGAGTGTTTTGCAGAAATAGCCAGTTAGTACAGCTGGTGCAGTCACCATGAGATCCCAGATACCCAGGAGACTGGGGGATTTGAAATCCTGTAATCAGCCTCTCCCAGGGGCTACTGAGGTCTATGGGATGTTTGCCTTTCCACGGAGACTGCAGCATCTCATTCTCTGGCTTCTCTTGAAAGGAGCCATCCCACATGCATTATCTTTCTAGCCAACTAAAATTTGACACCAGAGGTTTTACTATTTCTTTAAAAAGTTGCAATTTTGATAGATTTTTTTTTATTTTTTACAAATCTATTACCTATGACCCACTCCTCTGCCTTCTTAAACTAAGCACTTTGAAAATAAAGTGACCTTTTCATGATGACTCACTTGGGGTCGTTAGTTTGAACGCCCATTGCTGTGTTGAGGTAAAACCTCCAGAGTGCCGGGACCATGTCTTAGTGGTCTGTGCCCCTCGGCACCTAGGGCAGCATGTGGCAGGAGGGACGCTGTGCTCGTGTGTGGGCTGCACTGGCGAAAACCCACAGGTTGCAGAGGAGAAGCAGGCAGAGCTTGCAGCTCAAGATGGCGCAAAGCTCTCCTCAGCACCTGAAGCCTCTCTTGCTATCAGGTTATCAGGTTTTAACATTTTTTATTAACATATAGTTCACATATCATAAAATTTACCCTTTTAAGGTGGTTTTTATTATATTCACAAAGTTGTGCAACCATCACCACTATCTAACGCTAACATTTTCATCACCCCTTTAAAAGAAATCCCATACCCATTTAATTGTCACTCCCCATCCACCTCCAACCCCCAGCCCCTGGCAACCATTAATCTACCTTCTGTCTCTCTGGACTTGCCTATTCTGAATATTTTTAGAAATGGAATTGAACACTCTGTGGTCCTTGTTATCAGGACCACAGAGTGTTTCATTTAACCCAAAGTCTTCGAGGTCCATCTGTGTATCAGGACGCATTGCTACTCTTCCTGCTCCTGCTTCCCCATCCTTTCACTTCCTCCACTGCATTTTAATCTTCTGTGAGCATGATAACAAATGTGTGCAAAAAGGAGTAGATGGAGCTTGTGTAAAACCGAGTTCTTGTAAAGTGTGGGGCATTTGGGAACTTTTATTTCAGGTGCTCAGAAGTGTTGCCTGCTTGCTTCCAGTTTCTTGGCTGTTTTCTCAATGGCCAAGGTTTCTGGATGCAAATAGGTTTCAGATAAGAAAAGCATCAATATAAGAATTGTTCACTTCATTTCCATTTTGCTGTGTAGTTTTACAAATGCTTGTGTAACTATTCTCTATTTTGAGCCCCTCAGCAGTACAGAATTGGTAAATGTAAGAAAGAGAAGAGCAGTCCCTGACATTCAAAAACTGGTGTAACCCTCAAAACCGGGCCTCACCTGTCACAAAGCATAAAAGGGAAACAGTTCAGATGAGCTGACGTGTCAGGTAAACAGGTACAGTGGAACTCATGATGACGGCAATCTGCAGGTCATCTCCTATGGCCAGAAAGAGCTCCTTTCCAGCCATCATTTCTTGTTCTGGCTTGGGCACTAGGTCATGGCATTCTGTTGGACATAATCTCACAGAACACCAACATCGGACACAGTCGCTCTGTGGCCACAAAAGAGACAAAAAAACAAGCCCATTTCATAATCAGATAAAAATAAGACCACTGTGCAAATCACAAAAACATCAAGCATCTCCCCATCCTAGCTAATGCAAGTGATTGTTGCTTCTTTACTAACCACACCTTGAGCCCAATTCCATTCTTCCCACCTTCTAAATCAGAATGATTAAGTTGCACAATCATAGACTTACACCTGCTTACTGACAATACTGAACACAGAGGAAATCCTTGCCTTCCTAAACCCTCCCAAAAGTCACCACACACAGCTCAATCCCTTAAGTTCTTTCTAACACTGTCGTCACAGGTATGTGTTCTCCCTTCTTGCAATAAATTCACAAATCCAACTTTGTTCGACTATGGATATGTTATTTTTGGTTTTTACCTGGAGCATATTGGCAGAAATGAAGGTTCCACTGAAAGTCAGCAGAAACCCTCTCTTCCTTGAACCAAGAGACCTCACCTCCAATATGAAACCTTTTGAATCATTACCTGTTTGGGACACCCTGTAGCCCATTGCTAGGAGGTAAGCTCAG
Source organism: Corynorhinus townsendii (assembly GCA_026230045.1). NCBI lineage: Eukaryota > Metazoa > Chordata > Mammalia > Chiroptera > Vespertilionidae > Corynorhinus > Corynorhinus townsendii. The sequence goes on along the minus strand of JAPDVU010000003.1, from coordinate 127,490,460 downwards.
GATGAGTTTTCCAGTATTTCCTTTTGGCCCTTTGGCTTTGCGCTTATTTTGTTTTCCTAGGAATACTGTGCTAATGGACTTCATGGTTATCTGTTTAGACGTGGATTTCTCCCTAGTAATTGTTGTCTAGCCTTCTAATATCTGGTCTTATGTCTGTCTAATGTCTTAAGCATGGTCTTCAGGTGGAAAAGTTGACAGGAACAGCACACACACAGGCCCAAGAAGTCCATCCTTGAGCTGGTCTCTGGAAAGGAATTCAGAATTCAGATCAGCATCCTTTGGGACAAACTTTCACCCATGCCATCATTTCAAAACCTCATAACAACTTCTTCCCCACCCTGGTGTTTGTGTTGTCCCAAGGAACTGCTTTCTTTAAAGTACTGTCTGCCTGGACTCTGGAAGACTTTTAGCCAGTCCAATTGGTGACAATCAGCCTTTGACTTTTGACAGTGCTCCAGAGACACAACGTCTCCTTATACACTATTCTTGTTCTCTTGGGGTCTTCTTAATCTAAAACCACACTCTCTGGGCCAAACATCTGCTGCTATCGTGTTAACTTGTCTCCTTATTTCTCTAACACAATTTAAGAAACAGTTTGGAATTGCAATGGCCACTTGGGGGAATTTTGACATTTAGATTGCTAAATTTCAGAGGTAGTGTACAAAGAGTGAAGAAATCCTCAGAAAAAGCTGGTCTTAACTAAAGGAGAGATCATTTCATTTAATGTAAAAGATACAACCCTTCTCCTTTGTTTCCATACTCGGAGGATTAATAAGTGCTGGCTTGCTATCATACAGCTTGATAAAACTGTCAAGAACCCAAACTATTGTCTAAAACAGTATCTTTCCAGTATATATGTCAAAATATATTTTTCTATAACTAACCATTTTTTTAACCTCACTTTGCAGAAGGAACATTAACCTTATAGTGATAATTTCATACCTATTGGAAGCCAGCACCCTCTATTTTTGCTTTTATCCATCTATTTTCCCATCTCTTAGAAAATTGTAAAGGCAACTGATCAAAAACATCATTCAATTGTTGGGTGTACATTCTAGGAATATCTAGAATCCAGATAAACTCTCAAAAATGCCTGAATGAGAAGTTACTCAATTGTGTTTCTGTTTGTGAACACAAAAAGGTGTTTTGTGGGGTTTTTTTACTCCATTTCTGAGATAATAATAAAAGGTTTTAGCTCCAAGATAGTGTGTCTTGGGCTTGATTCAGAATCTCTAAATTTTATTTTATCAAAACCAAAGAATGTCAGTACAATATTTTGCTTTGATCAAGGCCATATTGATCATAGTTAAAGTTCTCATGATTCAAGCTTTCTAAGTTTTCTATATTGGCTTTATAATATAGGTTATGCTGTTTTCATAAAATGTTTAAAAATAAAATTATATATACACTAGAGGCCCAGTGCATGAATTCATGCACCGGTGGGGACCCTTGGCCTGGCCTGCAGGGATCGAGCTGAAACCAGTTCTCTGACATCCCCCAAGGAGTTCTGGATTGCGAGAGGGCACAGGCCAGGCTGAGGGACCCCACCAGTGCACCTACCAGGCCTCTAGTATGCATATAAGATCTTTGGTTAATCTCTTCCGGCCCTCCCCCTTCCCCCCTTCCCTCTGAGATTCATCAGTCTGTTCCATGTTTCCATGCCTGTGGTTTCCACTCTGGCGTTGAGCGTCTGCCCCCTGGTTAGTACACATCATAGCTACCGGCCGATCGGCTGGTCACTTAGGCATATATATATATATATATATATATATATATATATATATATGAAGTTATAGTCAACAAAAAGAGTCATGACAATGTTTGGTTGGGGATGTGCCCAGGGCCTCGAGATTCCACTTCATGAGCATGTCATCTGCTGCTTGTTGTTGACGGGTCTCTTTTCTCACTATGAGTTCCCTTACCTCGCTCCTCTTTTGACTCCCTACAGTCTTCTACCCCTTAAGATAAAAACAAAACTCTTGTGTTTTCCTTCAGTCTTAGCTAGTAGCTATAATTTAACTGATTCTTGAAAAATAACCCTTCTTTAATATTTATGAGGGTAGATTTCCTTCTATAGGTCCCTCTGGTTCTTAAGTTTCCCTGACATGATTCCAAATTGAAGTCTTTAAAAATTGAACCTTGGCCTCACTTCAACAAGATGTTTCTGCTGAGATTATTCCAACCATATCAGCAAAACCTAGCCCATTGGGAATGGAACTAGTATTGGGGCTCCTCTGGCTACAAGAGTTAGTATGCTCTTGCTCTGCAGGAACTATTTGACTCTACTCATAGAATCTGCCCATCTCGAGGTACAACACATTGGCTCACTCCTCTTGTGCTCAAGCACCCCACTAGGGGATTAGTTCTTATGTGGACATCAGGATTATACCCACCTGCCAGCACACTGCCTTACCTTATGTATTACCGCCCCTCCACTGGATCAAGTTTCCCTAAAAGGTATACTCAGAAACCTCCAAGAGATGCAAGCATAGAGCACTCCATGCATACTTGGGAAGCCCCACATGGTTCCTACAGTAGGCATTAATGCACTGAGAAAGATAATCCAGACTTGTCTCTGACCCTAACAGATATCACAAATGGTAGCTACTTCTGCTTTAGAAATCCAGATCAGTTTACCCTTTATTAGCCAGAGTTGGCTAAACATGAATAATCACATAGCCTCGAATTTCTCCTTAGGTAATCAAAGAAAATTTTATATTAGAGCAAACATGTCTTGCTATCCCTATGTCAATACTACAGGATGAGTGAGGAATGTGTGACTAGGCAAAGAGAAAGCCACTTGGATTCTAAGACATGTTTTCATTGTCTGAGTTTTATAATCTAGGCCCCTTGGCTTTGAGGCCTGTTACAAGAACTAATCATCCTTTCGTTTTTAATGATTGCCTGTGTTGCAATTGGTTGATAAATTCTCCTCAGGGCCTTTGAGGCTACTGTGCAACCATTAAGTCACAGGGGCCAACAATTCATCTCATAACAACAAAAGAACCTGATGAACTCTGACCCTTAGTCCAACTACACCCTACATTCTCTGAACACCCTCCTGATGCTGATCAGCAAAATTCAGCAAGGGACAGGCAACATCTGGGTGTCAAAAGATTAATGTCCTGCAGCTTGACTCTGTTTCCCTTGGCCAAAAAGAAAAGTCTTTGACTGGAGGGCATTGACATATTAATTTATCTATTTTTTTCAGACAAAGCAACAGAGGCTCATAGAGGTTAAGTAACTTGTCCAAGCTCACACTGCTAACCAACAGCAACGCCAGAACCGGAACTCAGGTTTCAGGACCTGGCTTCGGATCTGAACAAAAGTGCATCCTATCGAGTTGCCTCTCTTGGCACCAATGAGAGAGAAGAGAAACTTGGGGATCATCAGAACTGCCAGGCCAGAGCCCCCTGCAGCCTTCTTTAGGTCCACAAACCTACAGAATGTCAGAGCTCAAAGGAACTTTAGACTCTATGCAGTCTAAACTTTCAGTTGACAGATAAGGAGACTCAAGCCCAGAGAAGGGACTTGTTCAAGAGCACACATCAAATTAGTGGCAACATTCAGACTTGAACTGAGATCACCAGCGCTTGTAGCATTGCAGCCTCCTTCCCTCCCCAGTGGCAGTTGTGGTCATCCCTCCTGGCTGCTACAGCATATTACTGTGTTCTTCTTTGGGGTCCTTCCTTTAAGGAAAAAACATCTGCAGGCTGGGCGGTCAGTTTCTCCCTTTCAGTCACGTGAAATTTCTCTCTTGGTGTTTTATTAGAAGCTTCCTCAAGATTTTTTAAGTGTATAAGGTTATCTCAGCCACAGAGGTGAATTATGAAACAATTCAACTTTCCTGTGTGCATAGTTCTCCACACTACATAGAGACGAGAAAGTAGCAAATACGACATTAGCAGGAGGGCAAGCCAAGATTACTATTTCTTTTGAACAGGCTCAAGTCATCTTTAAATTCACTCATACAATTATCTTTTAAGTTCAGTTTCAAAACTGAAATTCCAGATTTCAGGGTCTATTTATAGTCAGATAATCATGCTATTCCCCTGCTCAAAAACTTGGATTTTTTCCTATGCCTTCAAAATAAAGTCACAAATCCGTAGCTTTTTATCCAAAGTTACCAGTGACCTGGTTTAAATCTACCTCTAGTGCTCAGGTGTACCCTCTCCTCCTCTTCAGGTGCTCAGGCACCTGAAGCTGATCAGACACAGGAGAAATAGCCGCTTCTCTTCCTGAACCCCAAACATGTTACCTCTCTCCTCACAAATCACTTTCAATTCAAATGCACATACTGAGGTATATGTGTCTTTTTCCCTTAGGGGCAAGCTCTCTATTTTCTTATCCCCAACTATCAGAGAGCCCAGTGCATGACAGGTTTTATTACATATTGAATAAATAAATGAGAACTTGCTTGGAAAAATTACATTTATTTTCCCCCTCCATTTCTGGGTAGAATTGACTACCACCAAAGAGAAAACATAGAATGTCTTGAGATTTTTCTCAACAGAATATAAACATAATATAAATATAAACATATCAACTAAGATGGCAAGTTGAAGAAAGTGTAACACTGCTTTATTTTTAGGATTGTTTTCCTTAAAGAAATACACTAAAGAATAGGAAACACATTACAAAGTTGAGGAAATGCTATTGACTATCTTAATGGTTTGTGTGTACTTTTTAACCAGGGTTCATGCCTGGAGAAACAAAAGAACATCTTTGCCTGTATAATTTAGTTCCCTTCCTTTATTGCTTTAAATGGACAAGATGTGGTTTGCATTCCTTTCACCACTAATGTTTGCTTTGTGTTCCTGAAAAAAAATAACTTGCCCTCAAAGGTTGCTCTCAAAGGTTGTTAATATTGCGCTCAAAGGTTGTTGAAGATCTCCTTGCCCTTACGCATGCCACTCACTGTAACAAAGGTCTTGAGTGTTGCTAATGGAGGTTGCCTCAGCCCCATATATTCTGTGATAAAGCAATAATAGGTGGTGGGTCTACTTATGTTAAACACCAAGTAAGAGTGGAACCCTTTAGCCTTACTATGAGAACCCTAAAGCTGGGAGGATTATCTGTGCATACAATTGCTCTAGACAAGAATGTGCACCAGCATCCTGCAAGTGTAAGATCTCCATCACCATCACCACCTGAAGGTAAGGATAACTCTTTACAATTTGCATGTTTTTTCCCCCGATTGTTCTCTCTCTTAATCATTAACAGCATCCTGCAAAATAGGTTCCTCCAAATGTCTTCTAGAGCACTCAACTTGGCAGGGCCACGATTAAAATTTAAATCAATCCAATGCCTTTTCCTCTATGCTGCAGTAAACCTCCATTAGAGTTTTATGAAAGTCCAACTTCCTGGCAATATGGAGACAAGCAGCTATAACCTTCCTTGAAATTCTAACCTAGCTAATACAAGCTTCAGCCCAGAGGAAATCTTCTAATAGTCCACGGCAGATAGGTACACACACGTGCACCCATCAACCATAACCTTATATCTGAAGCCAGAAACTAGAAATTCTCAGGGTAACATTGTTTCAGTCATGAAATCTCATTTTCAAGGCCAGTTATGATTTGGGTTTGTCTCTATCCTCCCAGATGTCTCTGATTTTACCATAACCAAATCCTGAATCCTGGGCCCTTTCTTTTGCTAACTTCACTCTTTCACTTACCACCCTCCAATATATACTGATCCCTAAACTTGTGCCGTGATTCATGCCTTCCATTTGCACTAGCACTAGCCAGGCCTAACAAACACATTCCTGTGACTTAACTGGCTTCTACCAGTTCATCCAAAAAGTAGCAGTACTTTTTGATGTTGGTTATAGTCAGGGACTGTTGAACCTCCCCAAGGATTTTAATTTCTTTGCATACCCTCTTCTTGGCTTCTCTCTGACCCTGCCAGCAGCTCTAATAGGCATTCATATCGTAACACATAGTGGGACTCCTGATGAGAATAAATGAAAGGCCTCAACTCCCTTCTCTGTGTGCAATTCAGACTGCACATGACAGGACTTCCTGCTCCAAGACAGGAAGGAGGTGATCTCAGAGAAAAGAGGTTCTGCCCAATGAGATCAGGGCAGAGCTGTTGGAAGCTTCCGTTAATTCCGTTGGGGCAGGCAGCACTTAGTTCTTAGACTGAGCTGAGGACGCTGGGATGGATGGATTCTTAAATGGCCCTTATATCATGAGCCTAGTTTGTGCCCAAGGAAATGAAATAGCAGAGAGAAGGGATATTTGCAAATAATGCCAAACCTTTTGTTTGTCTTTGGCTTCCATTTCCTTCCCAAAAACTTTAGCCCAAGTGCTAAACAGTCCAACTTTTCACCTTTTCCACATTTCTTCATTGCAGAGGTCCTTGCTGGCAAAGCAATTACTTTGAAGTGGGAAAGATAATAGATTATAAAAGTTGCCCCAGCCAATCTACAGAAAGCTTTGTTGGAATTAGCTTATGGATCTCTGAATCTTAGCTAGGTTTGTTGGGTCAGAGACCTTGCTGACTTATTGGCTCAAGAACTGACAGAGAAGGTGTTTTCTAAATGCTTGTTGGCTGGATAAGCAAACAGCTAAATGAAATTTTGTCTGAGCCAAAAAAAATGCCTTTTCTAGCATAAAAGTTGAGAGGCCCAGCATCCTCAAGGCCACACAAGCTGGAAAAATGCCAGTCTGTCAGCCCCAGGAAAAAGTGGGCAGAAAGAAGAAAGTCTAATGCAGGGGATTTCCCTCCTCCCTTTCCTGCCCCCACTTCCACTGTGGTGCAAAAATCCCAGCAAGGCCAGTCATCCAAAGGGCAAAGCAGGAGATAAAAGAATCAAAGAATCATTCTTTGCTGTGGCCATTTAGAAGGCTCCTGGAAAGCTGGCTTCTCCCTACACCATTGCTCCATGAGCATGGTGGTGACAAGCTTGGGCTCTGAAATCAGTAAGCCTCAAATCTGAGTCCTGCGTCCTCTTACTATATATGAGACTGGGTAAATTACTTAACCTCTCTAAACCTCAATTTCCTCCACTTGTAAAATAGGGATAATACTGGGTAAAGCACCAAGCATAATGTCAGGAATATAGGTAGTGCTCAATAATTGTTTTATTATTATTATTACTCCTGCACTCCATTCTGTTATTTCCTTCTTTCTCTTCCTTACCATGACTCCTAATTGAATCATTGCCTGAAAATAAAGACTAGACTGATCAGAAAAACCTAGGTAGTTTTAGACAGCCAATAAGTTATTGACAAGTCTGAAAGCAGTCACTGCAACCCCACCAACTGCTTGGTCTTTTGTAAAGCACCATTAGAGGCTGGTGATGTCCATAAGCCATGTAGATTCCTGAGAATGACAGAGATGTGTGTGTATTCATTAAGTAACTCCTGGCCCTTTAAAAGAAAGCAAGTATGTTTTGTTTCCAGGACATCTCAAATGGCACCTAGATCACCGGCAGCACGCTGGGAAGCGGTAATGCCACCTGGAGAGCTGCATGGCACACTGAGTCTAGCTAGGCCTGTGCCACTTTAACTCACTAGAGTCTTAGTCCCCTTGTGTGTAAAACAAAGGATTTGCACTAGACGTTCACTAAAGCACCTTCAAATTTTAAGCCTTAAGCTTTAAATGGTTCTATGATAGTCAGAGAGGATCCTAGAAAAGTAAAATACACAAAGCTTAACCTCCCAGAGGGACAATAAAAATGTGTTAATTTGAAGTTAACTATAAAGTGATACAGTTTGAAGTAAATGTAATGGCATTGGGAGGTCAGAGGGCTTGGCCCCTTCAAACTCTTTCTCAACAAATGTGGCATTTAGAACAGCCTGAGGGGAGGCCAATAGATTCCATCCTACCCCAGCTCTGAAGATGCCTTGTAGTGTGAAAGAGAAATGGAGCCCCTAACTCTCCACCCCTTCACTGGCCACTCCCAAGCTGGAGGGGACAGGAAAAGGGAGACCCTGAGGTCTTCTATCTCTGTCACAGACACCAACCAAGTCCCTCCCTCCTCTCCGCAGCTTGGCCTTTCATCTGCATCCCCAGCCAGTCAGTCTACCATTAGATTATGGCTGTACTTCACCTACGAAAGGTCTTTACCAATTTTTGTCACTAACTTTTGCATATTGTTTGCATACATTTGCAGGTAGGGCTTGAGGCCCTGATTCTAATTATGCAAGAGAAAACACAATGACTACATTTGCAGTCAAAGAAGCCTTTCCAGAGAGCACACCTGATTTGATATGTAATGAGTGCTGTGAAAGGCATGCGACCTGTGTCAGGCTGGGATGTCCATGCAGTAGCCACTACAACCCCGCCCTACCCCACCACACCAGGTCCAGGAAATTGGAGCTCCTTCAATGTTGGCTTGAAATCATGCCTAATGGGTAAGAAAAAGCTTTTCCCAGCCATGGGGAAAGGAGGGGAGGCAGGATAGGGTATGGGGCTCATCTATTCCATCAAAGAGGAAGCAATGAAGGACAGCTGAGAGCCCAAGTCCAGAGCTGTTTACTCCAAATTGTGAATGTTTGGCAACTATACCCACAAGTTCTTATACTGCTAGTCAAACCAGGCTCTGAGTTCCAAAATAATGGGCCCCAGCACAGTTTAGGGAATAAAGTTATCTGACTGAAATATGAAAGTAGGAACAGTTGCTCCTGCCATCAGCTCTTAGGCCACCTTAATAAAAATAAATTATTATGCCCATTTATACTATGAATACACAATTTAAGAAAAGAAAAATTCCCAACTAGAAAAGCAAGTGGATAAGTACCAACCAAATGAGGCCAATCATGTTAGAGTAGAGACCCTCTGTGCAAGTTGGCAAATAAATAAGGCCTTGACTTTCTGCCTGGAGGCTTGGGAAAACCTCCTATGATGACCACACATAAAGAGGGGTTCAGGCTACAGCACGGAATGGGAGTATCTACTGACTACAGGGATAAGTAGAGTGAGACCCACAGCAAGGGAAAGTCCATAAAGACCAGCAAAGCAATCTAAAGCAGACACTGAGTTTATTATTTGCCTAAAAGGGGAGAATCTGATTTCATTAAAAAAGGCAGGAAGATTGTCTGAACTGAAGGGGAATGGGACAGAGATGGTGTGGACCAGAGGAAGTTTTGTACAAACACCTGATTGGTTAGAAAAGCAAACTATAAACTCCCTCTTGGAGTTGGTTACTGTTCTGATTTTTTGTCACACAAGCATGGTCTGGACAGATCATGGAGATACCTGTCGTCCATGGCCCTAGCAGGCTGGCGCATGTGTCTGATCTCATCTCAGTGAAACTTTAACACCTACTTTAGTTAAGAGTTAGGAGCCTTGGGGCTCCATCAGTTGCTATGTGAATTTGTAGCCATTACCCCAGCTTTCTTACCCTCCCTGCCTATATTGGAGGGACATACCTTTCTCCTGGCTAAATAGATGAGATAACCACATGAAAGCAGATGGATAATTTTATTAGCAGATCATTATATTTTTAAACAAGAAAAGTGAGGCACAGAGCCCCAAGCCCCCCAGTAAGTTGAGGAATATGTTATTAAAATGCTGCTGATTGGTGTTTCTAGTTTCTTGGGATGTATTCCTAGAAGTGGGGTCACTGGGTCAAATGGGAGTTCCATTTTTAGTTTTTTGAGGAAACTCCATACTGTTCTCCACAGTAGCTGCACCAGTCTGCATTCCCACCAGCAGTGCAAGAAGGTTCCTTTTTCACCACATCTTCGCCAGCACTTGTAGTTTGTTGATTTATTGATGATAGCCATTCTGACAGGTGTGAGATGGTACCTCATTGTCGTTTTGATTTGCATTCCTTGGATGATTAGTGACTTTAGCATGTTTTCATATGTCCCATGGCCTTCTGTATGTCCTCTTTGGAAAAGTATCTATTTAGGTGCATTGCTCATTTGTGGAATATAATGAACAACATAAACTGATGAACAAAAACAAATCCAGAGACAGAGAAGCATCGATCAGACCATCAAACCTCAGAGGGAAGGCAGGGGAGGGTGGGAGAAAGGGGGAGAAATCAACCAAAGGACGTGTATGCATGCATATAAGCATAACCAATGGACACAGACTCTAGGGGGGTGAGGGCATGAGCGGGGGCAAGGGGAGGCAATGGGGGGCTAAGAACACATATGTAATACCTTAATCAATAAAGAAAATAAATAAATAAAATAAAATGCTGCTGAATATGGAGGGGGAAAAAAAAGGCCACTGGAATGATCTAACCAAAGAGTAACAGTGCTTAAATCTAGATAGTAGAATTGCAGGTGATTGTTACTTCTTTTCTGTATTCGTTTTCTGTGTTAATCTTTCCTGTAACAGTGTTCTATATTCTCCAATTCTACTATGTGTTATTTTGAAATTATTTTTAGAACAATTTTTGATGCAACAAAGATAAACTCAAGGTCAAGATGGCTATAAAGAGTCAAAGGGTGTGTGCTTAGCAAAATCAAGACATTCTCCCAGAACAGGAGATGAAAACTCAGAGCTTAGGTTGAGTCTGGTACCCCTTGGGGGCCTGGGCCAGGGGTTCTATCAGAGCCAGGTAGGCCTGTCCTTGCTCTCCCACAGTTCCAGGACCATGGCAGGACCCCGGCCTGCCCTTGCAGAGTGCACTCAAATACTGGTAGAGCCAAGACCAAATAGCATCTCGTGCTCATGAGAAACCTCCTCTGCAAAATAAACGCTTAGAGAGGACTCCTTTGTTCTCTAAAACTGGTGGTGGCACAATCCCATCTGGACTCTATTTCTCTGGCCTTAGTGTTTCCCTGGCAAGTGTGGTCAGAAAGGCCAGTTCCCTCACTTCACACCTCTAGGAGCTGAGTCACACCAAGAAAATACAAGTCTGTTCTACTTTTTAAAGCCTTTAAAAGAGCTCACAGCTTCTGTTCTATTGTTCACCTACTTAACCTGGTAAAAGTTTTCAATTCTTTCTGTCTGATAATATTCTTTTTTATGTATTTATTCCCTCCTCACTCAATACTTACTCAACGGGGAAGGGAAGGGAAGAGATTGTGGCCACTATCAGTGTTTCAGCCTTTTACATCTGACTTTCACTGCTATCTCTCCTCTAGCCAAGTCATCTCAACCCTATAACCCTTCTCTGGAGGGGTCACCTTCTCCACTACTCACATTTCTTGAGTTTTTATTCCTACCCCTTTGGATAGATTCAGAAGATCATCCTGGCCATTTCATGAGAAGAAAAAGAAACAACCTGTGAATGGGGGAACAATTGGGTTACACAACGAATTCATTCATGATGTTAAATTTATGCTTGCAAGTCATGGTTTTCCCTCTGGTAGAGAAGTTTTGCATGTGGCTCCAGAGATTCTGGGATTCCCCTGAAGTTCTATAGCATTATCATGGATGGATGTGTGGCTATTAATTATTTTTTTCTTCGGATGTGGATCCATAGCTCTCATTAGATTCTCAGAGAGGCCCATGATCCAGAAAAATGTCAAGAACGCTTCATGTAATGGCTCTGTCCCCTAAGGTAGACAGTAATTAGTCATCCCAGCAGAAATTGTAGTTTGGGTCAAAGATGATAGTGAAGCTAGAGGCAGGGCGGTCAAGGGGAGGTTTCCAGCTCCTCTCTCCTGGCCTCATAGATGAGATAACCACAGACTCCTCTGAGGAGGGTGGTAGCAGCAGGGCAGCCCTAACACACTTTGACGTAGTCTTTGGGAAATGTAGTTCAAACTACAGAGGAAAGCAACATTTCCTGAGCACCTAGTTCACAGCCAGGAGTTAGGATACACAGATCATGTGCCTTTCCTTGCTTCATCCTCACACATTCTCTGTGAGGTGAAACTTATTATCCTCATTTTACAGATGAGGGAACAGGCTCAGAGAAGTTGTGAACTTCCCTTATGTCATGTAGCTAGCAAGAGACAACCGAATTTAAAACTTTATGGTCTAAGGTTTGTAGTCTTTTCACTATATTCTGCAGCCCTGTCACATCTCCTGTGTGCTGGTGGAATGGGAGGGAGGGCACAGACCTGACCCCAACCCCTTGGAGATTCTGGTTCTCATATCTGCAAAAGGGAGATTCGTTCAGGCTGCCCTTCTTCTTATCTGGCTGTTTGTAGGAGAGTGATTAAGGGGGTCAGGAGGACCTAGCCAAATTTAGTTTAGCAGGCTCGGCTCCACCATTCCTCCCTGAACCCTCCACTACCAGAAAAGGGGGAGGGGGGCACTGTAGGTTAAGGCCATTGGCCAGATATGCCCTTAGTACGTACAAAGCCCAGAGAGCAGGTGACGTCATGACCTCCTCTCTGTAAACTGTCTCAGACATGGTTGGGAGAAAGGCCCCCAATGCAAAGTAGAATTGCAGCACCAAAGGTCCAACCAAACAGCCCTCACCAGCCGTGTATGAAAGCCTCCTCACCGTTATGTGAATGGCAATTTTTGTTCAGGGTGGCAAGGGCAAAGGGCAAGATGGGGAGAACAGAAGCAGAAGGGTAGTACCACTCCTCTCAACCAGCTCACCCACTCCCTCTGTCATATCTGGGAGTCCTTGTATTCTACGTTATGTCCCTACCCCCGGGCTTGGAGGCACCTTCTGCCACCTCCATCCTCCATTTCCACCCTGCCAGCCACAAAGGATGGGGTGGATAATCCTAATGTTCTGGTGAAGGACTGGGAGCCATTCATTCCCTTGAAACTTAGTTTCCCACTTGAGAAAGGTCAAACATGCTCCTCCCCTTTCCTCAAATGTTAAGCCATGAATGACTTCCTCTGTGGTAGAGTTCTCTTCCTTTCCAGCTCCCTTCAAACCCCCACCTCTCCTGCTCTAAAGTGCTTACACACAATGTGGGCTTTCATTAAGATCAGTGATTCATTTCCCGTCAAACTTTAAATATTCCCCTCTGAAATGAGTAATTCTGACTTTGAAGGGAGCGTGCAGTGGCAGCCGTGCCTCTCTCTGGTGCCTGCTGCCTCCCACCATCCCCATCAAGGCCTTAAAAGACAAGTGGGAGAAGCCTCATTAGTGAACTCAATGCTGAATCAGAAGCCTAAGTTGGTGGAGAGGGCTTGATGCAGGCATGTGGGCCCAGCAAACACTGACCACCCTCAGCTGGAGGCAGTGTGGCATGGGGTAGGGACTGCATGTGGGGATTCTGACCATCCTTTCCAGCTCCTACTTTTTGGAGTCTATTAAGAGCCTTTGGTGGGCATGTGTGGGGACTCTAGTAACCCAGGGCTTTTCCACACACAAACAGAGAGGTGTGTAGGGCTACATCTCCAGATTTGGTGGACACTATTAGGAAGAGATTCAGACAGAGTCTGCACACTGTCAATTGACCACGGTGTGGCCTTGGCCCTAGGTCCCAGCTCTCTCACTGTCCCTCTGGAACTCTTTCCTTAAAACCTCTGTTCCCTCTGAAGAAAGCAGTCACAGACCATTCCTTACACACTGGTCACCATGCTTTGTACCCTGTGACACCGCCATCCTGGCTACAAATGTCTGTGCCTGGAATTAGAGCCTGAGCCAATAGTGGCCACCTTGAGACCAAATAGCACCTCCTGAGGTGGCCTTGCTGGGGATCGAGCCCTGAGAGCCCAATAGCGCCCTTCTCCTTAAGGAATTAAAAGAAATTTAGAGATGCCGACAGGAGAGCAAAGAAACCGCAAGACACACTGGAGAGGCATTAAGCCGGACGTGATGAAAGAGGTGGCAAGTGCTAGAAGCAGAGACCAAGCTCATGGTTAGAGCTGGTGTTCGGCACCTGGGGCCCTTTTGGGCTCCCATGCTGCTCCAATGCTCTGTGAAGCTAAGAGCTAGATAGTTGCCTCTTTGTATATCCATCCTTACACTAAGCCCCTTCACCTGAGCTGGCCTGAGTCTGTCACTGCTTCTTGATACCTGAAAGAGACTATTGTATATTTTCTGAGAAACATATGAGCCAACACATGTCAAGCACTCAAGACAATGCTCCTCCTGAGGCTGGGATCACATTTCATGGATGGAGTGGGGCAGGTGTGAGAGCCCAGACTTGGGTATTGGGCCTGAGAAATGGACTTATGTGAACAACAGTACAAGGGTACCTTGCCAGAGCAGGACCCAAATTGCAGGGGACTTGATATGAGCTGTGTACGTGGAACAAACAGAGTGGCTGAGCCCCAGCAGCCCCTGAAGCTCAGATCACAGCTCATGGACCAGTCCTGACTGTGGGAGCGTGAGCTTAGAGAAGGGAGTTCATCTTCTCCTGATGTCCCTTGATTCTGTGCTCTCCAGTTCTTAACCTAGACACGTCACCGCCCAACCCCACTTCAAGGTCACACTGGCATGTAGAGCACAGCCTCTGGAATTTCCCAGTAGAAGGAAAGGTCTTTGAGGTCCATAACCATGTCCTCTCTCTTCATAGCCTCAGCAGCAGTGGCCTCTAAACTACTCAGTCTTTGCAAGGGCTGGCCCAGGAGTCTGTATTTCCAACAAGTCCTCTCACCTGCTGATTCTAATACTCAGCTGGCATGTGCAAACTACCACCCTTCAGGACCTGGCACCAAGCCCGCCACCCAGTGGAAGCTAAGCAAGCAACTCAGGAAGAGAAATCCTGGAGATGATCTTTGGTCATTAAAATATGGTCCCACCCAGGAGTTTTTACTTCTCTCCCCATGAGGCTCTAAACTCTGAATAGACAGGTATGTATTTTTTTTTGTTTGTTTTTTCTTCAAAATACCAACTAAACTGCTGTTCTGCTTATTGATATATGGGGCTTGCTGAGCAATCCTCTGATTAACACCTACCCCCAGCCCCCACCCATGCTTTCCTCCAGAAATGCTTACTTCTCGGATCTTTAGGTATTCTAGGGAAGCCAGCACTTTGCTAGGGCTATGGCTTTAACTCTCCTCTGCCCTTCACAATCCCCAACATTAAGTTCTCAGCCTGGGACATCCTGGTCACTGTGGGAGGGGAGACTGTAGCAGGAGTGTTTGAGAAACAAGCTGCTTCCAGGCCATGGAGCGACCCTTCATGTGACAGTTTTCATGTGGGCTGGTAGAAGTATCAGAGTCCTGGGAGCCACCAGAAGAGACCACCTGGCCCAGCCTCTGGTCCTGGACAGGGGAAACCCCAACCCAGGGCAGCTTCGGAAGAGACCACTCAGGATATTAGCTCTTGGATCAAGCCAGCGGGGAAAATGCAAGAAAAGCATGGCTAGGAATAATTTTCAAGCTCCATTTCAGATTCCTCTAAAAATTTCCTTTGTTCTTGCTTATTGCCAGTATGTTCTGTCTTCATGGCGTTTGAATGCAACCAACAGCAAGGCTCCCCATGTTCTCAACTCAGCTGTCCAAAAGCCAAGCAGGCCTGGCATTTTCTCCTTTAAAAACATGGCAGGTCACTGGAAAGATGTTTCCATCTTAGCTGTCATTAATTTTGACTTGGTGATCTGCAGCTTATGTATGTGGAGAAGCCACATCTATCTTCTCTACTCCCCAACTGCCAGACAGAGAAAAATAGCCACAGGCTTCTTCTGAAATGCCCTGAGGCACAATAGAGCCAGGGGACAATTAAGGAAATCAACAACATCAAGGCAACCAGCTAAGGGCAGTTCCCGTGGAAAATGCTCCAGCCAGAGGTTTCTTTGAAGTGAGCCAAGGTGCTGGTGGAAACGCGGAATTCTTAAGTAATCCTGAGTTTCTTTTCTCCCATAGGGGGCTGGGTATAAAGTGTGGCCTAACTGAGTGGAAAAATCCACATGGTTCTCTTAATTAACCAATCCTATTGGAGGTCTAACTTTTAGAGCACAACGGCATAACTAAACACAATTAAAATCATTGTAAGCCACGCAACTTGAGAAAATAGGCAGCCTCCTGGGTGTTGGCTGGGCAAAAACAAACTTATAAACCAACAATCAATATGCCAACAATAGTAAACCCTTGTTCACCCCAAGTACACCAAGGATCTTTTTGCAGGTGGACCTGTGTCAGACACTTGAGAACAGTGAGGTGTGGTAGAAAGAGCACTGGACTGGGAATCAAAAGACCTGGGTTCTTGTCTGGTTCTGCCACTACTGCCTGTGAGACTCTGGGCAGGTTCCTTCCCTTCTCTGGGACTATACGCGCTCATCTGTACTCTGAAGGAGCCAGGTTAGACCATCTCCAAGGGCCCTTCCCAACCAGAAACTTTGACTCCATGACGATTTCCTTGGCAATTCATGTGCTCATCACATAAACAGCTCCTGTTCTCTCAGGACCAACGCTTGCCACAGTTTATGCGAAGAAAGTAAAACAACACTGGTGTTGACCAGCAATGTGGTCTGGTCATCCCTGGGGGCCCAAGGCCCTGCTGGGGTCAACAAGAGCACAACTATTTTCATAATAAAACTAAGATGTTATTTGCCTTTGTCACTGTGTTGACACTGAGGGTGAGCGGCCTGCTGTGCCTGCGAGCTTGCAGAAGGGAAAAGAAGCCACTTTCACTTAGGAATGTCCTCGGTGAAGCAGTAAACAGTAATTTTATTAAATCTCAACTCCTAAGATTTAAAATATTCACTGTGAGTTAAAGCTCGGCACTGGGGTACTCCTACAGTGGCACCCCCTGGTCCCACCAATACCACTGCTGCTCCCCTTCACTCTTCGGCCACGAATGAGATAAGTATGACTGACTACTTCTTCAAAGTTGTCCTTATCAGAGAGTCTGGTGTTGGAACTAGTAATCTCCTGTCTCTGTTTACTCAAATGAGTTTAATCTCGAAAGCAAGAGTGCTATTAGAGTGCAGTTTGCAACAAGAAGCATCCAGGTTGATGGGAAAACAATAAAGGCACAGATATGGGACATAGCAGGGCAAGAGCGATCCTGGGCTGTAACATCAGCATACTATCATGAAGCCATAGGTGTCTTATTGGTTTATGATATTGCTAAACATCTCACAAATGAAGTTGTAAAATGATGGCTGAAAGAACTGAGAGATCATGCTGATAGTGACATTGCTATCATACTTGTGGGCAATAGAGTGATTTGCATCATTTGAGGGCAGTTCCTACAGGTGAAGCAAGAGCTTTTGCAGAAAAGAATGGTTTGTCATTCATTGAGGTATCAGCTCTAGACTCTACAAGTGTAGTAGTGGCTTTTCAGACAGTTCTGACAGGGATATACCACATTGTTTCCTAGAAGCAAATGTGAGACACATGTGAGAATGACATGTCTCCAAGCAACAATGTGGTTCCTATTCATGTTCCATCGACCACGAAAAAATAAGGCAAAGGTGCAGTGCTGTCGGACATATAAGGCGTTTCTCTTCTCCTAGAGAGGGCTCTTATAGTCCGTTTCCCAGGTCTGAGCTTTACATATATTTCTAATTCTTGTGGTCACTTTTGTGTTTTGTTTTTTAAAATATATTTTTATTGATTTCAGAGAGGGAGGGAGAGGGAGAGGGAGAGGGAGATAGAAACATCAATGATGAAAGAGAATCATTTATCAGCTGCTTCCTATACGCCTCACACTGGGGACTGAGCCCGCAACCTGGGCATGCACCCTGACTGGGAATCAAACTGGGACCTTCTGGTTCATATGTTGACATTCACCACTGAACCAAGCCGGCTGGGTACTTTTGTGTTTTATTACTTCCTCATACTTTATGAATTTTCCATGTTTAAGTCTTTAGATTTTAGCTTTATAAATCATCCACTTGTCCTGCAAGACTGCAGCTTTTTTCATGCTGTAGCTTCACCAGCCTTAGTTTGATAAACTGAATATTTGGATTCCTCAATTACTGTTTCCTTTTCATCATGCAAACCTGTCACTGTAAGGTATGAGAACTTGATCACTTGAAGCTCACACTTGTTGATCATTTTGCCACAGAGCCCCTTATAATTCAGTCTTTTCTCAGTGCAGTATCTATTTCCACAAATCTAAGAATTGCCCTATAAAGAGCAGGATTTTGAGAGCTTGAAAGTTTTCCATTGTTCTGGAATCACTTTCTAAAATGACTTAGTAGGATTGTGTAGTTCAGTAATTTTTGTAATCATCAAAATTTATTTGAGAGGGCATTTTTTTTTCTGGACAAGAATTAATAAACACAAAGACTGCCCAACCCCTGACCGGTTTGGCTCAGTGGATAGAGCGTCGGCTTGTGGACTGAAGGGTCCCGGGCTTGATTCCAGTCAAGGGCATGTACCTTGGTTGCAGACACATCCCCAGTAGGGGGTGTGCAGGAGGCAGCTAATCAATGTTTCTCTTTCATTGATGTTTCTAACTCTCTATCCCTCTCCCTTCCTCTCTATAAAGAATCAATAAAATATATTAAAAAAAAAAAGACTGCTCAAAAAATGTTCTCTGTGACAAAAAGGAAAATTCATATAAAAAAAAATAAGGTGGTGGTCTTGGCAAGCACGTGTGTGGTGGTGTGAGTCGCAGATTGCACCAGCCACTGTCTACATGGAACATATTTTTTACTTGAAAGAACAATTTATAGCCTATGATTATGGAAACATTGGTATCTGGCAGATATTTTTTCAAAAATGAGTGAGCCAGTCATTTCAACAAAAACAATTAGTAGTACTTTTTGGCCAAGGACAACATTTGAGCTTCAAGAGGAAATTTGAATTTTGGAAAATTTGCATCTACCTTTGAGACATTGTTAGTTTCCCAGCACTTAATTTTTTTTCTAATAAGAACAATAATAACAAATGTAATTTCTTTTACATTGCATAATGAAATGTGTCAACATTGAAAAGACCTGTATAAACATTTTCCAAATAAATGTATAATGTTATAAAAATCTCACATGGGTAAAAGATCCATTCAAAGTTTAAGATAAATTAATGTATTTAAATGTCACAGAATAGGAAAAGTTCATTAATATGATTCTGTTATGATTCCATAACTAACTTTAAGAAACCACTTTTTTGTTGTTTTGCTGTAGTATCACAGAAGACTATGTACAATTATTTTTTAAAGCTATTAAAATACTAGTCCCTTTTCTAACTACATATCTGTGTAAAACTGCAATTCATCATATGCTTCAACCAAAACACCATATTGCAACAGACTGAATGTAAAAGCAGAAATAAAAATTGAGCTGTCTTCTATTAAGACATTAAAAAGATTTGTAGGAATATAAAACAATGGTTCTCAGTCAGGGTGATGTTGTCCTCATCCACCCCAAGGCGATGTTAGGGAACTTTTTGGTTGTCATAACCGGAAGGAGGGAGTGCTCCCAGCATCTTGTGGGTAGGACTCAGAGATGCTTCAAATACCCTGCAGCGCACAGGACAGCCCACAACAAAGAATTACCTGATCCAAGATTTCAGTAGAACCAAGGATGGGAAACCCTAATGCCACTCTCACTAAGATTTTTTTGTTTCAAAAATATTGATATTAGCCTGTAATGGGCTTGTTATTGTTATTTTAAGTGTCTGAATTTTTTTTATTTCATGGTTTTAATTTATAATTTAGTAACTATCAATAGAGTAATCCACATAAACAAAGGCTCTTTGTTGTCCACAATGATTTCTAAGATTATAAAGGGCTTCTGAGAACAAAAAGTTAAAAAACTCCTGATATAGACAATAGGATATATAGATTACAAAACTAAATTTGTTGAGCAGTCCTACACATTAGCCACACAAAAGATAAGAAAAGGTCATGGCAGGTATGCTCAAGGACATGTAGTTTCTTCTCAAGAAAGGAAGGTATCTAAAGGGGGCAGAGTAAAGGAATCAGTGTATGGTGTCAACAATGCCAATTTAAGCTTCTTATGTGTCAAGGTTTCTGATCACTGCTAGGAATGCAACGGTGACTGAAATGCAGTCATTATTCCCCAAAAGCTTACTGTCTAAAAGGGAAGAAAGATATAACTGAAATTTTAATTGAAATATGGGTAGGGAGAAAAATATGTGCATGGGGTGTATGAGGTCAGTGGAGATGAACCTTAGGTTAGGGTTGTGGGATTCAGGAGGAGGTCGAGACAGGGAGGGCTCCCTGGAGGAAGTGACCTCTGAGTTGTCTTGAAGAATGAGTAGAAATTTGGTTACTGAGAGTGGAGGGACACTGCAGAGAAGGTGGTGTTCCAGGTAGTGGGAACTGCATAAGCAAAGGCTCAGAGTTATGATATAGAATGATAGATTAGGAGAAGATGTGAAAGGGGATAGAGAAAATGAAAAATATACTAGATAAAAGCATCAAAAAATAAATTTAATGGCCCCAGTAAAATTAAGATGTTTTAAAATAAAAAATAACAGGTCTGATAACATCAAGTTATCTATATTTTTAGAAGGCTGGTTTCTAATTTAGGTATACTATACAAAGTACCTGTTTGGGAAACAAGAACAAGACTTTGCACTCTCTTCCTGAAAGCAGCCATAACCTCTGAAAATGGTTCCCTATACACTTGACCCAGAAAACCCCACAAAATCATGCAAATCAAGAGGTTCAAATCTTCATGTTCACTTTAAGAACACCTGTGAAACTGCCTAGGCCATCAGGGATATGCATATCTAAAAAGCCACTGGGTATCTGAGGATGTCACTTTACAGCAGCAATGTGTGCCATTCTGTTGTTACAATGGTGGGGGTGGTAGATATGCCCAGGCCAAACAGGGGGGCTGGGCCCAGGGTCAGTGGCCCAAAAGAGTTCTGAATTTTTGCTGGACTTGCTTAACAATGCAGAGAGCGATCCTGAACTTAAGAGTCTCTGGTCATTGAGCTCCTCCGGGTGAACAAAGCTCCCAAGATGCAGCACAGAACTTACAGCTTGTGGGTGGATTAACCCACATGAGCTCTCCCTGCCACACTGAGAGGACCCTTCCTAAGAAAGAGCAGGTGGTTCCAAAACCAGAAGAGGAGGTTGCACAGAAGAAAAAGGTATCCCAGGAGAAACCAAGGAAACAAAAACGTATGGCCTTTGAGTAAGTTCAACATAAAATCCTATCTAATAAAGAGGGAATATGCTAATTGACCCTCACACCATTGTAAAGATGGTGGTGCCCATAGCCAATAAGGAGGGAATATGTGAATTGCTGCCCCGCCCTCAAGATGGCAGTGCTCACAGCCACAAAATGGTGGCACCCAGTCCCCTCAGCCCCTCTGGGGCAGCAGGCACATGCCTGCCTCCAGAGTCCCCCAGTCCCCTCAGCTTCCCAGCCACCCAGGGCCGGCCCAAGGTGCAGGTAACCAGCCAAGGCTTGCGCTGCCTGCAGTGGCAGCAGCGGAAGTGTGATGGGGCATTGCCTTTCCCTGATTGCCGGGTCACCTCCTGCCCCTGTGGCCTCCCAGACTGTGAGAGGGGCAGGCCAGGCTGAGGGACCCCCCCACTTCAGTGCATGAATTTTCAGGGACCGGGCCTCTAGTCTATATTAATAAAAGGGTAATATGCTAATTAGACTGGACATCTTCTAGACATCCTTCCAGACAAAGCCACGGTGGCAGGGGCTGAGGCAGAGGCAGTTAGGGGTGATCAGGCTTGCAAGGGGGGAGTAGTTAGGGGGCAATCAGGCCAGCAGGGGAAGGTGGTTAGGGGCAATCAGGCCAGCAGAGAGAGGAGTTAGGGGCGATCAGGTAGGCAGGCAGAGGCAGTTAGGGGCGATCAGGTAGGCAGGCAGAGGGGTTAGGGGTGATCAGGCAGGCAGGCAGGTGAGCGGTTTAGGAGCCAGTGGTCCCAGATTGTGAGAGGGATGTCTGACTGCTGGTTTAGGCCCAACCCCTGTGGGATCCCACCTAAACCAGCAGTCAGACATCACCTGAGGGACCCAGGATTGGAGAGGGTGCAGGCCGGGCTGAGGGAACACCCCCCACTCCCCACAGTGCACGATTTTTGTGCACCGGGCCTCTAGTAAATAATAATAAAGTAAAATAAAATAAAAAGAAGAAGAAGAACACTTTGCTCCTTTATCCTGATGCTACGTGAAATGCTGCAGCCCCTTCTCCCTTTTGGCTCTCCTCTGTATACTATTTCTATCACTGGCTCCCAAGGGCTTCCCAAAATGTTCATGTGGGTCAACAGATCCTGCTAGGAAAAGATGAGAAAAGCCCACACCCTCATGGCATGAACACTGCAGCCCAGGAATTCACTCCACATTTTTCATAAAGGATTTATATGGTTAGTTCATGCAAAGACATGTGATATTGTTTTTCCCCCACCAAAGAAGTTGGTCAAGGTGGTTGAATGTTTATTTCAGAGCAGTATAACAACACCATTCTGGAAAATGGGGTGGCCCTGCTGAGGGAAGAGAAAGGAATGTTTTTAACAGTGATCATGGCCTGACTATTCCACTTACAACTTTCATCAAAGGTTGGATTGATCAAAAGGACATGCTGGCATTTGCCCAGGGTCCCAGGGGAGAGCCTGCCCTTTCCAAGAGCAGCCTGTTTGACACACATCTGGTACTCTGCTTCCCATAGAAAACAGATTGATACCATTGGCATTAAAGAGGGCTAGCCAAGACCCAGGTCTCGGGCCTTGACTCCCAGAACCCCTCAGAGGGCCTGTGCAAGCTGGTGTCAGGATGGCCCATGGAGGACAACCTGGGATGGGCATTTTCCCAAACAGTAGGCAACCTTTTCCCAGGCTGTGCATGGCAGTCGGGAGAGGGAGCTAAGACAATGAAGGGTGGTCTGGCTCGGGTTCATCTGGGTGTGGAGGTCATTCTATAAGCAGGAGAAAGAACCATCAAACAGAGGCGGGAAGCCCAGAGGCAGGCTAAGAGTCTCTAAGCAGATTGGGGCAAATGGCAAAGGTGTGAGGATACTGGCAGTGAGCAGTGAGGGAGAGAATGAGCAGGTCAGTTCTTAAAAGCTACATGGCTCAGGGGAAGACAACCTAACTGAAAGGATCCCACCCTTAGAGACCTTGGCTGACATCCGACTTGCCAGTAGTCTAGTGTTGGAGAGTTATTCCTGGACATTGTGAACGCTTACAGGCTCCACCTAGGAGACCAGTGAGTATGCCTAAGGAGGTGAGCATGGGCAGTGTGCTCTGTGTCCCTAGAAGAGCCTTGGCCTTTCCTCCCTCCTGGTCCAGGATGCAGCCTGGAGTGAAGGCTTATCAATCAAGTCTCTCCAGTGGAATCATATGCCGCCGCGCCCTCCACCCCCCCCCCCCATTAGTGTTACTCCACATTGCAAACCAGTAGATTCCTGCTTCACCAACAGGTGTGCAGCTTGAACACATCTTTGAGGGCATGCATGCATATTGCAGACATGGCTAGAGGGAGATAGGAGGCTGGAGGTACATTTCATTTAGAGAAGGTGCCAATGTCAGACGTTAGGCCAGAAGAACTTAAATGCATCTATGCATTGCCCATGGACACAGACAGTAATGGTGTGGGGCAGGAGCCAGGTAGAGGGGGTGCAAGGAGGGAGAAAAGGGAGAACAGCTCAACAATAAAGCTTTATTTTAGAGGAATAGTGTGCACCAGTGGCCACCCAGCATGTCAAACTCACAGCCAGTGGGCCGCATGCCTTGTTATGTGTGTTTGACATTCTTGGTCCATCTTTCCTCTTCCATGCCTGTTAAACCCATCAGGCAAGCAAGATGAACCAATTCGCACTGCCCTGATGGCCCTCAAGTAACCCTGAGAAGTGTTTCTTCATGCAGGCTATCAGAATTCAGTAGCAGAAACCCCATAGCTTCAATAATGATAACAATTATTATGAAAACAATAGCTAATAATGCCCAGCATTGTTCTAAGCTCTTCACAAACATTAACTCCTTTAACTGCCATAGTTGATAGGATGCTTTATTAACAATGTAAACCAACAAAGTGACTTTACCTGCGTTTGCTGACTAGTCATAGAAAGGTTACGGCATCTGCTCAGTACTACTACTACTCTGAGCAGGCCCCACCCTGACCAAGCAGGAGGCTGCCCAAATGGTCCCTCCCCGGACCTCTTCCAGGGCACCAGGAGGGGAGCACGTCCCTCTTTTGACACTTGTTTTGTTTCAGCAGTGATGACAATGAGACAATGTGCTTGAAGCTCTGGATGTATCTTTTACGCTCCTGATATGATTAAAAGCAGGAGTGGGAGGTCAGACAATATGTAGGCTCTGTCAACTCCTAATGTTACATAATCCTGTTATACTTCACTCACAATTCCCCCCTCACAAAAATCCTTCATTTCTGTGGCACACAGATCTCCCTTCACCAAGGTGCTTTGAGGACCATGTGCTTCATTCACCTACATGCTTTTCTTTCCAGTGCTGCAGCTTGTGGGCGGGCCCCCGTGGGGTCACCGCTTGGAGCACCTGCCAGCAGCTGCAGCTGTACCTTTCATCCACATGTTGGTCCCCTTTGCTCTTGCCATCAGAGGGAGCCACACCCGCCACTGAGCTGCCTGGATCTTCTCTTTGTTTTGCTCTCTTGTCTTATGAGTTGTAGGCAGCCTACAGTTTCTCTTAGGTGTACTAGGCTTGCTCCTGTAATGGAAACTGTGCTCATGGCCTAACCTTGATGCTTTTCCTTCCCTCTCACATCAATTTGACCTATAAATTTCCCCTCTGGCCAAGCTTTCTCTCATTTACTGATCACAAAGAAATGTCTAGAGGGAACTGAGAACATGATTAGGAAATCAGGTTTTACAAAAAAAAACACAAAAAAAACTAAAAGTGGGTGACTTTGGAAGAAAGCTTCTTGCCTCCCTAGGATTTTTCCCTAGTTAGGCTCACTCCAGAGTGGCCAGAGACAGTGGTCCCAAGATGGTTATCTGTACCAGGTACTTCTCCTTGTCCCCCAGCCTCTCAGAGGTCCACAGGCCAAAATAGTGCAAAAAGCAAGATGAAAGAGCCAGAACAAAAAAAATACTGGATGGTGATCACCTGGTTTAGAAGCATGAGGTCCAGGAAGGCATTTCATACAGGACAGGAGTGTTCACCAGCATCTAGTACTTTCCTTGCTCCAGAATGGCTGAACGGGCTCCATGGCACATCTGATAAGAAAGGAAATTAACCCAAATCCTTGCCTGGCTTCTAGGTTAAAAAGGAATAGGACAGATGAACTTGTTACTGGTCACTTCCACAGATGTATGAAAGTGCACGAAGACTTTTAGACCACCCTGTATATATTACATTGAAAATATAACAGGAGATGTGATAAGATGAATGGGATTGAATTGGTTTCAAAGACATGATGTTTAAACTTAAATCTGACCAAAAAAAATTCACTCATAAGAAGATTTGGGGATGTGCAATGTGGCAAAGGGAGCTAATGCAAGCCTCTATGTTAGGAACAAACCTGGGAGATGGGAAAAAGGGTCACTGTCTGGAACGTACTGTGTGATGGGAGAGGTGGCAGGGACTGGGTTACAGGCCAGGGAAGTGGTTCTGGATTTTATTACAAATCTGAAGGACAGCCCTTGGAAAGCTTTTAGCAGGAGGGTTATGTGGTCAGTTTACATTTAGAAAGATAACCCTACATGGTCAAGGAACAAAAAGCAGAACTCAAGGCAAGAAATAATGGTGGCTTTGACCAGGGTGGAAGTAGTGTGTGTGTGTGGGGGGGGGGGGGGGCAGAGAGAGAGAGAGAGAGAGAGAGAGCCATGCTAATTTGGGAAATATTTTAGTGGCCATCTCAATAAGACTTCACGGGAAACTGGATGTGAGTCAGGAGGAGAGAAAGGAGTCAAGGATGAGCACTAGGGTTTTGGCTTAAGCAACAGGCAAATGGTGAGACCATTTAGTTAGATGGAGAAGAGAGATAAAGAAGGCCTAGGAGTTGACATCAAGAATTCTGATCTGGACATGTTGAATGTGAGAAGTAATAGTTTATAAAAAGTAAGCTATCTTAGGGCCTGTAACATGTCCCTGGAGCTGTGAATTTTTCCCTGGGGTTTTCAGCTCTACTGAGAGGACTATCTGCAGAGCCCACAGGGTTATATGTCATCCTCAAGGTCAGCAAAAATGGCTTTGTCTTGGTCCACTCATTCATTCATTTGTCCCAGAAGGAAGGTGTGCATTTCCCTCAATCTGTATAATAAACCAACATCTAGAGACCTTTAGAAGAAGAATTGGCCATTTTTCTATTTGAATATTATCTTTCTTAGTATAAATAGGCATTAAAAGTACAAAGAAGGCCAGAGCAGAACTTCTTGACCCCTCAGTAAAAGATGCATCCAAGGGACAAACCCAGCCTGAATAGGCTTCACCTGCTCTGGGCCCAGCCTACACACACACCCTGTCCCCAGGAAACCAGGCAGTCAACACCAAGAGGGACCAAACTGTTCACATGGGAGGGGAGGTGGGGACTGGTGGGGATTGGAGGGGGCTCAGAAGCCCAAGCCATAGCTGCCACCAGCTCCCCATCTCTCTACCTTCCTGCACAGCATTCTGGAAGCTGGGCTCTGAAAGTCATTCTCCTCTATGTCTTTGGTTTTTTATTTTCTCATGTTTAATTTTGTATTTCTGCTTTCTCTGTTTAACAGAAAGAAATAATAGCCACTGTATAATTAGCTCTTCAGTTATTTTATCAAGTCTTCAGACTTTCCAAGTTCTAAAATATTTTGTTTCAATATTATTTCCATTGCTCTGCATTCTTTGGGTTTCTTTTTTTTTTTTTTTCCATGTCTAACTTTATTAGCTAGAGGTTTAGTTTTCCAATTCATTTACACACTTTAATTTTTAGTTAAGTAGTAAATGCTATGAATTTTCCTCTTTGAATAACATTAGCTCTGATCTACAGATTTCAATGTAAGTGGTTTTCTTAATCCCCACCTGAGGATATGTTTTTTTTTTATTTTAGAGAGAGAAAGAAGAGATAGAAACATTGATATGAAAGAGACATCAATCCGTTGTCTCCCATACATGCCCCAACCAGGGGTCAAACCCGCAACCTAGGTATGTGCCCTGACAGGAAATTGAACCGGCAACCTTTTGGTGTAATGGGAGACATTCCTACCAACTGAACTACCCCAGCCAGGGTTATAGTATTTTTATTTTTGTATTTTCTAAATAATTGTAAGATTTTGGTTTTTGTGATTTCAAAGTTTCTTTTTAAAGTTTTTTCATGTTCTATATTTACTGAAGTGTGATAACAGAAAATGCTCTTTATAAGAAAATGAATCTTATTTCTCAAACAATTTTGAGGTTATCTACATAGTTCAAAGGGTGAGGACTGATTCATGGCCATGTAATGTTTTTTTTTTTTCTTCTTTTATTTCAGAGAGGAAGGGAGAGAGAGATAGAAACATCAATGATGAGAGAGAATCATTGATTGGCTACCTGCTGCATGCCTCCTACTGGGGATTGAGCCCACAACCCGGGCATGTACTGTTGGCCTTCAGTCCAAAGGCCAATGCTCTATCCACTGAGCCAAACCGGCTAGGGCCACGGTCATCTAATCTTGAACATCTGTTAACTATTTTCAAGTGCACTATGCAGTTATTTGACACCACGGGTGTTTTAAACTCTCCAAGTGAAAGCATCTGCTGCGCCAGCAGAACCTTACGTGTGAATCTTGAGGGACAGCTAACAATGGCTTTTTCCCTCCTTCACACATTCATTCCACAGACATGTGTGAAGAACTGAGCGCCCACCCTGTGCCAGGCCCTTCACCAGGCCTGTGGACACACAGGTGACGAGGTCCAATGCTCATGGATGGACATGTGATTGCCACATAGGCAGTGAGAGCAAAGTCTTTCCAGGTAGAGTGGGCAGCAAATCCATAGGATGGAGTGGTTAGTTCCTCGAGGGCCACCGAAGTTCAGGTAGAGGGAAGAGGAGCCCTGGGCAGGGTTGAGGGTTGACCTTCATTGTTTCTATTCCCACCAGGCATGTTCTGCCCTGCTTACCAGGTGCAGGTTTGGTTGGGCAGAACGCTGCTGCGTGAATTCCACAGCTGTGGTGGTCCCCTGGCCCTAGTAGCCGCTGGGTGCTCTGTGGAGGAACTTTGTCCTGCAGTGAATCTGCACTGTGGGTGAACTCCAGGGATACTGCAGAGTCTCATGAAAGAAGTACCTGAGGAGTAAGTAGATCAGGTCTCACTCTCTGGATAGCAGTGACAGATGGGGGAGTGTGACGTGATACTTCACGTGTTTCTTAATATCAGGCAGAACTTTTCAGCCGGCGAGAGAACTATCTCCTGTACAGAGAGATGAGGAACGAATTATTAGCGGTTGGACACTAGTTCAAGTAAAATGTAAATCGTTCATCCAGTTTCACCCTGCGATGAAAAATGACACAGCCCAGAATTACCCAAAGCTCTGGATATGCCCAACCCATGATTTGGTCCACCAAACTCTGTAGCAAACCAACTGGCAGAAGAACCTCAATGCTCAGATCAAGAAGAGCAGATGTCTGATACTTTTTAGGAAATTCAAGTTCAGATAGAAAAAAACAAATTCATCAGAATGATAGTGAGGAAGGGCATGTAATAAGAATAGAGCCACAGGTATTTAATAATTATTCACCTTACTGACTATAGGTAAGAAGTTTTCTTGCAGACCCTAGGAAATTGGAAGGTGTATGGCAAGAAGAACCCCAATGGTCCATTGCTCAGAAAAGAAATACATTTTAAAAGCAGACCAAGGACAGGACGTGCTTTGCCTTGGTTGCTATGCCTGGACCCTGACCCCACTCCAGGAGTTTGCCTCAGGAAGGCTGCCCATTTTCTGAGCCCTGGGATGGGCTGTGCTGTTTGTAACATCATAGGAGATTAGCTGCCTTTTTATTGGACTTCGAGCTCCTGAAGGCCACACTGCAGAACTGCAGACCCTCCCCTCCCCTTTTCCCTGTTACACTCACAGCTGCAAGCAGCTTCCTCCCTCACCCGTATATAATCAGCCAGCAGGCCAGGGGTCAGAGCAGAATTTCCAGGGTAACCAACCACTCTCCCCATACTGCCAGCATTATTGGAATAAGTGCTCATATGTGATTCAACCCTGTCTCTGCTTAATTTGGTTCAAGTAGTGACAGGCAGCCTCAGACTCGTTTAGTGCCCAATATCAATTCTACTAGTCCCTGAAAGAATACAGTATTTATGAGTAGTTTAGCAATGAGGGACCTTTGAAATAGCAAAAATCATGCTCCTCCATTAGTGTTTCTGTGGCCCACAGTGACACAAAGGTGGGTTACTTGTTGGTTTTAAAAATTCATGTTAGATGTTAGATCCTGACATATCCCCCAAACGCTTCTTCCTGTAACTGTGACCTAGCTTCTGAATGAGATGCAGGTAGGACATCACAACCACAAGATTGCTGCCCTGTGACCTGGCCCATATCTTTACACTTCTTTGCTTGGCCTCTCTATTAGAAAAATACTGATACACACCCTAAATATGATTGTCTCTTCATTAATTAAATTTGACATTGGCTAATAAGATAATACAAGTTTTAAGTGAAAATATTATATAACCTGTATATTGCATGTGTGCTCATCACCCAAAGTCTAGGTCACTCTCCATTACATTGATCTGACCCCTTTACCCTCTTTAACGTCTCCCCACATCCTTTCCCCTCTGGTAACCACCAAACTGTTGTGTGTGTCAATGAGTTGTTTGTTTTGTTCATTTGTTGCTTTCTGTTTTATATCCACATATCTATTTCTTTATGAATTAAGGACTTCTGTACTAATATATTTATTATCAAGTGAACACAAAATATGTTTTAAAGGATGCCATGAAAATAAAAAAATATTCCTAATATATTTGAATGCAGTTATTAATTATGCAGAGCTTCTTGCTCTCATTAAAATATTATCCATAACTATATTTTTAGTGAAAACAATGTGGTAGAATTTTGTATCATTTTTAACTTTAGTGTGATGTTTTGAAATACCTCAATTCAAATACCTCAAATATTAAACTTTTGGTATATCAACTAAAAAGTTCAGTTTGTTTCCCTGCTTGCTTTTAATGATCATTAGAGCTGAGAGTAACTCACAAGGGTACAATGGGCACAGCATACAAAGTGCATTGTTAACAAGAGGAAGTCCATACTTTTAAAGCTTAGAGAATTCAGGGATTTTAAATCAACTTCTTATCTGGTGCAATTAGATCGTCTATTGTTTTTATCTCCTGGTGATGGTGATGGAGAGATTGTTCCCAGCACAGGAGAAGGGTCAATTCTGCTGTTTTTCTTACTGTTTTCTTGTCCTTGCAAAATTACTATTATGTTTAATCCATGAATTTCTTTGCAGGAATCTTGAAGTCACTCATCTATTTTATGAAGGTTAATTTGGTTCAAACTAGATAATACATTTTAATGAGGCATGGGTACATTGCAAAACACTGCAGTCTGCTAACACACAGAAATCTGTAAGGAGGCCACTGCCGGCATCTTCCAATAATGAGCCTCCCCCTTCCCTCATACCACATAGGGATGGTGAGTGCCTGACATAGGGCACCGATCACTATTCAGATAGATTTTTTAAAAAAGATAACTATCAGAGAAGGCCTAATATCATTATCTGACACCTCAGTGGTTTGTGTAATATGTAGAGACCAACCTTCTGTTTTCCAGATGCAGAAAGATGAGGTGCAGAGAAATGATTTGCTCCAGGTCACACAATTAAGCATTGCAGTCAGGATAAGAGCCCGCTGGAGCAAATGCCCAGTGCGCTGCACACCACCATGATGCCTAACTAACACTCTGCCACAGCCACCCTCTCCATTCTGGCCCTGTTTGAGACCCCTAATTGCCACCAACAACAATGAATGCTCTAAAATGAAGGCAACAATTTCACTTAGAGCAAATGGGTGGAGGAGTTTGTCTAGGAGCAAATGTGATGTAGAAGGCACAATTTGGGGGTACTATCAGATTATTAGGTCCATGAGTCACTCGTCTTTGTTTCTCATGAGAATCACTGTCAGATGGTAACCACCGTTGTAATCAGAGGTTATAATGTATTGAATTAGTGTCTATTGAATAGCTTAAGTTGTAGTTGCAGCTGTTGAGAATGAACAATAGTGGTGAGCTAACAATGGAGTTTTATGCTAATGAGTCAATCAGGAGAGACACTGGGCTATAAGCTGCCAAGGGTAAATCTAAGGTTTTAGAAAAACAAGGAAGTTATTAGGACACATGTTTTTGTGTGCTTTTTAAATCAATCACAGAATAATAGCCAATACAACCCTATTGTGTCAGTGTCAGCTCTCAGCTTTCTATGATGCGCTACAGCAAGACTGAGAAGCATCTTCCATAGAGACCAGCAGCACCCAAGAGAGGCAGGAAGGGACAGAGGCCATGTAGAAAAATGTTTGCCAGACATTGGGATTTTAAAGATAACGAAACTCTAAAAAGTTTGAGGCTCCATCTAGGATTGCCTATTTCTTAATGTCCAAATGAAGGCATAAAAACAAATAGGTGAGAAGCCAATAAATTTTTTAAATTTGATTTTTCAATTTTCCGTTTATATTCAATATTATTTCTTATTAGTTTCAGGTGTATAGCATAGTGGTCAGATACTCATATGCTTTACAAAGTGATCCCCACAATATTTTAAGTAAACACCTGGCACCATACATAGTTATTATAACATTACTGAGCATATTCTCTATGCTGTACTTCACATCCTCATGACTATTTTATAACTACCAAATTGTACTTCTTAATTCCTTTACCTTTTTCACCCAGTCCCCCACCCTTCTCCCTGCTGGCAACCATCAGTCTGTTTTCTGTGTTTATAAGCCTGTTTCTGTTTTGTTTGTTTGTTTTTGTTCTTTAGATTCCATGTATAAGTGAAACCATATGATATTCATCTTTGTCTGACTTATTTCACTTAGCATAAACCTTTTAGATCCATCCATCTTGTCATAAATGTTAAGATTTCATTCTTTCTTATGGCTGAGTAATAATCCATAATATATGTGAACCACAACGTGTGTGTGTGTGTTCTTTTTTTGAAATAATTTTTTATTTTTCAATTACAGTTGATGTACAACATTATTATATTAGTTTCAGATGTACAGCCAGTGATTAGACATTTATATAATGTATGAATTGATCACCCAGATAAATCTAGCACCCAAATAAATCTGATACCATACATAGTTATTACAATGTCATTAACTATTTTCCCTATGCTACATTTTACATCCCCATGACTATTTTGTAACTACCAATTTTTATTTGTAATCCTTTCCCCATTTTCCTCATCCTCTCAAACCGCTCCCCCTCCCATCTGGCAACCATTAAATGTTTTCTATATTTATGAATCTGTTTTGGTCTGCCTGTTCATTTACTTCCTTTTTTAGATTCCACATATAAGTGAAATCATATGGTATTTTTCTTTACCTGTTTCTTATTTAACTCAGCACAATACCCTCTAGAGTCCATCCATGTTGTTGCAGATGGCAAGATTTATTCTTTTAATGGCTGAATTATATTCCATTGAGTATATGCACTAATTTTCTTTATCCACTCATCTACTGATGGACACATAGGTTGTTTCCATATCTTAACTATCCTATATAATAAAAGCCTAATATGCTAAGTGTCCAGTCATTCAACCAATCAAAGCATACTATGCTAATGATATGCTAAGGCCTCTCAACCACTCACTAGGAGTGCACTGACCACCAGGGGACAGATGCTCCAACTAGTAAGTTAGCTTGATGCTGGGGTCTGGCCGATTGAAACTGAGCGAGATGGGCTGGACACACCCTGGAGCTCTCCCGCAGTCCCTTTCTGGCTGGCCAACTTCTTGCATCCCTCCCCGGCCCTGATCATGCACTGGTGGGGTCCCTTGGCCTGGCCTGGCCCCTCTCACAATCCTGGCCCCCTTGGGGGAAGTCAGAGAGCCAGTTTCGGCCCCATCCTTCAGGCCAGGCCAAGGGACCCCACTGGTGCATGAATTTGTGCACTGGGCCTCTAGTTGTAAATATTGCAACAAAGAACATGTATGTATATGTCTTTTCAAATTAGTGTTTTCATTTTCTTCAAATAAAACGCCAGAAGTACATTGCTGAGTGCTTCTTTGTATCTTTGTTACAGACTTTGATTTAAAGTCTATTTTGTCTGGTATAAGTATGCTACCCCAGTTTTTTGTTTATTTGTTTGTTTCCATTTTTATGAAATATCTCTTTCCATCCCTTTACTTCCAGTCTGTGTGTGTCTTTAGATCTGAAGTGAATCTCTTACAGACAGCATATGTGAGAGTGTTGTTATCTATTCAGTCACTGTATATCTTTGATTGGTACATTTAATATATTTGCATTTAAAGTAATTTTTGATAGATATGTATTTACTATTGGCCCAGTGCATGGATTCATGCACATTGAAAGGAAATTAATTAGAAGGTGGTCAGCGGGGCAGGACTGGGAAAGACAGACAGGCCATACATGCCCTGGAGCCAACCTCCCACAGTCCCTCCCTGGCTGGCCACATGTGGGGTGGTGCCATGGCAAGAAAGGCGTCTGTGGAGTGAGCAGGGTCCCTACTGCAGGTGGGGTCCCTTGGCTTGGCCTGTGGGGATCAGGCCAAAACTGGCTCTCTAATATCCCCCTAGGGGTCCTGGAGTGAGAGAGGGCACTCTGCAAAGTTGCTGTTGTACAGGGTGTGGAACACAAATGCAAGTGTTCAGTAAATCAGAATCGGGGCCGACAGTGCCCTAGCAACCACATGAACCATGGCTGAAAGTGGAATCGTGTGGCCTCTCGAGGAATCGGGCTCCCTCCACTCTGGTTTCGGGGTGCATCACCAGAGAACTGCTCCTGCCAAGTCACTACAGCTCAGCAACTCCTGCTTTGAGTGTCTGCCCCCTGGTGGTCAGTGCACATCATAGCGACCGGTCAGGTGGTAGGAGGGACATTTAGCATATTAGCCTTTTATATATATATAGATTGCCATTTTATTATTAATTTTTTTAATCTTTTTTTTCCTCCTTTCCTTAAAGAAGACCCTTGAACATTTCTTGTAATACTGGTTTGGCAGTGATGAACTCCATTAGCTTTTTCTTGTCTGGGAAGCTCTTTATCTGACCTTCCATTCTAAATGATAGCTTTGCTGAGTAGAGCAATTCCTTTGGGCCTGAAATGTTTCAGTTCAGAAATCATCTGACAGGGAGAATCCAAGACGGTGGCGTAGGTAAACACCTAAACTGCTGCCTCCCACAACAATTTCAAAACTGCAACTAAAAGACAAA
Source organism: Corynorhinus townsendii (assembly GCA_026230045.1). Classification (NCBI taxonomy): domain Eukaryota; kingdom Metazoa; phylum Chordata; class Mammalia; order Chiroptera; family Vespertilionidae; genus Corynorhinus; species Corynorhinus townsendii. Next base: position 127,456,466 of record JAPDVU010000003.1, on the reverse strand, counting down.
ACGTCTATCACCCAGAACCACGGGAAAGCTGGCTGAGTGGAAGTTCTACAACTAGAAGGAAAGAGAAAAGAGCATTGAGATGTGCACAAGCGCTGAAAAGCTGAGGTACGGAGGCGTGGGATCTGGGCTGGCGGCAGGCATTGCTTTTTTCAACCCAAAGGGGAGACAAGCCCCTGATTACTCTGAAATACAGTTTCTGGGGAGACGCGGGGGACCCAAACTCCTACGGGGAGAAGCTGGATTGTCTGCCACCAGGTCGGAAAGTGAGGGGGGCCTGCTTGTAGAGCTGCGTGCAAGAATAATTGTTTACTGCGCTGGGGCACGGGACACAGTCGGAGACACAGAGCCGGCTAACTAGCAGCCATTGCTGTTTGCCATGCCCTAGCCTAGTGACACCTTGAGACCCCGCCCCACACAACCTACAAACCCACCCAATCTCCAAGCAGCCGTTTTAGCATAAGAAAGGCCTGCCCTATCGCAGCTTAACCTAGCAAACTTGCAGCCCGGATCAGACAGCTCCAAAACCTCCAAACCCCAAGCAAAGAGGAGAAAACTGTAGCTCTCGCTGTAGCTCCTGCTGGGTGGACTCAGACAATAGCTGACCTGCACCCCATTGGAGATCCAGAAGCCAGTATACCTAGTGGTCAGTGTGAGAAACCAGATTTCAACTCCTCACATCCATAAGTGACACATTCAAGAGGCAGACTCAGCGAGCACCAAAGCCCCACTGAAACAAGTCCTGCACCATAAGCATGTCTCCAGCACAGCAGTTCTTATAGACACAGCGAGTCCTCACAGCCGATTGGCCTGGAGGTCAATTCCTCCCAGTGTACCAACAGCAATTAAGGCTTAACTACACCAAGACTTTGCACTCAGCCCACAAAGGGGTGTACCAAGAGCATCCACATCAGGTGATTGGAGAGGCTGAGCTACTGCCCCCTATAGGTCACCTACCACACAAAGCCACTCCATCAACACAGGGAAGCAGCCAAAATGCGGAAACAAAGAAACATGTCACGAATGAAAGAAATGAAGGAAAGCAAACTACTAGACGACATAGAGTTCAGAACCACATTTATAAGGTTACTCAAGAATCTTCTAAAAACCGCCGAGAAACTTGATGACACTTCTGAGGAGCTTAGTGAGGCCTTCAAGGACCTTAATGAGAATGCCAAAAAAATGGAAAAGGACCAGTCAGAAATGAAGCATACACTGTCTAAAATAAAGAATACACAGAAACTCAACTGTAGATCAACGTACTCCAAGAATCAAACCAAAGATCTGAAATATGAGGAAACAAAAAACACCCAACCAGAAAAACAAAAAGAAAAAAGAATCCAAAAATATGAAGATAGTGTAAGGAGCCTTTGGGACAACTTCAAGCATACCAACATCTGAATTTTTGGAGTGCCAGAAGAAGAGAGAGCAAAATACTGAAAACCTATTAGAAGAAATAATGACAGAAAACTTTCCCTACCTGGTGAAAGAAATAGACTTACAAGTCCTGGAAGCGCACAGAACCCCAAACAAAAGGAATCCAAAGAGGACCACACCAAGACACATCATAATTAAAATGCCAAGGGCAAAAGACAAAGAGAGAATCTTGAAAGCAGCAAGAGAAAAACAGTTAATTACCTACAAGGAAGTACCCATATGACTGTCAGCTGATTTCTCAACAGAAACTATGCAGGCCAGAAGGGAGTGGCAAGAAATATTCAAAGTGATGAACAGCAAGAACCTACAACCAAGATTACTCTACCCAGCAAAGCTATCATTCAGAGTTGAAGGTCCGATAAAGAGCTTCACAGACAAGAAAAAGCTCAAGGAGTTCATTGCCACCAAACCAGGATTACATGAAATGCTGAAGGGTATTCTTTAAGAAGAGGAAGAAGAAGAAAAAGGTAAAGATAAAAATTATGAACAACAAAATGACATCAAATACATACCTACCAACAAGTGAATCTAAAAATCAAGTAAATAAAAAATCTGAAGAACAGAATGAACTGATGAATATAATAGAATCAGGGACATAGAAAGGGAGTGGACTGACAATTCTCAGGGGGAAGCGGGCGTGAGTGGTGCAGGAAGAGATTGGACAAAAATCTTACACCTATGGATGAAGACAGTGGCAGGAGGTAAGGGCATGGGGTAGGGTGGGGTGGGGAATCAGGTGGAGGGGAGCTATAGGGGGAAAACAAAAAGAGGATCACCTGTAATCTGAACAATAAAGATTTATTTAAAAAAAAAAAGAAATCATCTGACAGTCATATGGGAGTTCCCTTGTAGATAACTTAACTGCTTTTCTCTTGCTGCTTTTAAGATTCTCATTTTGTTTTTAACCTTTGGCATTTTAATTATACTAGTAATATGTCTTGGTGTGGACCTCTTTGGATTCATCTAGTTTGGGAATCTCTGTGCTCTGTGGACTTATATGTCTATTTCCTTCACCAGGTTAAGGAAGTTTCTGTCATTGTTTTTTCAAATAAGTTTTCAATTCCTTGCTTGCTCTCTCTTCTCCTTCCAGCACCCCCATGATGCAAATGTTGGTATGCTTCTTGAACTTGTCCCAGAGGCTCCTTGTCCTATCCTCATTTTTTTTTTTTTGGATTCTTTTTCCTTTTTGCTGTTCTGATTGGGTGTTTTCTGCTTTCTTATCTTCCAAATCACTGATTTGATCTTCTGCTTCATATACTCTACTGTTGATTCCTTGTAAGGAATTCTTTATTTCAATTAGTGTATTCTTCATTTTTGACTAGTTCTTTGTTTCCTATTTTTTATTGAAGTTCCAACTAAGTTAATCTACTCTATCTCTACAAACATTGAGCATCCTTATTATCAGTGTTTTAAACTCTGCATCTGGTAAATTGCTTGTCTTCATTTTGTTTAGTTCTTTTTCTAGAGTTTTATTCTGTTCCTTCATTTGGAACATGTTTCTTTGTCTCCTCATTTAGGCTACCTCCCTGTGTTTGTTTCTATGTCTTAGGTAGAGTTGCTATGTCTCCTGGTCTTGTTAGTGTGAGTTTATGTAGTAGGTGTCCAGTAGGACCCAGTGGCACACCCTTTCAGTGACCCAAGCTGGACATTTCAGGTGCGCCTCCTGTTTGGGTTGTGTGCACCTTCCTGTTGTTGTTGAGCCTTGATTGCTGTTGGCACATCAATGGGAGGAATTTCCCCCCAGGCTGATCAACTGTGAGGACTGACCAAGACCACAGCAGAGGAGCTGCTGTGCAGGGGCTGACTCTGTGGAGCAGAATTCACTTCAGCAGGGTTCTGGTGTCTGAATAGTTTTCCCCTTGAGTGTGTTGCTCTTGGAGGTGGTTTGGTGGTGCTCTGATGTGGTCTGAGGTTGTCTGAAAAGTGTGCTGGCCCTGAGGCCTCAGGAAGTACAGGTCAAGATCTGCTACCACCTGTGCCCTGTCCAGTGCCACCTGGCATGAACTACAAAGAAATATGCAGATGGCTGCTACTTGTGCTGGACTTGGAGGTGCTAAGGAATAGCCAAGCTGCAAACCAAGGCAGGCTGCCACTAGTGCTGGGGATGGGGCCACTTAGCAAGATGTATGGGGTACACTGATGCCATGTGCTGCTTGTTTGGGCTTTGTGAACCTTTGAGATATTTTAGCAAAGTCTAAAGCATGAGTCAAGATGGGACATTTGTATGGAAAAGCCATTTGAAATGGCTTTGGTGGGCCTGTAAGTTGGGTGGAGAAGGGTATCAGGGAATCACCAGGGCTGGGTGAACAGTGTAGCCAGGTTGATGGAGACTCAGATATGATGTCCATCTGCTGGGTCTGTTAAGTGAAGGCTCAGCAAAGGAACAATGGCCTCTGGAGAAAGCTGACCCCTCAGACCTCACCCTGATGCCAGACTATTCAGTTCCTCCCCATATGTCCCTGGTGCCTTTCAAGCTGCTGCCCCAGCACTGGAGATCAGAACAAGTGAATCCAAGAAAGCCTGGGATTCCAGCATGACTTCCTCTCATTCAGCCACAATCCTCAATGATTTTCATAATCAGAAGTTATGGGATTTCTCTTCCTGGCACTGAAACCCTGAGATGGGGCACCTAGTATGGGACTGGGTCCCCTCATGAAAGGGACCTCCAAAGCCAAGATGTCACTTCTAATTTTTAACTGCTTGAACTTGTCCCAGATACTCCTGTGGGTGTGGGACTAGGTCGTTCTGAGTCTCCACCCTTTTTATCAATCTCAGTGTGGCTTCTTCTGTATTTCCTTAGTTATAGAACTTCTGTTCAACTAGATTTCAAGAGGTTATGAATGATGGTTTTTCTGTAGTTAAGTTGTAATTTTGATGTGGTTGTGGGAGGGTGTGAGTACCACATTTTACTATTCTGCCATCTTGACTGAAAACCATACCACAGCTTTTTTATGCACTCATCTATTGATGGGTACTTGGATTGTTTCCATATCTTGGCTATCCTATATAATAAAGGCCTAATATGTTAAGTGTCTGTTTGTCCAGTAGGCCATTCAACCAATCAAAGCATAATATGCTAATGATATGCTAAGGCTGCTCAACCACTCTCTATGATGTGCACTGACCACCAGGGGGCAGACAGTTGACTGGTCAACCAGTTGCTATGACATGCACTGATCACCAGGGGGCATATGCTCAATGCAGGAGCTTCCCCCTGGTGGTCAGTGCACCCCTACAAGGGGGAGCGCTGCTGGCAAGTGCAGTGCCAGTGGCAGGAGCCTTTCCCACCTCAGCAGTGCTAAGAATGTCCCCCAAGGGCTCCCAGACTGCAAGAGGGTGCAGGCCGGGCTGAGGGACCCCCCTGAGTGCATGAATTTTGTGCACTGGGCCTCTTGTTGTAAATAATGCTGTAATGACTATAGGGGTGTGAATTAGTGTTTGGAGTTTTTCTGTATATGTAACCAGAAGTGAAATTACAGGTTAGAAGGCAGTTTTCATTTTTTAAATTTTTTTGAGGACCCTCCAAACTGTTTTTCATGGTGGCTGCACCAATCCCCATTCCCACCAATAGTGCATGAGAGTTCCATTTTCTCCACATCCTCACCAACACTTGACTTGTTGTTTGTTGATTTATTGATGATAACCATTCTGACAAGTGTGAAGTGACATCTCAATGTCATTCTCATTTGCATTTCTCTAATGATTAGCGACATTGAGTATCCTTACATCTATTGGTCATCTATGGGTCCTCTTTAAAGAAGTGTCTATTCAGGCCCCATACCCACTTTTTAATTGGATTGTTTTCTTGGTGTTGAGTTGTGAGAGTTCTTTATAAATTTTGGATATTAACCCCTCATCTAATGTATCATTAGCAAATATCTTCCCCCATTTAGTAGGTTGACTTTTGGTTTTGTTGATGGTTTCTTTGTTGTGCAAAAAACTTTTTAATTTGATGTAGTTACATTTCATTACTTTTGCATTTGTTTCCCTTATCTGAGGACATATATCAGAAAAGATATTGCTAAGAGAAATGTCAGAGACTTTACAGCCTCTGTTTTCTTTTAGGAGTTTTATGGTTTTAAGTCTTATGTTTAAGTTTTTAATCCATTTTAAGTTTATTCTTGTATATGGTGTAAGTTGGTGATCTAGTTACATTTTTTGCATTCATCTGTCCAATTTTCCCAATACCATTTATTGAATAGACTATCTTTACCTCATTGTATGTTCTTGACTCCTCTGTCATATATTAATTAACCATAAAAGTGTGGGTTTTTTTCTAGGCTCTCTATCCTGTTCCATTGATCTTATGTGTCTGTTTTTATGCCAGTACCATGCTGTTTTGATTGTTATAGCCTTGTAGTATAGTTTGATATCAGGTAGCATGATACCTCCAACTTTGTTCTTCTTTCTCAAGATTGCTGTGGCTAGCTGGGGACTTTTGTGAAAAATCAGTAAATTTAAGCCTTATTAAAAGTTAAAGTAGAAAAATCATACAAATTTGAAATAAAATGTAGAGTTAGATTTATTTCCACTGATTTTATTATCTAAACTAGAGGCCCAGTGCACAAAATTCATGCAATGGGGGGGGGGGTGGTGAGGTGTCTCTTCAGCCCAACCTGCACCATCTCCAATCCAAGACCCCTCGGGGTATGTCCAACTGCCGGTTTAGGCCCGATCTAGCCTAAACCAGCAGTCGGACATCCCTCTCACAATCCTGGACTGCTGGCTGCTAATCACTCACCTGCCTGCCTGCCTGGTCACCCCTTACTGCTCGCCCCCGGCTGGCCTGGTCGCCCCCAACTGCACTCCCCCCACCAGCCTGGTCGCCCCTAACTGCCCACCCCACCGGCCTGGTTGCCCTCAACTGTCCCCCCTGCTGGCCTGGTTGCCCCCAACTGCTCCCCCTGCTGGCTTGCTCACTCCTCACAGACGCACCCCCCATCCCCCTGCCCACTGATTGCCCCACACAGCCTGCTGTCCAGTCATTTGGTTGTCCCTCACTAACCCCCCTGCCGGCCTGGTTGTGGGCAGCAATTTTGTGAGGGTTAATTTGCATATTGCCTCTTTATTATATAGGATTACAAAAAGAAGGGACATGAATACATTAAATTATAACTACACATTGAAAAGCATAATACATAAAATTAAGTGACATAAATTATATTTTTTCAAATATTTTCCTTAGGGGTCAATGTTTTTTAAATATAGAATATCTTGAAAATCAACATAAAAATTAATACCTAGTAGAAAGATGGGCAAAGTTCTTGAACAGAATAATAACAGAAATTAAAATAGCTTCCATTTGTCCAAAAAGAAATCATCACCATTTTTAACTGGACATTTTCATACCAAAAAAGTAATCTCTCAATCTCAAAGGGTAAAGAAGAATCCTTTAAATCAAATATGCTTAGCTTTATGAAAACTCAGCACCCTGTTCTTATTTTTCTCTCTTCACTGTGAACAAATGACTGAAACCACTGTATGGAGCACTATTTGAACCACTGACCAAGAATATTCTGAGTACATAGGTAAGCCTGTGTAAATTGATGGAGGAGTGTAACCTGTATAAACACCCAGGGATTTCTAGGATATTAAAGGAGACCACCAGGATAGTCCTGTCTGATAGCCCTGGAGCCTCCAGAAAGAAACAGTGAAAAGACTCTGGGACTACTCAGCTGGCCCCGGGACCCTGCAATGAAGAGGTCCTATAAGAAAACCATATCAACATCTTGTTTGGGGTGAGGAGGTTGGAAGCCAGCCCATGAATATAGGTATGGTAGGTAGAATGTGCTACCTTGAGGCCTGAATCATAAGATGCAGGGGGCTGACATACACCACGTGTTCTAAGTTCTTCACCAGAGGAGACTAATGAGACAGACTAACTTTATGGCACTTGAGAATTATAACCGCTGAGAGTCAAGGCCATCTAGATAAATGACCACACCTTTGAGGAGAACTTCCAGTGGCTCCAATCATTCACATAGGTGGAAGCAGTGACTGTAGCAGCAAAAGGAGCCCACATGGTAGAGCGCAGGGTGTCTAGCACCACAACCAGGACAGAGAGGGTCCTTGAGGACTCTGCATAAGATCCTTCCACTTCACTGAACGTACGCACCCACCTAGGGTGACTGGAAACCCTCAAAAGTGTACAGCTCACAGAGCAGAGGCAGGAAACCCATCTCCTTCCTGGGTCCACACAGGGCCTCTTCGAGCCTCTATTTCCCAGAGGAGGCTGCATCTTTATCTGCAGGTATGGTAGAGTTGGCATAAGCTGGATCTAGCTTTCTCCAATGACTTTCTCCTCAGACCCCAGCTCCTTAAATTGTCACAGTGAGAATTCTGGCAAGACAGAGGAAGATGTCCAAACATGAAGTTACCATTAACATTTATTGGGCACTCATGTGTGGCAGGCTCTTCTCATAAATACTTGGTGAGGATCCTTTCATTTTACCCGCATCACATCATTTCAAACTGTTTGCTGCCCCCATTTTGCAGTTGAAGACATTGAAGCTAGAGGGGGGTGGAGAATACCCATAAAGCCACACACTAAATACAAAGCTGAGATTCAAACCCGGCTCTGTCTATTCCCAAAGACCACATTTTAGGCACACTATACTTCCAGAAAGAGCATCTGAGAGAAAAAAAAAAAAAACTAGAAACAACTAAATGTACATCAGAAGTGAAATGACTAAATGAATTATGCAATACCCAAACTAGTAGTATGTAAGTGTATACAGCTATTGAAGAGAAATGAGCTAGATTTATATGCAATAACCTAGAAATTTTTTGTGTTGTATGGATAAGTGAAAAAAGGAAGTTGTAGAAAATAAATACTGTATTAGGCCTTTTTTGTTTTGATAACATTCCTACACATGTATGTTTGTAGAAGCATAGAAAACATATGGAAGCATATAATAAAACTCAATATTAGGTACCTCAGAGAGGGGGGCTTAGGGGAAGAGAATGACTTTCTAACTTATCATTTGAATTAAAAGAAAAAGGAAGAACCTTGTTTTTGTGTGCTTTGGACACACAGTAGGAATTGATTTAATGTTTGCTGAAGTGAATCAAATTGAAACAACTGAACCCTTCCTTCTTCTGGGAGTCCACACCTGCAAGGCAGCCTCTCAGAGCAGAATCTGGAGGCTATGCTTCCAAAGATAAAGGTGACAGCTTTCTCATCCACTTGTCTATTGATGAGCACTTGGGTTACTCATTGTAAATGATATGGTACATTCATACCATATGGAATACTACTCACCATAAAAAAAAAAAATCTTACCTTTTGCAAAGGCCGGGATGGACCTAGAGAGTATTATGCTAAGTTAAATAAGTCAGACAGAGAAAGACAAATACCGTATTTCACTTATGTGTGGAATCTAAAGAACAAAATAAACAAAATAGAAACTGACTCAGATACAGAGAACAGATTGATGGTTAACAGAGGGGAGGGGGCGTTGATGAGCTGTGTGAGAAGGGTGAAGGGATTAAGAAGTACAAATTGGTAGTTACAGAATAAAGAATATAGTCAATGATATGATAACTATGTATGGGCCAGGTGGATACTTGAAATATGGGGGTGGGGAGTGATCTGTAAAGTACAAGATTGTCTAGCCACTGTACTGTACATCTGAAACTAATACAGAATAATATTGAAGTAAACTGTATTTGAAAAAAAAGAAAGGGGAGGGCACCGGTGGAGAGAAAGAGCAGCTTGCCTGCTAAATCCATCTCTCCTGTCACCCAGGCCTCAACGCTGCTGGGAGATGCTGCAATTGATTAGCTGGAAATAACTTCACCTTGATATTTAACTGACTCTGGCTTTTGCATTTCCAGGCAGTATAATCATATTATCAGCCTCATAACCCAATTATGCCCACATACTCCAACAAAACTTCTCCATGCACAAAGGGCCAGCTGAGCCTGATTGGCTGCATGACTGCCTCCTCTTAGAAAATCATTGGCAGCATGAAATGTCTAATCTATTAATAGACATCCCTAGACTCTGACAATAGCAATGCATAAAAAGAGAGAGCGGCTTCCTGGGTTCTGATGGATGAAACTGGAATTTTGTCACAGTAGCTCAGCCCCTGGCTTACCTATGGCTGCTGGTGTTGTAAAGGTGGACAGCTTTTCCCTTTCAGAAGCATAAAGTTGAAAGCAACACAACATTCTAGGGATAACTATACTGAGGTGTTTTGAAAGCAAGTGAGTATCAAAGACAAATGTGATGCAGATTGTGTGACAAAAAAAAAAAAAAAAAAAAAGCCAAGTGTTTCTCCAGGACTCTGAGATGAATTCAGTGAGTAATTGGATCCTACCCACCCTCACCAAATCATGACTTTTCTAAAAGAGGAACCGGGGAACCCAGTAAGTTTCACTCAAGGCAGCCAAGGCCAAGCCACAGGTGTGGACTCTGACTTGGACCCATACCACCATCGCCACCTCTCCTTCCAATAAACATCACTCCTCCCAAAAAGGAATTGATCAGACATTGGGCTTCCATTGCCTTGCTGACACAGGTCGTCATCTGGGAACAGTTCCTAGGTTTCCTATAGGTGAAATGTAACAAGCTTCACTCCAACCTCCCATCCCCACCCCCCTTTCCCCCACCGCCCGCTAAGACTTGGAAAGAATCCAAGAGTCTGTGAGGTTCCAAGAAGGTACAGACGAAAACACATGGTGTTATCATAGGAAGAAAAAAAAGCATGCTCTACAGAACTTCATGGTTTTGAAAGCATTTTGCAGGTTGGACCTCATGAACCTCACACACCACACCCCTCCTCTTGAGAGGTCAGTGGGACTGGCCTAGTGATTCCTGTTTATTTCATGAAGAAAGTCTCACTGCTGGGGACAGACAGAGTCAAGACTAGGAACTCTTCTATTCTATTCGCCAGCCCGCTGCTCTTTCTGCAGTACTTGAGGAGCAGAGCAAAGCAAACCTCTCTAGAGATGCCTCTACCTGTGACACCTTTTGGTGGTCTGAGTGAAGAATTCTACCAGACACAGCAATCCAGCCCTGAGGTGGGCGCCTCCCTCAGCCCACCTTTTCATCATGGCTTCATAAACCATCAGACCTGTGGAAATCTTATCTGGAATGTGAGTTACAAAAAATAAAAAGATTTTTTAAAAGATAGAGATTCATCCATGTTCATCATCCATCACATGATCATCTCAACATATATCACACACCCACAAACACACACGCACCACACCACACCACACCACACCTGACACCTGCTTCTATGCATCCATATCTGGAAACAGCCCCTGCCATCAGCTAGATTTTCTAGGAAGCTCTTTCCATAACTTAACATAGCCATGGCCCATTAAGATAGAGGAAAAACACCAGTGAAACTATTGAGAATCTGGAAGCAGTGACTGTGTGTGTGTGTGTGTGTGTGTGTGTGTGTGTGTGTGTGTGTGTGTGTGTGTGGAGAGAGAGAGAGAGAGAGAGAGAGAGAGAGAGAGAGAGAGAGAGAGAGAGAGAGGAAACCCACTCAAATGTTCTTGGATATATATCCTTTCACTGAAGGACACCTAATATTTTTGGTGAATATATGTGTCTTTATTTTGCAGGAGTGGTATTGTATTATGCATCTCACTTTTCACTCAGCACTGTGTTTTTAAGCTCTTGTCACTAAATCTACTGCATGGTTTCTGACTACTAGAGAGTAGTTCACTTACACATACCATATGCTGGCTCTTCCGCTTACTAGCTATGTGATTTGGGGCAAATTATTTAACTGTTCTGTGGCTCACATTTCTAATGTATAAAGTGAGGTACTAAAAGTACCTACATCCCAGGGTGCCTATGAGGATTAAATGAGTTTTTGGTGTATCTGAAGTGCTTTGAAACATGCTTGGCACTGGAACATAGTTAAGTGCTCAAAAACAAAAAGCTAGCTAGCTAATATATTATTATTTATTACTTCCCCGTTCCCCGAGAAGGGTGTGTTGCTTAGACAGCTCTCTGCTAATAAACCATGCTTCATTGGGATCCTTGTTTATGTTTTCTCCTAAACTTGAGCATGAACTTCTCTGGGGCATATACCAGGAGTGGGATTGCTGAATTATGGAGTATATAAACAACTTTGCAAAGAAACTCCAAACAGCTCTCTAGGGTGTCCGATTTTATACTCCCACCAGCAGACTGGGATTTCGCATTCCCCAAATCCTCTCCATGACCTGGTGGCTCTGTGCTTTCCAATGGTTGCTAGTCTAATGGATAGGAAATGGCATATTGTTTTGTGTTGTGTGTCTTTCATCATGAGTGATGTTGAGCATCTCTTTGTATATTTTTAAGCCTCCTTTGAATTTATATCTTTTGCCTAATTTTCTAAAAAGTTTTTAAATTTTTCTAAATTTGTAGTAGTTCCTGGTATATTCTAGAAATTAATTCCTTGTCAAATTTTAAAAGTTTCAAACATTTCCAAGTCTATCACCAATCTGTCACTTACGTCTATGGTGTCTTTCACCAAACAAAATTTCTTAATGTGGTCAGGTCCATCAATGTTTTTCCTTCATGATCTGTGCTTTTTGAGTATTGCTTTAAAAACCTTTAAGCCCACCCTCAAGTCACACACACACACACACACACACACACACACACACACACGCGCGCGCGCGCGCGCGCACGTTCCCTCATCTTCTTAATATAATTTTACCTTTTACATTTAGGTTTGTAATCCATTTCCTCCCCATGGATCCATTAAATCTATAATTCATTTAGAGTTTATTTTTGTGTATGGTAGAAAACAGAAATCAGAATTATTTTTCTTCATACACAAACAAGTTCTCCAAATAGCATCTATATATAAGCCATCCTTTTTTCATTGATGTGCATGCCACCTCTCTCATATAGAGAACACGTGTACATATTTCATCATGAGTATATTTTTGTATTCTTTGTTCTTCTGCATGGGTCTAATTCCCTGGTCCTGCACCAGAAGCACACTCATTGTAGAATTCATCACATATCTATAGCAAATGGCAGGGTGAACATCCCTGTTTTCTATTTTTCAACATTGTCTTAGAATTGATGAACCTTTATTATTTTACTAGAGGCCTGGTGCACAAAATTCATGCACTGGGCGGGGGCGTCCCTCAGCCTGGCCTGCGCCCTCTCACAGTCTGGGAGCCCTTGGGCGATGTCCAACTGCCACGGAGGTGGGAGGGGCTCCCGTCACTGCCCCTGCACTCATCAGCCCTGAGCCCAGCTTCCAGCTGAGCGGTGCTCTCCCTGTGGGAGTGCACTGACCACCAGGGAGCAGCTCTTGAGTTGAGCATCTGCCCTCTGGTGGTCAGTGCGCATCATAACAACCAGTTGTTCCTCCATTTGGTCGATTTGCATATTCACCTTTTAATATATAGGATAGTAATTTTAGAATCAGTTTGTTAAACTAGTCCCATAATTCTCTTTTTAAATAAATCTTTATTGTTCAGATTATTACAGTTGTTCCTCTTTTTCCCCCCACGGCTCCCCTCCACCCAGTTCCCACCCCACCCTCTGCCCTTATCCCCCGCATTGTCCTCATCCATAGATGTACGATTTTTGTCCAGTCTCTTCCCGCACCCCTTATACCCTTTTCCCCTGAGAATTGTCAGTCCACTCCCTTTCTATGCTCCTGATTCTATTATATTCACCAGTTTATTCTGTTCATCAGATTTTTTATTCGCTTGATTTTTAGATTCACTTGTTGATAGATATGTATTTGTTGTTCATAATTTTTATCTTTACTTTTTCTTCTTCTTCCTCTTCTTAAAGAATAGCTTTCAGCATTTCATATAATACTTGGTTGCCCATGATGAATTCCTTTAGCTTTTTCTTATCTGTGAAGCTCTTTATCTGACCTTTAATTCTGAATGATAGCTTTGCTGGGTAAAGTAATTGTGGTTGTAGGTTCTTGCTATTCATCACTTTGAATATTTCTTGCCACTCCCAACTGGCCTGCATAGTTTCTGTAGAGAAATCAGCTGACAATCATATGGGTGCTCCCTTGTAGGTAATTAACTGTTTTTCTCTTGCTGCTTTTAATATTCTCTCTTTGTCTTTTGCTCTTGGCATTTTAATTATGATGTGTCTTGGTGTGGTCCTCTTTGGATTCCTTTTGTTTGGGGTCCTTTGCACTTTCTGGACTTGTAAGTCTATTTCTTTCACCAGGTAGGGGAAGTTTTCTGTCATTATTTCTTCAGATAAGTTTTCAATATCCTGCTCTCTCTCTTCTTCTGGCACCCCCATAATTCGGATGTTGGTACGCTTAAAGTTGTCCCAGAGGCTCCTTACACTATCTTCATATTTTTTTATTCTTTTTTCTTTTTGCTTTTCCAAATTCGGTGTTTTTTGCTTCTTCATATTTCAAATCTTTGACTTGATTCTTGCGATCCTCTAGTCTGCTGTTGGATCTCTGTATATTATTCTTTATTTCGGTCAGTGTATACTTAATTTCTAGTTGGTCCTTTTTTATATCCTCGAGGGTTTCACTAAATTTATTGGCGGTTTCTAGAAGATTCTTGAAAAACCTTATCACTGTGGTTTTGAACTCTATATCCAGTAGTTTGCTTTCCTCCATTTCTGTCATTTGTGACCTGTTTCTTTGTCTCTGCATTTTGGCTGCTTCCCTGAGATGATAGAATGCCTTTGTGTGCTAGGTGTCTTATAGGGCTCAGTGGCTCAGCCTCCCCAGTTACCTGAGGTGGACACTTTTGGTGCACCCCTTTGTGGGTTGTTTGCACAGTCTTATTATAGTTAAGTTTTCATTGTTGTTGGTATCACTGGGAGGAATTGACCTCCAGGCCAATTAGCTGTGAGGATCAGCTGTGTCTACACTGGGAGAACTTCTGTGCTGGAGACACCTTTATGGGTCAAGACTTGCTTCAGTGGGGCTTTGGTGCTCACTGAATCTGCCCCCTGAGTGTGTCCCTTATGGATCTGAGGATTTGTAATCTGGATGGTCCCACTCTGACCACTGGGTACACTGGCTCTTGGATCTCCAAGAAGGTGCAAATTTAGCCTCTGCCTGAGGCCACCCAGCAGGAGCTACGGAGAGATCTGCATATTCCTCTTCTTTGTTTGAGGTTTGGATGTGCCCAGATGAGGCCCAGCTGTGAAGCAATGCAAGCTGCTGTGGGACCTTGGGCCTTCTTTGAAAGTTCTGGAGGTCTCTGACCCAGCTGCAGTTAGTTAAGTAATTTTAGATTGGAAAAGCCTCTGTGCACAGCTTGGGTGGGGCGGGGTCTCAGGGAATCAACAGGGTGGAGCAAACAGCTATGGCTGATCCTCAGCCCTGCTCTAAGAGGCCCCTGGGTCTCAGTGTCTCTTGGTAATCACTGCAAACACCTCTGAGAGAAAGCCACTCTCAAGTTCCGCCCTATGCCAGACAGTCCAGTTTCTCCCCGTATGAGTCTGGGTTCCCAGAGTCTCACTTGGAACTGAAGTTCAGAGCAGTTGAGAGCTTGTGTCTCCCTCCTGATTAAAACAGACAACTGTGTACTCAGTTGCCAGCCCTTTCCAAGAGCACACACCTCCATACCTCTGCACTTTACTTCCACACCTCCTCTAAGTCTCAGTGTGCTTTTCTCTTTCCTTCTAGTTGTAGAATTTCCACTCAGCCAGCCTTCCTGTGGTTCTGGATGATGTTCATTTTGTCTTTTAGTTGTAGTTTTGAAGTGGTTGTGCAAGGCAGCAATTTCAGGTATTTACTTATGCCGCCATCTTGGTTTCTCCCCATAATTCTATCTTATTTCTTGTTGGAATTTCACTGAATTTCTGGATGAATTTGTGGAGTATTTACATTTTTTTGTTTAAAATCATGAACACAGTATACCTCTCCATTTGCCTAAGTCTTATGATGATCTTTAATAGAATTTAAAACTTTTACCCTTAGCCAAAACCGGTTTGGCTCAGTGGATAGAGCGTCAGCCTGTGGACTGAAAGGTCCCAGGTTCGATTCTGGTCAAGGGCATGTACCTGGGTTTCGGGCACATCCCCAGTAGGGGGCGTGCAGGAGGCAGCTGATCAATGTTTCTCTCTCATTGATGTTTCTAACTCTCTATCTCTCTCCTTTCCTCTCTGTAAAAAATCAATAAAATATATTAAAAAAAAAAAACTTTTGCCCTTAGAAGTTTTACATATTCTTTGTTAGACACTTTCCTAGGTACTTCATAATTTTTGTTGCTCTGAAAATATCTTTTTTTCTATTATTATTTTCATATTATTACATTGGCCAAGATGTCAATAGTAAATTAGTGACAATGCTTTATAGGCACCTAATCTTGTTCCAGATTTCCCAGTAATTAATAGTGTTTCTGTTGAGTTACATATTTGCAGTAAGTTCTTGGTATATAGGCTTTATCAAATTAAAGTCCTATTTCTAGTTTTTTGGTCATTTAATTTTATGGATTTTATGATTTCTAATGATCCTTACATTTCTAGAGTAAATCCACTTGTTCATTGTGCATTTTTATTTTTCAAAATATATTTTTATTGATTTCAGATAGGAAGGGAGAGGGAGAGAAAGATATAAACATCAATGATGAGAGAGAAACATTGATCAGCTACTTCCTGCACACCCCACACTGGGAATTGAACCCACAACCCAGACATGTGCCCTGACTGGGAGTCGAACCATGACCTCCTGATTCATAGGTTGATGCTCAATCACTGAGCAGCTCTGGCTGAGCTTGTTGTGCATTTTAAAATACCCTTTTGGATTTAGTGAGTTAATATCTATATATAAAAGGCTAATATGCAATGTCCCCTTGGGAGTTCTACTGGGACACCGGGAGTTCAATCACTCGCTATGACATGCACTGACAACCAGGGGATGGCCCTGGCTGGCAGCTGGAAGGCCCCGATCAGCCCTGATAGGCCCTCATCACTGGCCATGCCTAGGGACCCTACCCGTGAACAAATTTCATGCACTGGACCTCTAGTTTAATTAGGAAATTCAAATGAAATAAAACTATAACTTTCTTTTATTTTATTGTCCTTATTTGATCTTGGAGTCAAGAATATATACTTGCATCATAAAAATAAGTCAGGCAAAGTTCTCCCTTTTAAAAATTTTCTGAAACAATGTGTATAAGATAGAGATTCTTGGTTCTTTGAAAGTTTGGTAAAACTAACTTATAAAACTTAGATCTAGGCTTTTCTTAGGGGGAATAGGGCATGGTTTTGATTACTTTTTCATTCATTTCATGGTTACAGTTCTATTCAAATTTTCTATTTCTTGTGTAATGTATGCATATAAATCATACACCAAATTCATTTAGGTTTTCAAACACACCCAATTTCAACACACCCAATTCATTTAGGTTTTCAAAATTTTGACTTTCTATTTCATATTATCCTTTTGATAATTCAATTACTTAGGCAGTTATTTCCCCTTTCTAAGCCTTTTGATTGTTTGTTTGTTTACATGTCATCTATCCTTAGTCACTTTTGTCAGAGATGTACTTTTCAGAGATGAGCTTTAGTTTTGTTAATCCTTCTTTATTATTTTATTTTATGTTATTTGTATCTGGTAACTCTTGCTTTTTTCCAAAACACCTCAGTTGATTGTTTGACTCATTTGTTTTCAATCTTTTTGGTTAGCTGATAAACACATTCTTTGAGGCCCCACATTTCTGCTAAGTCCTGCTTTAGCTATGTCCCTCAAGTGTCCACTCACAGAGCTTTCATTATTGCTCATTGCTACTTTGTGCTTTTAAATAGGGAGTATTTCCAGATGGAATTTTTTAAAGCTACATCTTTATTGGTAATTACCAATGTCATGGCATTATGGTCAGAGAACAGAGTCTCTGATCCCATCCAACCATGTCAGCACCCTGTACAGCTGTAGTAGTAATTACTATGGCTAGACCTCTACATCCTAAGTTCTTTAACACTTTGAAAATATTATTCACTTTTCTTCTAAAAAATAATTTTTTTCTTTATCCTATTTAGAAGATGGTATCAATTTGATTGTTTTGTTTTTTGTATGAATTATTTGCTTTTATTCTTTCTGAAAGTTTTGATGTTCTTAAATTTCATCATAGATAATCTAGTGGTGGTTTATTAATTTTTATAATTTTATCTATATTGTCCAGCATTCTAAATAAGTTTTCCAGTTTTTTATAACTGCTTGCTTCTGCTTCATGTTTACAACATACTGTCATATTTTCTTAAAGACAAAATGTTTATTTTAAATTCTTGTTCACTTGATACATTAATTCTGTCCCATCCAGCTAGTTGTGTTCAACTTGTTAAACCTTTTCCTCTAATGATTATTCTCTTTGGACATCCTGATATTTTTCCCTGGAAGTTATTTTTTTTAAGACTGTTGACTATTTAGGCAAGTAATATAAACCTCCTGGGGAAGAGTAGGATGCTGGGCTCTAGCTTGTGTCCCTGCTGGTGACTGGAGGAAGGAGAGCCTTGCCTTGGGGCACCAAGCCTTCAGCCTCACAGACTGCCCCTCCGGACCCAGTCAGGAAAGCCTGCCTTAGATCCAGCCAATGTCCTGCTTGGGCATATCTCTTTTTAAGAGCTGCTTCTCCCCTTAACTGTGATTGTTGAGCCCGCCCACCCCTAGGGCTGGAGTGGGGAGGAGGCCACCCTTAGAGAAGATTTAACAATCACCAGTACTTTTACCTCCACTGGAGCCCAGCCTGGCTTCATCTCTGTCCTAATGGTAACCCCCACCCCACTTTGCATTGGGTTGGATGTGCCGTTTTCCTGCCTTGTGGCTACAACAGGGAGAGAATATGACTCATCTGCAAAGTCTCTCCTTCCTTCAGCCTATTCCCTATGAGTTGCATCTGGCCACCACCTTTCTAACCACCCACCGTTTCCCACTTCTCCCCTAACTGAGATCCAATTTCTTTCTGCCTCCCCCTAAAGTTTTTGGACCCACCAACTTTCCCCTGTTTTCTCCAGCATCTCTGGGTTGGTTTTGGAATAAGGGGCCAGCATCTCGGCTGGATGATCATTTCTTCTGGGAGTAGAATGGTCCCTTCCACCTGTGTTCCTACTCTATTTTTTATCTGTCTCCATGAGTTCACCACCTTACTTCATGGCTGCACTGCTAAAACAAACAAACAAACAAAAAACACCAAGGAAGAATCCTTCCTTGGACTTAGAGACCAATTAGGATCTGATGAGCAGCAAGCAATAAGAATGAGAACCTAGAATGGAAAGCCAAGAAGGCCCAGCATCCTGCAGACTCTGTCAGAAAGCCTCCTCATCCTTTTGTTGTTGTTGTTAATCCTCACTCAATATTTTTTCATTGGAAGGGAGGGGGAGAGAAACATCGATGTGAGAGAGACACACCGACTGGTTACTTCCCACACACACCCCTGTGCCCCAACCAGGGCCAGGGATCAAGCCTGTAATCAACCAAGGTGCAAAAACCTAGGTACAAATCAAACCCGGGACCCTTCAGTCCATGGGCCTAGGCTCTATCCACTGAGCCAAACTGGCTAGTGCTAATGAAAGGTCTTTTTTTTCTTTTTCTTTTTTTTGCTAATTTTCACCCAAGAATATTTTTTTTTCATTGATTTTTAAAGAGATAAAAATCTCTTTAAAAGTGGAGGGAGGAAGAGAGAGAGAGAGAGAAACATTGATGTGAGAGAGACACATTGATTGGTTGCCTCAGCCAGGGATTGAGCCTGTAACTGAAGTATATGCCCTTGACCAGAATCAAACCCATGACTCATCAGACTATGGGGCCATGCTTAATCCACTAGGCCTAACAGACTAGGGCCTCCCTCACCCTTTCTATTGCTACTGTCTAGTCCTTTCATCTCCTGAACAGTCTCCCTCCCTCCAGCCCTTCCTGCCTAGTGCTGCCTTGGGATTAGGTACAGATGCCATCTCTTCTGTATTCTGACCCTGTTTCTATCTTTCCTCTGGACTGAACCATACGTTACTTTGAAGGGCTATTTCAAAGTCCTTCCATTCTGCACCATGATGCTAAGGTCCTTGAGAGCAGGTCTTACTCTTTGGCTGGCCAATATATAGGATGATAGAATCACAGTCCAAAAACAAAAACAAAAAACGCAACAGGCTACAGTGGTGATGGACCAACTTTTGCTTTCTTTAAAACAAAATGAAACTAAAGGAAAGTTAAGAACCCCATCTGGTAATGAATGAATGACCCTGTCACCCCTGCCTCCACCATCATCTCAGCCACCTTGGGCCTCTGTTCATAGCCCCTCCAACCTGTGCCTTCTACTTCAACCAGTGCCTTCTCTGACATCATGAGGATATGTCACATCCCCTCCTGATGCCTGCTAGGGACATTGAGCCCACAGGCTGCGAAGGAAGCTTCCACATTTTTAAACTCTGAAACCGGTTCTGAACTCCTCTATTCTTGTGGGAAATCGCTGTTCCTTTAATGCCCACACTACCTGCCAAGAGCATTCTCTCCCCCTCCTTGTCACTGCCAGCAGCAACCTGCTGCTCACTCTCATTTCTCCTGGTTACTTCTCAAGCATATCCATATGCTCAAGCCCCCTCCTCTGCCCCCACCCCAGCTAGCTCCCTCAAGCACCACCCCATGTCTTATTTGCTCTAGGAAGATAAGCTTTTTGAAAGAACAGACTGCAAATTTCTCTTCTTGCTCACCTCCATTCAATACACTACCCTTGGCTCAGACTCTCCATGGAAATGGTTCTTGCCAATGTCACTGGTGACCTTGACTTTAATTATTTAATTAACGTTTTTCAGCCCTGATTTTGCTCGACTGCAGCCTTCAATACTATGTACCTTCTCTTCTTGAAGCTTGATCTTTCCTTGATTTCTGGGACATCATTTCCCTTAGTGGTTTTTAATTCTCTCCAGCCTGCTTCCTTCTGCCAAACGTGGCACTGTGCCCTCTGATACCTTGATCCTGACCTCCCAAGCTCCTCCCCACAGTGCATGACATCACCTGCTGCCCAGACTTGGAAGTCTCTGCCTTCTGGAGGTCTTTCAGAGTCTTTGCTCTGCCTTATGCCCCACATTCAAATGGTCACTATCCTCAATGAGGTTGGTCCCTCTCTCCATGCCCTGTCACTGCATTGATTAGGCTCCATTCTTTTCAAGCTGAGCCATTGCTGAGATTTCCCAACTGGTCCTGCTACCTCAAGTCTTGCTTTCTCCCGCCGCATTCTCTGAAATGCAGGCAAAAGGATAGTTCTAGAATAAAAATCTCAGTCCTTTGTTTAGGGCTACCCATTGACTTCAAATTCAAATATAAATCTTTAGAACACAAGACCCTACGGGATCTAGATATTCCTTGCCGGTAAGGCCTCAAGTCATCCTAATTCATCTCATCTCATTCCTCAAGAGTCAGACAGCCCACCTCTAGGGCACCGTTCCTGAAGCCCTCCTGCTCCTGGCCAGGAGCTCTTTCCTCAGCTCCAAGAGGCCGCCTGGGATCACCGCTTTCTAGCTTTCTGGTGCTGTGTTGGCTTGTCCCCCCCACTAAGCTATAAACTCATTTTCTTTTGCTTCTGTGTTTTTCAGTGCCTGTCACAGTGCCTGGGCCCCAGCAGTTGCTCTGGAAATGTTAGATGTTTGGATGGATAGATGTTTTACTCTCTGGGGGTGAAATCCTGCCTCAAATAATTATATTATGTTTAGTTCTTGGTGCTGAACTGGAAAGGTTTAAATAATGTCAACCAGTGCAATGAAGTAACTTGAAACTGTCACTTGACAAATTTAAACAATGATTAGGAGCAAGGTAAGGGAAAGGAAACTAATGGTTATTGGATAGCTACTTATGGCTTCTTAGTGGACATTTTTTAAAATCCTCATCCGAGGATATTTTTTCCATTGATCTTTAAAGAGAGAGTGGAAGGGAGGGAGGGGGTGAGGAGAGAGAGAGAGAGGGGGAAACATTTTGTGAAAGAGACACATTGACTGGTTGCTTCCCGCACAGGCCCTGACCGGGGTCGGGGATCAAACCTGCAACCAAGGTACATGCCCTTGTCTAGCAATCGAACCAGAGACCCTACAGTTTGTGGGCTGACACTCTAACTATTAAGCCAGGGCTTAGTGGACATTTTAAAAACTATTACTTAATCTCCATAAGACTAGTCTGAAATTAATATTATCTTCATATTATAGATCCAGAATTAAGGCATGGAAAAATTAACTTGGCTGAGGCTAAGTGGCAAAGCCCAAGTTTAACACAGGTCTCTGTCTGATTCCAAAACTCATGTTCTCTCCACTGTTTTTCGCCCAAGAACTACCCAGGTAACAGTGGAGGTTGGAATGCAGGGGGAGGAGGCAGAGAGCCCAGCGACAAAACTACTGTGATGGTGCTGGTGAGAGATGCCAAAAACCTGGACCAGGACAGCGACAGCGGGAATGCTGAGATGGACATGAATTTATAGGCTCCTACAAGGGAACATTACACAACTTGAGATTCAGTTGAGATATGGGAGGTGAGCATGATTTCTGGGACAACTGAATGGATAGAAGTGTCATCACAAAGAGCTTTGTTTTCTGTGACCTTTGAGTAATGGGACAGGGAACCCTATTTCTGCTCTCTGTGAGGAGGACTTCATGGCCAGAATGAAAGTAGACCCCTGCCAAACTGGAATGTAGCAGACACCAGCTCACTCATTACCCCTTAGCAGGGATGGTGAACAGTGAGGTACAGCATCAATAAGGGGGTGACTGAACTGAAAGACCTCAACAGGCATACCCTTCCCTGCAAGTCTATGGTTCTGATTCACTCAAACAGGTAATGAATGGATAACAAAAACAACGCTTAGTCTTTACCTTTTTCTCAACCTGCTCAAAGGTAACAAGGGTTGATGCAGGTTGAAAGGATGGATTTAAACACGGAAGTATCAGATCTTTGGCAAATATGGCCATGATTTCCTTCCCCTTTACCACCACTATTTGTCTGGCATTAACAAAATGCTTTAGATTGTCTGGCTTTTGCATGGAAGGAAACATGAACTTCCTTATTACCTTCCTTTAAATTCAACAGTACTCTGTGTGTAATCAAATACACTCATTTGGTTAAAATGGAATATTTTTGGAATAGCTTCTAAGGTTTAGTCCTCCTTTGCTGCGATGGTCTGACATCTAGGATCACAGACAGTATAACCTGGCCAGGTCCTCTCATCAGTTTGGGCTTGGGTAATAGCAAATAGGACAGCAGGGACCTGCTCCTCCCGCTTTCTGGGTTTACTGTCAAGATAAACCCATGCAATTGCAGGGAGCCATCTCCCCTGGGACAGTGGGACATTTGTCCAGTGACCTGTGGGGGGCGGCAGCTTTTGCCCATCATAATGGTTGCTAAAAGAGAGAATAATTATTATGGCCCAAACCCCAGAACCACAGCACAGCAGCCTGACACCTGCGAAGCATGTGGGAAATATAGACTTACCAAAGAAAAGCTGGGGTTGGAAATGAGTGTGGCAATCACTGAGTCTTACTCCCTCATATCACAGGTGAGGACACCCGGGCCTGAAGAGCTAAGGAGTGCTGGCACTGCACCCTGGCTCCAGGTGGGCACCTACCACTCCCAGTGCCCAGCACAAACTGTGTCTCCTCACAGAACATGACCCCATTCCCCAAGAACCAGAAGGTGTGTGCTGACCACGAGAAAGCACTGAGGGGAGAAGCCACGCAGCCCTGAACGACACCCACCCCAGGGAGCGGCTACCAGTTGGCTCTGTTCCCCTGCAGAGGCAGAGACAGCTGCTCACTCCCCGCAGCTGCAGCCTGACCTGGCTCCCCTTGGTTATGGTACTTTGTTCTCCGGAAGTTAATAGCTCTGCTTTCCCATAAGTCACCTGACAACTTTCTCTTTCAAAATGTAAAAATTAATTTCAAAAACACTATAATTAAGTACTATGCCTTCAAAGTGCCTCTTTCCCAGAGACAGCAGGTAAGGGGATGGGGCCTTGGGCATGTCCTTTCTATCTCCAGAGGCACGGGTCAGGCTCCTATGCCTGAATGTCTTCCCTAGAGGGAGGAAACAATAGCCCTGGGCAATGGGAGCATGAGCCACTACATCTGTTATGTCCAGCCCAGACCAGTCAGTGTGGAAAATTGCCTAGAACCTGACCTCACGCAGGCCCTGCACCTACTTTCTGAGGACTGAGGGGCTAAACAAACAGATGTGAGCTCAGGGGCTGAGGAGGGCGGAGGTCAGGAGAATAGGAGCTGCCTACTCAATGAAGCCCAAACTGGGGCAGGCAGTTTCTAAGGTTCCACCCTGAGAGAAAGCCTGGCCCCACAGTGTGCAGGGGTGGCTTTCTGGCCTTCTGGAACCACATATAAAAATGACACAAGAAGCTGCCAAAACTGGACCTCGAGCCTGTGGGACCTGGTGCAGAAAGTAAACGCCTGCCCTAGAGGCTGACAGTCTCCTGAAATGGACCCGTGCCTTTCTCCATTTTTTGGAACAATTATGTTTTTAAGCTAAATTTAAGACATAGAGGAGGAGGAGTGGGAGGGCTCTCTGTTGGTAAGATAATGAGAATGTCTCACATTTTTCTTGTCCTTTGCAAAGCACATCCCCACAATAGAAGGCTTGATATTTAATATGACTTTTGACCAATATAATTTCAGCTTTTTTTAAAGCATGTGTATGGTAGACGCTCTTATCCCCACCTCCCCCCACCCTGAGATGCATGCCAGTGTCCCTGAGGCAGCCCCATCTAAATGTACTGCTCTGTTCCAGCCGTCCTGTGAAGGAGGCAAGTCTTCGAGCAGACACTCTTGCTTCCATCTACAGAAACTGACTGGCCAACTGGAGAGCAGGAATGGCATTTGCTGGGAAGAGATAAGGCAGCTCCCAGGATGAACTCGAAGGCACAAAAGAAAGGGATCAACTTCGTATTTCAAGGAGAATCTGGACTGGACACCTTGCTGACCATCTGCATGGTCATTGTCACTGGGGCTCCACCCCTCTGGGATGACTCCGAGCTGTGGCTTCATCTCTGCTTTCTGCTCCCGATGCAGAGACCAGGCGGGAGCATCTCACCCTCTGGCTGACAGGATCAGTCACAGTGCATGGCTTTTTCAGCTTCCCAAGGGAGTGGCAGGACCCTCTCTCCCTTAGAGGCTCGCACAGTAAAGGCCCCAAAATAGCAGGCAGTTTTTTTTTGTGAAAAAAAATTTGCAGCAAAAATTTTTTCTATCTAATAAAAGAATAATATGCAAATTGACCATACCTCCGCTATACCCACAAGCCACACCCACCAGCCAGTCAGGAGCAAGTATGCAAATTAACCCAACCAAGATGGCTGCAGCCACAGAGTTGCAGTGAGCAGGAGGCTTGGGTTTCCCAGGCAATGGAGGAAGCCAAGCTTCCCTGCTGCCCTGGCCAGCCCAGGCCTACACTCAAGGCTACAAAGTTTCAATTATAGAAAATAAATAAATCCCAACAAAAGTGGCAGCAGCCATGGAGCTGGAAAGAGCAGGAGGCTTGAGTTGCCCCTAGCAATGGAGGAAGCCAAGGTTCCACAGCTCTGGCCTACTTTGGCCTCCTCCGCTTAAGACTACAAAGTTTCAATTATAGAAGATAAATAAATCCCAACAAAAATGGCTGTGGCCACGGAGTGAGCAGGAGGCTTGGCTCCACTCAAGGCTACAAAGTTTCAATTATAGAAGATAAATAAATCCCAGATCCCAGGGCCTCCACTAGGGTCACCTGGGGGCGTGGCTGGCCTACAAATCATCACAGGCCCCTTGCCCAGGCCACCCCAAGAGAACCCCCACCCTGATCTGGGACACCCTTCAGGGCAAACCAGCTGGCCCCCACCCGTGCACCAGTCCTCTATCCTATTTAATAAAAGAGTAATATGCAAATTGACCATCACTCCAACACACAAGATGGCTGCCCCCATGTGGACACAAGATGGCCACCACAAGATGGCCAGCAGAGGAGGGCAGTTGGAAGGGACCAGGCCTGCAAGGGAGAGCAGTTGGGGGTGATCAAGCCTGCAGGGGAGGGCAGATAGGGGTGACCAGGCCGGAAGAGGAGGGAAGTTGGGGGTGACCGGGCCTGCAGGGAAGCAGTTAGGCATCAATCAGGCTGTCAGGGGAGTGGTTAGGGAGTGATCAGGCTGGCAGGCAGAAGGGGTTAGAAGCAATCAGAAAGGCAAGCAGGCAAGCAGCTGGGAGCCAGCAGTCCTGGATTATGAGAGGGATGTCTGACTGCCCGTTTAGGCCCAATCCTACCTGGATTGGGCCTAAACGGGCAGTCAGACATCCCTTGAGGGATCCCAGATTGGAGAGGGTGCAGGCTGGGCTGAGGGACACACACCCCCATGTATGAATTTCATGCACCGGGCCTCTAGTATAAAATAAATAAATAAAATATCCACACAGTAGGGCAATTATCATCCCCATTTTATAGATGAGGAAACTGAGGCTCATAGCCTCCTTACATTAAGTGCCTCACTCAGTATCACACAGCTAGTAAGAAATGTTAATCCTCTGAAGAGTCACCAAACCAGAACATGCTGTTTGGAGAGAGAGCTTAGAGTCTGCAGTCTTGCTCTGAAGATCCTACCCACGTCTGAGTATGACAACAGTGCCCTGTGGGTTGAAAATATTCCAGAAGAAGGGGGTACTTCCATGCTGGCCAAGGCCCAGGCCCAGGCTCTAAGCCTTATTCTCTCTGTACCCATTCCTGTGATCTTTCTCTGTCTTCTCTGGCCCCCTTGCTGAAGTACCCACAGCATGATGAGCTCAAAGAACACACGTTCATTCTGGCTTGAGAGTGAATGTGAGACAGATCAGTGGGTGAGTCTGGAGAGGCAGCAGGGCTTTGTGATGTGTTCAGGCTTTATCCTGAAGTCGATGGGAATCTTGGAAGGGTTTTTAGCCAGAGAGCAACCTGATGAAATTATATGAAGTAGGAGAACAGGTAGAAGAAAATTAAGAGGTTAATTAGTAAAGAGGTTAATTAGTAGGCCAGTAGACAGGTGGTTGGAGCAGAGATGGAAAGAAGAGGAATTCAAGAAATATTAAGCAGATGGAATTTAAAAGTTGTGGTGATTGATTAAACACAGGGTGTGTGGACTGTGGGCAATGGGAAAAGTTTAACTGCTTGAGCAACTGGATGATGGGTGATGTCATCCTCCAAGAGAGAGCATTGGTGGGTGAGCAGGGAAACGTGCCATGAAGCACTAGGTGTGAAGGACTCAGGCAGGAGGTTTGGAAGCTGAAAGGTCAATTACAGCCCCTTGGTTAGTCAATATGGATCAGGCCCCTTCACCCTCTCTGGTCCTGGGTGTGAAGACCTGGGCACTGTAAGGCACGTTAAGCAGCGAAGTGATGCACAATGCAGGGAGCAGCAAGACATCAGCAGACTGGCGACCTCCTGCCAGCTCTGCAGCATGCTGGTTCTGTACAGCAAGCCATCACTTGTTCTCCCTGGGTCTCTGTGTCCTGGCCATCAGTAACACCACAAGGTTCTGTGGGTGAATATTTTAGAAAGTGAAGTGCTATGTAAATGTTTACTGCTAATAGCAAACCATCCACAAAATGTCTACGTATTGCCGGGACAACCCAACAGCTTTAAAAATCTTAAGTGGTTCTTGTTCTTCTGATTCATCACACTCTATGCATTTAACTTCCAGAACAAATTTAGCCTTCAAAATATCTTGGTACATTTTCTACCCACCCCTTAACATTTAAATCCTCCATCTTCCATGCCACTTCAGCATTACAGCATCACCTGTTTCCCCAGCACACCCTCATCCTTTTTCTCTTCAAGCAAAGAGCCTCACCCACCTGCCCTCCACAGGAGACAAAAGCCACTAGAAACATTGCCTCACTGGGCCTACTGCAGGCACCTCCCAGAAGAGAAACCAGCAGGTCATCTAAACAAAAATGAGCAGGGGAGGGGAGGGCATGTTAGGATCCAATGAAGGGAAGGGCAAGGTACTTAGATCCACACTTAGAGTTCATACACACATACACACACCACCACCACCACCATCACCATCGTGGGCTTGAAGGTTCAGAATAGGGGAGGACCCATGCAGGATGTCAATTTCAGTATTCATTTGAGCCCTTCTTGTCTCATCCAATGGCTCATTTGAACCAGAAGTTCATCACGGGAGGACCAGAATCAAGGCTTACAGTGTTCAGTCAGAAGCATTTGCCTTAAGCGTACTCAGTTAATGCCACTGTTTTCTTAAAGCAAACATTTCCTAAAACACCCAGCAATGCCAAGGCCTTAAACACAGGGTTGTAGAAGGAGCCATGAAGGGAGCTAGGAGAGCAGACTGGTACACCAGCCCTCTCATCTTCTGGTGACCAAACCTGACGTGCAAGTTTGTGCTCCAAGGAAACTTCTCTTAAAAACCCATAGCCCGGTTTCCCTTGCCTGTGACTTATTGGTTGATTTGATTTTCCTTTCCTCTCTGACTACTTACCCCATGTCTCCACATTCTTCTATCACACAGGCTGAGGAGCATTTCAAAGAGTCTGCAGCTGAGAAACAGAGAACTCAGCAACGTTTGCCTCCTCTTGTAGCTTTAGTCTCAGGCTCCACACTTAGCTGGGTCCTAGACAGGAAATTCCCTTGAACAGTAGGTGCCACCGTGCTGAAAGCTAATAAGAATAATGGTAACAAAGACTACTGAGCACTTACTCTGTAACAGAATGCATGTGAAATACTGTTCTAAGTAACTGGCCCCAAGGTTCCCAGCAAGAAAGCAGCATAACTGGGGCCTCTCTAAAAACAAAACGCATTTAAAGCTACTCTCGCAGCAAAAGAAGTCAAGCAAGTGGAATTTTTACCTCCTGTTCCCACCTTTCCTCTTCCCAGGTGCTGTACGAAGCCCCTTCAATGATGGGAAGAGGAATTCTATAAGCTTCACCCAGTGAAGAAAGGGAATTAATGCCTGATGGTGAAATTTCAAGCAACAGTTGAATTTGTGGCTTCTGAGCACAGTTTGTATTTTAAGCTGGTCCAAATGATCAGGCCCTTTAAATTATGCTACCCTGTGACATACAACGTTCATCTACATGAGTACCTTCTTGCTCACTCTCCCCAAACTCACTTTGGGTGCCCTGCAAAGGAGTTCCAACCCGCAAGGACCTTACTTGTAAGTAACAAGAGAGCTAGATGCTCTTGTGCACCCCCCATAACTACTCAAATGAGATTCTGTGCATGACTAGTTTTCTGAGAGTTACTCCTGTGAACCTGGCCTCTGAGAATCTGTCCAAGTCCCCTAGCCAAGATAAACACAAGATTCCCCCTCGCCCCTGTCTCTAGGCTGAGGTCTGACATTTGATTTTTATACCAGCTAATTCTAATATGACTTCAAGTCTTTTCCCCCAAATAAATCTCAGTGCTGCAAAGAAAAGACACCAAAATTTAAGCACTCCAAATCTCTAATTCAAATGTCCTTGATTTAAAATCTCCTAGACTCTCCATTCAATTATACAACTCTGCTCAGGTACCTAATGGAAGCCATCAAAAACTTGAAAAACTCTGGCTTTAGATCAATGTAATAGTTCCCTTGATAAGGCTCCCTCTGCAAAAGAACTGAAAGTACTTCCTCTCCCCAAACCCAAACACATTGGCCTGTCATTATTATTTGCAACCAAACTCTTACACGCTGTTTGTTTTCTGCCCAAACCCATATTCCCGTTCTTTGTTCATGAGGCCACCCCACTGCATGCCTGAGAAACGTGTTCATACTTCAGGGCCCAATCTCTCTTCAAGCATTTGCCCATCTTTCCAGACCTGAAATCCCTTACGTTGCTTCCTCTCTAAATTATCTTTACCTCAAACAGCACAACTCAGTTGTCTCCTTCCCATGTTTGCTCCCTCCTGACTCAGGTACTCTTCCGTCTTTCTGAAACCGACACCAGAATCAGTGCAGAGAGGAGCAGGCAGCAGCAAGCCTTCAACAGGCTCCAATAGAGGGCTCTGTGCTGCCTGCTCCTCTCCTGGCTGCCCATCGAAATTCTTCGTCAGCTCCTGCTCTGCCCCAGCCTCTTACAAGCATTTTTCTTTCAAACAGCACTTGCTTCACTGTCTCTCAGACCTTAGAGTCTCAATAAGACTTGACAATTAATGAAAGAAAATGCAAAGCCTGGAAGATCTTTTTCAAATGGGGGCTCAGACACTACTAGTAGAAAAACTTGAAGGATGAAGTTATACCTGGAGGGACAAGTAGAATTAGGGCAGGAGACGGGGAAAGACTCTCTTGATGGGGGATGGTAAGTCCACTACTCAGCATGGAAGGACCAAAATAGGGCTGTGGGTGTTGGAAGAGCTGTAGAAAAGGCAGGGAAGCATGTGAAATACGGACACCTGGGCAGACTGAGAAGGCTTTTGAATGCCAAGCTAAGAAAGGTGTCTTATAGACAGTGCCATCCCTTGTTGAAGCTAACTGCTCACCAACAAAATCTAAACAAAGCAAGAGGTAAGGTGAGTCTAACAGCCATAGCCCAGCAATTTCTCTGCCTGAGAAGGGCCGGCTGAGCCAGCCTGACTCCCTCACTCTCAGCCCTAGCTCCAGGCTCTCATTCTGGTTCTGTGGGGAGAACCGCCTGTGACTCTGTGGGCCACTTTAACTCGACAAACTGCCCTGGGAAGAGTGCTAGCTTTTCCAGGAGACCCAGCTTCTGACCAGTGCTGTTGCTAGGTGGCAAGCCATGCCACTTCCTGGGCCCCATCAGTACAATGGGGGGTTTGACTAAGATGAGCTAAGTCCCTCTCAGCTCTGAGGGCTACTTAGTAGCCCCACCTTCCTTCTCCACTATTTTGTGGATGGTTTTACCATTTCTGGGGTAGCACCTTCTTTTTCTCTGGTTTTCTTCCTTTTTCTGCTTAATATTTTGTGGCAGTTGTCTTTCTCTAAAATAGCATTTTTTTACTATGAAAAATTCATTTATTATAGAAAATTTAGAAAATGCAGAAAAGCACATCAGCAATATGAAAAGCATCTATAATCCAATACCAAAGATCACCACCTATACAAATTCATATGATTTTATTTTTAGCCAAGTTAGCACCATACAGCACATGCTGTTTTTGAAACCTGCTTTTCATTTTCACTTTTAAAATGTCATTGAGAATTCCACTTCATTATTGATTGACTAGGTTGGGTTTGGACCAGAAAAGCTTGACAGCATATAACAAAATCTGTTTGAAGGCATCTGGAGATTATGAAAGCGGCGTTGTACTCTGAAAGAGGAAGGAAATCAAGAACGAACCCAGAGTTTGGGGCCTCTTTAGCCCTCAAAGCAAGAGCTGGCCAGACCAAATGATTTCGAGGTCTTTTATACAGTCTGCGGCCCAGACGTTCTCCACTCCTGCTTTAGAGAAACAGAGGGGAAGTTGGTGAAAATAAATGAAATGATAAGGAATTTCAACTGAGAACTAGAATCTACATTTTAAAGAATCCAAGAGAAGTTCTAGAACTAAAAAAATACCATACCTGAAATTATGAACTCAATATCTGTCATGAAGAACTCAAACTTTTTAACATCAATTTAGATACAGAAGATGAAGGATATGAATTTAAAGACATGTCAATAGAAAATAACCAAACAAGATGGTTTTAAAAAGGAAAATATGCAAAGATCATAAAAGACTGGGAGTTATAGTCAGAAAACTTAACATACATGAAAATGGACTGTCATGGAAAAAAAGAAACACTTTTTTTCATTGATCTTAGAAGGAGGAAGGAGGGAGAAAGGGAGAGAAGAAGAAAGAGAAAGGGAGAAAGAGAGACATCTATGTGAGAGAGAAACATTGATTGGTTGCCTTCCCCATGTACTCTGGACCCAAAACCTTTTGGTGCAAGAGTCGGTCCTCCACCCAATGTCCAAGGTGGAAGAAACAATTTTTGAAAAGATAATGGTCAAGAATTTTCCAAAACTGATAAAAAATATCAACTCAGAATCAATAAGACCTATGAACCCCAAGCAGTATAAGTATAAATAAAATGATATCTAGTTGCACCACAGGGAAACTACTGAAAACAAGAGAAAAAAATCTTCAAGGTGGTCAGAGAAAAACAGGCACATTACCTGCAAAGGAGCAACAGTAAGACTTTAATCTCACTTCCTCCAGAGATGATGGAAGCCACAAGACATTGGAATGCTAGCTTTAAAGGGCCCAAAGGAAATAACGACCAGTCTAGAAATCTGTACACACCAAAGCTTGTCCTCAAAAATTAAGACAATATAAAGACATTTCAGACAAACAAAAACAGAGAACTTGTTTACCATCCAACCTGCCTTAAAAGGACTGTGAAAGAAATTTATTCAGAAGAAAGAAAGAAAGAAAGAAAGAAAGAAAGAAAGAAAGAAAGAAAGAAAGAAAGAAAGAAAGAAAAAAGATCCCAGATGAAAATACAAAAATATAAGAAAAGCCCTAGCTGGTTTGGCTCAGTGGATAGAGCATCAGCCTGCAGACTGAAGGGTCCCAGGTTTGACTCTGATCAAAGGTACATGCTTGGGTTGCAGGCTTAATCTCCAGTAGGAAGTGTGCAAGAGGCAGCCAATCAATGATTCTCTCTCATCATTGATGTTTCTATCTCTCTCTCCCTCTTACTTCCTCTCTGAAATAAATAAAAATATTTAATATCCTATATAATAAAAGCCTAATATGCAAATTGACTGAATGGTAGAATGACGAGTGGAATGACCAGTCACTATGAAGCACACAGGCCACCAGGGGCCAGGCGCTCAATATAGGAGCTGCCCCCAGCCCGCAGGCCCCAGGCCAGCCAAGGCAAGTGCCAGCAGGCACCCTCCCCATCACTCCGCTGGTCACCCCAGAGATTGACCCTGATCACTGGCCAGGCCTAGGGACCCTACCCATGCATGAATTTCATGCACCAGGCCTCCAGTATATATAAAAAGAAGAATAAGAAAAAGGTAAAAATAT
This sequence comes from Corynorhinus townsendii, assembly GCA_026230045.1. NCBI lineage: Eukaryota > Metazoa > Chordata > Mammalia > Chiroptera > Vespertilionidae > Corynorhinus > Corynorhinus townsendii. Next base: position 127,424,175 of record JAPDVU010000003.1, on the reverse strand, counting down.
GGGAAATATAAATTTATATTGACTTTCCAAGACCAAATAATATTAATGTATAATGGAGTTTAAATATACAATTCCATGCAGAATTAAAATGCACGGAACAGAAAACGTCAGAAGAACTAAATGAAAATAAAATATTCTAAGTATAGCATTATTAGAGAAGTGGTGAAAATAATAGTTTGTATTAGACTAACTAAGTCAAGGATGCACATTTAAAAAATATATATGTTTTTATTGATTTCAGAGAGGAAGGAAGAGGGAGAGAGAGATAGGAACATCAATGATGAGAGAGAATCATCAATTAGCTGCCTCCTGCATGCTCCCTACTGGGGATCAAGTCCGGAAACCTGGGCTTGTGCTCTGACCAGGAATTGGACCATAATTGCCTGGTTCATAGGTAGATGCTCAACCACTGAGCTACACTGGCCGGGCCAAATATGCACATTTTTTGGAGTATGCACTAAAAACAGTAAAAGAATGTATAACCATCAAGTAAATACAAGAAAAAATGAAATGATCAAAATATTTGCTTACTCAAAAAGATGGCATAATGTCATATATATTTTTGAAAAAGATGGGATAAAAAGAGAAAAAAAGAAATATAAAATAGAGGAAGAATCAAAAAACCTGAATAGGCCAATAACTATCAGAGAAATTGAAACAGTGATGAAAAACATTCCAGCAAACAAAAGCCCTGGTCTGAGCAGGTTTACAGGGGAGTTCTACCAAGTATTCAAAGAAGAACCAAAACCTATCCTCCTCAGACTATTTCAAAAAATTCAAGAGGAAGGCACATTTCCAAGCTCTTCCTATGAAGCCAGCATCACCCTAATTTCAAAACTAGATAAAGACACCACCAAGAAAGGGAACTACAGGCCAATATCCTTGATGAACATAGATGCTAAAATCCTCAACAAAATTCTAGCAAATTGCATCCAGCATTACATTAGAAAGATCATACACCATGACAAAGTGGGATTTATTCTGAGAATACAAGGATGGTACAATATCTGCAAATCAATAAATGTGATACATCACATAAATAGAGAGACAAAAATCACATAATCATATTAATTGATGCAGAAAAAGCATTTGACAAAATCCAACAACTTTTTTTTATAAAACTCTCAGCAAAGTAGGAATAGAGGGATCATACCTCAACATAATAAAAGCCTTATATGACAAACCTACAGCCAACATCATACTCAATGGCAAAAACTAAATTCATTTCCCCTAAGAATGGGAACAAGACAGGGATGCCCACTCTCACCACTCCTGTTAGATAGTACTGGAAGTGTTAGCCATAGCAATCAGACAAGAAGAAGAAATAAAAGGCATCTAAATTGGAAAAGAAGTAAAACTGTCATTATTCACAGATGACATGATATTGTATATAGAAAACCCCAAAGACTACGTCAAAAAACTGCTAGACATAATAAATGAATTTGACAATGTAGCAGGATACAAAATTAACACCCAGAAATCTATGGCTTTTTTATACATCAACAATGAACTCACAGAAAGAGAAACTAAAAAAACAATCCCGTTTACCATTGCACCAAAAAAAAAAAAAAAAAAATTAAGATACCTAGGAATAAACTTAACTAAAGAGGTAAAAGACCTGTACTCAGAAAACTACAGGACATCGAGAAAAAAAGTGATAGAGGAAGACATAAACAAATAGAAGAACATACATATTCATGGATTGGTAGAATCAACATCATTAAAATATCCATACTACCCAAAGCAATTTATAGATTCAATGCAATCCCTATTAAAATACCAATGGCATATTTCACAGACCTAGAACAAACTCTCCAAAAATTCATCTAGAATAAAATGGACCCCGACTAGCCATAGAAATACTGAGAAAGAAGAACAAAGTTGGAGGGATCACAATACCAGATGTCAAGCTACATTACAAAGCCACGGTTCTCAAAACAGCCTGGTACTGGCATAAGAACAGACATATAGACCAATGGAACAGAACAGAGAACCCAGAAATCGACCCAACTTATTATGCTCAATATTTGACAAAGGAGGCAAGAGCATACAATGGAGTCAAGACAGTCTCTTCAATAAATGGTGCTGGGAAAATTGGTCAGATACATGCAAAAAAATGAAAGTAGATCACCAACTTACACTATATACAAAAACAAACTCAAAATGGCTAAAAAACTTAAATGTAAGATGGGAAACCATAAAAATATTAGAAGACTCCAAAATCTCAGACATATGTCGTAGCAATGTCTTTACCAATACAGCTCCTAGGGCAATGGAAACTAAGAATAAAATAAACAAATGAGACTACCTCAAAGTAAAAAGCTTCTGCACAGCAAAAGAAACCATCAACAAAACAACAAGAAAGCCCACTGAATAAGAGAACATATTTGCCAATACTATTTCAGATAAGTGTTTAATCTCCAAAATTTACAGGGAACTCATACAACTTAACAAAAGGAAAATAAATATTCCAATAAAAAAATGGGCAAAGGACCTAAATAGACACTTTTTGAAAGAGGACATACAGAAGGCCCAGAGACATATGAAAACATGCTCAAAGTCACTAATCATCTGAGAGATGCAAATCAAAACAACAATGCGGTACCATCTCACACCTGTCAGAATGGCTCTCATCAACAAATCAACAAACAACAAGTGCTGGTGAGGATGTGGGAAAAAGGAACGCTCCTGCACTGCTGGTGGGAATGCAGACTGGTGCAGCCACTGTGGAGAACAGTATGGAGTTTCCTCAAAAAACTAAAAATGGAACTCCCATTTGACCCAGTGATCCCACTTCTAGGAATATATCCCAAGAAGCCAGAAACACCAACCAGAAAGGATATATGCACACCTATGTTCATAGCAGCACAATTTACAATAGCTAAGATTTGGAAACAGCCTAAGTGCCCATCATCAGATAAGTGGATTAAAAAATTGTGATACATCTACAGAATGGAATACTACAGTGCAGTAAAAAAGAAGGAATTCTTACCATTTGCAACAGCACAGATGGAACTGAAAAGCATTATGCTAAGTGAAATAAGCCAGTTGGAGAAAGATAAATATCACATGATCTCACTCATATGTGGGATATAATGATCAACATAAACTGATGAACAAAAAAGATCCAGAGACAAGGGACAGGGGAGGAGGAGGGGTTAGAGATCAACCAAAGGACTTGTATGCATGCATATTAGCATAACCAATGGACACAGACACTGGGGCGATGGGGGCTTTCCCTTGGGAGTGGGATTGGACGGAGGGAGGGGCAGTCTATCGCGAGAAAAAAGAGACATACATAATACTTTAAACAATAAAAATAAATAAAAAATAAAGAAATATAAAACAGGTAGGTCAAATAGAAACCAAATATATAAATGGTGCATATGAACCCAAATATTTGATAATTGCATTACATGTTATGAGCCAAATACTAAATATAAATAGATTAAATATGTAAAAATAAATGTAGTAGGTTATAAAAATGAATTTTTAAAATCCAACCATATGCTGCTTACAAGAGGCAGTCTAAATATAAGTACACAGAAGGGATGAAAATAAGAGTGGAAAAGATGTAAACATTAGCAAAATGAAAGTGTAGATATTCTAATAGCACACATGCCTGTGCCCATCACCAAGCCCTCTTGGTCAATGTTTAATGTCTGAATCCACAGTGAGAGTTTTACAGGTGGGGCTGGAAGAGGCCAAAAGTAAGGAAAGGCCACCCTGGCTGGTAGCTCAGTTGTTTAGAGTGTCATCTGGATACGCCAAGGCTGTGCATCGATCCCAGGTCAGGGCACATACAAGAGTCAGCCAGTGAGGGCATGGATAGACAGGACAATAAACAGATGTCTCTCTCTCTCTCTCTCTCTCTCTCTCTCTCTCTCTCTATATATATATATATATATATATATATATATATATATATATATATATAATCAATTAATAAAAATTTAAAAAATAATAATAAGGAAAGGCCAGCTAAGCTCATCTCCAAACTATACAAATTGTGTGTAGACAATGAGCCCTGATCATCAGAGGACCTCCCGAGAGAATGAGGGCAGACACTATCGTGCTGACCCCTGACTGCAGTGTGAGAGTAAAAGTTCTGCTCCTCACATGGTTTTCTGTACCTGGGGGTTCATGGAGTCCCTGAATAGCATTTTAGTCATTGCAGGTGAACCTGCTGTTTCTCAGCAGAGGACAACTGGGTTTCTTTCCCTGAAAACAGTTGAAAATAAACTGGAAATTATTGGTAAAAGTTCCCTCCCCTTCCCCAAATGACTGGTTTCTTATTTAAACTCCCTGAAAGCTGGGAACTGGGGTTTCTCTGAGCCACTCCATTCCTGCCCGTGCCCGCCCCCTCCCAACTTCGAAAGCTGTGTCTCTTCCGCAAGTGTGTTCTGTGTGTCTGTGAAACTGTGTGCTGCCCGGGAACAGTCACAGACTGTAGCCCAGGCTGAAAACACACTGGGAGCTGTGCTGGGGCCTGCCTCACCATGAAGCCATGCACACTGACCTGGAGACAGCTGGAGTGCAGTGGTGGCAGAGGGGGACAGTCAGAGGTAGCGCGAGTGAGGGCCAGAAGTTGGGAGCCTTGGGCTCCAGCCTGGGAACAAGCCCATCCCCTCCAAGGACTGAATAGCTGAAAATGCTCCCCTGGGCATGGACTTCCATCTCCATTGCAGAAGGGCCTCCCAGGGCCATTTCCCCACCCCCCACCCCCAAGACCCCAGCCACACAAAAGGCAGAATGGCTAGAGGCCTGCCCTCACAGATGGCCGTCTCATCATTCCCCTCCCTGCTGAGAAATAGAAGCCAAAGCTCCTCTTTCTAGGAGTGCCTCTGCCATTGTGACAAAATCCTGCTTCAGGGACTGGGAAGTAGCTGATCGCAGGCCACACAGGAACAGAGCAGGCTATAGGGGCTTGCAGCCAGCTTCGTCCCAGCTTCCTCCCAGCCTCCTCCCATGCGGGAGAAATTCAATAGCCCTGGAGCCTATGGCTGACTGATTCTACAGTGGGTGGATGGGCTGCATGAGCAGCGTAATGAAATCATAGCTGCTCTTGAACTGAACACAGGAGCCTGTTGGAACACACCTGAGTGAACTGCTAAGTCCTTTATTGTGCAGTGCCAAAGGGCTCCACAGATGGGCTCTTTTCTTCTGTACTGACAGTATTTCTACACAGTCTACACAATCTAGAGGGAGAGGCTGCGGCCACAATGTGAGGCACTGCCTGCCCTTACATCCTTCTTGCATGGCCAGCTGCCCCCTTTGGCAACAGACAAGCCATAACTGAATTAACAGCCAAAACGTAATGGCTAAATCTCATCCTCCAAAATGGATGCACATACCTGTAAAATCCTGCAATGGCTCCTCATTGCCTGCACTATGAAGCCCAACCTCACTAGCCTGGTGTGCACCTCATGACATGATTGGGCCTCTTCTGAGATTCTGGCCTCCCATCCACTGCGCCACCTCTCTCCCTGCACGCCAGAAACATTTATCTCTCCCAAGTTGTCTCAGTTTGGCCTGTGCTTTTGATCCTGTTCCTTCCTCAACTTCTCTACTGACAGAGAGCCTTCTCATCTGTCTAGGCCTAGATTCAAGGCATTTGCTTCATAAAACATCCCTCCTTCCTTGGGTCAGAATGTATTTGTTCTCCCTCTAGGCCTCCACTTGCACTCCAATTTAGCTTGTTTCACAAGCTTATTGTGTATATTCGTTTATTACATGTGTATTGAAACATCTGCCAGGTGCCAGGCCCTGTGTTCAGCCATGGAAACATACAGATGGTCGCTGTTTGAGAAGCTCACAGTCAAAGGAAAGAAAAGGAGGAATAACCAGAAAAGCAGCTAAGTGAAACAGAGGCATGCAATATGTCAGAAATAAAGAATTCAGAATAAAGGTCATACAGTTCATAAACCTAATGGATTAAAAAATCAACAACTTATGTAAGAATCAAGAAGAAATGAAGAGTGATATAGCTGCAATAAAAAACACCATGGAAAGTTTCAATAGTAGACTAGGATAAGCAGAGGACCAAATTAGTGAATTAGAAGACAGGGAAGCAAAACCCACCCCCAAACTGAACTGCAATTGGAGACAAAAATTAAAACAGGAGAGCCTAAGGGAGCTATGGGACAACATGAAACGAAGTAACATACGAATAATGGGGGTGCCAGAACAACAGGAAGAGGAACAAGGGTTAGAAAGTTTATTTGAAGAAATAATGTCAGAAAACTTCCCTGATGTGGGAAGAAAAAAGTCACACAAGCAAAGAGAGTCCCAAACAAGATGAACCCGAAAAGACCCACACCAAGACACATCATAATTATGATGGGAAATGTTCAGGACAAAGAGAGAATCTTAAAGGCTGCAAGAGAGAGACAGAAGGTTACATACTAAGGATCTCCCATTAGATTATCAAATGATTTCTCAACAGAAAAACATCAGGCCAGAAAAGAATGGAAGGAAATTTACAAAGTGATGCAAAGCCAGGGACTGAATCCAAGAATATTCTAGCTAGTGATTCTATCGTTCAAAATTGAAGGAGAAATAAGGAGCTTCACAGACAAAAAAAAAGTCTAAGTGAGCTTATCACTACCAAGCCAGCAATGCAAGAAATGCTAAAGAGACTAGTGTAAAAAGAAGAACTAAAAAGGTAGGAAGGAACACAGTCACAAAAAAATAAAAATGGCTACAAAAAAGTGCCTATCAATAACTTTAAATGTAAATGGACTAAATGTTCGAATCAAAAGACTTCGAGTGGCTGAATGGATTAAAAAAACATGACCTATATATATATGCTGTCTACAAGGGACCCACCTCAGAACAAGGGACTCACACAGAATGAAAGTGAAGGGATGGAAAAATATCTCTCAGGCAAATGGAAATGAAAAAAAAAAGCTGGGGTAGCATTACTTATATCTGATAAAATAGACCTCAAAGTCAAGAGATAAGGAAGGCCACTTCATAATAATAAAGGGCTTGATACAACAAGAGGATATAACCCTGATAAATATTTATGCACTCATTGCATAAGCACCCAAATACATAAAAAAGCTCCTAGAAGATACCAAGGGAAAGCTCGACAACAGTACAATCATAGTAGGGGACTTTAATACACCACTGACATCACTGGATAAATCCTCTAGACAAAAAATCAGCAAATAAACAGCAATCCTAAAAGACTCACTAGATTAGATAGACTTAATTCACATCTTCAGAACATTTCACCCCAAAGCCACAGAATATACGTTCTTCTCAAGTGCACATGGGACATTTAAAAAAAAATAGACCACATATTGGGTCACAAGCAAAGTCTCCCCAAATTCAAGAAGATTGAAATCATATCAAGCATCCTCTCAGACCATAATGGCATAATATTAGAAATAAACTACAATAAAAACAATCCAACAAATTCAAACACTTGGAAGCTGAATAGCATGCTATTAAACAATGATTAGGTTACCAAAGAGATAAAAGAAGAAATTAAAAACATCCTAGAAACTAATGACAATAAAAATACAACAATCCAAAATTTATGGAATACAATGAAAGCAGTCCTGAGAGGGAAGTTTATAGCTCTACAGGCCTCAAAAAAAAAAATGGTAGTAAATCATCTAACTCTACAACTTAAAGAATTAAAAGGCGAATAACAAGAAAAGCCCAGAGTGAACAAAAAGGAGATAATAAAGATCAGAGCAGAAATAAATGACATAGAAACCAAAAAAAAAAGACCCAAATAAATAAAATCAGAAATGAAAGCAGCAAAATAACAGCAGACCCCACAGAAATACAGAGGATTGTTAAAAAATACTATGAATAACTCTATTCCAATAAACTACACAACATGGAGGAAATGAACATATTCCTAGAAAAATACAACCTTCCAAAATTCAATCAGGAAGAATCTAAAAATCTCAATAGGCCGATAACTATGCAGGAAATTGAAGCAGTCATCAAAAAGCTTCCAGCAAACAAAAGCCGGGGGCCAGATGGCTTCACAGGGGAGTTTTACCAAACATTCAAGGAATAACCAAAACCTATCCTCCTCAGACTATTTCAAAATATTCAAGAGGAAGGAACATTTCCAAGTTCATTCTATGAAACCAGCATCACTCTAATACCAAAACCAGATAAAGACAACACAATGAAAGAGAATTACAGGCCAATATCCCTCATGAACATAGATGCCAAAATCCTCAGCAAAATTCTAGCAAATTAGATCCATTAGTACATCAGAAAGATCATACACCATGACCAAGTAGGATTTATCCCAGGGATGCAAGGATGGTACAATATCCACAATTCCATAAATGTGATACATCACATAAACAAATTGAGAGATAAAAATCACATAGTCGTATTAATTGATGCATAAAAAGCATTTAACACAACCCAACACCCTTTCTTGATAAAAACTCTCAGCAAAGTAGGAATAGAGGGATTATACCTCAACATAATAAAAGCTATATATGATAAACCCACAACTAACATCATACTCAATGGGCAAAAACTAAAAACATTTCCCCTAAGAACAGAAACAAGACAGGGATGCCACTTTCACCACTCCTGTTCAACATAGTACTGGAAGTATTAGCCATTGCAATTAGACAAGAAGAAGAAATAAAAGGCATCCAAATTGGAAAAGAAGAAGTAAAACTGTCCTTATTCGCAGATGACATGATACTGTACATAGAAAACCCTAAAGACTACAAAAAATTATCAGACTTAATAAATGAATTCAGCAATGTAGCAGGATACAAAATTAACACCCAGAAATCTACAGCATTTCTATACACCAATAGTGAACTTACAGAAAGAGAGACTAAAAAAGCAAAACCATCACACCAAAAAAATTAAGATACCTAGGAATAAACTTAACTATGGAGGTAAAAGATCTATACATGGAAAACTACAGGACACTGAAAAAAGAGATAGAAGAAGACATAAACAGATGGAAGAACATGCCGTGTTCATGGATTGATAGAATCAACATCATTAAAATGTCCATACTACCCAAAGCAATCTGTAGATTTAATACGCTCCCCATTAAAATACCACCAGCATATTTCACAGACCTAGAACGAACTTTCCAAAAATTCATCTAGAATAAAAAAATACCCCAAATAGCTGCAGAAATCCTGAGTAAGAAGAACAAAGTAGGTGGGATCTCAATACCAGATTTCAAGCTGTATTACAAAGCCACTGTTCTCAAAACAGCCTGGTACTGGCACAAGAACAGACATATAGATCAATGGAATAGAATAGAGAACCCAGAAATCAACCCAAACCACTATGCTCAATTAATATTTGACAAAGGAGGCATGAACATACAATGGAGTCAAGACAGTCTCTTCAATAAATGGTATTGGGAAAATTGGGCAGATACATGCAAAAAAACGAAACTAGACCACCAACTTACACCATACACAAAAATAAACTCAAAATGGATAAAGGTCTTAAACATAAGATGGGAAACCATAAAAATATTAGGGGAATCCACAGGCAGCAAAATCTCAGACATATGTCTTAGCAATGTCTTTACCAATACAGCTCCTAGGGCAATGGAAACTAAGAATAAAATAAACAAATGGGACTACATCAAAATAAAAAGCTTCTGCACAGCAAAAGAAACCATCAACAAAACAACAAGAAAGCCACTGCATGGGAGAACATATTTGCCAATGTTATCTTCAATAAGGGTTTAATCTCCAACATTTATAGGGAACTCATACAACTTAACAAAGGAAGATAAATAACCCAATCAAAAAATTGGGCAATGGACCTAAATAGATACTTTTCGAAAGAAGACAGAAGGAAAGCCAAGAGACATATGAAAACATGCTCAAAGTCACTAATCATCTGAGAGATGCAAATCAAAACAACAATGCGGTACCATATCACACCTGTCAGAATGGCTATCATCAACAAATCAACAAATGACAAGTGCTGGCGAGGATGCAGAGAAAAAGAAACCCTCGTGCCCGGCTGGTGGGAATGCAGACTGGTGCAGCCACTGTGGAGAACAGTATAGAGTTTCCTCAAAAAATTAAAAATGGAAGTCCCATTTGACCCAGTGATCCCACTTCTAGGAATATATCCCAAGAAACTAGAAACACCAATCAGAAAGCATATATGCACCCCTATGTTCATAGTGGCACAATTCACCATAGCTAAGATTTGGAGACAGCCTAAGTGCCCATCAACAGATGAGTGGCTTAAAAATCTGTGATACATCTACAGAATGGAATACTACACTGAGGTAAAAAGAAGGAATTCTTACCATTTGCAACAGCACGGATGGAACTGGAGAGCATTATGCTAAGTGAAATAAGCCAGTCAGAGAAAGATAAATATCACATGATCTCACTCATTTATGGAATATAATGAACAACATAAAATGATGGACAAAAACAGATCCAGAAACAGAGAAGCATCAATCAGACTGTCAAACCTCAGAGGGAAGGTAGGGGAGGGTGGGGGTAATGGGGAAAGATCAATTAAAGGACTTGTATGCATGCATATAAGCCTAACCAATGGACACAGACACCGGGCGGGGGGGAGGGGTGAGGGCATGAGTGGGGGGAGAGTAGGGGGGTAATGGGGGGGATAAGGACATGTATGTAATACTTTAATCAATAAAGACATTTTTAAAAATAATAAAAAAAGAAAAGCTCACAGTCTAGAGGGGAGATAAGTATGCACATAGCCATATTACGGAATAACACGGAAAGTCTGATTATGGCCCTCCTCTGCCCAGATGCTCCAGTGGTTCCCACCTCATCCTGATCTGGAAGCCCTTACATAGCCTGGCTCCGGTTACTTCTCTGAACTCTTTCCCATCACTTTCCCCTCTCACTCCAGTGACTTCTGACTTCCCCATTGTTCATCTAACACCCACATAGTTTTGCCCCAAAACATTTGTGCTTGCTATTCCCTCTGCCTGGACAGCTCCTTCCTGTGGTATTTGCATGGCCTACCTCCTAACTTCCCTCCAATCTTTTGTCAAATGTCACATTCTCCATGAGGCTTTCATGGCCACTTACCTAAAATTTTCACTCTCTTCCTAAGACTTCATATCCCCCTTCTTAAACATTTATTCCATTGTATATATTGTGTATTTTACTTATTTCTTCTTATTGTTTGCCTCCCCATGTGAAAAGGAATTTTTATCTGTCTTATTTGCTGCTATACTTGGGACAGTATCTGGCACAGGTATTCCTTCAATATCTGCTAAACAAATTCATTAAAGAATGAGTGCCTGAGATTGGAGGTGAGGGTAAGGGCAAAGAAAGGAGCAGCTCTGATAACTCTCTCCAAAGACCCAGAACCCAGACAGCTCACATAACTGAGAAATACAGATGCACAGAAAGACTATATTCATTGGTTTCTCCTGCTAGGATAATTAGCAAAATATAAAATAGGCTATGTAACTTGAGCTGTAGCTATTCCTTCAACCCAAAAGATGTATTAAACATGTACTATGTGCAAGCAAGGTGCTAGGTTCTGGGGGCCCAGTGGTGAACAAAATGGCCTATTCCCTGCCCTCACGTAGTTTATCATTTAATGAACTACAAGTGAATGAACAACATAATTAAACATTTTAACAATCTCTAGAACACCTGCCTATGTCACATTCTCCTGGGACTAAGAGGCAATATGGCCTAGTGAGCAGGAGCACAGGCTCAAAAACCACACGCCTCGTTCAGTCCTGGTTGCACTGTTTATTAGCTGAGTGATCTTGGGCGAGTTACTTAACATCTCTGAGCTTCAGTTTTTTCCTATGCAAAATTGGATTCTTAGTACTGCCTAATTATTTGGGTTGCTATGAGGATTAAGCAGCTAATTCATATAAATAGCACGCAGTCTGGCATAGTAAATGTTTTCCAGTTGTCACTGTTGTGCTGACCATTGTTAAGGGAAGAAGGGCTCACTTGAGAAGTATAACAGAGCCCAAGGCCATGCTGTATGAAATCATTATATCAAGTCGCTGATATATATAAGCAGCTGTTTCATAATTGGCCTGGATTGTGCAATCGGTCAGCAGCAAGAGCGGAAAAAGCAGCCAAAACTTTTCACAGCCTACGTATGCCTTGGTGTAATCAGCACTTAACGCCTTCCTTCCTGCTTGTGATATGATTATTCCCTTGTGCAGAATAAGATTGGGCCTCCGTTTAGACCTCATAACTAAGTGTCCATTAGGCGGTGTACTGGGCAGCAGGCAGCAAGATCATAGGGCCTCCTGCAGCTGACGCTGCAATTAGTGCCCTCAGGGCAGCTGTGTTCCTGCTTCTCAACATCCTCGCCATATCTTCCCCTGGCCTCTTCCTCTGGCCTCCTCCCCAGGCCTCTCCCTCCGGCCTCCTCCCCTGGCCTCCTCCCAGGACACCCAGCAGCCATGCAGGACGATGGAGCTCTTGCCTAAACCTTTGAACTGAACTGAGCCAATAACCAGCTCTAGGCTTCTAATCGCCAGCAGCAGTTACAGCCACTCCAACCACACCATTACTCCTGAGTTTGTGAGAGGGTGGGTTCTGGGTCCCTTCCCAAATCCTTTCATCACACATCTAGCAAGCTCTGCCCTGCCCTTCTTTTCCCCCCTAGTACTTTCTTCCCTTTCCACCGGAGGTCCCATGTTGCCCAGAAACTGCTTCCCAAGGACACTGAGTGAGCAGTGTTACCCTAGTGTAGACATAGCACATAATGTTATGGTTGTTGCATTGTATTCCCCCGTCCCCTGCTAAATTGTGACCTCCTTCCAGGCTGACATTGCTTCTTTTTGCTTTGTACCCCTGTGCCCAGCACAGGATCTGGCATACAGCAGGACAATAATAAACGTTGGTTAGACATGAATGAAATAATGGAGAAATGAAGGAAAGAATGACCAAATGCCTTCAAAGGGCAAATCTGAGAGGGGAAAGGATGGGAAAGGGCAGCAGGAAGGCCAAGGACCAGGCAAGCTCCCTAAGTTGGCCCCAGGCAAGGGTGAATATAGAGCATAACTTAGTGATTTTGGAGCATAACTGCATGGAATCCCTGGTTCTAGCCCCAAATCTGTGGGTCACCTGCTATGAGCTTGGGCAGTCCACTTCCCACTCTAGGGTTCATTTTCTTCATCTACAAAGAAGAGGTTTGGGCCAGGTGATCTCTTCTAGTTTTAATATATTATGATTTTTTAATCCAATTCTTGGCTGGAAAATTTGATCTCAATCGAAAAACATATTCCCTGCCCTCACCCCAAGACCCCACAAGTTCCCCCTTTATGAAAGAATCCAGAGAGAAGTTCACTGTGATCATCCCTATGAGTTGATGTCATGGTCTTTCTTACACTCTCATAGACCATTACCAAAGGTAATTGCATCAGTCACAGTGTGGTGCTGGCAAGTGTCAGGGTCCCCAGCACCCTGGGATCAAATCAAAGTAGAAATTCATAGTCTAGGACCATTGGGCAAAAGTGCAATTTATTCACCACATTTAGGTAATAATCAGAGCAAGGTGAATTGAGGGGCATCAGGCTTCAACAAAAAAAAAATAGTGTTCAGGGAATAAAAGGAAAAGACTCAAAAGCTAAAAAAAAAAAAAAAAAAAAATGGTGTCATCTGTGATCTTAAATATCACTTTTCTTCTCTTACCTAGAGTAAAAAAGAAGAAGGATGTACCTTTAGGAAGTATCGTGCACTAAGTCATGAGAGCAGAGGCATTTAGAGACAGCTGCGGGGGTTGAAAGCTCAGCTCTGTCCCTTACTAGCTGTGGGGCCTTGAGCAAGTTTGTCTCTCTCTTTTCTTTAAATATTTATTATTGAGATTATTACAGATATCCCTCATTTTCCCCCCTAGCTCCCCTCCACCCAGTTCCCACCCCGCCCTAGCCCTCGCTACTTATTGTGTGTGTCCATAGGTAATGCACATACACATATAAGATCTTTGTCTAATCTCTTCCTGCCCCCTTCCCCCCCACACACACACATCCTTCCCTCTGAGAATCATCAGTCTGTTCCATTTCATTGCCCCTGATTCTATTCCATTCACCAGTTTATTCTGTTCATCAGATTTTTTCTTCATTTGATTTTTAGATTCAATTGTTGATAAATATGTACTTGTTGTTAGCTCACCCACTGAAAAAAATACTGGCAATAGTATCTCCCTCACAGGGTTATCATGAAAGTTTTAAAAGATAATGTACAATTGTCATCAAAATGTTAAAATCACTGGATGAAAGGCTGATGGGAGGATATTCACACAACCTCATCATGTCACCCTACATCAGTGGTTCTCAACCCTTCTAATGCCGCGACCCTTTAATACAGTTCCTCAAGTTGTGGTGACTCCCAACCATAAAATTATTTTCGTTGCTACTTCATAACTGTAATTGTGCTACTGTTATGAATTGTAATGTAAATATCTGTGTTTTCTGATGGTCTTAGGCAACCCTGCTAACGGTTCTCAACCTGTGGGTCATGACCCACAGGTTGAGAACCGCTGCTGTAGAGCCTAAAACCATCGGAAAACACAGATATTTACATTACAATTCATAACAGTAGCACAATATCTGTGTTTTCTGATGGTCTTAGGCAACCCTGCTAACGGTTCTCAACCTGTGGGTCATGACCCACAGGTTGAGAACCGCTGCTGTAGAGCCTAAGACCATCGGAAAACACAGATATTTACATTACAATTCATAACAGTAGCACAATTACAGTTATGAAGTAGCAACGAAAATAATTTTATGGTTGGGAGTCACCACAACTTGAGGAACTGTATTAAAGGGTCGCGGCATTAGAAGGGTTGAGAACCACTGCCACAGGTTACTTAATAATTACCAAGGAAAATGGTATCTCTGCCATGTAGAACTTGGGCAAATGCCACCTTAACCCAGCATTCATAATGTCTCGGATGACAGGACAGACTATTTCATGCCCTGTGATGTGATAAAGTGAAAAACACAGAGCATCACTTATGTAATCATTCTGGCCAATATTCACCCCAAATATTTCCATGAGGAAACATCAAACGAATTCAAAATAGAGAGCCACTTTGCACAATAACTAGCTTAGAGTTCTCACAACAGTCAATGACATTAAGGAGAAAAAAGGCTGAGAAACTGTCCTAAATTAAAGGAGATTAATGAAGTACAAAAAGTAACTGTAATGTGTAATCCTTGATGAGATCCTGGATTGAAAGAAAGAAGAAAGGAAGGCAGGATTATTGGGAAAATTTGAATGACGATATATTAGATAACATGTTAAATGTCCTCAGTGTGATAGCTGTGTTTTAGTTATGTAGAATGCTCGTGTTCTGAGGAGATATATGCTGAAACATTTAAGAACAAACAGTCACACGTTCTGTGTGTAACTCAAATGGTTTAGGGGTGGGGGAGATAAGCAAAATTTTAAAACTAGTCCTAAGAAACCAGGTGTAAAAAGTAAAGCAATTAGTGAAACAATGTTTTATTGTATAATCTCACAACTTTTTGTAGGTTTGAAATTTTTTCTAAATAAAAATTTTAGGAAAGGACAATGCATATAAAGTTCTTGGCACTTAAGAACTCAATAAATAGTAAATATGATATGCAGGTGATAATAACATCTTGATTTTATTGAAACTATTGACATCCAAAAATGTCTATTTTATCCCTACATCTCAGTTCCTGACTTGCCATGGCTAGATGGCTTAAGCCAGTAGGCCATTTTAGCATTCAGTTTTCCATCTACAAAGCAGGAGGGATATTTGATCCTGTTAGAAATAAGGTGAGCCCCCCAAGTCAGGGGTCCTGGTAGAACACAAAACACACTTGAAAGCCAGGCAGCAAGGCAAACATCTTTACTTCTACGTAGAAGGATGTGCACACATGGTCTGGAAGCACACACACACAGAGCAGGCAGTCTGTTCGGGTTTAGAATCCCTGATGCACATAACCTGTTCCTCACTCTTGACTGGAGCTCAGGCGCACAGTCTTTCACGATTGGCTAATTCAAAGGGAGGGCTTGGCCTTTGCTGTTTCAAGATGGCAGCCCCCAGGGGAGCTGCAAGCCATGTCCCAACATGGTGGCTGCCAAGTCATGCATTCCAAAAAGGCAGCTGTCTAAACTGTTCTTTGACAGAAAAGATGACTGTGTATTCTCACAATTCCCCCCTTTTCTTTATTTAAACTCTTTTCTTCAAACTCAGCTGACACCCATTGACTTTCCTGCTCTGCAGTGTTTAGGAGAAGACTAATTTGCTGTTTGATCAATGCAGTTTCAATTAACCCTTGGATAAGACATGGGATGATGTGACATTCCCCATCACTGTAGCTCCTAATCAAAGGGGTGAAGTGAACACAGTTGCTCTAGTGCAGTGGTCGGCAAACTGCGGCTCGTGAGCCACATGCGGCTCTTTGGCCCCTGGAGTGTGGCTCTTCCACAAAATACCAGAGCCTGGGTGAGTCTATTTTGAAGAAGTGGCATTAGAAGAAGTTTAAGTTTAAAAAATTCGACTCTCAAAAGAAATCTCAATCATTGTACTGTTGATATTTGGCTCTGTTGACTAATGAGTTTGCCAACCACTGCTCTAGTGCATCAGAGAAAGGACCCTCGATCCCAGGCTCCAGCTCACTCATCACTAAAGCTGCCGATGCCTTAGGCTCAGTGACCGTCCGTCCCTGTGTTGTCAGAGATGAATGTGCAGTAATGGCCCCAACATTACATATTCCTCCTTTTTCTGCCAGAATCATATCCAAGGTCAACCTGTTCTCCCAGGTCATCCTGCTGCTGGCATCTAGCTGCTCATTATCTCTTTAACTGTTTCTCAAGTATAATTATCAAGCCTTTGCTGGAATCTAGAAAATATAATTAATCCACTACATTCTTGTTCACAGTGGGCCACCAGCAAAGGACAGACTCAAACCCTGCGGCAATCTGATTTCTAGCCTTAAACTCCTTGGCACTCCTCCTGGAACCCCAATGGGATCTGTGTGTATATGGGGATCAAAGGAGCCCCCTAGACTCTCTCCTCTTCCTAGTCTGTCTGTCCATTGAAAAAGGTTTACGATATGCCAATGTAAAAGGGATAGCCAATTGTCTCAGAGTGCAAGGTCCACTCCAAGTGCTGGGCAAGGCCACAAATCATGGTCCCCCGTGACACTACCAGACATCAGCACAGGGTACTGACAGTACAGCACAATGGGCTTCTGAGGATACTCGGCCATTTACGCATCCGGATACATTTCTCATAAACTCCAAGCACTGTTCCCCACCTTGAGAAGCAGAAGGTATAGTTTACATCTGAGGTCAGGGACCAGATCATTTTGGGGTACCCTAGCTCTTTACCTCTGTTGAATGGGAACAGCAGGGCAAGAGTCTTTCCACAGGCGGTTTCCTCCTGGTACAAGGCAAGCACACATTCCATCCTGTTACTGTCTGAGGTCTATCCAAATGAGAATGGGGCCACTTGAGCCTCTAGCCTTCCTGCCATGTAAGCTTAACAGTCGCTTTTATTCAGGGCGTGTACAGAATATTTAATCCATTCCACCCAAGCATTCATTCCCTTATATCCTACTTCTATTTGCATGGTGGTGGCAGGGGCCTAGGGATATTGTCCTATGACATCTACTCCTAAATATAGTCCTAGCCAATCTTTTGACCTAAAGGCTGAAATATCCAAGTCATCCAAGTTATCTATAACCAATAACTTAACTGGGTAAGCATGATCCAGATTGTACACATTTCTCCAGCCCACATTGTAAGCCCCTACAATTTGCCAGATTCCTTAAGCAAATAGAGCCCAGTACATGATGGTTATTAAGACAGCTCACAGTATTTAGCGTCAATTTTAAGGGGACATGTCCTGGTATGGCTGTCCAACTTGAGGCGTGTCCACCCTTAACCCATATGTGATGGGTCCAACCTTGCTCTGCAGTCCAAACAGCAGTTTCTGTGGTAAGCAAGACAGGTAAGGTCCTTCCCAAGAAGGCTCCAACTTGCTTCCTTTCCAAATCTTGACTAGAACAAACGTAGTCTTCTGATCAATGGCGATAAACCAGAAATGCAAGAGGGCCTGGGGTCAGGAGGCCTTCTAACTTGAGAGAGATTAAAGTAAAAGAGATACCCAGTACACAGTTCTTATGAAATTGGTCCCTAGTTTCCATTGTAGGAAGATCTTGAGGCATTCTAGGGCCTATTGGAATCACCTACAGCCAACTCTAGGTAAAAAACAAAACAAAACAAAAAACTTTTCTTAAAATTCAAAACCTAGGAAGGTTGTCAAACTTGATTTTATCAAAAGATTATATATTAAAGTGTATTAGACAGGAACATAGGCCAGCAAACTTCAGTTCCCATGATTAAAAGAAGGTCTTTTTATTAAATACCTGATTAATATAACATAATTATTTTACTAAAAAAGAACTGACAAAAAACAAAGCTTATTTTCTAACTTCATTTGTCGTTGGGTGTGGACAGCAAATGACACTAATTGGGTTTCTCCCATCAGTCTTCCTGAGAACTTTGGAATAAGCTATTTTCCCTCTGTTTAGGGAGGCAAAATACAAATCATTGACTTTTAAGTGTCCTTGGTGTAGGAAAGACAGAGTTTTCTAGATGGTTGCAAATTGCTGTTTAAATATCTCAGTTTCCCTGTTCTGCTTATCCTGGCTTACTGGCCTGTATCATTTAATTAATTTCCTTTTAACATTTCTCTTTATAAACATCACAGACACTTTTACAACTTTCAAAAACATTTTTACAATTTCCAGAAATAATCGCCTTCTTTTTCCTTCAAAATGCATAACCATGCCTTAGTCCTTCCATTAAGTATTTCTACTCTAATATTCTTTCTTTCTGTCATACCATCAGCAACATGTACAGACCTTTTCTTTTTTAATGTATTAGCATTCTTAGAAACCTTAATTTTTCAATGATTACTAAACGGAAACAGTCAGTATTTCTTAGATTAACATTTATGAACACACTTTAAATGCACTTTTACTTTCAAGAAAATATACCTTCAACAAAGTACAAGAGACCTTCTGTAATAAAAACTAAGAGCAGGCAAATTAAAATGTGTAACATTATGTTAGCTTTCTGTTTTTGCCTTTCTTATTTTTATGTACATAGACATTCTGAGCCTCTTTTAATAGCTTTTCTGAACTTCTATTCTTCCAGTTCTCAGCCTTTACAGTTTTCTTGATATGTCAGACCAACTATTGGTGAAAAATGTAATTTTTAATATTTCTTGGCCCAACACATCCTCAGGGTCTGTCCCAGAGTACTTTCTCATTTGATCTTTTAGTCTTTGGTAAAATTCCGAAAGCCTTTCTTCTTTGCCCTGATGAATATTGAAGACTTTATTTAGGTTCTGAGACTGGGGAACTGCTCCCCTAATCCCTTTAATTAATAGTTCCCTGAGAGATCTCTCATGTATCCCTCATGGGCCTTGTTGTTAAGGTCCCACTGGGGCTCTGGGTTTGGAAATTTTACATCTGCTGGTAGTACACCAGGGCCAGCCAGGTGCTCCCTTTCCCAGATAGCCATAGCCAACTTTCAAATCACTCTGCCTTCTCTTAGTCTAGCTAGTCAGCTGAGCCACGTGGGTCTTTCAGCAGCATTTTTAACTGTTTGTTTGTTTTTTTACTGCTCCTTTCACAGCCTAGAAAAGATGGCTTCTGGTGGCATGGTGGTCAAAGGGCTGGTGGGAGCCTGAGGAGGAGGCTGGTATTGTAAATTGCCATCTTGGCCTTTCCCTCAGATCATCCCTGGGTTGCATAGGGAGGGGAAGGCAGGACAAGGGTCTCATTCCTGTCTGCCCTTGTTTTCTTTTAGATTTTTACTGAAAAGCTTTATATCTTAACAACTTTGAGATTTTTAAAGCCAATTATTACCTAAAGCATTTTCTTGACTAATTTTGTAACAAGGATTTGAATTATGCTGTTAATGATGATTGCTGTTTCTGTTCAAAGAAAGTACATGATAATCTGGCTGGGAGTCCTGTGCCTCCAGGACTACCCTTGGAATGCGGTCCATCCTCAATCAAGAACTGCCCATTCTCTTGCTGCTATGCCTCCATGGTCAGCCTTAGTTCTGCTTCGACTGGCCTGTGAGGGTTTGTGACATAACAAGCAGGCACAGGCCACCCACTTCTGTCTTGGTCCTATTCCAGTCCCATCCTGGTTAATACCAACTCTGTCAACTGGATGTTTAATAGACTAGTTTTGCAAAATTCTCCACCCTGCCAAGTTCTGCAAGCACCCAAGTACTGCCTCCCATTCTGCTGCTTTGGAAACCTCCGGCTTCTTCTTTTTTTTTTTTTTTTTCTTTCCCCTCCTGCTTTGCCCCAGGTGGGTAAGATAATGGTTTGTTAACCACAAGCAGTCTTGGAACTGGCTGGCCTTTGTTTTAACCTCCCCTGGATTGCAACCTTTACAAATTTTACACTCTTAAATTAAACTTAGAATCTTAAACTTTTAACCCAGCACAGCAAAATCATAAATCAGGGAAGAGCAAACTAAAGTCCCTAAAAGTTAGCCAAAATTGCATCACAGACATACAGACAGAAATTTCACTAGCTAAGTAAACAAATTAAACAAACAAACAAACAAAAAACAGACATAAAACATCAATACACACTCTCATACACATGTGCGCAACACTAAAAGTTTACATCAAGACCAATGTCTTCAGTCCCTGGTTCAGGAACTTGCCTCCCCAGAACCTTAGCATTCTCACAATTGACTATTTCAAGAGAATGTATTCCCTAGGCCTCAAATTTCTGTTCCCCATCCTCAGCAGGTCCCTTTTGACTATGTACGCAACCCCCCATGTTGGAGGTTTCTCATACTCCCTGAGATCTGCTTCATCCCTCTCTGGCTGCTTCCCTTGCAGGAGAACAGAACCACAGATCAGAACTCCACACTTGCTTTATGTCCAAGACACATCCCAGTCATATACACCTAATCTCTGAGGACACTCAATCACCAAAGTAGTTCTCAGTCCATTTCCTACGCTGGCTCATGCATGAGGTTATCTGATTGCTGTGGGTCTTACTTGGGACCTTCCTGCATTGCTGGATGACTCTTGATCCCGAGCTTGTAATCAGCTCAGGGGTAATGGCTATCCTTCCTCACCAAGGCCACCGCAACTTGGCAACGGGGTGCACCTCCTCAGGAGAGAGGTCCATTTTCCCTGTGGTGACAGATGGTATCCTGGATGAGCCCCCAGATTGTTAGAAATAAGGTGAGCCCCCCAAGTCAGGGGTCCTGGTAGAACACAAAACATACTCAAGAGCCAGGCAGCAAGGCAAACATCTTTACTTCTACATAGAAGGGTGCGCACACATGATCTGAAAGCATGTGCACACATAGTCTGGAAACGTATGCACACCAAGCAGGTGGTCTGTTCAGGTTTATAATCCCTGATGCACATGACCTGTTCCTCACTCTTGATTGGAGCTCAGGTGCACAGTCTTTCACGATTGGCTAATTCAAAGGAAGGGGTTGGCCTTTGCTGTTTCAAGATGGCAGCCCCCAAGGAAGCTGCAAGCCATGTGTCCAACATGGTGGCTGCCAAGTCACGCAGTCCAAAATGGCAGCTGTCTAAACTGTTCTTTGACAGAAAAGATGATTTGTTTATTCTCACAGATCGATATATGGAATCCCAAAGAGAAGAGATGCTGAAAGGGTGATAAAGATTATACATATAATGAAGCAATCAAATTCTTCTCAGATTGGGATAAATACATCCATGTCACTGCAGTCATGGTGATGATATTCTGATAATTCATATGAACTCTGTCCTGATTTATTTTTCTCTTTCTGCAGATTTCAGACTCTGATGAAATTATTGTCTCTGTGCTTTTTAAATGTCCTATGAAACTTGAAAATGGGAAAGAAATGCCTATTTAAATAAGCTTGAAGAGAAGGTGCTGTTGGATGGATAATACAGTTCTACAAACATTGGCTGAATACCTTCCTCTGTGTCAGGCACTTGGTACAAACAGAGTCAAAAGCCCCTTTCTTGTCCTACTTGCATAACTGGACAATCAATGGGTCCAGGTTGCCTGTCACTATTTGAGCCAATTAAGCAAAGACAGGGTTGAATCATATATGAGCATTTATTTTAATAATGCCGGCAGAGCAACAGGTCACCCACAAAAATCTGCTCTGCCTCTTCCCATAATCCAGCTGCTTATATTGGATAGAAGGACAAAGATTACATGGGCAAGTAGGCAAAAGAGTATGCCAAATGGGCAGTTTACAGGTAATATGGGTTGAAGATTTGCAAAGGCCTGCAGGCATGCAAAGGCTGGGGGGTCTTCAAAGGGCTAATGATAGACAAAAGGCTGGGTATTTTCAAAGGGCTTAGTGATATGCAAAGGGCTTGAGGGTCTTCAAAGGGCTGGCAATTCTGGTTTCTGCAATAAGGTTATTAATCTTTCCATGATAATCTGCATTTCCAGGTGAGCTCCCAGGTCCCATGTGCAACTCCAAGCCAGGTTAGAATGTGTCTTCTTGAGAGGAAACCAAGATGGTGGCATAGGTAAGCACCTAAACAGCTGCCTCACACAACAACTTCAAAACTACAACTGAAAGACAGAACGGACACCAACCAGAACCACAGGAAAGCTGGCTGAGTGGAAATTCTACAACTAGAAGGAAAGAAAAAAGCTCATGGAGAATTGGAGGAATGGCAAAGGGTTGAGGTACGGCAAAGGGTCTTTGTGCGCTCAGAGAGGAAGGGCGGCTGAGAGCCTGGCTGACTTTCTCTAGAGGGAGGGGGAAGGAAGCCCCCGACTGCACTGAACCCCAGTTCCAGGTGAAACCCCATGGACCCAGGCTCATACAGGGGGAGTCTGGACTGTAAGGTAGAGAGAAAGGCACTCGGAGACTCAGAGACCCAGGGGAGGGGGTCTGGAGGAGCGCGCCACTGTGCACAAAGACTGAGGAGGTTGCCACAGGCTTTCCCTAGCAGAAGGGAGTCGGAAGCTCCTGGTTGCACTGAGCCCCAGTTCTGACTGCACTTCCAGGTGAGCTCCCAGGTCCCATGTGCAACTCCAAGCCAGGTTAGAATGTGTCTTCTGGAGAGGAAACCAAGATGGTGGCATAGGTAAGCACCCCAGTTCCAGGTGAGCCCCTGGGGACCCACCCTTTTGCGGAGGGAATCTGGACTCTTGGGCAGAGGCTCGGGAGGCGGGGAAGGCAGAGGTCTGGAGGCGCATGTGCGCAAGGGCAGGGCTGACTGGAAGCCAAGACTGTCTGCTCTGCCCTGAGACTCTACCCCATCCTAGCTGAACACAGAGGCTTTTGCAATTTGGCAAGTCTAATCCTATAAGGCTGTCTCCAGCACCGAACTTCTCCCAGTGTAGACACAGCTGATCCTCACAGCCAACTGGCCTGGAGGTCAATTCCTCCCAGTGATACCAACAACAATCAAGACTTAACTACAACAAGGCTGTATACACAGTCCACAAAGGGGTGCACCAAGAGTGTCCACCTCAGGTAACTGGGAGGCCGACCCATTGGGCCATATAGGAAACCTAGCACACAAAGCTACCCTACCAACTCAGGGAAGCAGTGAAAATGTGGCGACAAAGAAACAGATCACAAACGAAAGAAATGGAGGAAAACATGTGACTGGATATAGAATTCAAAACCACGGTTATAAGGCTTTTCAGGAATATCCTAGAAAAGGCCGATAAATATAACGAGACCCTCAAAGATATGATAAAGGACCAACTAGAAATTAAACATACACTGACTGAAATAAAAAATATTATACAGAGACCCAACAACAGACTAGAGGAACGCAAGAATCAAGTCAAAGAATTGAAATACAAAGAAGCAAAAAACACTCAACTGAAAAAGCAAAAAGCAAAAAAAATCCAAAAAGTTGAAGATAGTGTAAGAAGCCTCTGGGACAACTTCAAGCATACCAACATCAGAATTATGGGGGTGCCAGAAGAAGAGAGAGAGCAAGATACTGAAAACCTATTTGAAGAAATAATGACTGAAAACTTCCCCCACCTGGTGAAAGAAATAGACTTACAAATCCAGAAAGCGCACAGAACCCCAAACAAAAGGAATCCAAAGAGGACCACACCAGACACATCATAATTAAAATGCCAAGAGCAAAAGACAGTAAGAGAAAAACAGTTAATTACCTACAAGGGAGCACCCATTCGATTGTCAGCTGATTTCTCAACAGAAACTATGCAGGCCAGATGGGAGTGGCAAGAAATCTACAAAGTGATGAATAGCAAGAACCTACAACCAAGATTACTCTACCCAGCAAAGCTATCATTCACAATTGAAGGGCAGATAAAGAGCTTCTAAAGGAGTTCATCACCACCAAACCAGTACTATATGAAATGCTGAAAGGTATTCTTTAAGAAGAGGAAGAAGAAAAAAGAAAAGATAAATATTATGAACAACAAATACATATCTATCAACAAGTGAATCTAAAAATCAAGTGAATTAAAAACCTGAGGAACAGAATAAACTGGTGAATATAATAGAATCAGGGGCATAGAAAGGGAGTGGACTGATAATTCTCAGGGGGAAAGGGGTATGGGGGGGTGCAGGAAGAGACTGGACAAAAATCGTACGCCTATGGATGAGGACAGTGGGAGGGGGGAGGTAAGAGCAGAAGATCGGGTGGGAACTGGGTGTAGGGGAGCTATCGGGGGGAAAAAGGAGAAACAATTGTAATAATCTGAATAAAGATTTATTTTTTAAAAAAAAGAATGTGTCTTCTTTAATCAGAGCAAAACTATCACAGTTAACAGAACATAATTAATATTTCTTACAATTATAGCTGGTTCCCAATATTCTATTTTGAAGAGCTCATAATCTGCAGAAGGAAAAAATACATATTCAAGAACTAGACAAGCCACACGAACACTGTAAGGCATGTAAAACATAGTACAGTTATAGTAAGTAGGCATTCATTACATTGTTGTTGAGTGAAAAAATAGCTGAGTGGATGGATAGATAAAAGGACAGACAAAAGAATGGAGAGGATGATACGAATACAAAGAGAAAGAAAGACTAATTCTACATGAAGATTTTAGCAGTTTGGGGAAAAGCTACTAGTTTGTTGCTATTTGAAGTGGATATTAAATAACCAGGAAAATCTCATCTGGGATTAAAAAAAAAATCTTAGTGTGCCCTGGCCAATGTGCCTAAGTGGTTAGAGTGTCAGCCCATGCACCAAAGGGTCACGGGTTTGAATCCCGGTCAAGAGCACATACCTGGGTTGCGGGTTTGATCCCCAGCCCCAGTCGGGGATCAGCTAACCAGTCCTGGCTAGTTCACTCTCTGACCTGCCTTGAAAAAATCACTTCACTATTGTGGGCTTCAGTGTCTTCAGCTATACAATAATTTTCATGATCTCCAAGGTCCTTGCCAGGTTGAGACTGTTTACTATTAGAACAAGATCACAGGGAGAAAAAGAAATAAACTTGGTAAGAACAAGCCCACTCTCCCATTGCAGTCTTTCACCATATGGCCAGAGTTGGTGAGACGTATAGGCCCACGCTGCTACCGTGGAGGTACTTATGGCAGAAAGAGTAACTCCCACTGGATTTGGAGGCTCTGGGAGAGATGTTGGCATCTCTCTGGATCCAATTATGTTTCTGGTTCCACTTGAAGATGCTTCTACCCCCCCCAATGGCTGACACTGCAGACAATATACTCAAGAGTCATTTCCTCCTTCTATGCTATATTATAAGGTAAAAATGGACCCAGCCCCTGGGAGTGAATCACAATGATCTATTAGTAAACAATGGCTCTCAATGGGAGGTGGTATTGTTCACCAGAGGAAGTTTGAAAGTTCTCACAGTTATTCAAGGGCTCCATTGGCACTTAATAAGTGAGGGTCAGATGTGCTAAATGTCCTGCAGTGAGTAGAACGCTCCAGCACAACAACAAATTCTCAACCAAAATGCCAAAAGTATCCCCAATGAAAAATATAGAATTAAACTATTCATGGGAATTTCATTCCTTTTGCCAGGTTGGTTTAGGGTTAAATATTTTAGCCAAAAGACATAAAAGCCTATTATTTTCGAAGAAATACTTTCCTCATGATAAAAAGAGGAGTGCATCCCCTACTTCCTGCCTACCTTGTGACATTCGAAGCCTCAGTAGCCAACTTGCAACTATGAGGGGACAGTCAGGGTCTGGGTGGAGGGGGGTTGAGGCAGAATGGGGGATATATTGTCAGCAATTAAAAAAAAATTTAAAAAGAGAGAGGGGAGTAACGGAAAACACACAGTGTCCCGACATTTCTGACTTGCCATTTAGCCAACCTTCGAACTACCAACTTTCAGACATCCTGTTCAGAGAAAGAATACATTTATTTTTATTTTTATCACATTTTAATCTGGTTTAATATGCTATTTGCAGCCCAAAGCATCCTGAATTATTCTTTGTTTGCCCTAAAAAAAGTTTAAAGAAGTCATATAATCATATCAATTGATGCAGAAAAGCATTTGACAAAATTCAACCCTACTCATGATTTTTTAAAGGAACACGCAGGAATAGAAATACAGGGAAACATCCTCAACCTGATGAAAATCACCTGCAAAAATATCTACAGCTCCCATGAAACTTAGTGGTGACAGATGAAATGCTTTCTCCCTAATCAGGGCAATAAGACAAGAATAGGAAATAAAAGAAGGAAGTTGGACCCTTACCGTATACAAAAGTTAACTCAAAATGGAATAAGGACCTAAATGTAAGACATAAAACTCTCAGGAGAAAACACAAGACAAAAGCTTCACAACACTGGATTTGGTAATGATGTCTTGGATGACACTGAAGGCATAGGTAACAAAATAAAAAACAGAAAAATTGGACTTCATGACCATATTAAAAATTTTGAACATCATAGATGCTATCCACAGAGTAAAAAGGCAACCCTCAGAATAGGTGAAAATATTTATAAATCATGTTTCTGATAAGGGACTAATATCCAGATTAGATAAAGAATTCATAACTTAACAAAAACATACAACTCCATACAAATATGAACAAAAGTTTTGAATAGACATTTATCCAAGGAAGATATACAAATGACCAATAAGTACATGAGAAGATGCTCAACATCACTAATCATTAGGGAAATGCAAATTGAAACCACAATGAGATACCACCTCACATCCATTAGAATGGCTACTACAAATTAAAAAATTTAAAAAAAAACAGAAAACAACAAGTGTTGGTGAGGCTATGAAGAAAGTAGAACCCTTGTACATTGCTGGGGTGAATGTAAAATGGTACAGCCACTGTGTAAAACAGTATGGAGTTTCCACACAAAAATTAAAAATAAAATTACCATATGACTCAGCAATTCTGCCTCTGGGCATATACTCAAAAGAATTAAAAGCAGAGAGACAAAAATCACATAATCATATCAATTGATGCAGAAAAAGCATTTGACAAAATCCAGCATCCTTTCTTGATAAAAAACTCTCAACAAAGTGGGAATAAAGGGCTCATACATCAATATAATAAAAGTCTTATATGACAAACCTACAGCCAACATCATACTCAATGGGCAAAAACTAAATTCATTTCCCCTAAGAACAGGAACAAGACAGGGATGCCCACTTTCACCACTAGTGCTAGCCATACTGATCAGACAAGAAGAAATAAAAGGCATCCAAATTGGAAAAAAAGAAGTATAACTGTCATTATTCACAGATGACATGATACTGTACATAGAAAACACCAAAGACTCCATCAAAAAACTGCTAGACATAATAAATAAATTTGGCAATGTAGCAGGATACAAAATTAACACCCAGAAATCTATGGCTTTTTTATACATCAACAATGAACACACAGAAAGAGAAACTAAAAAAAAATCCCATTTACCATTGCACCAAAAAAAATTAAGATACCTAGGAATAAACTTAACTAAGGAGGTAAAAGACCTGTACTTTAAAAACTACAGGATGTTGAAAAAAGAGATAGAGGAAGACATAAACAGATGGAAGAACATACCGTGTTCATGAATTGGTAGAATCAACATCATTAAAATATCCATATTACCCAAAGCAATTTATAGATTCAATGCAAATCCCATTAAAATACCAATGCCGTATTTCACAGACCTAGAACAAACTCTCCAAAAATTCATCTGAAATAAAAAAAAGACCCCAGATAGCCACAGCAATCCTGAAAGAAGAACAAAGTTGGAGGAATCACAATACCAGATGTCAAGCTACATTACAAAGCCATGGTTCTCAAAACAGCCTGGTACTGGCACAAGAACAGAAATATAGATCAATGGAGCAGAACAGAGAACCCAGAAGTAGACCAAACCCATTATGCTCAATTAATATTTGACAAAGGAGGCATGAACATACAATGGAGTCAAGACAGTCTCTTCAATAAATGGTGCTGGGAAATTTGGTCAGATACATGCAAAAAAATGAAACTAGACCACCAACTTACACCATATACAAAAAAAAAAAAACTCAAAATGGCTAAAGGACTTAAATGTAAGATAGGAAACCATAAAATCTTAGAAGACTCCATAGGCAGCAAAATATCTGACATATGTCTTAGCAATATCTTTACTGATACAGCTCCTAGGCCAATGGAAACTAAGGAGAAAATTAACAAATGGGACTACATCAAAATAAAAAGCTTCTGCACAGCAAAAGAAACCATCAACAAAACAACAAGAAAGCCCACTGAATAAGAGAACATATTTGCCAATACTATTTCAGATAAGGGTTTAATCTCCAAAATTTACAGAGAAGTCATACAACTTAACAAAAGGAAGATAAACAATCCAATCAAAAAATGGGCAAAGGACTTAAGTAGACACTTTTTGAAAGAGGACATACAGAAAGCACAGAGACATATGAAAACATGCTCAAAGTCACTAATCATCTGAGAGATGCAAATTAAAATAACAATGAGGTACTATCTCACACCTGTCAGAATGGCTATCATCAACAAATCAACAAATGATAAGTGCTGGCAAGGATGCAGAGAAAAAGAAACCTTTGTGCACTGCTGGTGGGAATGCAGACTGGTGCAGCCACTGTGGAAAACAGTATGGAGTTTCCTCAAAAAGTTAAAAATGGAACTCCCATTTGTCCCAGTAATCCCACTTCTAGGACTACATCCCAAGAAACCAGAAACACCAACCAGAAAGGATATATGCACCCCTATGTTCATAGCAGCACAATAGCTAAGATTTGGAAACAGTCTAAGTGCCCATCAGCAGATGAGTAGATTAAAAAACAGTGGTACATCTACACGATGGAATACTACACCACTAGGGGGAAAAAAGGAGGAACTTATACCATTTGCAACCGCATGGATGGAACTGGAGAGCATTTTGCTAAGCGAAATAGGCCAGTCAGAGAAAGATAAATATCATATGATCTTACTCATGTGTGGGATATAATGATCAACATAAACTGATCAAAAATGGATCCAGAGACAAGGTGGCACTGAGCAGACCATCCAACCTCGGGGAGAATGCAGGGGAGGGGGGGTGGTTATAGATCAACCAAAGGACTTGTATGCATGCATATTGGCATGACCAATGGACACAGACACTGGGGTGGTGGGGGCTTGCCCTTGGGGATGGAAGTGGCCAGGGAGGTTAATGGGGGGGGGGGGGGGAGGAGGAGACATGTAATACTTTAAACAATAAAAATAAATAATAACAAAATAATTGAAAGCAGATTTCTAGGAGTTTTTGTATATCCATTCATTCTTCACAGTAGCTAAAATGTGGAGGCAACCCAAGTTTCCATCAACCAGAAGAATAGATAAGCAACATGTGGTCTATACATATAATGGAATGTTATTCGCCTTTAAAAAGGAAGAAAATTCTGTAATATGCTACAACATGGATAAACCTTGAGGATATTATTCTAAGTGAAATAAGCCAGGCATGAAAGAACAAATACTGTATGATTCTGCTTATATAAGATACTTAGAGTAGTCAAAATCATAAGGACAGAAATTATAATGGTGGCTACCAGGGTCTAGGGGGAGGAAAGAATGGGGTGTTAATAGGTATAGAGTTTCAGTTTTGCAGGATTAAAATAGTTATGGGATGGATGGTGATGATGGCTGCACAAGTGTGAATGTACTCAACACCACGGAAATGTACACTGGTATTGAGAAGGCTAAAAAGGGCTAATTCCAATGTAACCCTGATATTTGGGGGGCTAGCAATTGGAATCCATGCCAGCAAGCTCAGTGAAATTCTTGATAACCTATAATTAAGTCACTACCTCCTTCCCAGATACTGGTCTTGCAGAAACTGTTACAGAGGCCATAAAACTGTGAACAGTGCACTGCCCCAGAGGGAGGGTTATTAACGCTGGTGCCAGGCCAAACTATCAGATATGGCCTGGAGATCCCCAACACCTGTGGGCCTTCTTGCAAGGCCCACAAAAAGGACCGGAAGCATAATTCATATTCGTGGGACAAAGACCACAGGGAAATATAAAGAGAAGCCCCCTGCATGTTTCTTCACTCAGATTTGGAAAGTTATTCCCTGAGTCTGCCAGCATATTAAACAGTGTCCCTCCTTTTTTTAAAGGCATTGCTTGGTTTTTCTTTGGTCTTCTGCAACAGTATGAATAGTAAATTTTATGTTGTGTGTGTTTTTAACAATTTTTAAGGGGGGTCTGGGGGATGGCATTCATATTGGAAAGAAGAAAACTCGCCATATTGCATGTGACATGATTTTCTAGGTAGAAAATTTCAAAAAAATCTACAAATAAAAACCACTCAAACTGTGTTGGGCAACATTGCAAGATACACAATAAACACACACAAATCAATTCTATTTCTATATACTGGCAATGAACACATATACACCAAAATTTAAAATGCATTACCATTTACAGGAGCTTTAAAAGGATGAAATATTTTGGTTTAAATATAGTAAAAACATGTATAGGACTTTTATGCTGAAAGCTACAAAACACTGTTGAAAAAAATCAAAGATCTAACTACTGTGTTTATAGTTTGGAAGACTCAACATAATAAATGTGTCAATTGTCCTTCAAATTTTTATACAGGTTTAACACAATTCCTATCAAAATTCCAGCAAGATCTTTTAGAGCTATAGACAAAATTACTTTAAAATTTATTTGGAAAGGCAAAAGATCTAAAATAGCTAAAACAATATTTGAAATAGAAAAATAAATTGGGAACAAACAGTCTACTCAATTTCAAGACGTTGTATCATAATATACACTGAGTGGCCATATTATTATGATCTCTGAATGCATAATAATCTGGCCACTCAGTGTGTGTGTGTGTGTGTGTGTGTGTGTGTGTGTGTGTGTGTTAGTGGCCCGGTGCACAAAATTTGTACACGGCGGGCGGGGAGGGGGAGGGAGTGTCCCTCAGCCCAATCTGGGACCCCTCAAAGGATGTCCTACTGCCGGTTTACAAGGATCTGGCCTAAACTGGCAGTCGGACAGCCCTCTCACACAATTCAGGACTGCTGGCATTTAACAGCTCACCTGCCTGTCTGCCTGCCTGATTGCCCCTAACCACTCTGCCTGCCAGCCTGCTCGCCCCCAACTGGCCCCCCTGCTGGCCTGCTTACCCTCAACGGCCCTGCCCCCCACCAGCCTGATCACCCACAACTGCCCTCCTCTCTTGGCCTCTAACCACCTCTACCTCAGCCCTGCCACTATGGCTTTGTCCAGAAGAATGTCTGGAAGGTCTCCTGGAAGGCCTCCCAGTCTAATTAACATATTACCCTTTTATTAGTATAGATAGAGGCCTGGTGCACAGGTGGGGACCAGCTGGTTTGCCCTGAAGGGTGTCCCGGATCAGGGTGGTGTCCGGCCATCCTGGCCAGGGGGAGGGGACACGGGCGGTTGGCCGGCCTGCCTGCTGGTCAAACTCCTGGTCAAGGGGACAATTTGCATATTAGCCTTTTATTACATAGGATATACACTGAGTGGCCAGATTATTATGCGTTCAGAGATCATAATAATCTGGCCACTCAGTGTATAACTACAGTGATCAAGACTGGATGGTGTTGGTAGAGGAATAGACACATAGAGCACTGGAGCAGAATAGAGAACCCAGAAATAGACCTGCACAAATATGCCCAAGGGATTTTTGACAAATGTGCAAAAGTAATTCAGTGGAGGAAAGACAGCCTTTTTAACAAATGGTGCTGGAGTAATTGGACATTTACAGGCAAAAAAAAGTATCTTGCCCTAAGTCCTACACAGCATACAAAAATTAATTCAAAATGTATTATTAATTTAAAATCATTTCGTTTGAAATATTAATGTTTATTGTATGTAAATGGATAATTATTTTGTATCTACAATGTGATGATAGATTTATTTTGTATTGTAAAAATAAATAAATCAATATAAAAACACACACAAAAATAAAAATATAAACACCAAAAATTAAAAAGAAAAAAATGTATTACATCTTAAATGAATATAAAACTATAAATCTTTTAGAAAAAAGCATAGAAGAAAATCTTTGGGGTAAAGTTAAGGAAAGAGTTCTTCAAATTGACACCAAAAGCATAACTCATAAAGGAAAAGTTAATAAATTAGACTTCATCAAAATTTAAACTTCTGCCCTACCAGCAAGGCTCAGTGGTTGAGCGTTAACCTATGAACCAGAAGGTCACAGTTTGATTCTCAGTCAGGGCAGGCTCCATTCCCAGTAGGGGGTGTTCAGGAGACAGCTGATCAATGAGTCTCTCTCATCATTAATGTTTCTATCTCTCTTCCTCTTCTTTCCTCTCTGAAGCCAATAAAAATAGTTTTTTAAAAAAATTTAAACTTCTGCTTCACAAAAAGTCCCTATTAAGATGATGAGAAAATAATTCACAAACATGGAGAAATTTGCAAACCACATATCTGACAAAGAACTAATATCTAAGTATATTAGAACTCTTAAAACTAAATAACAAAACATAAATTATCCTATTGGAAAATAGGCCAAAGATACAAGCAAACGTTTCAACAGAGGTTATACAGATGGAAAATAAGCACATGAAAAGACACTTAACATCACTAGCAATTAGGAAAGTGCAAATATGAATCATGTTAAGATATCATACACACTCATCAGAATGACTATAATAGAAAGTAGTGGCAACATCAATGCAGGTGAGTATGTAGAGAAATGATCTCTCATACATTGTCATCAGTCATGCAAACTGGTACAGTCACTCTGCCATGATCCAGAGAAATGGTATTTATTCTAAAAAAAATGAAAACTTACATTCACACAAAAACCTGCACATCACTGTTCATAACAGCTTTATTCACTATAGCCCAAAACTAGAAGCAAACCAGGTGTTCTTCAATGAAGGAATGGGTAAACAATCTGTGATACATCCATACCATAGAATACTACTCAGCAATAAAAAAGAACGATTGATATATGCAACAACTTGGATGAATCTCCAGAGAATTATGCTGAGTAAAATTTTAAAATCTAACAGCAACAGGTTACATACTATATGATTCCATTTATATAGCTTTCTTTAAATGACAAAATTATAGAAACAAATAAGAGATTAGTGTTTGCCACAGGTAAAGGAGGGGAATGTTAGGACGGGGGTGTGTGGGTGTGGCTATAAAAGGACAACATTGATCAATAAGTCTTATATCTTGAATGTCTCAATGTCAATATTCTGGTTGTGATATGGTACTATACTTTTGTTAGATGTTACCACTGGAGGGAACTGGGAAAAGGATACATGAAAATGAAAATCTTTCTGCATTATTTCTTTAACTGCATGTGTGTGAATTCACAATTAGTTCAAAATAAAACGTTTAATCATTAAAAATTGCACCAGCATGCAGTCAACAGATCTGTTGATCCAGGAAGCCCATAGCAAGTGTGGTGAAGATTGGAAACCGAGAGAGAAAATTGGAAACAATTTTCTCCCTGTTTGTGGGTTGTTTTCTCATCCTCTTAACAGGATCTTTTGTGAAGCAGAAGTTTAATTTTTTTAAAAAATATATACTTTTATTGATTGCAGAGTGGAAGGGAGAGGGAGAGAGCGATAGAAACATCAATGATGAGAGAGATCATCGGCACAGCGGATGAATGAGAGGAAAAAGCCAATGAGCCCCACATGGGGTCAGGATAAATGTGTGCTGATGCTTCACTTGCAGAAAGAAGAGAGGTGAAGAATTGCCATATGGCTGATTTACAAAAGAAATCTCTCTCATCCTGACTCCATCTGAAGCCAGAAGCCCCACTCAGCCTGGCGCACATTCAAATGGCAAGTCTTCACCACTCCTTGTGCAAACATCGGCCCCTCCAACTCAGACTCCGAGATTTGATCCACTTACACAAAGTCAGCAGTTTGGACATATGCTTGCAATCTAAGGCTTCCTGTGAGGTACGCAGTCCTTTAATAACATCTCTTACGGGAAGAGTGTGGTGTGGGATGCCAAGCCACGCTGGAGTTGGACTGAAGGTGTGGTTGTGCATAAACCAGGGTTGGAAAGGTCAGTTTTCCAGCCCACAGCCTGGACTGTGTGGATCTTGGGGTGGGGGTGAGGGTGGGGCAGCAGCTCTCTATGGGTTTTCTCGGAAAAGATCGTTTGAGTGTTTTTCCCTCATGTCAGAAGAAAAACCCCATAAGATTTTCCCACTTCTCCACTCATGCCTCTGCTGGAAGCCAGAGGAGATGGCACCAAGTCCCTGCCTGCCCTGCCCCTAGCTCTCCCGCTGTCCTGAGGGAAATGCTAGCATGGCCACACAAGGAGCAAAGCCTCCTCTCCTCGTGCTCCTGCCCCCAGGCTGCTGCACCCCTCACCCTGGCTTTTGCATGGGGCCCTTTTCACAGGAATTGCTCCCAAAGGAGCAGTCTTCTTCTTAATGTGCTCCTTAAGCATCTCCAGTAATTCCATAAACAACACACTAAAAAATAATGTTCTAATGTATTAGTTCAACTGATATCCCATTTAATTTGCCCCTATGTTCTCAACTTCTTCTACCAGTCAGATAGCAGCAATTTGGAAAAGCACACTCTCTCTTACTTAAACTAACAGTCCTTCAACAACTGCTTCTCCTCCCACATTAGGAAACATCAGCGTTTGGAGGGAACACTTCCTTAAGCTGCAAGCCACTGCCTGGGCTGTGACCTTCGGCCGAGTGCTCAGCCTCCCTGTCCCTTCCCCTTCCGTTGGTCTCCAGGAGATTGTCCTCAAGGCCAGGTTCATGAGGCCAGGAAAGCTGACCGACTGATTTTCAAGAGGCCCTTAGCCATCGATTCCTCTTCTGCAAACTTCTTTCACATGTGGCCTCCTGGGCCCCGCAGACTAGAAGCCTGTAGGCTAAGAGGAAAGGCAGCAAGCCAGGGAGAGTATGAATATGGAATTCTTCCAGAAATACACTGAGCTTTCTCACATCCTAAGCTTTTATTCAATAGGGGATGAGGAAGGAGAGCAAGCAACAGGACAGAAAACAAACTGCTTAAATGACTAAGAAACCTTGTGCCGGAGTGATTGCTAAATTCTGTGGTCCTGGCACCCAGCTCCCAGGATCAAATTTCGT
Source organism: Corynorhinus townsendii (assembly GCA_026230045.1). Classification (NCBI taxonomy): domain Eukaryota; kingdom Metazoa; phylum Chordata; class Mammalia; order Chiroptera; family Vespertilionidae; genus Corynorhinus; species Corynorhinus townsendii. Next base: position 127,388,651 of record JAPDVU010000003.1, on the reverse strand, counting down.
GTGCTGGAGAGCTAGGCAGTATCCTCAGGAGCAGGGGTGAGAGCTGCTGACCAGCCCTCTTAGCTGAGCCATGAAGGCCATGTGCAAGGCAGGAAGAGCAACAGAGCAGGTGGGGTACAAGGTCAAGTATAGCAGACTCGGAGACCCCTAAGTGGGCTCAGCTCTCATTTCCAATGTGTGTGATTCTATGCATTATAGTCCATCTCCCTTCTCTGCCTCATTTCCTTATTAATAAACTCGAGATATTAATACCCATCTCAGGTTCCCTATCAGTAACAAAAGCCCAACAACTATGCCTAAAAGGAGTTTGTTGTTTATATTTAAGTCTAGAGATAGATAGTCCGAAGTTTCAGATACGTGTTCAATTCTCATTGATTCTAAGACCCACGTTATTCTTTGTGTGTTTTATTTCCTCTACATTTTAATGTCTTGGGAATCTGGCTGTGCTTTTCAAACAGGCTATAGTTTAATGAGCAGCATTAATTGTATCTTTCCTAATGGTACCAATAATGGTGTGTTTTACAATATTAATTGTGTTTCTAATGAAAGACATTATGTTATCAGGGACTAGACTCAGCGGGGGGGGGGGGGGGGGGGGGGCTTTTGTCCTCATGGCTGCAAGAAGGCTGCTGCACCCTCGGGCATCACATCCATTTTACAGGCAAGAACAAAGGAGGAGTGGGAAGAAGATAAAGTATTTTCCCTCCAAGAAATTTCCACTTACATATTATTAGCCAGAACTATGTTACATGGCCATCTGCAGAGTTTCAGGTTCCCGGGCTCTATAAAAGAGAAAGGCAGGGGAGACAGAAGGTGGCTGGGTACTGAGTGAGGCAACCTGTCACTTCTGCCACAATTTGTAATAGACTTAGCCCAGTCTCAGGCATGTAGTCAAGTTCACCAAATAGCAGCTCTTTACCGCCACACAAGCAAAAGCCCAAGTGATTTGTGTTGAGATAAGCCAGCTTACCAAACAACTTCATGCCTTCTTCCTTTTTTAGTTAATCCTCCCCCAAGGATATTTTTTCCATTGATTTTTAGAGGAAGTGGAAGGGAAGGAGGGAGGGAAGGTGGAAGGGGGGGGGGGAGAGAGAGAGAGAGAGAGAGAGAGAGAGAGAGAGAGAGAGAGAGAGAGAGAGGTGAGAGAAACACATTGATTGGTTGCCTTGCAACCTGGGCCAGGGATGGAACATGCAACCTTTTGGTCCGTGGGCTGACACCTTAACCACTGAGCACACCATCCAGGGCACAACTTCATTTCTTAGAACACTACAATCAACACTCTCTAGGAATGCAAATGAAGTTTTCCCAGGAACACGTGATAAACACACTTCTCTTCTTTTCAGTTCTGCACAGTCATCTCTTTATTTGCTCTGGTGCAAAGCAAATAAACAAGCTATTTTGCAGTTCTCACAAATGAGTTATTTTGGTTTTCCTTCTCAGAGCTAAGCCCATCTCCTATTTTCACTCTGGCTGCCACAGCCCTGCAGCCCCTGCTGACGTTGGTGAGAACAGCCTGCAGGCTGGCTTCTGTAACCCAGGCACAGCATTCCCGTGGTCACGCTAAACTTCCTAAGGTGATGGGAAGAGAGTTGACTTCTATTCAATTTCTCTGTAAACTTTACTGCAAGCAGGGATAAGCATTCTTGTCAGGAAAATGTTCAAGGTCAGTCAGCTGGTAAACAAGGAGCTGAGGCACAAACCCAGGTCCACATGGGGCCAGTAACCTTCCCAGTACACCTCACTGCCTCCAGAAGTGCTATTTGCTGCTTAACTCTCAGTTTTAGGCCAAAATCGTCAGGCATCTCCTTCAAAATCAGGAGCCTCTGAGAAGTGGAAGTGTTGCAGCTATAGCTACCCCAAGGCTCTGCTCCCCCAGGCAGTTGGTCTCTATGCTTGAAGGGTAAAGCGCTGGGATACAAAGTCCACTAGGTGTGACCTCTGAGATTGCCCCATCCAATTCCCTCACAGGGCAGATGAGGAAATGGAGACCCTGGGAAAGAAGCTAGTGCTGAGAATAAGAAAAGAGTCTGGGAGTCAGACCACGTAACTTCTAGGCCACTTGCTTTCTCCAGCATAACAGGCTCCTACTGTTTCCCAAGTTCTCAGACGGACTCTCCAGGTCAACCTTGGGCCAGGCTGGGAAACAACGCCAGCTCTGCCCTATGGGCTTTCATTTGTTCATCTACAAATATTTCTAGATCATTTACTATGGGCCCAGAACTGTTCTGAACTGGACATGCAGCAAAGAACAATAAAGGTAATGACCCAGTTCTCATGGAGCTTATATTCTAGTGGAATGAGCAGAAGATAAGTAAATAAATGGAGAGGAACAAGAAACTATCAGATATCAGATAGCGATGAGTTCTATGGAAAGACAAACAGAAAGATGTTACGGAGAGTGATCAGGGGTGTACCTTAGAACTGGGATCACAGAAGAGATCTCCTGGGGATGACATGTAAGCCAGGAACTGAATAATGAGAGAGTACAGCTGGGCAAGGATGGGGAGGAAGAAACGTCTGGGCAGACAATGCAATGGTGCCAGCCTCTGAGAGGAAATGGGCTTGGCTACACGAGGAAGAGAAAGGAGGTCCTGGGGCCTGAGTCCACTGAGCAAGGGAGGAAGAGAAGTGACCAGGTAGGAGACAGGCCCAGGGCACATCCTCCCAGGCCCTGTAGGCCAGTGGGAGGGATTTGTTTTTCTTCTCAGTGCAATGAGAGGTCACTGGAGGGTGTGAAGCACATGAATACTGTGCTCTCTTAAGTTTTGAAAAGATCTTTCTAGATGCCCTGGAAAGAATACACCCACCCCCAGGGCTGCCTTCACTTTGCTCCAGTAAGAACATCCTCTGAAGTTGGGCAGAGCCAGCCTAGTTTTATTAACACTCATGTCAAAGGAGCAAAATAAAAACTCCTTTAACAATATTTCTCTACACAAAAGTAAGACAGACAAACTGTAAATCACTGTGTCTAAAGCGGGATCGTGAATTATGCAGTGAAGTAAATATGAGGTATAATAGAATCTATAGTAATGTTATACCTTTAGGAAACCCATGTCCATTGGAAAATATATTAATCCGCTGGTTGTCTGCTCCATCGCTTATAAAAAGAGCCATGGATGATGCAAAAAACCATTTATATAATTTATATCTGCTTTAAACACACACCTAATGCCAAGTGCTCAAGTTGCAGCCATTAAACCATCAGTGGTATTTCAGTTCATGACATTGTCCAAACTGAATCACCAATGTTTAAAAAACAAAACCGAAAACAAATCTTTATTCATTGTCTCATCAAATATTTGTTGTGTGCCTGCTACATGCCAGGCCGTACTGGGGCTAGGAGCCAACAAACAACATGCTCCCTGCCTTCATGGACCTCCCTTCTGATGACCTGGACACTGAACAAGAAAGACACACAAAGAAACACACAGTTACAACTTGTAGTATGGGTTATGGTGGAAAAGAACAGAGATTGCCTCACTTAGATCATGAGGGTCAGGGAAAGCATCTCAGGTGGACCTTTAAGATGGCCAAGGGCCCCCATGCAGTTGAGAGACTTCCATTGCTCTCCAGCTTCATTCTCCTCTCTATCTCTCTTCAAATAGATACTTGCCTGGAGACTCACTCTCTAACCCTCTTAGCCCTCTCTCCCAAACCCATGTCTTCCAAGCCCTGGGACCCCCATGTGCAAGTAGATGACCCTCAGAGCCAGCATCTCTAAGCAAGAGAAGTCCTGGGCACCTGACAGAGGACAGCATGTAAGACCTTGGTCTGGTTCTCACAAAGGGTCTCCTTTTATAATCTTTGAGAGTTGCCTCCTCTCTCCTGAAGTGTCAGTGTCCCCCATCTGTCAAATGGAATGAAGCACATAATCCTTGGAGTGCCCAGGTGAGCCCCCAGAGATTGACTCTGCTGCCGAGACATCTTCGGAGGGTCCCAAGCAGGCTCCAGACCCCATGCCAAACAGGGACTAGAGGGGCAGAAAGCAGGATGGAGAAACCCTAGCCCCTGCCTGATCCCCTATTGGACCTCAGCCTTGAGCAGCGCCAAACCCCATGCACAGTCCCAGAAAGACTTTGCAAAGCCTACCAGCTATACTATTACCCTCAAGGCTTCAGAAACAAACACCGAGATAAAATGAGGAATGTGACTGAAGGTGTGTGGACTTTATTTCCAGATGCTGTACTTGACATAAAGCCAGATGTTAGTAAGTCACTCACCACAATAAGCTTCTCCCTTCACTCAGCCAACCTTCTCCTCACTACTCCTGCCTGCCCCTGTCCTGTGAGACCCTGGCCCAAATCTCTCTCTCACACATACACATATATATACACACACACACACACACACACACACACTGAGTGGCCAGATTATTATGATCTCTGAACACATAATAATCTGGCCACCCAGTGTATATCCTATATAATAAAAGGCTAATATGCAAATTGTTCCCTTGACCAGGAGTTCAACCAACAGGCAGCCTAGCCAACCACTCATGTTCCCTTCCCCTGGCCAGGCTGGCCGGACCCCAGCCGTGCACGAATTCATGCACCAGGTCTCTAATATATATTATATATTAGAGACATACACACTGAGTGGCAAGATTATTATGTGTTCAGATCATAATAATCTGGCCATTCAGTGTGTGTGTGTGCCTATATATATATATATATATATATATATATATATATATATATTATTGATTTCAGAGAGGAAGTGATTGAGAGAAAGAAAGAAACATCAATGATGAGAGAAAATCATTGATCAGCTGCCTCCTTCATGCTCCCCCCCCCCCCCGGGGGGACTGAACCCACAACCCAGGCATATTGCCCTGAGTTGGAATCAAACAGTGACTTCCTGGTTCATGGGTCAAAGCTCAACCACTGAGCCACAGCAGCTGGGCTGCACTCTTTATTAGCACAAAATCTGACAGTGTCAATGTTATGTCTCCAGACAGAGGCCATTTTCTATTCCCACCCTCCCTTGAGCTTGGCTCTGTCATCTCTTAGAGTACGATCAGGGGATGACCAAGGCAATTGGCTCATGGAATGATGAAGGAGAGAACTGCTATAGACCTGAATAAAAGGAAGGATGGGAAGGTATACACATGGCTTGCAGGAGGAAGGTAGTCTTAAGCTGGGTTCTAGTTGCTGTTCTACCAACAATTGTGTGATAGCACATTCCTCTCTAGGTCTCAGTCTCCTGATTGTGAATAAGAATGAACTGGGTGACCTCTAAGCCTTCTTCCAGCTCTAGGACTAAAATTCTCAGGGAGTGCTCATTTCTGCGTGCTCATCACACACGTGCTATGCAGGAACTGGGGCGGGAGAAAGACTGGCGGGCTTCCTGTTTGTAAGAAGAAAGTGTGTCGGCACAGCAGCTCTCAGCCTTTCTTTCTTTCTCTTTTTTAATTTATTTTTTTCAATTAATGTTTACTACATTTAATATTATTTTGTATTAGATTTAGGTGTGCAGCATAGTTATTAGATAATCATACACTTTACAAAGTGGTCCCTCTGATATTTCCAGTGCCCACCTGGCACCATACATGGTTATTACAGTATTACTAACTGTATTCCCTATGCTGTACTTTACATTCTGTGACTATTTTATAACTACCAAGTTGTAATGCTTAATCCCTTCCCCTTTTTCACCCAGTTCCCCAAACCCATTTCCCTCTGGAAACATCAGCCTGTTCTCTGTATCTATGAATCTGTTTCTGTTTTATTTGTTCTTTAGATTCCACATATAAGTGAAATCATATGGTATTTGTCTTTTTCTGACTTACTTATTTCACTTAGCATAATACTCTCTAGGTCTATCCATACTGTTGCAAAAGGTAAGACTTCATTCTTTCTTATTGCCATGTAATATTCCATTGTATATAGGTACTCGCGCTTTTTTTATCCACTCATCTACTGATGAGCACTTGAGTTGCTTCTATATCTTGGTTATTGTAAATAACACTGCAATGAACATAGGGGTGCATATGTACTTTTGAATTTGTGTTTTAGGTTTCTTCTTCAAATACATATCCAGAAGTGGAATCACTAGTCAAAAGGCAGTTCCGTTTGTAAATTTTGAGGACCCTCCATTCTGTTTCCCATAGTGGCTGCACCAATCTCCATTCTCACCAATAGTGCATGAGGGTTCCCTTTCTCTGCATCCTCGCCAACTCTTTATGTTTGTTGATTTATTGATGGTAGCCATTCTGACAGATGTGAAGTGATATTTCATTGTGGTTTAATTTGTAATTCTCTGATGATTAATGATGTTGAGCACTTTTTCCATATGTCTATTTGCCATCTGTATGTCCTATTTGGAGAAATATCTATTCAGGTCCTTTGCCCATTTTTAATGAGATTGTCTGATTTTGGGTGTTGAGTTGTAAGAGTTCTTTTTAAATTTTGTGTTAACCCCTTATCAGATGCATCATTGGTTGTCTTTGCATTTTGTTGATGGTTTCCTTTGCTGTGCAAAAACTTCTCATTTGATGTAGTCCCATTGGTTTATGTATTCCTTTGTTTCCCTTGCCAGAAGAGATACATCAGAAAAAATATTACTAAGAGAAATGTTCAAGATTTTACTGCCTATGTTTTCTTCCAGGAGTTTTATGGTTTGAGTGTTACATTTAAGCCCTTAATCCATTTTGAGTTTATTCTTGCGTATGGTGTAAGAACGTGGTATAGTTTCACTGTATGTTCTCACCTCCTTTCTCTAAACATTAGTACACTTGGTGAATAATGACTAAGGGCTTGAAACACTCCCAGCACAAATGGGAAGGATCCAGGCCTCTGTATGATGCCTGAGAGATAGGGGGTGGGGAAGTGCGGTGAAACTTCACCACATCACACCAGTGTACCCAACACATTTAAAAGTCAGAGCCCCAGCAGACCAGATTTGGGAAATTTATGTTACTAATGTTTTAGATTAGGCCCGAATTGTGTTACATGCTATCAACAGAGCCTCTTGATTGTTTTATAATTTATTCCACATTTATTAATGTCTGTTATTATCCAGCACAGTGGTAAATGCTGGAGATGTAAAGATGAATAGAATCCTTGCTCTCCAGCAGTTCCTGCTGACCTCCATAGCACCCTGGTGTGTCCTGAGCCAGAGCACCCATTCATCCAAATGGCACCTTTTGCACAAATCAGGGAAAGGCACCCCTTCTGGGCAGGTGCAGTCTAGTGGGCACATCATCTGTTGACAGATTAAGGCTTGCCATTGGTCTCCCTTGACCCCATCAGCTGAGTGCCCTGGTACAGTGAGCAATCTGTGTAACTGATCTTGATTATCATGGCTGTCAGATTTCAGTCAGTGTCTCTAACACATATTTTTGCTCTAATGAAATATGTATGTTAGCAAATCTGTCAAATAGGACACAGACCCAAGGTGAGAGATGTAAAATCTATCCAACTTGGTGTTTATTGGAGCATAAGAAAATGTAACATGTAAGATATACAAGAGCATGTACTCAAAACAGCAAACTAGCATTAAAGGGAGACCAAGTGCTAGTGCAGTAACAGCGATGCTGTTATAGCGGCTGCAAGACCCAGTTGCACTGCAGAAGTAATTGCCTTGTAATTATTCTTGACTTGTTTAATGTGTTTCAGTGTTTTAATACTTTCAAGTGTGCCACACACACAAAAATTAGTGAATACACACAAAAATGTTGGAAACCACTAATCTAGTGGAAAAGAGGTACATAAGAATTCCAGTTCCATGATTAAGTCCTCACTGGAGACATGAGGTCCATAGAGCAAAGCACTTCGCTCAGTCTAGAGAGCCCGAGGAGAGGGTCTTAAAGAGATTTATAACTAAGCAAAGGCTGAGGATCGAGTAGGAGCTTATCACGTGCATAAGTTGAGCAGGGTATTTGAAGCAATGGGGACCATTGTGTGGGAGAAAGAATAAGTTTTGTGTACTAAACTGCAAGCTGGAATATGGCTGGAGAGAAAAGTGAGAATAAAAGAGTGTCAACAAGTGAAGGTGAGGCCATCTCACAAAAGAATACTAATGGACCGGATTCTATTCGTACTCTTTTCCCCAAATTCAATGCCTCACCCCACCCCTGCAGAAAGGTGAGATTATTCTGAAGATACACATGATGGAGTTCTCTTTGGAGTCAGCAAAATGTCACAACCCTTAATCTTTTAATTTGGGTGAAAAATGCATAACACTGTCTAAGTATTTTTGCAGAAATATCAATGACCAGTCTCTGCTAAGTAAAGCCTATGCCTATATTCAGGATTAGTCACCCAGTTGTGTGAATTAAGAATTTTATGATAGCAGTAGCAGACCCTTAAGTGAAGTGCAGGCCCCTTTTAAGCATTGGGCCTTGTGTGCAAACCCATAAAGCCGGCCCTGCAGTTGTGGGAGACCAGAAAGGCTTAATAGTACATTTTTATCTTTATTGGAATATGGATTTATTTCATTGCATAAGAGAGGGGAAGGTGGAGAGAGAGAGAGAGAAAGAGAGAGAGAGAGAGAGAGAGAGAGAGAGAGAGAGAGAGAGAGAGAGAGAAATTTCAAGGTAGTCAAAATTCTTTTTTTAGTTGAACTTCAAATTTTGTCCTCAAAGTATCCCTAGCAATCCTCCACAATCATATCATTTGTTTGATGGTTTCTGTGTCATTGAAAAATGCACGTATATTTTGCATTATTCTTAACTAGAGGCCTGGTGCACGAAATTTGTGCACCCTCTCCAGGCCTGCACCCTCTCCAATAGGGAACCCTTTGGGGGTTGTCCAACTGCCTCTCGCCATCTGAGACTGCTGGCTCCTAACTGCTTACCTGCCTGCCTGCCTGATCGCCCCTAACCCCTCTGCCTGTCTACCTGATTGCCCCTAACCACCTCTGCCTGCCTGATTGCCCCTACCTGCTCCCCTGCTGGCATGATCACCCCTAACTGCCTCTGCCATACCCTGCACCTGGGACCCAGGATTCCCTTCTCTGGCCAGTCCCAGGCACCCGGGACCTGGGTTTCCCTCCCTCTGGCTGGCCGCAGGCACTCAGGACCTGGGCCAGTTTCGCCCAAGCTGGCTGCAGCCACAGGGGACCGAGGGTGGGCAGCTTCACCTGGGCCACAGCTGCAGGTGCCTGGGACCACAGGGCGGACAGCTTATCCTTCTCCCAGGCCGCAGCCTGGCTGGTGCCCATTCCTCTCTCCCCAGCTCATTTGTGCCTGGCTGGTCCCCATTTCTCTCTTGCAGGCTCATTTGTGCCTGGCTGGTCCCCATTCCGCTCTCCCCAGCTCATTTGTGCCTGGCTGGTCCCCATTTCTCTCCCCAGTGTTGAGTGTCTGAACAGTTACAGCACAAGGGTGCGAAGGGTGACGACCATTTGCATATTAACTCTTTATTGTATAGGACTAGAGGCCCAGTGCACAAAATTTGTGTGTTGGGGAGTGTCCCTCAGCCCAGCCTGCACCCTGTATAATCTGGGGATGTCCTCTAACAATCTGGAACTGCTGGCTCCAAACCACTCACCTGCCTGCCTGCCTGCCTGATTTTCCCTAACCACTTCTTCCTGTCAGCATGATCACCCCCTAACCACTCCCCTGCCAGCCTAATTGATGCCTAACTGCTCCCCTGCCAGCCTGCTCACCCCCAACTGCTCTCCCCTGCCAACCTGGTCGCCTCCAACTGCCCTCCCCTGCAGGCCCGATAGCCCCCAACTGCCCTCCCCTGCTGGCCTGTTTGCTCTCAACTGCCCTCCCCTGCTGGTCTGATCGCCCACAACTGCCCTCCCCTGCCAGCCATCTTATGGCAGCCATCTTGTGACAACATGGGGGCGGCCATCTTATGAGGATGAGACGCCACCTAGGCTTTTATTAGTATAGATGATATATCAGTGTTTATTTTAATATGAAAAGTGCATTTAGTAAGGCGACTGGTTATGAGACAAATATACAGACTGGATACCAGCCCCTGCATCCCCACCTACTCAAAGTCCTATGAAATAACAGAAATAGCCCTGACCAATTTGGCTCAATGGATAGAGCATCGGCCTGCAGACTGAAGGGTCCCAGGTTCGATTCTGGTCAAAGGTATGTACCTTGGTCGTAGCACATCCCCATTGGGGAGTGTGCAGGAGGCAGCTGATCGATGTTTCTCTCTCTCATAGACGTTTCTAACTCTCTATCCCTCTCCTTTCCTCTCTGTAAAAAAAATCAATAAAATATGTATATAACAAAGAAATAACAGAAATAAATTGATCTATAATGTTGCTGAAAATCAAGGAAGGGTGTTACCTGTACATTAAGGGTCCCAGGTTCGATTCCGGTCAAAGGAATCAATAAAAATATTGAGGGTGATCTTTTTTTTTTAAGAATTGAATTGATGAAGAATCAAGAATTTTTAAAACTTCAAGCCAAACATGAGTGCGATAAACTACTCAAAATAAGAGTCATTCTCCAAGTGCTGAGTGATAATATCCATGTGGAGGAGGGAGACTGGGACCCTCCTCAGTGTTACAGGCTAAATCATTCAGAATAGCTGGCCAGTCAGGCCTGCCCTTCCCAGGCTTCCACAGAAGGAAATCGTTTGCAGATAAGCATGGCCCCTGGGGTAAAGCTGTCATCATTGTGGGAGGCAACCAATTGATGTGTCTCTCTCACATGGATATTTCTCTCTCTCTCTTTCTCTCTCTCTCTCGTCCTCCCTCCTTCCCTTCCACTCTCTCTAAAAAAAAAACAATCAATGGAAAAAATATCCTTCAGTGAGAACTAACAAAAAAAAAATGGTTGAATAAGTAAGCAAAGATATATGTGAAAAAATGTTTCATGACCACATTGTAAAATATTTTTTTAAATTGAAAACATTCTAAATACCCATGATTAGGAGGTTAGTTAAATAAGCTGTAGTATACCCATATATTACATAAAATAATTAATATGTTCTTAAATTTATTGAAATAAAAAGATGATTAGAATATATTCTAAAGTGAGATAAATCAGGTTATACACACACACACGTACACACACATACATACACACACAGAAGAAAATAGAATGATTTTCTCTGATAGCTAAGATTTCAGGTAATTTTACTTTCTTCTTTAATATGTTAGTGATAGAATCTTCTACAATGAGATATACAGATGTTACACTTTTTTAAATATTAAAAACCTTATTCCTAAAATATAAATCTTAACATAGATGCTTCAGAAAACCCAAAGGCTCTCTTCCTCCCTGGCATGTGCCCAGGACCCTGGGAGAGCCTGTGCCTAGTTACAGAGCAGGCTCTAAGAACTCAGAGGAGAAGAGCGAGATGGGCAGGTCTGCTACATATACCAAAGCAGTCCAGCTGTAAGTACTGTGTCATTGTGCATGCTGTTTATTTGCTCAGCTGTCCGTACTTAGGTTTTCTGTACCCAAATGTGTTTTCTATGTCTTACTTTGAATAATGTTCTCCTGGGAAAGAACCAAGCTGTAAGTCCTTTATGTAGCAAGCCAGGGGAGCATGACAAACAATTGGACATCGGAGCAATGCTTTTAACACTGTTAATGAAGATCAATAATTATTTCAAGCACAAATTAGTGCAACTAATGTTCTTGGAGTCGCTGGACGTATGCCTCACAACTGAAAAACTCCCACTTCCGATGTCACATCTCTTTCATGGGAATTATACCTGAGACCATGAAGTTCAATTTAACAACCATTTCTTTGCCATCTCCTACTAAATACCAGGCATTGTTGCAGAAATTAGTATATTCAGTCATTAAGTTCATAGTTAAATGCAGTTTGAATTCCAGCTAATGTTAACAGGTCAATATTTAACTGGAAGAGGGAAAGATGCTGACCAGAGCCTGTGTAGCTCTGTTTTTTACAGGGATGAAGACGGTATGGCCAGTTTCCACTAAGATGGAAGAAAAAAAAAATCTCATGAGTTTCTCCCCAATTTAAAGATGGGGAAACAGGCTGAGTCGGACAGCTGTGTGCTGTGTATGTGGAGGGGAGTGCTTTCTACCTGCATGTTTCTACCTCCCAGGACACACTGTCTTTCCTGAGGAGGCTCAGAGTCTATACACAGAGACCTTATCAGGGCCACATCAAGGCGGCAGCTTAACCAAGTGAGAGTGTCAAGGAGGCAGGAGCAGATGATGTCAAGGAACCTTCATTTCTGTGCAGCCCTCTTGGGTAGTGATTAGACATTGTTTTGAAAGACAGACTTGTACACAGGGGATGGAGAAATCCAAGTTTTACATTTCCTGACCTGTGAGGATTTAAGGTACAACTTGAATATTAAGCTAATGTGCCATATATCCTGGGGATGCCAGCAATATAGCAACACCAGATCATACTCATCGGTGTCGTGTGTGTGTGTGTGTGTGTGTGTGTGTGTGTGTGTGAGTGATCATCCATTTGTGTGACTCCATTTCTAGAAATGGCTATAGATACTGTTGCTAGGAAGCAAGGTGATCAGGCCTTGTGCTGGCGTGGGGGGTCCCACCAGATCTAACCTGGACCTCCAGGTAATAGATGTAGGACCTTTCAGAGCAAAGGAGGGAATTCTTTCTACATCTCTAAAGGCATCTCTAGAACCTCCATTCACCCCAGCACCCCATGATGTATCTGTCAGATGTAAGGCAGGCAATCGGTGCCTGAGAGTGGCCTGAGAGCAGAAGCTGCCAGCACCCAGCTGGGAGCAGAAGATGTGCCACAGGCAGATGCGGGCATGGTCTCGAAGTCTGTAGCTTCACAGTTGGGATTTCACCAATTCCCTCCCATTGTTCCTTCAAATAAGGGATTATTTTCCCCATTTTGCAATGCAGGAAATGAGGACCAGACCTAGCAGCCACACCCAAGTGTTTTGGACTCAGTCAGTGCTCAGAGCTCAAAGGGAACTACTACAATGAGCGATGGTGCCATGGAGAGCTGTGCTGTGCGCCATCCGTGCAGTCTCCGGAGCACCCGGCTGGGAAGGAAACCACAGACTCCTCGTGTGAACACGGAGTAAAAATCAGGATGGAATACTTCCAACTCATATCTCATTTTCCTCACTCCATCTAGTCTAAGCCAAACCCCCATTTCCCTTCCACAGATGTTGCATTTTCAACCTTCTCCCTCATCTTCAGAGCGTCTGTGAAATAAGATGGAACAGATTAGGATCTTGTTAGTGGAGCAGCACTTTGTGGGTGGTTGGGGGTCCATTTTTTTCATAAACAGTGAGGACAAAACAAAGACACAAATCCAGAAGTCTAGGAATCCATATTCCAAACCTGTGGTCTGATGCAGCAGCTGCTAGTCACATGTGGCTATTGAGGACTTGAGATCTATTAAGTGCAACTGAAGGACTAAATTTTTTTTATTTCAATTAGATTTAATTAATATAAACCTCCTTATCATTTGAGTCAGTTATTGGAAAGCATAAGTATGTATTCAGCAACTTAGGTTTGTAAATCTACTTTGCTTTTTTATTTTCCCCATTGACCCCTCAAGCTAACCCCGTCTCCCCCCATCCAGGTCTTTAGCACCCTGTTGTCTGTGCCCATGGGTTATGCATATATGCATACAATGTCTTTGGTTGTAAATCTATTTTTTCAACCATGAATGTTATCAAATCTAAATACAGATCAGGTGTTTCAATGAAAATTTAGTGTCTGAACTCAGATGTGCTGGGAGCATAAAATGCACACCAGAGTTGGAAAATTTGATAAGAAGAAATATAAAATATCTCATTAATAATTTTTAAATTGATGCATGTTGAAATATTTTAGATATATTGTGTTAAATAAAATGTATCATTAAAATTACTTTCACCTGTTACTTTTTCACAATTTTAAACATGGTTACTGGGAAATTTTTAATTACAAACCATATTTCTATTGGTTCACTATTCTAGATGTTTAATGTTAGTAGGGATAGTGCTGGAGACAGGACATCCTGGTCCACAGGTTCATTTCTTACTTGCCCTCTCATACTGCATAAGGTCCTTCCAGAACATTTCCAACCCTCTCTTTACTAATTCCTGCTTTAATATTACTCATTTTAGTGAACACTCACTCCACCTCAGCCTTCCCCACCTACAGCATTCTTCTCCCTCCGAAGGCCTGCCTCACCCTTCTCTCTTCTACTGTCTTCTGCAAACCTACAGGTCTTCCTTTCACAGGACTATTGCAATCATATTCTACTATGAATAACTCTCCTCTCCCTCCCCATTTCTGTCTTTCCCTTTAATACCACCTCGCTTTTTCTGACAATCTCTGTCTCTTAAAAGTGCTTAATGAGAGGTCCAGGTCTGCATTGGGGGTTTGCTTCATTAAAGGTCTTGTAGGAAAGTCAGAGGGCAAGGCTATGTTCTGTGCTTGTGCAGGCCTCTCTCCCACCATGTCGCTTTGTCTGGTCTCCTTAATGCTCTGTGGCTGTTCATGCCGTCTTATCACCATCTACCTATTCTTTTCTTTTTTCTTTATGTTCTTTTTAAAAATTGTTTTTAATTATAGCCCACATATGATATTACATTAGTTTTAGGTGTACAACATAGGGATTCTATATTTATATACCTTACAAAGCGATCACCACAATAAGTCTAGTAACCATCCCACCTTTTCTTTCTTTCACTCCCCCTTTCTCAGTGACCGTATATCTCAGGTTGGATTTCTGGAAAACAGACTCCGCATGGAAATGGAGGTGGAGATCAGCATGCAGGAGGTCTATTGGGAGCTGCTTGGGAACACACCTGTAAGACAGTGAGGAAATGGGCCTGGGCAGAGAGTGAACTTGAACTGAGATGCAGTTTCTACAGAAGCCTCAGCTAATTCCTTGGGAAGCTCTGGAACTGGGAAAATAGCCCTTCAGGAGCCTCTGGAGGCAAAGGCAAGTGAATGTGCCTTTGGATCCCTGCATGTCCACATGTCCCCAAGGAGGGGCAATCAGCTCATACTCCCTGCCACCAAAATAATTCTCTCAAAAGTTCCCAAGGACCCTCCTCTTTGGTATCCCTGCAGTGTGGATTCCTATTGACTACACCCTCTTCTGGGGAGCGCTGGTGCCCTGCATAGCACTGACCCTCCTGGATGGTCTCAGTTCCTTTCACTGGCTGCTTTGCCTGCTTAGACCACAGTTCTGTCCTCAACCCAGCCCTCTCTCCCTTGTCTACACTCTCCCCCATCTCATCTTCTCTCAGCTTCACATCTTCCAGATCCTCCTCCAACTCCCACCCCCCACACCACCACCACGGTCCTCCTTCTTGAGACCCCCTCTCCACCCTCCCTTCTACAGCCTTCTGCTGCACCTTCCATATTCACCACCTCCCCATTGCAGGTCTTCCTCTCACAGGGACACTGCAATCATCTCCTTTCAAGACCCCCAATTTACGACCCCTCTACTAATCCTTTCTCATCAGCCTGGGTATTTAGAAGGCTGTTGCTCCCATGCCTTGACCGTTGATAGATTCTCCCTTCCCCCAACTTGTGGGCAGAGCGTGACTTAACCTGCGTCTGCGGCTGGGACATTACCGAGACATTGAACCACCAATCAGTGCATGCCCAGTGCCCTGGACCCCACCCCTTCCCGTTCCTCCCCTCAAAAGGCCTGTTCACCTCTGCACGTGTTGCTGTACTCCCCTTTTGGAGACAGCCAGGCTGGGTCCTCCTTCTCCTCTAATCCTGGTTTTTCTTTCTTTTTTTTTTTTAAATAAATCTTTATTGTTCAGATTATTACAGGTGTTCCTCTTTTTTTTCCCCCCCATAGCTCCCCTCCACCTGATTCCCCACCTCACTCCATGCCCTTACCCCCTGCCACTGTCTTCATCCATAGGAGTAAGATTTTTGTCCAATCTCTTCCCCCACCCTCACACCTGCTTCCCCTGAGAATCGTCAGTCCACTCCCTTTCTATGTCCCTGATTCTATTATATTCACCAGTCCATTCTGTTCTTCAGATTTTTTATTCACTTGATTTTTAGATTCACTTGTTGGTAGGTATGTATTTGATGTCATTTTGTTGTTCATAATTTTTATCTTTACCTTTTTCTTCTTCTTCCTCTTCTTAAAGAATACCCTTCAGCATTTCATGTAATCCTGGTTTGGTGGCGATGAACTCCTTGAGCTTTTTCTTGTCTGTGAAGCTCTTTATCTGACCTTCAACTCTGAATGATAGCTTTGCTGGGTAGAGCAAAAGGGAACTAGGTTCTTGCTGTTCATCACTTTGAATATTTCTTGCCACTCCCTTCTGGCCTGCATAGTTTCTGTTGAGAAATCAGCTGACAGTCGTATGGGTACTCCCTTGTAGGTAATTAACTGTTTTTCTCTTGCTGCTTTTAATATTCTCTCTTTGTCTTTTGCCCTTGGCATTTTAATTATGATGTGTCTTGGTGTGGTCCTCTTTGGATTCCTCTTGTATGAGGTTCTGTGCGCTTCCTGAACTTGTACGTCTATTTCTTTCACCAGGTAGGGAAAGTTTTCTGTCATTATTTCTTCTAATAAGTTTTCAATATTTTGCTCTCTCCCTTCTTCTGGCACCCCAAAAATTCGGATGTTGGTTCGCTTAAAGTTGTCCCAGAGGCTCCTTACACTATCTTCATATTTTTGGATTCTTTTTTCTTTTTGTTTTTCTGGTTGGATGTTTTTTGTTTCCACATATTTCAGATCTTTGGTTTGATTCTTGGGGTACGTTGATCTACAGTTGAGTTTCTGTATATTCTTTATTTCAGACAGTGTATGCTTCATTTCTGACTGATCCTTTTCCATTTTTTTGACATTCTCATTAATATCCTTAAAGGTCTCATCAAGTTTCTCAGCGGTTTTAAGAAGATTCTTGAGTAACTTTATAAATGTGGTTCTGAACTCTATGTCATCCAGTAGTTTGCTTTCCTCCATTTCTTTCATTCGTGACATGTTTCTTTGTCTCCACATTTTGGCTGCTTCCCTGTGTTGATGGAGTAGGTTTGTGTGGTAGGTGATCTATAGGGGGCAGTAGCTCAGCCTCCTCAATCACATGAGGTGGATGCTCTTGGTACACCCCTTTGTGGGCTGAGTGCAAAGTCTTGGTGTAGTTAAGCCTTAATTGCTGTTGGTACACTGGAAGGAATTGACCTCCAGGCCAATTAGCTGTGAGCACTCGCTGTGTCTATAATGGAAGAACTGCTGCGCTGGAGACACCATTATGGTGCAGGACTTGTTTCAGTGGGGCTTTGGTGCTCACTGAGTCTGCCTCTTGAATGTGTCACTTATGGATGTGAGGTGTTAAAATCTGGTTTCTCACACTGACCACTAGGTACACTGGCTTCTGGATCTCCAATGGGGTGCAGGTCAGCTACTGTCTGAGGCCACCCAGCAGGAGCTACAGTGAGAGCTATAGTTTTCTCCTCTTTGCTTGGGGTTTGGAGGTTTTGGAGCTGTCTGACCCGGGCTGCAAGTTTGCTAGGTTAAGCTGCGATAGGGCAGGGCTTTCTTTTGCTAAAGCTGCTGCTTGGAGTTTGGGTGGGTTTGTAGGTTGTGCAGGGCGGGGTCTCAGGGTGTCCCTAGGCTAGGGCGTGGCAAACAACAATGGCTGCTAGTTAGCCGGCTCTGTGTCTCCAAGGGCATCCGCGAGTCCCGTGCCCCAGTGCAGTAAACAATTATTCCTGCGCGCAGCTCTGCAAGCAAGCCACCCTCACTGGCAGACAGTCCAGCTTCTCCCCGTAGGAGTTTGGGTCCCCCGTGTCTCCTCAGAGACTGGATTTCAGAGTAATCGGGGGCTTGTCTCCCTTTGGGTTGAAAAAAGCAAAGCCCGCCACCAGCCCGGGTCACACGCCTCCGTACCTCAGCTTTTCAGCGCTCATGCACGCCTCAGTGCTCTTTTCTCTTTCCTTCTAGTTGTAGAACTTCCACTCAGCTAGCTTTCCCGTGGTTCTGGGTGATAGACGTTTTGTCTTTTAGTTGTGGTTTTGAAATTGTTGCGTGAGGCAGCAGTTTAGGTGTTTACCTACGCCGCCATTTTGGATTCTCCTCTAATCCTGGTTTTTCTACCCTCTTTCGTAATGAATCTCGATCATTAGTGCAGAATAAACTTCCTCTTTTAACTTGTCTTGGTCCCTGACTCCGTTTCCTGTGCCTCTAACCTTACACCTGTCGGCTCTCCCTGCCTCCCTTGGCTTCCCTGACCCAGCAACTGGTTAAATGGGTAACCTTGCTCACTGAGGTCAAGTTTCAAAAGAACATGGTTGGAAAAGCTCAGGCCTTTGTTGCTCTGGGAAATAACACATGCTTGCGGGCTCTTAGGTCAGAGCCCGTCACAGGCAGCTTTGCCCCTGCCCTCCCCAGGGCACAGGCAGATGGGCTATCTGCCTGGTCTTCCTTGTCCCTGGGTCTAGGAAGAGATCTGAGTTCTCCCTGCCCAGGGAATGTGAAGCTGATGGTCAGCGGGACTCTCCGAGGGACAGGGCAGTGATGGCAGTCTTCCCTGCACTGGCTGTGGGGGAAGAATGGGGGAGATAGAAGGCTCTCTGTGATCACACATGCTAGTCCCTAGAGTCGGGAGCCCACGCAGGCCAGCTTCTCCCAGGACCCTGCTCATTTCCTGCTCCACCAGAGCCAACCTAGGGGGCAGCAAGGCCTGAGAGAAGCCTGGGGTGGGAGGGGGCTAAGGGCAGATAGGCGATCTGGAAGCCGCTGGACCCCAGTCCATCCCAACACCTCCTAACAAGAATCCCCCAGGCAACCGCACAGCTGCCCCTCACTCCAACAAATTCGCTGTGTGCTGTGAATTGAAGAAAGGCCAAGTCCCAAACAAAGACGCTGCCACACAGGGCTTCTGTGGAGCCCAGCCCGCGGCGGCTGGGAGAGAGCGAGCCTGGGAACAGAGGGGGCGCGGAGGGGAGGGTGGGCGCCGGGAAGCGGGGCGGGGCGGGCAGAGGCGCGGGCCGCCGGAAGGGCCAAGGGCTCCGGCTAGCGCACCGCCTTCACCCAGACCCTCTCCGGGTGGGAGGTCAGGAGCGCAGCGAGTGAGCCGGCAAGCGAAAGGACGGACGGGCGGGCGGGCGGGCGGGCAGGGGGTGGCCCTCCGAGGCTCCGCTCCACCTCCAGGCTCCACTCCCCTGGCTGCGAACCGCGCCCTGTGCCCCATGGCCGGTAAGTGCAGTGCTACGGGCTCCGGAGGGCCCGCGGGGCTGGGGCGCACGGGGAGGAGGGCGTCCCCGCGAGGCCCGCGGGTCGCGGGGAGGAAGCGCCCCACTTTCCCTGTCTTGTCCCCCCACTCTCCCCCCAGTCCCCAGAGCTGGACCGCAGAGGGCCTTGGCGGGCAGAGGCAAGCTGACTTATGGTTAGGAGCGGGGCAAGAATCCTGGGGACATTCAGGATGGATGTGTGTAAGCACTGGTGTCTGTACGGGGTCCCCAGCATTTGTGCCCAGAACTGTGCTCCTGATTTCTTCACGCAGGTCTTGGGAGAGCTCTGGGCCTGTCAGTGCCCTGTGCTACCCAGCTTGCTCAGTGCATGGCTCTCCTCTTCAAATTGCCATTCTCTTTGTCCACCCTGAATTCCAGTCGCTGGCTCTTAACAGTGAGGTGACAGGTCCAGCGTGATCCTAACTAAAATTTTGCAGTCCTTGGCTCTGTTCCCCATGCAGAGCAGGGTTTGCTAAAACCAGCAGCTGGTGCGCCTCCTGTGTGTCGAGGGCTGTGCACAGTCCCATGGGCGCAGCTGTATACTGGGGAACATGGTGCAGCAGACCCTGTCACTGTGCTTGCCTGCCTGTGTAGTCGATTAGTTCGGTACGGAAACAAGGTTCTAGAGTGTATTGTTTTCACCAGTGATATGTGCAGTGTTCACATGCATAAACAGGCTGGGAAATATAAAAGGGAGGAGGGCTCAATTGGGTTGGACAGGAGAACATCTCAACTGGGTCAGAGTTGCCGAGTGTGCAGGAGTAGGTGCCCCAGAGGCCTCCAGCAGGTTGGCACGTGTGGTGAGGCAGGTGTGGCTGGAGAGGAGAGGCAGCTTCTGGAAAAACTCCTTTGTATACTCTAGGGCAGAGGGTAAAGAGAACGAAGGTGGTGTTAGGCCAGAGCGGATGGTCCATGTTTAACTTGTGGGCAGCTGGATTCCAGTGGAAAGAATCTTCAGGTGGAGTCTGGAGACCTGAGTCTGAATCAAAAGTTAGTGGTTGTTACTTGGTCAGTGCGGTGTTCCCTGCACAGGTCACTCTGGGGTTCAGTTGCTTCCAGTGCAAAACTAGAAACCACTGCCCTTCCTGCCTCATGAAGCGCCAATTAGCTGATGCCTGGAAAGTGCTTTGACAGCAGGAAGGCTCTCAGGGCAAAGGGTGAGTGCTGGGCCCTCAGGTGCCACTTGGGAGGTGTGGGCAACACTTGGGGACCCGGAGCAGTTTGGTTTGTAGGTCAAAGAGGGAGCCATTTGCATGCTGCTCCCTGTGATATTCAGAGTCATGGGATGTCTGTCTCGAAGCACTCTGACTGTGACACTCGTGCAGCCAGTGGTGCGGTGGTTTGTGTGAATGCCCCTGCAGCACAGGCCCAACCTGGCGTGGGTGGCCTTTGAGTCAGAGCCCTGGAGCAGCATGACTTCCAGGGAGCCTTCCTCCAGGTGAGCCAGGAGGCTTTAGACCCTCCGTCTCGCTTGTGCCATCTGCCAGCAACGGAAGCAGCAAAGAGCATTTTCCAGTTTGCAGCCAGGGAGACAGGAGAGGAGGACACTTTCCCAACCAGGCCAGGGGTCAGGGAGGACAACTGCAGGGCGCTGTCTTCTGAGTTTCAGAGCCCCAGCTGTAACAGGCTGAGGAGGGCAGGGAGGGGGTCAAGAGTCATGGCAGATAGCCCCAAACACCAAGATGTGGTTGGTGGTTTGTCAGCCCTTGGATGTCACCAGTCACCTCGACTTCTTTGAGTGCAGCAGCTATTTGGTAAACATTGTGATAGGAAAGAGCCCTGGCAGGAGGCCTGGAGACCCGGGGTCAAGTCCCAGCTCAGCATCTCCCCATGTGTGACCTGGAAAAGTCACTCGCCTCTTCGAGGCCACTTCCCTACTGGTCAGAATGAGGCCTCCTTCCAGGTCGTCCTTCTGCTCTCAGCTCATGTCTCACGTCCCCAGAGAGCCATTCCTGATCCCCTGTCTGAAGCAGCCACCACGTGGCCCAATCACAGCGCCTGATCTACTTGCTTTGCAGCACTTACCACCATCTGACTCCTGTCTGCCCATTGCACCACACCATGCGCTTCTGCAGAGAGGCCCTCCCTCTCCTGTTACCTGCTGGCTCACCAGTACCCAGCACACAGTAGGTACTTGAGTAAGGTTGGGTTAGCAAGTGAGGGAATAACTTAGTATGGGGAAATGACCTCATAGTTTTCAAATTGTGCTCCTAGGAGCTTCTGAGGAAGGAGTAAGCCCTATAGGCCCAGCCCTGGGGGCACCAACTGCTCAGGGTTCATCTGAATTGGGGGTTGGCTTCCAGGTAGGATTTTCTTTGACGAAAGCATCTTCCCACTATAAACTAGAAAACCATTGTATCAGAAGACTCATAGGGGTCTTTTCAACGCCAAGTTGAAATAATAGTAATGCACACTGGGCCCTCAAGGAGGACCAAAGGCAGCCATTCAGACTGGACATGGTTATCCCACAGACCATTTCTCCTCAGCTATGGAATTCATCGTATGGGTGTGTTTTTTTAACTGGTGGGATTCCCTGGATTTTTGGTCAAGGTTAATGTGAAAATTATTTTGCACACAGTATAGCAATGTGGGAAACTTTGGAGCCCGTGTGAGACAAGCACTAGACCAAGAGGACACACTGAATATCCACAAAGTGGCTAAGCCACATGCTGATAGACTATGCAGGGTGATGTCTGTCATCGCCCTCCCTTGGGTGTGTTCCCAGGCAAACTGCCTGGATGCGCCTCCTGCCCAGGAGGTGTCCACTCAGCATCGTTTTTCTTGAGTAGTTGGCAGTGGAGAGGAGCCCTCCACTCTGAGCGATTTCTAAGGGCAGCAGCGCAATGGCTCACCCTGACCCACATTTACAGAAGCCACGTCAGCTCCATGTGAAACATCTGTCATGTGTCTCTTCCTATAAATACGTTTACAGACAGTGGTGCAGCTCCTGTGTCCAGCACTGTACCCGGCTTTGGGGCACAATATGCATTTACCACCATCTTTACTAAACCCATGGGAGTTAGTATATCCCATGTGTACTATAATATAGAGTTAGATGGCACAGCACATTATTTACTAGTTACATAATGTCTATATTAGCAGTATGCCCACGGGCGGAGAAGGAGGTCTGGCTGTCTCGCTGGGTTATTTAGGTGGTTGGTGAGGAGGGACCTTTGGAGAGAAGTGCAGAGAAGAGATGGGTACAGATCAGAATCTCGTTCACTCCTTTGGACACTGACTCTACTGCTTGTACATGTCCCCGCTGTGGCTGACGCTTATACTTATAAGACAGCACACCACAGAGCAGACCTGGGCAGGGGTGTTAATCTACATGGAGTCACCACTTGCCTGCTAAAAGCCTCACTCTTCAGGCCTCAGAAATACATAAGGACCCAGTCCCTGACCTCAAGCACCTATTGTTGAGAGATTAAACTCACTCCCAGGAAGAGATGAGAACACAGCTGGCGCTCAGAGACCGCGAGGAAAACAAGTGCCAGTCCAGGGCAGACAGCCCAGCTTAGAGCCGAGCTCTGCCCCTTCCTCCCGCGTGACCTCACTAAGCCCCAGTTCCTCATCCTGTAAACAGAGGAAATGATCCGTGACTCCTAGCCTGCTGTACAGAAGGCTGAGTCAGGCCTAGAAAGCGCAACGTAGTAGAGGGCATGGAGCACCGAAGTGTCTGATGACGACAGTGGACAATTGGGAAAAGGGCTCATGGTGGGAAGGGGCCTTGCCCATGGTAACCACTGTGCAACTGTGTCTAAACACAGGTCTCCCCTGTTGGTGTCAGGGGTGCATGGTCTCCTGCTGGTTATGCCCGCAAGCCAGCCAGGCACCCCTTTTCTTTTTGGGGTGCCTTTCCAGTGCACAGCTTAGGGGAGGAATGCAGCTGTATCTGAACAGCTTCTCCCTCCTGTTTTCACTGCCCCTGGATATGCGTATAGCTCTTCTTCAAGGCTCAGGGAGCTTTACTGTAAAGGCCATGAACTCAAGAATTGAGGCAGTTTCAGGGGTTCAGGAAATGGTGAGGGAAATCGCTCTGCTGGCGCCCGGTCTGTTTTGAAGTAGTTCCCTGCTCCTCTTTGATGGTAGAGGGAGTAATCAGCAGTGGCTCTCGGCTTGTCCTGGCTTAGGGATTCTTCTTTATTTTTTTATCACTGACCTCATGTTTTGAAACATTTTTTTCAGCCAAACTTTAATGTAAATGAAAAGTTGTTTCTCCAGCTGAAAAAAATTAATCAAAGACCATGTCACTGATAGTGAAGTCACTGCTTGCTGTCTGCTTTCTGCTTTCTATCCCTTACCATTTTAAATGGGATTCTGTGCTCCTTGGGCATCCTGAACGCAAATAAATGAGGCAGCGCAGGACAGGGCACGCACACTCTGCCTCTCCCTCTCTGGCACCCATGCCCACTGAGATGCCCTCAGCGGGGCATCAACCCACCAAGGCCCTTCAGAAGGCAGCTACCACTTTCTGATCACACTGAGCAGATACTAAGGGCTTTTAACTCCTCGGTTTCAAGCAAATATTAGGAGGCAAGTACAGCAAGTCCTCGGTAGGTTCCGAGACTGTAAGCGAAACAACTCATAGTGAAATCAGTTTTACCACCAGCTAATTGTTATAAACAGAAGTGAAGCTCCTATGGCATCTCATCAACTTCATAATGAACATTGAGGGAAATGTTTATTTGAGGACCTGCTGTTCCAGTACTGTGGGCTCAGAAAGGGGGTGGGAGGAAGCCCCTCGTCGTTTTTTAATGTATGAAGGAAAACTGTTAGAAGAAACCACAGTTACTTTAATTTCTCTAAAGTAATCTACACCCTACCTTAGTTTCAATTATCGTTTAAATAATGCTGATTGTGGATAGCTATTTTCATCATTAAATTTGGTAATTCATGACTGGCTATTCTCCAGGGGTTCAACAACTGTTTTTCTGTGACTTGTGAGCTAATATTACACATTTAAAAGGTTGAAACAAATAAAGAAAGAAGAATATGCAGCAGAGACCACATGGACTGCAAGCCTGAAATATTTGCCAATTAGTCTTTTATAGAAAGTGGGCTGAGCCCTAATCCACCCAGGGTCAGCCTGCGGTTGTTGATGATGACAGCTCAGCAACCCCACGGCACTGAACAGGGCACAGTGGTCAGAGGGAAGCTCCGCCTCAAGCCACGGTCTCTGGTGCTGCCCTCTACAGCCCAACTGAATTCTCCTGGGGTGCAGCCTGGGCCCCACCCCCAGTGGACCCAGGGCAACTAAGGTTGAGAAGCACTGCCCTAAAGCAGTAGTTTTCTGAGTGAGGTCCTGCAGGTTCAACCACCCCTGGCTATTTAGAAATACAGATCTCAAGCCCATCCCCACCTGCTAACTCAGAAACTCCAATGGGGTGGGGGGTTGGGGAGGCAGCACCTGTGTTTATTTGGTTTTGTTTTGTTTTATTTATTTCAGAGAGGCAGGGAGAGGGAGAGAGAGATAGAAACATCACTGATGAGAGAGAATCATTGACCCACTGCCTCCTGCACACCTTCTACTGGGGATCGAGCCCAAAACCTGGCATGTGCCCTGACCAGGAATCAAACCGGGACCTTCTGGTTTACCTGGTTCATAGGTAAACCTATGAACATGTAAAGCAATGACCCTGTGAACATGTAAAGCTCAACCACTGAGTCATGCCAGCTGGGCAGCATCTATTTTAACGAACATTCCAGGATTCTGCTGCACTTCAAGTGTGAGAACAGTATTCCTAGGCTTGGCCTTTCAAACCTAAACCTGCTCACAGATGGGCTTGTGGGGAGAGCAGGCGCAAGGGGAAAGTTGGCAAGGGGACAGAAGGTCTGGCACCTTCATTGTTATTTTACACCCAGCCGAGGCCCTGGGCGGTGAAATGAGCTGCAGGACTCAGAACTAGAATAGCACCACCACCTCCAGTCATGAACTCTTCTCTAATAAGAGTTACCATTAATAAAAATGTTAGCTTTGCACTCTTCATTACTACATACATGTTTATCTTTAGTGTGTTGACTTATAGAAGGTAACTATTGCTAAACACAGGGGTTTAAGTACAACTTCTGAACTAGCCTGATATAATGTAAGTAAACATCATACGTGCCTGGGAAGTAGGAAAGCTGTGCTGCTGACCTTCCCCTCATAACTGATGGGTGAATTCTGTTCCCCAGCCATCGCCCCCAACACGGAGGAAGAACAGATTCCCACAGGGTACTTTGCCCCAATTGCCTGCCCTTTAATAACATAGCATGTGCAGCATTTATAAGAATGTAAGAGGATTTAAGACCTACTGATGGCCTACTATGTGCTGGACATTTTGTGAGGTTTTAACATACATTATCTCCTATAATAGTCACAACCCTATGAAATCAGTGCTATTATCCCCATTTTACAGTTGTGGATGTTGAGGCACAGAGAGATTAAAGACCTTCCCCAGATCTCACCGCTAACAAACAGCAGAGCTGAGATTCAAACCCAAGGAGGTTTGGCCTCAAAACTGGTGGGGGTGGAGGTGGGGAAGCTTTCTCATGATCAGTTCAATAAATCTAAACTGGTTGACCTTGTGAACATGTAAAGCAATGATCCCCAGCTCTCCCAAGGCTTGCCCAGTGTCCTGTGTGTCCTTGGCAGGGTGTGAGCCACGACCATCCTGGGTTGCTGTGCACCATCTTAGAACGAATTCAAGGACCAGAGGCACCAGAGGCATGGGGCAACCAGAGGTAAAGATTCCCTCTGAGTTGCCAAGAACAGTTGCTACCCACAGAGCTGCCTGGGACTTTAAATTCATCCCTTCTCATTTTGAAAATTAGCAGCCAAAGTGGTATATAAATATTACACATTATCATCACCATCAACAATAACAAGGCATCCTTTTAGAGCTCTTTACATCTCCAAAGCTCCATAAACTCATTAGCTCCCGATGTCCTCATATTGTTGGCCTTGGTTACAACCAGAGGCAGTGGGAGCCCTGAGATCATGACTGCCAGCAGCACTGTGAGTCTGCAGTTCCCCCAAACCCAGGAGGTGGGAGCTGGGGCCAGAGATAAGGGTTTGAGTCACAGCTCTTCCCAGCCTTGCTCCATGAGAGCAGAGAAATGACATTCACCCTCTGGGTCTCTCCAGCCAATATATGGGAGTAGACTGATTCCAAATGTTCCATCTGTTTCTTTAAATCTGGAACATATAGAAGGCTTTCCAAAGAAACAATGGGTAGTGATGTTCATGCTGATGATGTAATTAGTACATGGTTAGGGAGCCACTGTGGGCAGCATCTGCAATGTCCTGATGCCAAGACTGTTTCTATAGTGTCCTCCCTCTATAACTCATGGAACTGAAGTTGTTCCTTGTTTAGAAATAATTATGGTAATAGTGTGGGGTTATTGGTTAGTTGCCATGTGAATACATTATTTCCTTGCCCAGAAGGTCAAGTATCTTTAAAAATACAATTATCTGTGTGTTTGGCTCTGCAGCAGGGAGAAGATGCTAATGCTTTCCAAGGGGGTTTCTAAGTCCTCAGAGAATGTGTTTTCACAAACCTGAGAAGAAGAAACACGGTTTATTTATCTTAGCAGCTTCCAAACTCTGTTCAGTAAATTGCATCCCCTCCTGGACTTAAGACCTAACAGATTTACATCCAAGTCCCAAAGTGAAAATTGGAATTTAAATTCGGATGCATGAGTGTCCTCCCCCTCACGCTCACACACACATGCACAGGATTGTAGTCCGTGTGCTGAGGTAGGAAGCAAACTGAACCAGGGGTCTGCACACCGGACACCTGGCTTCCAGTCCCACTCTGCCTCCGAGCCTGAGCCCACAACATGGCCCTTCTCTTGGGCATTGATGGTCTGGGTCTGGTCTGTACCAGCTAAAAAGGAGCCTGAACCTTTTCATGGGGAGTTTAAACCCCTGTGGGCATCTGCAAAAACCTATGGAGCCCCAGCACATAAATGGTAACATTTTTCACATATTTTCAGGGGCCCTAAGCTTTAAGCCTTTCAGAGAGAATGGTCTTTTAGGCTCGCTGCTAAGGTGTCCTGCTCCAGAGACAAGACAGGCACTATTTTGAAAGCAAATGAGAAATTGTACACATTTTTTCATTTCCTGCTTCCTGGAAGGAGTGGCTGTGCCTTTCTGATTCCCAGCAAGCAGGTTGTGAATGTGCTTAAGCACTAAGTAATGTGCACTCTAATGAAGGCTCCTGCGGGGGCAGGGAAGGGGGGGGGATGGTGCTCCCACACGAAGCACCGCTCCTCCTCCCTGGCTGGCACCTGCCCTCATCCTCCATGGAGCCTGCTGCTGCTGGTGTGCTGGGCATGCAGGCTGTGTGGTCAACCAGCACTTACTGGCCTTCACGGTCACTTTCTGGGAGTCCTTGCCCTCCTATGTTAGATGACTCACCCAAAGTCACACAGCTGGTAAGGGTGACAGCTTTTCCCTCATATATGTTCACTCCCAGCTCACTCTGACTCCCCACCCCACCCCCCTTCCCGCCCTGTCCTTGCAGGGATGGTGGCAGGATGAAAGCCGCCTCCAGCCTGCACTCAGGATTGTGCATCAGCCACCCTATAAGGAACTCTTCCCCGAAGCTCATGGGTGTCCTCTATGGTCCAGCAGCACCATTTCCCAGGCAGCTCCCATAAATTGCTATAGCTGTGGACCTGGGGAGGGGCTGCTTTGAGGAGTTTGTACTCAGCTGGGATCCTGTCCTGGGAGTGGGGGCAGTGTTGCTGGGCTCTTGCATCTGAGGACCTGGGTCAAGTTCATGGTGAGTCCTTGTTGAGCCTGAGAGCTGGAATCATTGTTGATCTGGGGCCTGGAGTGCCTCCCACATCCTCTGGACTGCTTTGAGGAGCCTTCCCTTCTCATGTGTACACACCGGTGACCACACACCCCGGCCCCTCAAAACAGATGACCCTTGGACCCCAGCCCCGGCCTGAGTCCTGAATCCAAGCTTGGTGAGAAGGGGTGGGCCTGGGCCCAGAGTGTCCCCTGCATCTGCCTGGCTTACTGGGGGACTGTGGTGTTTGGAGCTTTTCCCTCCACTCTCAAGGTCATGGACACCCAGCCTCTCAGCCTTCTATAATTTCTGCAAGGCACTAGCATGCCATTGTTGGCTGATTACCCGGGAAGCAAGGGAGGGTGGGGGGCGTGGGCGGTGGCAGAGTGGCAGGGAAGACCTGCTTCCACCCTAACTGCACCGGAAAAGGGCTGGAGCAGAACCGCCTGGACAGGGTGCCCCTGACTGGCCTCCTCCTCACGGCCTCTGTGCAGTTAGCAGCCTTTTGCCTTGGTGTGGTCACGTGGACTCAGACCCTGAGGTCCTGTGCAGCTTCCAAAGACACAGCCCAGTTTCCCTGGCTGAGCACGGGGTCTGGAAAGCTGTTGTCCACAGTGTGAGTGGAACATGCTAGGAGCTGCCTTGGGAGGAAGGTGGGAGCTGGGACCAGACCGCATGCCCCCGTGTTCCGTGGCCCTGGCTGAGGGCATAGAGCAGGCTCAGCTGTGCCAGAACTCCCTGGACAGAGGTGGTTCTCATCGTGAACTGGGAGTTGGGCACTGACCAGAGAAGCCTGATGCAATGACAGAACCTGGCGGGCAGCCCAGCCTGCACTGGCCTGGCAGCAACCAAACTGGACATGTTCCTGGGAGGCAGACGGGCACCAGGAACCTGGGCAGGACGGTCTGCCAGACAATCTGAAGCCAGGGGAGGCTCCTCTGGAGCAGCACAGGGAGTGGCTGTGGGTGGACTCGCATTCCAGACAGGCTGCGTGTCCTTGAATAAGTTTCCTTATCTGTGACGGGATCCTAAGAGTACCCACTTCTTACTTATTGTCAGAGCTACTATAATAATTCTGTCATTATTTTAATTATTATCATTATTATTCTCATCATTGGTGCAAATAACCAGTGAGCTAAAGCCTGGAGAGGACAGAAATAGCAAACCACGTGTCAGCATGCAGGGGTTGCTGCCATTCCCGGGCGGTGGGAGGGGCACAGCTCTGCCCACTTGCCCAGGGCAGATGCCTGTTCAAAAAACGAGTCAGTCCTTGGCTGGGTAGCTCATTTGGTTAGAGCATCATCCCGATATGCCAAGGTTGCAGGTTCAATGCCGAGTCAGGGCACATACAAGAAATAACCAATGAATGCATAAATAAGTGGAACAACAAATCTCTCCCCTGCCCTCTCGTCCCTCTTCCCCATCCCTCTCTCAAGTCAATAAACATATCCTCATGTGAGCATCAAAAAATACACATGAAAGAATATACTGGTAGAATATCACTTTCTCATGTGTCGATAAATAAACGGAAGCTCAGAAAGGGTCAGTGACTTGCCCAAGGTGCTGGCAAGTAGAGAGGGAAGTTCTGAATCAGACCCCCTGACCCCTGGGCCTCTGCCTGTCCCACCGTCTGCTGCCGATGCACCCCGTCTGTTGGTGGCTTCCTCAGCATCACTTTGGCAATTCCTCTCCTTGGGAACCATGGAAGGGAAGACGGTCCTCAGTGCTTTTCCCTCACCTGGGTCCCAGGAGCACACACATGCCCCCCTTGCCTTGGGGTGAGGACCAAGCAGCTCCCACCTGGACAGGGCCTTGTGCACATGTCCCCACATAGGTGATGAAAAGAGCAGGTCTTCCTCATGGGAAATTATAGGTCCATTCATTCAGAAGATGGGGGAAATTATCCTATAGATCCATCTCTGAGTGTAGGGAAAATTATAGACTCTATTCTTCTCTATAATGATGCTGGTTTAGCGGGACCAGTTAAGTATATTAGGCAATGCATTCTTTTTTAAAGATGTTTTTGAGACCCAGTTTTTCAAAATGAAAACCCCATGCTCTTAGCTACTGGTTAGGCGGCCATGTGCCCAACTACAACTTCATTATAATGGAGAAAGGGAAGAACAACTTTTGGTAAATCACTAGCAGTCTCAGCTATACCTTATGAATGCATAAATAAGTGGAACAACAAATCTCTCCCCTGCCCTCTCGTCCCTCTCCCCCATCCCTCTCTCAAGTCAGTAAACATATCCTCATGTGAGCATCAAAAAATACACGTGAAAGAATATACTGGTAGAATATCACTTTCTCATGTGTCGATAAATAAACGGAAGCTCAGAGAGGGTCAGTGTTTAAAACTTAAGGAGCCAAACTTAAGTTTTAATGCACCTCCCATCCTCTAGAAAAATGGAGGAGGATATCTACCTACAGATCTCAGTTAATGCTTATATTTTTTAAATAATCCATCGGCTTTTTTATCAATTGTACCAGCCCCCAAATGTCTGCCCACCCTCACTGGGTTTGGGCAGCCCAACCTGTGAACACCCTCCTTACCTGCTCATCACTGCATATTGTGCTGCCCAGTCCCTGCTTGGCAACTTCCAAAAAAAGCCAGAGTTTCTCCCAGCCAACCCTATCAGAAGAAAGGCACCCAGGCCCAGTAGGGAGGGTAGATGGTAAGGCTTCTGGTTATCTGGAAATGAGAGAGGAAAACAGCTTGTTAAGTTAGCAGCTATGCACACCTCTATAGACTATGCCCTGCACAATTCTGGGCATAGCTGCGCACAATTCCAAGGGCAGCCAATCACATCAGAGTGTACGGTGCCCCCTGGAGTTGAGTGATGTGACAATACCATCTTTGTCTCATCCCCACGTGCCACCTCTCTGCTGACCCTGAACACCTGGGCTCTGGGACCTTCCTGCTGGTGCTGCTCCTTGCCTTGCAGATCCTGAGCTCAGCCTGAATGGCACCACTGAAGCCTCCATCCTTGCTATGAGAGGTTTCTCAGGAGTAGTCAGTGCTCTAAGGACCTCTCCTGGGCAGCGAAACCAACTCTAGATGGAAATGACTTCTCTCCTCAAATCCTGCTAAAAGACAGACCGGCGAGGCTTTGATTAGGACACTGCGACACCAGGGCTTCATCCCTGGGTCTGCCAGAAGAGCTCAGACTCCTCAAGTATAAAATAGAGGTGAAAGCACCTGCCTCACTGAGTCACTGAGACACTAAATGAGACACCTGGCCTGATGAGGCCTCACCTCTATTCACTGGCTGACACTGCACGTGATGGGGTGTCCAACTGCCAGCCAGAGTCTGAGAGAGGCTCTGGGGCCAGAGATGGATTCTCAGGACCCTAACACAACTTGTCTCCATGACTAGGAAATCAAATGTTTCTAGAACAGAGGCAGAATGACCTGCCTCCCTTGGATCTGGCATTTGTTTATCCAATTAGCTATTTCCAGATCCAGCGTGCACACACACTCCGTCTCTCACAGTTCTGCAGCGGTCATGCTGAGCATCTGCAGGAGGAGGGGGAGGAGGCCACTGTGTGTCTCAGTACTGAGATCTGCTGGGGTGGCTCCTGGCTTTGCCGGCCTCTGTTGGGAGCCATCTTTAAGGGCTGGAGCAAAGGTGGGAAAAGAGGAGAAGGGGCAGATGCATGTTCATTGTCAATGCCTATCTAAGCTGCCCCCCACTCCACCCCACCCCCCGGTGGTTTCTTCAGAAGTCTGACTCTAGGAAGCACCTGACTGTCCTGTTCCCATTTGTGCCTCATTGTTTATTTCCACAAGGATTTTCTAGTTTGGTGTACCAGGGACAGAGGTCCATGTTTCTCACCTGAGGCCTGGATTGAAAGACAAAGAAAATGGGTGGACGAGGCAGAGAAAGCCCTGCAAGAAAACAGTAAGAGGATCTTCCTGGGCTGCCTGTGCAAGGCTTCCTGGAGGCCCTGCTGGTGGCATTGCTGGTGCCCCTGCCAAACGGTCCTCACAGAACCATGCTCCACCTTCCCTAAATTCAGGCTGCGGAAGTGATACGTTTGGCTTGTCTCCTTTTGATCACCTTTAACTTAGGTGTCCCAGGGACAACTCTTAAAGAGACAGGTGCTTTCACATGTCTTGTTAGTGCACGTGTTCATCAGTTCATTCATTCACTCAACATCTGACACCCATGCACCCAAAGCTGTGGAGTCCACTTTTCAGAACTGAGCTCATGTTGTAGCAAATAATATAGTTAAGGCAAATGCTTTAGGCCCGTGGTCGGCAAACTGCGGCTCGCGAGCCACATGCGGCTCTTTGGCCCCTTGAGTGTGGCTCTTCCACAAAATACCACGGCCTGGGCGAGTCTATTTTGAAGAAGTGGCATTAGAAGAAGTTTAAGTTTAAAAACTTTGGCTCTCAAAAGAAATTTCAATTGTTGTACTGTTGATATTTGGCTCTGTTGACTAATGAGTTTGCCAACCACTGCTTTAGGCTTAATTAATGGGGGTGTTGGTGACCCTCTGTGTAAGAGCAGGAAGTGGGCTGTAGAAACCTACAGCATATAGAGGGGAGGTGGAGCAGAAAGATTCAGAGGCTGAGGAATACTGAATATCGTGACAAGCAGTATAACAATAGTGTTGAAGAGCCAGGATGGAACATCCAAACCAGGATACTTTTTAAGTGAAAAGGGTCACCAAATAATCATGCCAAGACAGTAGGTTTAAATTGGGACTGTCCTGGAGAAACTGGCATTGTGGCCAAACTGGAACACATGGTCCCCTGCGGAGCGTCCACTTTGAAACCAGACTGACTGCCTGACTCTGAATCCTGCCTGGCTTACTAATAGCGTGGCCTCAGCAAACTCTATAAACTGTCTCCCTTTCCTCGTCTGTAACGTGGGGGTGGTGGCCATGCCTGTTCATGGATTATGGTAAGGATTAAAGGAGTAATAATACTTACAAAGTGCTTAGAACCGTATATACCTGACACAAGGCACATGATCAATAAGTATTAGCCATTGTTATTCCTGGGCGCATGATAATGTACACAGAGCCTTAGATGATGCAGAAGTTTTCAGAAATTACTATGCCAGCTCTAAGTCCTAAAAGGGAGCCATGTCTTTACCCAACCCAGCAAGGGAGGTAGAGTTACTCCAGTTTTGTAGATGAGAGAAACTGAGGCCCAGAGTCACAGAGCAAGTTAGAAACAGAAGCGGGACCAGGACCCAGGTCTCTGGGTGCAAGCCCAGTCTTCCTTAAGTCAAAGTGAGGAAAAGGAGTAGGTAAGGCTGACATTTAACATCGTCTGGCTTAATGACGACCTTAGCCCAACTTTGATGGCAGAGGCCAGCCTCTCAGATGCAGCCGCAGGGAGTCCCACCTACCCAAACAAGAGTTCCCAGGCTGCAGTCCTGCCATTGAGCTCCTCCCCCCAGCCCCACCGCTCCTTTTGCAGTGCCTTGCTGTGTTGAGATGAGATACGTAATGTTCACTATAACTCTTGTCTTTAACCTCTTTTTAAATCAATTTTTCTTCAGTAGGAATATATGTTTTAATAACATGATTAATAAAACTGGAGAATAAACATTCTTTTCAATTCACATGACACAGTCATTAGAAGAAACTATTTCCTGAGGCATAAAGCAAGTCTCAACAAATTTCAAGTGACTGAAATCATATAGAGCATATTCTTCAGCAATAGTAGAATCAAACCAGAAATCAGCAAGAAAAAGACAACTGAGACATTTCCAAAATGTTTGAAAATTAAGCAATTCACATATAATCTTAGATTAAAAAATTAAGTGCAATAAGAATTAGAAAATACTTTGAAACGAATAGTGAAAATACAACAAAACAAAATGTTTAGAAAGCAGCCAAAGCAGTACTCAGAGGAAAATATATAGCCTTAAAATACATATATTAACTTTGAAAGAGATCATCAAGCTGTACACTTAAGATTTCTATACTTTACTGTGTATTTATTAAATTTTGAAAGGTTAGAAAATCATGAAATCTGATTTAAATCACACTAAAATACAAATAAGTGATAACATTCAGTTATGTCTACCTTTCAAGAAAGATTTATCTAACTAAAGTGATTTTTGTCACACTTTCAAGCAAAATGCCATTAAAAACTGGAAAGTTCCAGGTAGTCAGTGCATGAGAGTTTAGAAGCCTTTCAAATAGACCTTGAGCCAACCTATCAAAAAATTACATTTTGGGGGTACTTTAGGTGAAATAGAGCCTAGAAAGTAAGATGATGATGAAAGAAAAAGAAAAAGTAGACTAGGAAAAATAATGACTCAAATATATTTTCATAGGTTCAGACTTAAACATGGTGAGTAGAAACCCAGGAAGCTCTTTTCTGGTGTCTCCTGCACTGTTTCCAGAATGACCTTGGAAAAGATCCCCTTCAACTCTCAGTTGCTTTTCAATATGTAATCTTAAATGTATTTCTCTATAATTTTATAGACAATACTAGAGGCCCAGTGCATGAAATTCGTACACTGGGGGCGGGGGGGGGGGGTCCCCTCAGCCCAGCCTGCACCCACTCCAATCTGGGATCCCTCTCACAATCCAGGACTGCTGGCTCTCAACCGCTTGCCTGCCTGCCAGCCTGATCACCCCCTAACCACTCCCCTGCCAGCCTGATTGATGCCTAACTGCTCCTCTGCCAGCCCGATTGCCCCCAACTGCCCTCCCCTGCTGGTCTGATCACCCCCAACTACTCTCCCCTGCAGGCCCGTTCCCCCCCAACTCCCCTCCCCTGCAGGCCCAGTCACCCCCAACTGCCCTCCCCTGCAGGCCTGGTCACCCCCAACTGCCCTCCCCTGACAGCTTGGTCGCCCCTAACTGCCCTCCCCTACAGGCCTGGTCCCCCCCCAACTGCCCTCCCCTGCTGGCCTGGTCGCCCCTAACTGCCCTCCCCTACAGGTCTGGTCACCCCCAACTGCCCTCCCCTGCTGGCCTGATAGCCTACAACTACCCTCTCCTGCTGGCCTGATCACACACAACTACCCTCCTCTGGTGGCCATCTTGACCACATGGGGGTGGCCATCTTGTGCAATGGTGTGAGAGTCAATTTGCATATCACCTCTTTATTATATAGGATAATTCTCTATAGGTTCTCATGATTTTGAAGTTCATCTTAATACTAACCTTAATTGAATAGTATTAATATTTGTATCCTTTTCTTTCAAAACAACTTTCCTGTTTGAACCAACCTACTTTGTTAAAATAAGGTCTTTATTTTCTACATCTGGATTCTTCATAGTCACCTGAGGATAGGGTCTCTTGTGGTGGCGATCTAAGTGGAGTCTACTAGCAGAAGGTGCCCAGGCCTTGAGATTGTGTCCCCGGTTCTCAGATACATGGCCTCTGACTTATATATTCTATAGCGTTACCTACACATTGCCCTTCATTCTTAAGGAGTTAGTTGTAATAATCTCTTAAGGAGTTGGTTGTAATAATCCCTTCACCTTTGTGTAACACCGAAGGTGTAAAATTGCACTGCACACAGTTCTTACAAATTCTCCATCCCATTTGATCCTCACAGCCACCCTACAAGGGATACAAAGCTGGACCAACATCAGCTCCTTTATACAGAGGAGGAAGCTGGGGCCTGAGAGGTCACGCGACTTGCCCAGGGTCACACTGTTATAGGTGACAGCTGGTATTCACACCCAGATCTTCTAACCTGCTGCCTAGTGATATTTTGTTTGTTCACTGATTCTTGTCATAACACTGGGGGGGGGGGGAGTCCTCATTTCATGGGTCAGATTGCAATTTAAAACAAAGGACCCAGGAAAAACAGCGAAGGGTGATACCCATTGACAGGCAGAACCTCCCAAGTCTCTGTACATGTATAAATGCAGAGAATAAGGAGAAGCCAAACCACCTATGTAAGGTTATGAGAGAGCCCTGACTGATCCAGATAATGCATGTGGGCATTCAGAAATGAAGTGAAAAATAGAGTCATGTACTTAGGAAAACATATCTCAGAGCATAAAGACTGGAAGTCTTAGTTCTAGAATTTTAATTCAAGTTCTTCCTACAGTCTCATCCACATGATGCTATAGTTAGCAATCAAACCCTAAGTTTGGTTTAAAAGAGTTAAGAATTAAATTAATTAATGGATATAGCTCAGTGTCTAGTTACACTTAATAAATCGTTATTATTATTACTAGAGGCCTGGTGCATGAAATTAGTGCACAGGGGGTGTGTCCCTCACCCCAGCCTGCACCCTCTCCAATCTGGGACCCCTTGAGGGATGTCTGACTGCCTGGTAGGATAGGGTCTAAACGGGCAGTCAGATATCCCTCTCACAATCCAGGACTGCTGGCTCCCAACTGCTCACCTGCCTGCCTTCCTGATTGCCCCTAACTGCTTCTGCCTGCTAACCTGATCACCCCCTAACCACTCCCCTGCCAGCCTGATTGCCCCTAACTGCCCTCCCCTGCAGGCCTGGTTCCCCCCAACTGCCCTCCCCTGCTGGCCATCTTGTGGCAGCCATCTTGTGTTCACATGGGGGCAGCCATCTTTGACCACATGGGGGCAGCCATCTTGTGTGTTGGAGTGATGGTCAATCTGCATATTACTCTTATTAGATAGGGTAGAGGCCTGGTGCGCAGGTGGGGGCCAGCTGGTTTGCCCTGAAGGGTGTCCCAGATCAAGGTGGGGGTTCCCTTGGGGCATGGGGCGGCCTGGGCTGGGGGCCTGTGGTGGTTTGCAGGCTGGCCACGCCCCCTGGTGACCCAAGTGGAGGCCCTGGTATCTGGGATTTATTTATCTTCTATAATTGAAACTTTGTAGCCTTGAGTGGAGGCCAGGGCCAGCCAGAGTGGGCAGGAAGCTTGGCTTCCTCCATTGTCAGGGAAACCCAAGCCTCCTGCTCGCTCCGTGGCTGCAGCCATCTTGGTTGGGTTAATTTGCATACTTGCTCCTGATTGGCTGGTGGGCATGGCTTGTGGGCATAGCGGAGGTATGGTTAATTTGCATGTTTCTTTTTTATTAGTGTAGATTATTATTATTAATACATTAGCCAATCAAAATCTTGTTGGTGGTTATAGTGACAGGAGACCAGGTCCCTGCCTTGCCCTAATGGGCAGTGTGACTCCTCCATGAGCCCCACCCCTGGACTCAGCTCCCTCAGTTCTCCAAGGGGCCAAGCTAGAGATCCTTTGGCTCCTTCCAACTATCCCATTCAGAGGATCTGAGGAAGCTCCACTCTTGTGACTGTTTCAGATGGACTCTCCCCCACCAGGAATGGGCCAGAAGAGTGGAAATTAAATAAGAGGGAAATCAGGACAAAGAAGGAAGAGGCTGTCTGCATGAGGAAGGAACCACACCTTGCAGGACTGCAACTAGGTTCCATTAAAAGCGAACATTAAGTTACACATTAAACCACATAGGCTTGTTTCCTTTCCAGCTGTTTTTGACCATAATTCAGAAGGGCCTCTTACTGAATGATGGTTTCCAGAGGTGGAAACTGGCACTTCTTTAACTGAAGTGGTGGGGCTAGGGTTTTGCTTTTGTTTTAGAATCACTAAGCTCCCCAGGAGCCTACCCTGCCCCACCCCTAGTAAGGGGTAGTCTCCGCTTAGGGAATGGAGAGTCAGGGCACACTCAGCCTGAACTACACATGGCCAACAAGATTGCCCTGGACCCCCAACCTGATTTTTCAGTCTTTCTGCAACCCAGGCCACTAAGCCCAGCCATACTTCCAGACCTTTTCTCACACTGTTCCCTCTGCCTGAGCATCCCTCCCTCCTTTTCTGCTTGTCCTCAAGGATCAGATTAAATGCCCCTCTCTGTCTCTCCACCTCATGCCAACCCGGCAGAATTAATGTCACTTCCTCTGTGTTACCACATTGCTATGACCTCCTTAAGGATAAACTCCAGTCTTCTAAGCATAGCTCCTGGCACAAGCTGGGGCCTCAAAGCATGCTTGTTGAATGAGTAAAGGATGAGACTGAGACTAGCCCACATGCCAACAGTGCTTTGTATTCTTGTGTAATGTATACAGTCTGTTCCCAAGCACTCCCCGCCTGCCCCACCCACCCCCCCAACTTGGGCCACCCATCACCATGAAAGGACTCAGCCTGCTCTGCTCACCAACACATCTGGCCAGCCAGCTGGGCTCTTTCTGCATGTCCTTCCTCCTCTCTGCACTGTGAGACTCATTCAGTTCACTTGGGGTTGGGGCAGTAAAAGAGACGCTCATGCCCAAGTCCCATAGCCCATGACTCTACATGTCCGGCCCTGATGAAAGTCCCCCAAATCCATCACTTCACCATGAAGGCATCTGCAGTTGCCTTTCTGAGATGCTGTGGCCTATGCTGTGGCTCCCGACTGCCATTCCCAGCCCCCAGCCTGCTGGCTGTCCTGAATCCCAGC
This sequence comes from Corynorhinus townsendii, assembly GCA_026230045.1. Classification (NCBI taxonomy): domain Eukaryota; kingdom Metazoa; phylum Chordata; class Mammalia; order Chiroptera; family Vespertilionidae; genus Corynorhinus; species Corynorhinus townsendii. The sequence goes on along the minus strand of JAPDVU010000003.1, from coordinate 127,350,401 downwards.
TTTGTTCAGCAGTCAGAGCCTTGGCCTGAGGGTCTGGCGCCCTGAGGTTGCCTTACCAGGCTGTGTGGGAAATCTTTGGCATTTCATTGGGAACTTTCCTAAATATGATGCTCCACCCCTATCCCAGTCAGTTATGTCTGCTAAGATGCAGAGGATAATTACATGCGGGGTCCTGGACTAGCAGAAGCAGAAGGGGCTTTGAAGAACACTGGTTCAGAGTGTGGTCTCCAGACCCCCACATCAGCAGCCTTTGGGAGTAGGCTGACCAACCACCTAGTGTGCCCAAGATTATGCAGGCTTAACATTGAAGGTCTCTTACTCAGAGAAATCCCTCCGTCCAAATCAGATGGGCAAATCAGACCCTGCCTAAGAATGAATTCCCAGGCTCCCACCCCAAGCCTAGAATCTGAAATCCTGAAGCTGGGGCTGAGTGAACTGTGCTTTAACAAGCCCTCCAGAAAATTTTTTCACACCTTAAAAATGTTATTTATATAAAAAGCTAGAGGCCCGGTGCACGAAATTCATGCATGGGGCGGGGGGGTGTCCCTCAGCTCACCCTCTCCAATCTGGGACCCCATGGGATCGGGCCTAAACGGGCAGTTGGACATCCCTCTCACAATCCAGGACTGCTGGCTCCCAACTGCTCACCTGCCTGCCTTCCTGATTGCCCTTAACCACTTCTGCCTGCCAGCCTGATCACCCCCTAGCCACTCCCCTGCCAGCCTGATTGATGTCTAACTGCTCCCCTGACAGCCTGTTTGCCCCCAACTTCCCTCCTCTGCCAGCCTGGTCACCCCTAACTGCCCTCCCCTGCAGGCTTGATCACCCCCAACTGCCCTCCTTTGCAGGCCTGGTACCCCGCAACTGCCCTCCCCTGCTGACCATCTTGGCGTGGCCATCTTGTGTCCACATGGGGGCAGGATCTTTGACCATATGGGGGCAGCTATCTTGTGTGTTGGAGTGATGGTCAATCTTCATATTACTCTTTTATTAGATAGGATAGAGGCCTGGTGCAGGGGTGGGGGCCAGCTGGTTTTCCCTGAAGGGTGTCCTGGATCAGGGTGGGGGTTCCCTTGGGGTGTGGGGCAGCCTGGGCGAGGGGCCTGTGGTGGTTTGCAGGCTGACCACGCCCCCCCTCCACCCCCCCACCCCCCCGGCAACCCAAGTGGAGGCTCTGGGATCTGGGATTTATTTATCTTCTAAAGTTGAAACTTTGTAGCCTTGAGCAGAGCCAAGCCTTCTGCTTCCTCCATGGTGGCAGCCATTTCTGTTGGGATTTATTTATCTTCTACAATTGAAACTTTGTAACCTTAAGCAGAGTCCAAAGCAAGCCAGGGCTTCAGAAACTTTGCTTCCTCCATCGCTGGAGGCAACCCTAGCCTCCTGCTCTCTCCAGCTCTGTAGCTGCTGCCCTTTCTGTTGGGCTTTATTTATCTTCTATAATTGAAACTTTGTAGCCTGGAGTGCAGGCCTGGGCCAGCCAGAGTGTGCCGATAGCTTGGCTTCCTCCATTGCCGGGGAAACCCAAGCCTCCCTCCTGCTCTCTCCGTGGCTGCAGCCATCTTAGTTGGGTTAATTTGCATACTCGCTCCTGATTGGCTGGTGGGCATGGCTTGTGGGTGTAGCAGAGTGGTGGTTAATTTGCATATTACTCTTTTATTATATGGGATACTCATTTTTTTTTTGGCTTCTTTTTGTTTGTTTTGTGTGTGTGTGTTTCAGTTTGGGTGACTGTTCTTTTATTATTTATTTATTTTATTTTATTATTTTTTTATTGTTTTAAGTATTACAAATAGTAGTACATATGTCTCCTTTTTTTTCTTCCCCCCATTGACCTCCCCCCGGCCTCGCCTACCCCCCAGTACATGCCTTCACATGCCCGCCCTCCCCCCTGGTGGGCATGGCTGGTGGGTGTAGTGGAGTGATGTTTAATTTGCATATTACTCTTTTATTATATAGGATACTCATTTGTGGTTTTTTTGTTTTTTAATTTAATAAATCTTTATTCAGATTATTACAATTGTTTCTCCTTTTCCTCCTATAGCTCCCCTCCACCCGGTTCCCACCCCACCCTCTACCCTTACCTTTGCCCCACTGTCCTCATCCATAGGTGTACGATTTTTGTCCAGTCTCTTCCTGCACCCCCCATACCTTTTTCCCCCTGAGAATTATCAGTCCACTCCCTCTCTATGCCCCTGATTCTATTATATTCACCAGTTTATTCTGTTCCTCAGGTTTTTAATTCACTTGATTTTTAGATTCACTTGTTGATAGATATGTATTTGTTGTTCATAATTTTTATCTTTACTTTTTTCTTCTTCCTCTTCTTAAAGAATACCTTTCAGCATTTCATATAATACTAGTTTGGTGGTGATGAACTCCTTTAGCTTTTTCTTATCTGTGAAGCTCTTTATCTGCCCTTCAATTCTGAATGATAGCTTTGCTGGGTAGAGTAATCTTGGTTGTAGGTTCTTGCTATTCATCACTTTGTAGATTTCTTGCCACTCCCATCTGGCCTGCATAGATTCTGTTGAGAAATCAGCTGACAATCCTATGGATGCTCCCTTGTAGGTAATTAACTGTTTTTCTCATGCTGCTTTTAATATTATCTCTTTGTCTTTTGCTCTTGGCATTTTAATTATGATGTGTCTTGGTGTGGTCCTCTTTGGATTCCTTTTGTTTGGGGTTCTGTGCGCTTCCTGGACTTGTAAGTCTATTTCTTTCACCAGGTGAAGGAATTTTTCAGTCATTATTTCTTCAAATAGGTTTTCAGTATCTTGCTCTCTCTCTTCTTCTGACACCCCAATAATTCTGATGTCAGTACGCTTGAAGTTGTCCCAGAGGCTTCTTACACTATCTTCAAATTTTTGGATTTTTTTTTTTTTTTTTTTTTTTTTTTTTTTTTTTTTTTTGCTTTTTGCTTATCCAGTTGAGTGTTTTTGCTTCTTTGTATTTCAATTCTTTGACTTGATTCTTGTGTTCCTCTAGTCTGTTGTTGGGTCTCTGTATAATATTTTTTATTTCAGTCAATGTATGTTTAATTTCTAGTTGATCCTTTTTCATATCTTTGAGGGTCTCGTTATATTTATCGGCCTTTTCTAGGATATTCTTGAAAAGCCTTATAACCGTGGTTTTGAATTCTATATCCAGTCACATGTTTTCCTCCATTTCTTTCATTTGTGATCTGTTTCTTTGTCTCCGCATTTTTGCTGCTTCCCTGAGTAGGTAGGGTAGCTTTGTGTGCTAGGTTTCCTATATGGCCCAGTGGGTCGGCCTCCCCAGTTAACCTGAGGTGGACACTCTTGGTGCACCCCTTTATGGACTGTGTGTACAGCCTTGTTGTAGTTAAGTCTTGATTGTTGTTGGTATCACTGGGAGGAATTGACCTCCAGGCCAGTTGGCTGTGAGGATCAGCTGTGTCTACGCTGGGAGAAGTTCGGTGCTGGAGACAGCCTTATAGGATTAGACTTGCCAAATTGCAAAAGCCTCTGTGCTCAGCTTGGATGGGGTGGAGTCTCAGGGTGGAGCAGACAGTCTTGGCTTCCAGTCAGCCCTGCCCTTGCGCACATGCGCCTCCAGACCTCTGCCTTCCCCACCTCCCAAGCCTCCGCCCGAGTCCAGATTCCCTCCGCAAGAGCGTGGGTCCCCAGGGGCTCACCTGGAACTGGTGATCAGTGCAGTCAGAACTGTGGTTCAGTGCAGTCAGGAGCTTCCAACTCCCTTCCGCTAGGGAAAGCCTGCGGCAACCTCCGCAGTCTTTGTGCGCACTTGCACGTGCGCCTCCAGACCCCTGCCCACCGTGGCTCCCCCGAATCTCCGAGTCTTCGTGTGCCTTTCTCTCTACCTGATAGTCGAGACTCCCCCTGTATGGGCCTGGGTCCATGGGGTTTCACCCAGAACTGGGGTTCAGTGCAGTCAGAACTGGGGTTCAGTGCAGTCGGGGGCTCCCATCCCCCTCCCGCCAGAGAAAGTCAGCCAGGCTCTCAGCCACCCTTCCTCTCTGGGCGCGTGTCTCCGTACCTCAACCCTTTGCCGTTCCTCCAATTCTCCGTGAGCTTTTCTCTTTCCTTCTGGTTGTAGAATTTCCACTCAGCCAGCTTTCCTGTGGTTCTGGATGGTGTCCGTTCTGTCTTTTAGTTGTAGTTTTGAAATTGTTGTGTGAGGCAGCAGTCTAGGTGCTTACCTATGCTACCATCTTGGTTTCCTACTTGAGCTTTGGCCTCATTTATTTTTAAAAGCATTAACAAGAGAAAGAGAAACAGAAGAGGTGTGAAGTAGCAGGCATGCCCCTTAGCAGTGTTCAGGGGAAGGTGTGATTTTTGGTTGTCTGGAATTCAATGGTGTGTTTATAAATAAAAAAAGACTCCAAGAGCCCATGGTTGTTCTGTTACCCACACCCCACCAAGAAAAAGGGCACCAGCAAAAGAGCAGAGAGGACAAGAAAAGCCAAGAGTGCAGCCACTGGGACATTAAGTACCTTGGCCAAGGTCACACCTCGGGGAAATGACAAGGCCAGCTTTCAGATCTAAGCATCGGGCTCCAAGCTGGCACTGACATTTCTGTGGGGCCTCTGCCACCCAGCACAGGGCCCTGCATACCGTGGGGCGCAGTGGAGAAAGAGCGCTGAACAATGGGGATAGGAAACTGCTACCAACCATCGGCCTGTGACTTCAGGGAGATCATTTTAAAATGTATGTCTTAACTCAGACGTGTTTACTCTCATTTCTTCTGCAGAAGGCTGAAGTAAAGTGAGCCTGGCAGTTTCCCCTCACCCTGACACTCTGTGGTTCTATCTTCTCTACCACTAATGGCTGGGATTTTACTATTAGAAATGTGTTTCTTTGTGTTACATCTTGTCTGAACTCATTTTTAAAAAATACAGTTTTCCTTTAGCGGGTCCTGACCCCTTGGCTTGCAGGTCTAGAGAATGTTCCGTGGCATGAGTCCAGTGGGCCCTGGTTGGGAGGGCAGGGGCAGGCGAATGGAAGGGAGAATGCAAAGGGGAGAGGCTGGGACCCAAACAGTCACTTTACTAATGGCCCCAGCAGCCCAGAGGAGCTCTGTCAGGCCTCCACAGAAGGACCTTATAATAGCTCCCGTTCCAGTCGCCTGCCTGACCCCATCTATCACCATTTTTTAAAACTTTTTTTAGGCTTCTTTTTTCTCCTTTTGTGTTTTTTTCCACCAGCTTGTATCTCAGACTAAATTAGGGGAAAATGGGTTTTGTCTTTTTTTAACAAGAAGACTAAAAGTCTTAAATTACCTCTTCAAGGTCTGCAAATAGAAAGGCCAAATAAGACAGCCACCTTTTTGTTTCTCCCCTCCTCTCTCGCTGTCCCAGGAGCCCTGGAGCTTGAAATAAAAGGCATGGCTCAGGAGGAAGTGATCTGGGCTCAGCCAGCACCAGCCAAGAAGAAGGAGCAGGGTGGTGGCAAGGAGGCCCCGATGGAGGTGGAGAATGAAGGAAAAGAGATGGGAATGGGCCAAACCCATGCCTGTTGGTTCTAGAATAAGAGAGGTTCCCTAAAGGGAGATGGTTTCTTAAGGGGCACTTCTCTGTGAGTGTGAGTGTGGGTGTGCAGGTGCTGGGGACAGGGGCCCGAGGGGAAGAGGAAACCGCTCAGGCGGTGGTTCAGACTTACTGAGGAGCAAATGGGATTCCTGGGCACAATGAATCTTCTCCACCTTTGTCACCAGTTGACGTCACAGCTTCCAGAGAGTCAATCAGTGGGCATCAGGGCAAGGAGAGGAAGCATGGTTCTGGGGCAAAGACTAGGAATTTTAGTGCTGGAGTCCTGGGTTCTGATCCCTGCTACGTGTGATAATAATAGCTAACAGATACGCTAAACTCCTCTCAGAGATTAACCCACTTAATCTTCAAAACAACCCTGCAATGTAGGTATCATTACTATCCCCGTTTATGGATGAGGACACCAAGACACAGGACTTATCCAAAGTCTCACACACTTTATGGCAGACCCAGGTGTGATCTCAGGGAGTCAGATTCCAGAGCCCTTGTACTCTTCCTGCCAAGCCACTAAGCCTGCCCACCTGCTTCCTCATTTAGAAACTCGAGGTGCAGGGAATGATGGAGTGGACTGGACAATTGTCAAAGTTCTTTCCAGCACAGATGCTGTGATTTTGGGCTCATACTTCACCCATGCATGCAGAGATCCTACTCAAATGATGCAGAGTGCAGGATTCTGATGCAAAGCAGGTATAGGGTGTGTGTGTGTGTGTGTGTGTGTGTGTGTGTGTGTAAGACAAGTAAGCTTGTGTCCTGCAAACCTGATGAGACAAGGGAGAGAATAAGAACACAACAAGGCCAGTACAAAGTCTTTAGGATGACTCATAGATTAGATGTATGTCAAAAGGACAAAACCAAAATCTTGACAATTCTGCCCAACTCATCTCCATGTGTCAGTAGCCTTTGCATTTCCCTGCTCTTTGCTCCGGGTTTAACACCCACAGCCTCAATCTCCCCTGACCAGACAGGCTAGTCAGCCCTCTGAGGGGCACCTTGCCAAGGAGCTCTGGCTCTGGAAAGGACAAGATGGTTCCCTGTGAACCCCCAGCCCAGCACGTGTGTCTTCTTTGCAGGCCCAGCTACCATGGCCCATTACAAGGCTGAGCAGGATGACTGGCTGGTCGTCTACCTGAAGTATTTACTCTTTGTCTTCAACTTCTTCTTCTGGGTAAGTGAATTCTGCACACACATACCCCTGCTGGCACCAAATGACTTAAGCTACCTTTTTTGTGTGTGAGTCACCACTCTGGGGTTGATTTCCTCCAAATCAAAGACCACCCATGGGCAAATTCTGCCTACTTGAAAGCAAACATGTACATTTGCTACTGAGGAGGAAGAAAGAATCCGGTCTGCAGATTGGCATGGCGTCTGTACCACATGCCATCTGAATAAAGGAAGCATAAACATAACAATGAGCTTTGTGTTCCTGCTGGCTGTACAAAGGGTCCAGCTCTTTCTTCCCTGCTAACTTGCACCAGTGCCTTGTGGGAAATGTGACTGCATGAAATAATTGCCTGTTTTCCATCGAAGCCCATTTGCCTTCCATGGCTCACAGTCTCAGGCCTGAGCAGAGAAACAGAAGTCCTGGGGGCCGGCAGCTGCCTCTGTGTGAGATGGGAATGGTCTCTATAGCGACTCTCCTCAGGAAACCCACCAGTGAAGTCTTCTAGGAGGGGAGTCTGTCCACTTGAAGCAATTACCAGGATAATCAGAAGCAGAGTACTGTTAGTTCCCAAAAATAGTCAGCCATGGGATAGAAACATGTTGTGTTACAATCTCACTAAATTTGTAGAGGCAGAGTACTCAGAGTTCAGGCTTTGCTATCAGATGGACCTAGGCTCCACTGTTACTAATGGTGTGGCCTTAGGCACACCACTTACATTGGCTGAGTCTCCCCAGCTACAAAACAGGGATCATTTCTAACCTTTTAGGGTTTGTCAAAACCAAGACAACAATTCCAAAATGCAGTCGCGTATGCTAAGTTCCACATCACCAAACTGAGACTTAATTATAGTTTTGGTCTTCCCAGAAATGGAATCTTAAACCAGTCTACCATAAATCACCTGATCCGCACTAGTTAAATAATCTTCCTGATGGACCCCTGCCATCCCGTCAAAGAAAGTGACCTTGAAATGACTAACCTGCTTTTTTGTCTGGTATAACTTCCTTGTTCTGGCTCCCTTCTGCCTATAAAAGTCTTTCATTTTATGGATTTGGAGCTCCTTTCTATCTACTGCCTGATTTGAATTGATTTTTGCTCAAATAAACTCAAAAAGTTTAATATGACTCAGTTTATATTTTAATAGTTCATTTAGCAGATACCCTGAAATGATATATATTAAGTGCTTAGCTCAGTCTCTGCACATAGAAGGCATTTGATAAATTCAATGTTTCAGATATATTCGGTGTAGAAGGCCTGAAAACTCTACCAAATCAACCTGCCAATGAGAGAGAGCTGAGATGCCTGCTCACATGGGAAGGGGCACACCCCCTTGACAAAGTCCTAGAAAATCTCAGAAATGCAAAGGCAGAGATGGGATATGTCTGCATTTTTAGGTTCTTTCATTAAGATTACTAAAATGATAAGATTGGGAAGGATCACTGGTTTAGGATTGGTGGATACAGCAAGGCAAGCATTCTGAAGAGTCTTGGAGAGTAGACAGTCATTTGATGCTCTCTTAAAAAGTCAAACAACTTGATCTTTGTTTAAATGGTTTCTTTTGAAAAGTTCCTGAAATAAACAGTAAACTTATTTTATTTGCAACTTTTATCTTCCTAAGCAAGTGTTTCCTGGAATAGTGAAGTTGTGTTGATGAAGACAGTGGAATAATAGAGCCATGTTGATGTGATCAGTAAGCTGTGTGGGTGCAGATAGGTTCAATTCTCAGAGAAAAATCCAATAGGGTGTTTAGGATTCTCGATGATTGAGAATTATTTTTAAAGAACAAGTATGTTTATCCTGATCATAAAAGTCTTTTGTATCCTGTACAAATAATCTCTAAAATACTGAAAAGTATAAATAAGAAAATTAAAATTGTCCATATCTCACTATATTAGGTTGCTAGGGCTTTCATAATGAAGCACTATAGGCCAGGTGGCTCTAAACAACAGAAATTTACACTCTCACATCTCTGGAGGCCAGAAGTCCAAAATCAAAATGTCAGCAGGGCTGTGCTCCCTCCGAGACACTGGGTAGAATGTCTCCTTGCCTCTTCCTAGCTTCTGGTGGTGGCTGGCCGTCCTTGGTGTTCTTTGGTATTCCTTGACTTGTAGCTACATCACTCTTCTAATCTCTGCTCTGTTCTTACATATTGTTCCTGTGTCTTTGTCTTCACATGGCATTTTCTTCTTCATTAGGACCATCTAATGACTTCATCATAATTCTGCCAACTTCCTATTTCCAAATAAGGTCACATTCATAGATAGTAGGGTTAGGACTTTAATAAATTTTGGGGGGACACAATTCAACCCATAATACTCACCATCACAGGAATGACCATTGTCGACATTCCCTCTAGACTTTCTCCTGATGAGGACAAGAGGTGGTAGGTAACCTGCACGATGGGAGTCACAGTGGGGATAGAAAGACCTGAAGAGAGTCAAGAGACAATGACAAGATTAGGTCATTAATTGGGTGGGGTTAAGAGGAGAGAGGTGTTTAGAAAATGGGTTATATTATAGATGTTTATAACTCTTGGGTTGACAGTGGAGCTCTTCCTTGCAATGGAGACCAAATGGCAGGTCAGATGTAGGCTTGGTGAGTTTGCGTTTCCAGGAGACATCTGAGCAGAGATGCTCATTGGGCAGTTAGCTCATGACTCTGGATCTCAGATAGGGATCATCCCCACCCAGACAGTGGTTGCAGCCATGGAAATAAGTGAGCAGCCCCTGGGAGAGCATGGATTCTGAGAAGACAGCAGAGGTAAGAGTGATACATGGAGCATCCCAACTAGATGGGGTTGCCCTGAACTGAGGGGCTCCCAGACGTAGGACTTATGGCGCTAAAACCAGGAGAGCCCATGCAAGCCAGAACTAGAGAAGCTGCAGGAAGAGCAGTCTGAACGGTGAGAAGAAAACCAGGAGAAAGAGCATCACAGAAGCTGGAGATCAGGGAGGGGTCAAGTATGTTAAAGGCAAGGGACACATAAAGCGTTTTAAGACCTAGAAAGTAGCTAATGGGTTTGGCTACACAGAGTTCATTAGTAGCTGTGGTGAGAGCATTCTCAGGAGAGTGGTGAAAACATTCTCAGGCAGAGGTTGAAGAGGTGGACACTCAGTATAGACAACACCACTAGACACGAGGAGAGGGGAGGACTGTAGCTTAAGGGGCCCAAGGCCTGTTGTGAGGTGCTCAGCCAAAATATCTGTAGAAGGGCCCTGACCTTGCCCGTCCTGCCTGTGCTGGGTCCCTGTAGGCTGGATCAGGCAGTAAACGCAGTGACCATCCTCAGCATCCCTTCCAGCCAGAGGGACTCAGAGTCTGCCTGTTAGTGTTTGCACTCCTTTAGGACTGGTGAGAAGAAGGATGCGTGGGTGGAGCGCAGGCAGATGGGTAGCAGGCATGTTTCCAGGGCAGCTACCAGTGGAGGGCAGCTTCCCCCATACAGCTCTCCCTCCTTCGAGTCAAAAATACCCCTGCCTGGGGCCTGGGTGGACGTGGATCAGCTTCCCAGGGACTCATTCAGCCAAGTTTCATCTTCTTCTGGGGGATGGCTGGCTTCTGAACGTCCAGGCCTCAGTCTCCCGTCCTGGGTTCCTGGCATCTGTGCCCTGGACCTGCTGTGATCTTCTCAGAAGTAGATATGGGCAGACTGCTGGCCCATCTCTCCATAAGGACACCACATTCTGCAGCACACAAAGCCCCTGGAGCTTTACAAGAATTCCCCAGGATGGACCTTGTCCATGAGGACCCTGCATCCCTCCCAGAGTCCAGCTGCTGGTCCTCCCCACTGAGCCCCTCTAAGACACATAGCAATGCTAGCTTCTAAATCGATGGGTGCTGCCCTAGCCCCAAGTGGTTCCCACCCTTCCACCTTCATATCATCTTAATGGACCTCAACAGGGAGGTCACAGATAGTGCCCCTCCACTGTTCACCAGCGCCCTGCCCACACCGCCTCTGCACAGATGCATAAGGAAGTCTGACAGCGGAGGCCATTCTCCTGGCTCCTATGATAGGGGTGAACCTCCAACTTCCTTTCTCCCCCAGAACAGTGTTCATTTGCTGAGTATCACCTTGCCCGCTCTATGAAAATCCAGCACTGAGAGGCTAGGAAGCCCTGGGCTTTCTTCCACAGTTGATGCCCAGCATTTGTGAGGCTCTGCTGGATAAAGACCTCCCGCGGCTGTCTCATGTGATGCTCACATCAACCCTGACAATCGGGGTCACTATTTCCTCATTTCACAGGCAGGGAGCAGGCTCACCCAGTTCAGAACTTGCTCAGATTACCATAGTGGTGATAAGCAGAGCTGGCACTGACAGCCAGGTGTTCCGGTCACTAATAATGACAATTTAAAAGTCCATTCTGCAATGTTTACTAAGCACATACTAAGTGCCAGCACTGTTCTAGGCACTGGAAATACATCAGTGGAGAGAGCCCAGCTTTCACAGAGCTCGCTGTTGTAGGCTTCCTCTGTGCTTGTCTTTCCACCTGCATCATCCTATTTAATCCTCCCAGCACCTCGACGCTGTGAACAGCTCTAGTAGAGCCCCATTCTACAGAGTGGAAAGCACTTTGCCTAAAGTTCCAGAGCTGGACCCCAGCTCTATCTGAACATTGAGTATTAGAAATAAATTCCTTGTGTAAGCCACCCAGTTATGGTGTTTTATTATGACAACCTGGTAGACCATAAAACATTTGGCAAATCAATCTCATTGAGCCTCACTTTTTTCATACATTTAATAGGGAATGTCAATACCTGTAAGAATCAAAGATTAATATTTAGAAAAGCAATTAGCCCAGTTTCTGGTACATACTTGGTGCTTAACTATTATGTGCAATTGTTAGGGTTAGATTAAGGAGTGTGCCTTATCCTACGGCTTTAAGACTTTGGGGAGCATGACCTATGTAAAAGATAATAGAAGCAAAAGAAATGCTTATATGTTCATGAAACTACTTTACCCTTACTGTATGCGGTGCACTCTAATATTTTCTCTGCTATTTTGCGGTGCTTGTTTTGTTTTAGGGGGTTTGTTTTTTAAGGCAGATTATAATCCACCACAGTTATTTCACAGCCCTGACCCCCTAGGCCTATGTGCCCGGCTGCCAAGCTCTGTTGCCTCCAGCTCTAAGTCCTACACTTCCCTGCAGTGTCTTTTGGGGGCAAACAGGGATTAGCATTCCAAAGTTTGAGAAATGCAGTGCAGTGGGATGGTGGGAGCAGTCATCACCTCCACCTGGATGAGGCACGACTCAGGTGCTAAGTCTCCACCAGCTGCCATTGTAACATAATTTGAAGGTTACAAATAATTTTACACAACCGAATTGTTCTCACAACCACTCTCTATCTTCAATTCCATTTTGTAGATTATAAAACTGAGGCTCGGATGATTGGCAAAGTTCTATGTCAATTCTGGGTTTTTGACTCAAAGTCCCAATGCTCTTTCCATCTCCATAGACCACCGACCCATAATCACAGCCTTAGGCCCACTGCTCTGATGCTTGCGTGGAATCCAAAAATGTCCCCAAAGTTCGAGGTTAATGGAGCAATCAAGGACGGTAGGGACACTCAGATGTGCAGAGTATAAATAATATAAGCAAGACTTAAGCAGTGTCACAGTGGACACCCATTTCCTGTACCTAAGCTCCACCACACCTCTGGACCCCTACCTCCAACATTCAACCCATGCTTGAGCCCTCACCCTTCACCATCCCCTATCCCTGACTCCCACCCCACTGCCTGGCATTTCGATTAACCCAGTGTTGATCATGACCATTTCACTGAGCAGGGGAGGCTTCTTGGCTACAGCTCTGCATCAGAAACCAAAAATGCCAACTCTCGTGCCTCATTCATGGCCCTAGACAGAAATGTGACCCAAGCTTTCCTTATGTGACTTTTCTTCCCCCTTTCATTTCCTACTCAGCTCTGCACAGCTCCCTGCAATGTTGTTCTCTAATTTATTGTTTTAATTAGCTGCTTGGCTGTGTTAACAATCAAAACTTTTCCAACCTCCCAGGAGCTGTGCCAGGCTGTGAGAAAGCTGGGGAAGCGGCGGCTCCCTGGCCTGGAGCGGCTCCTCTGTTCTGAAGTCCTGCCCGGGGCATTGGCAGAGGCCATGGAGCTTCCTGTGGGGGCTCTGCCTCCAGGAAACCTGTGGGGTCCCTTAAGGGGGACATGGGTCAAAACAGGAAGCAGAAGTGCTGGAGGACTCATTCCTGGCCAGGGGAATGAGGGGGCTGGAGAGCATCCACACATCCCTCAGAACCCTTAGGGGCCACTGGTAGGAAAGAGCCTCTGCCCGCTTCCTACGGAGGCTATGGAGACCTTGTCCCAGCCTCCTCCCACGGAGCAGGGTCCTGCCTGGCTCCCAGGCATGTCATTAGAGAAAGACCAGTTGAGGACCCAGGCTTGGTGTTTCTGCTGTGCTCCTTCCTAAGGTGCTAAAGTCACAAGACCCCCAAGGTGTTCAGGGCATCTCTGCCTCTGGGCTGTCAGGCTGCTGGGGGGCAGGCCCATACTGGAGGAGTACGCACATTTGGTCTGCACAGGCCATTGCAGATGAGACCGGTCAAAGATGAAGCCTGTGGGGACAGCTCTGAGCTGCCCCTGCTGTTCTTAGGGACTCCAGGCCGGGCTTGGCCCAGACACCAGCTGGTTAGCTTCATGCAAAGGAGCTCTGTGTGGGTCAGCAGCCTAGTTGGTAAAGCAGGCACTAAATCGGATGTTAGGGTTCCGAGTTCCAGTCCCCTCTCTTCCTCTGGCTAGTAATGGCAGCTTGGAGCAGTCACCCTCTCTCTGGGCCTTGGTTTCTTCATCCAGAATATAAAAGGGGTTAGACAGGATTCTTTTCCTCTGTTCTTCCCTCCTTCCTTCCTCCTCCCATAGGGAGTTACTGGGCATCTATCTACCACATGTAGCACTCTGCTGGGAGTGCTAAATGAATGAGATTTAACCAAGAGGCTAAAAGGAGAGACAAATACAGAAAATATGCTGTGATGAGTGTAACCATAGAAACCTGCCCAGGCATGGAGCTGGAAGGGAGGACAGAATGATTTCCTCACTAGGAGTGGGGCCAGCAACGGCACAAGGCAGGTTCAGAACGGGGTTTGAAAGAGGAGCAGGCAATCTTGAGCTATTTCCCAGCTCAGCAAGTCCCAAGAGATCTGCTCTTATTATAAAGGTAGACGGTTATGGGGGCGAGGGGAATGTAGTCCTGGTTTATTTTATCAGGGGCTCTTTAAAGTCAAAGAGCCAAGAAAAGATTGCCTTGCGTGGAAAGCTTATCCTTGAAGATTCAGCACAAACAGAGCTGGTGCCAAGGCCACGGGAACATGGGGCTGCTGGGAGAAATGCTCGCCAGGTGCCGGCAGGTGTTGCTCATTAATAAGGTGGAGAGCCGTCCCTAACACGAGCTCACCCATGGTCCCAGGAAAGGGAGTTGGGGGTGGTTGGAGTGTGGTCCCCCAGCCTCACCCCCGCCCTGCCAGCGGAGGGCTCAGCATACACCTCAGGGCTGCAGCCCTAGCCTCAGCTGACCGGACTTGGGAATGAGGAGCCGTTCTTTAGAAGTGACTCAGCCAGTCCAGGGGACTGAGCCTTGCTGAGCCCTGGCTCCAGGCCCTTTCCCAGCCCCCACCTCTCGCTAACAATGGGAATCACCTAGTGCTTAGTCAGGGTCTTCCCACCCAGTCACCTGCAAGCAACATGGGGCAGGACAGTGTCAGCGTGGGCCCCACACTGGCACGGTGCCTGGTCAGAGTAGGTGCGCAGTGGGTGCCTGATGGAAGAGGAAGTGGGGAGCATTCAGCTGGCATTAAGAACTCATGGGTGCTGCCAGCCATTGCAAGGGCTTCCTAGTGACTGGCAGAAAAGCCCACTCCTCTCTGAGACTCAGACTCCCCATGAAATTAAAAACTGCCAGAAAGCAAGGAAGAGAATTAATAACATCGCCCCAGAACTCAGCCTATAGAGGCAGTGGGGGCAGCACATGGCATTATATCTGGCACTCTGCACAAGTCCCATCTGCAAGTCCACCCCACTGTGGTGGCTCCTGTGTGCCAGGCCCTGTGTGGGGCTGGGGATCCTGGGGGAGCATGGTGTGGTTCCCTCTCACGCTGAGAGCTACACTGGAGGCTGAGGAACTCCCCTGCACAGGGCCAGAGGCGGGAAAGGAAGGGCAGATGAGAGAGAGAGAGAGATGAGAGAGCCGAGGCCCAGAGAAGCCGTGTAACTTGTCCAGATTCTCACAGCCCATAGGGGAGCTGGGACTCAGGCACTGGTGGTTGGCCTCTTTACCACTCTACTCTACTATCATGATTAGTGGGCACCTGCCCTGCAGTGCTTCCAGGAAAGAAATAGTCAGTTCATAGTAACTAAAGCCCAAGTGAGGAGGAAGGGAAGTAGCAGAAGACGGAGCCAAAAATCAGTCTAAGGCTGGATCTAAGGTCCTTAAGACCATCCCAGGCTTTGGGCTCAGTGCTCCTGGTCTGGGATTTCAGGCGCTTTGTCACCGGGAATGCCTACTGGTTCAGCACAACAAGCTGGCCCCTGGGTTGAGCAGAGGCCAGGAGTTAGATGTGGGGTGGGGGTAGGGGTGGGCGCATGAAAAACCAGGCAGTGCAGGACATGGCGGGCTCAGTGGAGGGGGTGTGGTTAGCACCTGACCATCCCTGCAGAGGAGGAAGTCCGTGGGGACCCAGGGGCTCCGGTCTGGGTGGGCGGTGGTACGGTTAATGAGACTGCCCAGGGGAGGAGGAGCGTAGGTGACAAGTGTGGTTGTCAATGGTGAACACACATCCTGCCCAGAACCCTTGCCAGTCCAGTGTGGTGCTTGCACCAAGAAGGTACCCAGCAGACACTTCCATGAGTGAGCTGCGCGGCCCCCTGTGCCTCCCCTCGCACGAAGACAGAGAACTCTCCTGCCAGGGGCTCCTGACCCCTGCACCGCCCCACTGGTCCTTTCCCCAGTTCCAGCACAGAAACCTTTCGGGATCCTGACAAAGAAAAGTCCTGCAGTACACTCTCCGCCTGCTTTTTTCCTGTGTGCTGCCTGGTGTCATCAGGACTCTGGCTAATCCTTCTCCCACATGACATGAGCAACTTTTTGGCTATGTTCCTTTTCTATAAATGGAAGGTTCCTAAAATTACATGGCATGGGTGACCTGCCCTGCCTCCCTGGCCTGCCTGTGTCCTCTTTGGTAAGAAGGCCAGCCTCACCCTCTGCAGGATATCCTAGCTAATTGGCTATGGACTCTGGTCTTGAAAATATAGTTAAGATTCCACAGAAAATCAACCCAGTTTCTATAGACTCTGATACCGTTGAATCAACTCTACGTAAATAGCTGTTGAAATAGCTCTTTGGGGTCAGGTCTCTCCCCACCCACTCTGTCCTCCTCTCAGCCCCCCCAACCACCCCCCCCCCCCCCGCTCGCTCTGCAAATGGGGTCCTCTCCGCACAGTGGGTGAAAGCCATGAGCCCCTGGTCCAGAAGCATCTTGCTGGGGGTGTATTGTCAGAAGGTTGTTCCCCTGGTAAGGAATAGGGACATTTACCCCCATGGCAGGGACCTCGCAGTCATCTCATCCAGCGCCACCATTTTACAGATTAAGAGACTGGGGTTTAGAGAGGAGAAGCATCTGGTACACAGTCACATGGTTAGTGAGGGGCACAGCCAGGGCGGCACCCAGGCCTGCTGACTTCTACCCTCCCAAGGCCTTCTGGTGACCCATTCCAACAGTTACCAACTTTTACTTTTCCTGTCCAGAGGAAAGACTTTTTTCTAAAGCGTTGACTGAGTCCCAGGCAGGAAACTCCTGGACTTGAACTACCCTTGCTCCTGATGCCAAATACCACTTGGTATCCCTTGCAGACACTAACTTCTTCACTAGATGTGACACCCCAGCGGAGCGAAGGGATCCCCAATGACTCACTCACTTCCTAATTTCTTCTGACCCTGCTGCCACCCTGGCTGACCTGCAGGCTCTGCCTGTTTGCAGACTCCAGCCCTCTCTGTGACTGGCAAGCTGTGGGAGAGAGCAGCCCTCCCGTGGTGCGATCAGTACTGCTCTTTTCCTGGGGCTGCATTTCTCAGAGTCCCCCACTCCTTCCTGGGGATCCACGGATTTTTTTCCCTTTCTTGCATAATTTAATTTTCATCCCTTTGGACTGAAAATTCTGTTCCTCATTACCTCACCTTCTACACCAAAGCTCCTACCAAAGCAAATGCCCTAACACAGCTAGAACAGAATGGAGTTCAAGTCCTGGACAAATGTCAGAAGCTCTCCCAACACCTGCCCCAGGCTAAGGAGCCCAAAGCTTCCTGGAAGCCTGTGGTCTGTGAGATTCAGCACAGCACCACCTACAGGGGGAGAGGGGCAGAACACTGTGACCCTCCATTTAATTTGACATCTATAGAGGGAGTGGTTCTCAACTGGAACCACCTGGAAACTGAATAAAATATTCATGTCCCACTCCCAGAGATCTCACCTGGCTGGGGTGTGGCTGGGCTTTTGCAGAGCTCCCAGGTGACTGTGTGGCCAGGCTGAGAATCACTGCCTTAGAGGTGCAGGAGGCCTCACTGCATGGTACAGACTGGCTCCAGCCCCCAAATCTGAATGCATTATTTTAAATGGATGACCATTTTTCTGGGCAAAGCATCCAAAGTTTTTTTATCATATTCTCAGTGGGCTCCATGTCCCCCAACCGATTAAGTGTCCCCAGTCCAGTCCAAATGTGCCCCCGAAGGAGGTGCCAGGCCCAATGTTCAGCTGCGGGGCTGACAAGCCTAATGGATAATGGAGAGTGTGCAGACTTCTATAAAGAGCCTACAGCAATTACAAAGTAGATCAACTTGATACGGTCACGTGGACTATTCCACGCTGCTCAGAACCTCTTCCTGGCACTATCATGTGCCTTTGATTAATAAAAAATGAGAAATGAATTATTACTTAATGCACTGGGTTTGGTAGGCAAAAACCTTCAAAATGTAAGATCCATGTAATAAAGTAATCAAAGGGATCTTTGGTGATTATAGGTTGGGAACTACTGGTCTAATATAATACCCTTATTTGAGAGATGAAGAAACTTAGGCCCAGAGAGATTATGGGACGATCTTTAGGTCACGCAGCTCGTTATGCAAAGTTAGGGCCCTTACCCTTGGGATGCTGTGGGAGCAGGAAGAAAATGTGCAGGACATTTTGCTGGAAACTGTCACTTAACACAATTCCATAGACCGGACACGGGAAATTCCTCACTGGTCCTGGGGTTGTGTGGGCCAGAGATAGCGAACACTCACCGAGAATTTACACATCTACGGTCGTCCGGGATTTCATCAAAGCTGAGACACCATCAACTGTGAGATACATCATTGTTTTCTGTCCCACTAAGAAAAAGTACTGCCAAATATAATTGTAAAATGCCATTAATCCCAAGATGCATGTCAATTTTAGATATGTAAAAGCGTGAGAAAAAACGGAACTGAAGTGTCTCACATGAGCCTCTCCCACTTCGTTCAGAGCCGCACGGCTGTGGGCTCTCCTACCTGGTTTTCTTACCTGCAGGAGTGCTAAGGGGGATGAAATGGCACTCTGAAGGACGCTGATTATTTAAAAAGCAGAAATTAGTAGCGGAGCAGGCGCAGCCCAATCTATGGTACCACGGACAAAGTCCTGGATCCGCCCTCAGAAGACCCAGCTTTCAATCTCAATTCTGCAACTTCCAAATGTTGTCATCTTGAGCATGTTCTTATTCTCTCCAAGCCTCAATCTCTTCCTCTGCAAAACAAAAATGTGTCCTCCCTCAGCCCCCCATCCTCACAGAACCATTGCAGAGCTCAGTTGAAAATGTGGTAAGCTGAGTAATGCAGGTGCCTCTGCATACTAATTGCTAAGAACTCCCTTCCATTTGCTCAGCTGATGCCTGTGACTCCTGAGAACAGAGAGCTGTTACTGTAGATGACAGGCAGGGTGGGTCATGCAAAGAGTTCTGGGGCTGATGGGAACACCGTGCAGTCTTCAACCATCCGAGGAAGAGAACCGATCCCTAAAGGAGGCACCCAGCTCTGTTCCAGGGACCCTTCCTAAGGAGGCATCCCTGACCTGCCAGGCAGTAGTGTCCTGTCCCTGCCCCCTTCTCAGGGCTGAAAGGGAATCAGACAATTAGCAAGAAAAAACATCTCCTGCTCAGTCCTCTGAGTCCCAGAGAGATTCTAGCTGTTGGGGTACCTGTCCCTTCAATCCTGGAGGCTGCATCCTGAGTCTTGTCCCAGCCTCTCTCCAATTGTCCCTCCTCACCAGAGGCAGGCCCTCTGGCAGTTCACTTTCCTCTGGGAGCCTCCTTTCTCCCCTGTAGTGCAGAGGTGGAAAACCCCTCAACCCCCCTCCCCACTCCCCCGTGCTCCCTCCAGGGGCAAATTATAGGGATGAATGTGGACTAGAGCATAGGAGCACTGAGAGTAGAAGGGGCACAGTGTGGCTGGGCCTGGGGAGGCAAGGGGCTCAGACACAGAGGTCGTCTTCCTCCCTCAGGGGACAGAGACTCACAGGCAATGTGGTGAGAAGCATGGAGTGGGGAGTCACACCTGGATTCAAAATCCGCCCTGCAGCTCAGGTGTGTGACCGTGGCCAGGACCCCAGCCTCTCCACGCCTCCATTTCCTCACCTATAAACTGGGACCCAACTGTCCTCCCAGGCTCTTTGAAGGACTAAATGAAGTGAAGCATTATGGCTCCCTGAAGGGCAGTGGTGGCACCCAGTGGCCACCCGCTCTGACTGGGGCCTCCTGCAGGTGGGTGGGGCCTCCGTCCTGGCAGTGGGTGTCTGGACGCTGGTGGAGAAGAGCGGCTACCTCAGCGTCCTGGCCTCCAGCACCTTCGCTGCCTCTGCCTACATCCTCATCTTCGCGGGCGCCCTTGTCATGGTGACCGGCTTCCTGGGCTTCGGTGCCATCATCCGGGAGGACAGGAGCTGCCTCTCCATGGTGAGTGCGGCTGACACCCCACCCCCCGACTGCCCAGCACTGCGGCTGGGAGGAGGGAAACCTGGCGGCGGGGAGGGGGAGGGGGAGCCTCAGGGAGCCCAGCTCTACCCCAACCAGGCTCCTGCACTGATAACCCCACCAAGGAGAGTGGCCCAAACTGGAACCTGAGGCCTCGGGAAGCTGGAGATTGTGCTGCCCTTGGGGTGGCTGTTTGCCTTGTTTCCAGGGCCTTAGGGAGAAGGGCAGTCTCTGTCCTGGCACAGCTGCTGTTCCTCTTCCTTCTACATCTCATCTCCTCCTCCTCCTCCCCCTCCTTCTTCTCCTTCTCCTCCTCCTCCCCATCCTTCTCCTCCTCCCCCTCCTCTTCCTCCTCACCATCCTTCTCCTCCTCCCCCTCCTTCTCCTCCTTCTCCTCCTCCTCCCCATCCTCCTTCTCCTCCTCCTCACCATCCTTCTCCTCCTCCTCCCCATCTTCCTCCTTCTCCTCCTCCTCCCCATCCTCCTTCTCCTCCTCCTCCCCATCCTCCTTCTCCTCCTCCTCACCATCCTTCTCCTCCTCCTCACCATCCTTCTCCTCCTCCTCCCCATCCTCCTCCTCCTCCTCCTCCCCATCCTTCTCCTCCTCCCCTCCTCTTCCTCCTCACCATCCTTCTCCTCCTCCTCCCCATCCTTCTTCTCTTCCCCATCCTTCTCCTCTTCCTCCTCCCCATTCTTCTCCTCCTCCTCCCCATTCTTCTCTTCCTCCTCCTCCCCATCCTTCTCCTCCTCCCCCTCCTTCTCCTCCTTCTCCTCTTCTTCCTCCTCCCCATCCTTTTCCTCCTCCTGCCCCCCATCCTCTTCCGCCTCCTCTTCATCTCTTCCTCCTCTCCTTCCAGATTTGATCATGGTGATTTTCAAAGCTATGCAAAACTGAAAAGAATGTCATAGTGAAACTCCATGTCCCATCACTCAGACTCAGTAACACTCACCTCAGAGCCAGTCCTGTTTCACCCATACCTGGTGCCTCCCCCACCCTGACACCCCGGGCATCTGGTCATCTGTAAATATTTCAGGGTGTACTTAGAAAACTTATGGCCCTTTTTTTAGAAAACATAATGACAATACTATGATCACACCTAAAAACAATTAACAGCACCCTGCCGGTGTGGCTCAGCTGGTTGGGCGTTGTCCATGCAACAATCAGTTGCCGGTTTGATTCCAGGTCAAGGGTGCACACCTGACCCAGTGCCGCTTCATCCCCAGTAGTTGCATGCAGGAGAATGCCAATCAGTGTTGCGCTCTCACAGCAATGTCTCTCTCTCCCTCTTCCTTCCTCTCTCTCTAAAAATCAAGAAACTATTCTTTAAAGAACAACAACAAAAAAATTTAACAGTTGTTCCTTAATATCAGAAATAACCAGTTTCAAATTTCCCCAATTGACCCATGAACTGTTCTTAAAAAAAAAAAAAAAAAAAAAAAAGTTTGTTTGAACTAGAATCTAAATTAGTCCATGTATTAAAATTGGTCCACCTGTCTCCTAGGTCTCTGTTAGTCTCTCAGATCCCCATCAATAATCTCTTTCTCCCTTGTGATTTATTTGTTGAAGGAACCAGGTCATGTGTGCTACAGTTTCTCCCAGTCTGGCTTTTCCTGACATGTTATTTAATGCATTCTCCTGGTACTTGAGTCTAGAAGCCTGATCGGACTCAAGTTGGATTGTGTGGGCAAGAGCATTTCCTGGGTGGTGGTGTGGGCAGCAGAGGCTCCTTGACAAACTTTCTCCGGGGAAGCTGGCTCTCCTCGCCTGTCTCAGGATGTCCAGAGAGAGGCCGGGGCGGACTGCAGGGAGCAGAAGCCAGAGGCCACGTCAGGACCCGCCAACCCTCTAACTCCTGTGCACCTGCTGCCAGGACAGCCCTTCCTCCTCCCCCCTTAATCTCCTCCTAAGGCCAAGACCAGTGTGGGCAGGAGAAGCTACTGAACATCAGCCAGGAAGGGCAGGGCCAGCACCAATCCAAGCCTCCACAAGGAGTCCGGCTGAGCCTGGAAGGAGTCAGACAGCGGGAAGAACCCCAGAAGGTCGTGCCCTCTTTACCCTTCCTCCCCGTACCCACAGTCTCATGCAAGAGCCCCTCCCCTTGGCAAGCCTGAGGCTCCGTCACTGACAGCGCTCCACTCTCTGTGCTGTGACCACGGCCTCCCCTTCTTCACTTCCTTCTTACATGACCTGTTTGCAGGACCTGTCCACCATCTAGGCTGAGCCAGTATGAAAACAGGAATCTCCAGTCGCCTGACAGGCACGCAGTCTGAGGCCTGTGTTGGGGGCCCAAACCTGTTGCCCAGGGCTGCACGGAGAAGCATGAGACTTAAGGAGGGCCAGGGCCTCAGGGTTGCCTACAGACTGGTGCACACCTCTCAGCCTCAGAGAGGCACCAGCTCACAAGTGAGGTCAGGAAAAGCGGGTGTAGGCACATATGAGTGCACACACATGCACACAGCCCCAGGCCAGCATGGTGGGGACATTGCTAACACACAGGAAACTCCAAGTCCAGAGTCCTCTTCCCTTGCCTCCCTCTGAGAGACCCAAGGACAGGACACGGGTGAAGCAGGGGATCCTGAGGAATCCATGGCCTGGCCCACCAGCCCCTGAATTATCGATCACTTTATTGTTTAAAGCAAGAAGGTGGTATTCTTGCTTTAAACAATAAACAAACCTTCTTTGGGCTAACACAAGCAGGACTTCTAAAACCCAGGCTCCCATGTAGAGGCAAGTGGTGTGGTTAGGGCAACTTAAAAGTATTCTGTGCTTCCTGGAGGTTCCTTCCTGGTCTCGTTGCACTTTTCTTCAATGTGTGTCTTAACTTTCTTTTTAAATCTTTAATCAGCCAAAGGCTGGAGGGAACTCCAGAGGAGAAGTGCCGTGAGTCTAGCTCTGTGAGCTTTATCCAAAGTGATCCATCCCATGCGCCGAAAGGGATGGATTCCTGGTCAGGGTACATGCAAGTTCGATTCCTGGTCAGGGTACATGCCTAGGTTTCAGGTTTGATCCCCAGTCGGGGCACATATGTAAGGCAACCAATCAATGTTCTCTCTCATCTCTCTCATCTCTCTCTCTCAAATCAATAAGTATACCCTCGGGTGAGGATTTTTTAAAAAGTGGTCCCCCAAGAGAAGAGGGAAAGATGAAAGATGAGGCATATGTTGAGGTGCCAACTTGGACCAGGGGGAGTGAGAGGCCTAGCATCCAAAGTTCCCAAGGCAGTGCTGGTGACACTCAGCGCTCGGAGGACAATGGCTGGGGATCCCCTTTGTTTTCCGGGTGCAGGGAACGCCCAAGAGCCCACCACATGGGGGACCGTTAATGCCACTGTGTCCTGGATGAGGGGAGGGTCACGGGAGAGGAAGACAGGACGCCTTTGGGTTTGCTCTTCTGGGAGGGGAATTGTGTAAGAGAATGATGCACAACTTTTGCATACTCGAGTATTTCAGCTCTTTCAGTAGTTGATGCTGGATTTAGTTTGCAACTTTTACTTCATGTTTTAAGTTGGAACTGTCCTCTCTGCAGAACCGGAACTAGGAGCAGAATAGTAGACCCATTAATGATAAAGTTTATGCCTTAAAATATTTTAAGTCTGGCTTTTTAATATGTTCTCTCAGTAAATTTAAGAGTTTTTAAAATGTAAACCTGGAAATCCAAGATGGCGGCGTAGGTAAACACCTAAACTGCTGCCTCCCGCAACGATTTCAAAAATACAACTAAAAGAAAAAATGTCTATCACCCAGAACCACGGGAAAGCTGGCTGAGTGGAAGTTCTACAACTAGAAGGAAAGAGAAAAGAGCATTGAGATGTACACGAGTGCTGAAAAGCTGAGGTCCGGAGGCGCGTGATCCGGGCTGGTGGCGGGCATTGCTTTTTTCAACCCAAAGGGAGACAAGCCCCCGATTACTCTGAAAAACAGTTTCTGGGGAGACGCGGGGGATCCAAACTCCTATGGGGAGAAGCTGGACTGTCTGCCAGTGAGGGTGGCTTGCTTGCAGAGCTGCGCGCAGGAATAATTGTTTACTGCACTGGGGCACGGGACTCACGGATGCCCTTGGAGACACAGAGCCAGCTAACTAGCAGCCATTGCTGTTTGCCACGCCCTAGCCTAGGGACACCCTGAGACCCCGCCCTGCACAACCTACAAACCCACCCAAGCTCCAAGCAGCGGCTTTTGCATAAGAAAGCCCTGCCCTATTGCAGCTTAACCTAGCAAACTTGCAGCCCAGGTCAGACAGCTCCAAAACCTCCAAACCCCAAGCAAAGAGGAGGAAACTGTAGCTCTCGCTGTAGCTCCTGCTGGGTGGACTCAGACAATAGCTGACCTGCACCCCATTGGAGATCCAGAAGCCAGTATACCTAGTGGTCAGTGTGAGAAACCAGATTTCAACTCCTCACATCCATAAGTGACACATTCAAGAGGCAGACTCAGTGAGCACCAAAGCCCCACTGAAACAAGTCCTGCCCCATAAGCGTGTCTTCAGCGCAGCAGTTCTTCCATTATAGACACAGCAAGTGCTCACAGCTAATTGGCCTGGAGGTCAATTCCTTCCAGTGTACCAACAGCAATTAAGGCTTAACTACACCAAGACTTTGCACTCAGCCCACAAAGGGGTGTACCAAGAGCATCCACCTCATGTGATTGAGGAGGCTGAGCTACTGCCCCCTATAGATCACCTACCACACAAACCTACTCCATCAACACAGGGAAGCAGCCAAAATGTGGAGACAAAGAAACATGTCACAAATGAAAGAAACGGAGGAAAGCAAACTACTGGATGACATAGAGTTCAGAGCCACATTTATAAGGTTACTCAAGAATCTTCTTAAAACCGCTGAGAAACTTGATGAGACCTTTAAGGATCTTAATGAGAATGCCAAAAAACTGGAAAAGGATCAGTCAGAAATGAAGCATACACTGTCTGAAATAAAGAATATACAGAAACTCAACTGTAGATCAAAGGACCCCAAGAATCAAACCAAAGATCTGAAATATGTGGAAACAAAAAACATCCAACCAGAAAAACAAAAAGAAAAAAGAATCCAAAAATATGAAGATAGTGTAAGGAGCCTTTGGGACAACTTTAAGCGAACCAACATCCGAATTTTTGGGGTGCCAGAAGACGGGAGAGAGCAAAATATTGAAAACCTATTAGAAGAAATAATGACAGAAAACTTTCCCTACCTGGTGAAAGAAATAGACGTACAAGTTCAGGAAGCGCACAGAACCCCATACAAGAGGAATCCAAAGAGGACCACACCAAGACACATCATAATTAAAATGCCAAGGGGAAAAGAAAGAGAGAATATTAAAAGCAGCAAGAGAAAAACAGTTAATTACCTACAAGGGAGTACCCATACGACTGTCAGCTGATTTCTCAACAGAAACTATGCAGGCCAGAAGGGAGTGGCAAGAAATATTCAAAGTGATGAACAGCAAGAACCTACAACCAAGATTACTCTACCCAGCAAAGCTATCATTCAGAGTTGAAGGTCAGATAAAGAGCTTCACAGACAAGAAAAAGCTAAAGGAGCTCATCGCCACCAAACCAGGATTACATGAAATGCTGAAGGGTATTCTTTAAGAAGAGGAGGAAGAAGAAGAAAAGGGTAAAGATAAAAATTATGAACAACAAAATGACATCAAATACATACCTACCAACAAGTGAATCTAAAAATCAAGTGAATAAAAAATCTGAAGAACAGAATGGACTGGTGAATATAATAGAATCAGGGACATAGAAAGGGAGTGGACTGACGATTCTCAGGGGAAGCAGGTGTGAGGGGTGCGGGAAGAGATTGGACAAAAATCTTACTCCTATGGATGAAGACAGTGGCGGGGCGTAAGGGCATGGGGTGGGGTGGGGAATCAGGTGGAGGGGAGCTATGGGGGGAAAAAAAAGAGGAACACCTGTAATAATCTGAACAATAAAGATTTATTTAAGAAAAAAAAATGTAAACCTGAAGCAATCAAACGTTTCTATTTAAACTTTGTTTGCAACTCCTCGAACGAGAAGATTGAATTTATAGTTAAATGCACTATTGGGTTTTTTGTTTTTAATGAGGCAAATAAATTCTTTCTACATTGTAAAAAATAACGTTCCCTAGGTCCCCCAGAGAAGGCGTCCAGTTCACACAGGCGCACTTCTGTCCTGCCAGGCCTGTCCTCTGGGCACATCTGCAGCCCCTCCAAGTCACTTTTCTGAAAAAGACATGCAAACCCTGGATGGTGCTTAAATGATGATCAGAAACCTGCAAAAGGGAGCAGGAATGGGGTTTAAATTATTCACACCAGATATTCTTTTTTAGGGAAGGCTGCATGAGAACGCAGATAGATCGGGCCAGCTATGCCTAAGGCCGATGACCAGGACAGATGCCACCCTGATAAAAAAAAAAGGGGGGGGGGGTATTTTTAGGGTTCTGAATATGGGCTCTGAAAACTGTTGTATCTGAAGCCAGATGAAGATTATGATAGACGGCCCAGGCTAACCTGGGTCTTTGCCAGGAGCTCTTTCATATTTATGGGACAGATTAGAAAGTAAGAAGTTCTAGAACCAATTTCTGAAAATGAGGAGACTGCAAATTGCAGTACTGCTATCTAATAAATGCAGACTTAGTTCAGGGCAGTAAGATCCTGACTAAAGGATTAGGGCTCTGGGACCACAGGGCAGTCACGTGGCCACCCCCGGACCCCTTGTATCCCCATCCTTATATGGGTGAAGTGTGAGGATAATGAGGAAGTACTTTAGGTCTTAGGAGGCGAATCACCACCTTATGTAAAGGTCATAAAATGTGGCTGTAATTACATTTACATCTCCAGCACAGTGACCAAGCTTCTTTGAGAAGGAACCTAAACAAAGAGTTATTTGTAGGCCCTTACTCCCTGGGTCCTCACAGCTCCTTAGCCAGAGACAGAAAGAGACTTGCCTAAGCTCGTGGCCAGGAGTTGGCAGAGCCAGTGGACACCCAAGGCTTGCTCCAAGGCCTTTTCTGCTGCCCCCCTCCCCTGGTGCCTCCCACACAGGGAATGGGATTCACCTTTCTCATGACCCAGGACCCATGGTTTGCCTGCCAGCTGAACACTGAAGCACTAAGGTGAGAGTGGGAGGTCGGTGACCTGACTGCCTGCCACCAGATCCACTTAGAAGTGGAGGTCAAGCCTCCGTGTGCTGGCAGTGAAGCAGAAATCAGCTCTGCTGTGTGCCACGGAGTGTTTGCACCTAGTGGGGCAAAGTTCAAATCAGTCTATGTGGGGGTATCACCAACAGGGGCTTGCTGTCTCCCCACGCCCAACCGGGGCCCTGAGCAAGTCTCAGCGCAGGGCTGACCCAGGAGGGACAGAGAGTGTGTGTCTGTGTCTGTGTTACAGGAAGGCAGGGGATGGTGGGCTTACATCTCCAGTCCTAGAGTTTGCTTTTCCATCTTTCAGCCTTTCCATCCTTCAGCTTCGTTTCCTTGGCAGATTCTGGATTCAGCCGTGTAACTGGAAAGAGACAAGCTCCAGTCCCTGTCGCCTAACGAGGCACAGTGATCAGTACTGTCATCACGGAGCCTCTTGAGAGAGGGGAGCCTCAGAATAGCCGATCTGAACAGCAGGTGGTCCTTCAGCCAGTTATTGGGAAGCCCACGGGTCTCTGAAAATGTCTTTCCTTCCCAGGGACATTTCACACCTGTTGATGTTAAAACGAACCTCACTGAAACTTATTGCACACACATTATCCGCCCCCCCCCCCCCCGCCCCCAAAGGATGGCCTGGCAGTGGGCTGGCAGGAGGAAATGGGTCTGGGAAACCTCCTGAGGCCCAGTACATGCTCGGAGGCTGCTGAGGACAGGCAGTATTACTGCTCTCTCTCATGGGCTGATGGGAGAAAAGGGCATGTGGAGGCAAGTCATTCATTTAAAGACTCACTGCCTGCCCCGCTGTGGTGCTCCCCAGGGAGCCGGTGCTGGCTGCGCTCCCTGTGAGAGAGCTATGGGCAGTGGAGAGGGCAGGACCCACTCAGAGCTGCACATCCCCTCACACTGGTGGGACCAGGACAGGAGTGGTAGCTGGACAGCTGTCTGGACGGCTCCTCTCGTGCCAGGTCCTGGCACTGGCTCTGGGAAGCTGTGCCTCCATCTAATGCCCAGTGCCCTGCCCCATCAGACCACACGTCACGCTCTCTTAGGGGAGCTTAGGATCCATTGGCAAATGAGACCCAGGAGACACAGAGATGGTGGCCAGAGCTCATCGTTGTTACTAAAGCAGCTCTACCTCTGCCGCAGAAGCCTCAGCAGCCCTTCAGCTCTGGTTGATAAAAGGACAGGCCTCTGTACCTCACTGAGAACTGCCTCCCTCAGCTCATTGCATGGTGGCAAGCAGAGAATATGGCATCCTGAGGACAGGCTGTCCCTGAGGAGAGCAGGAGGCCTCCTCCCAAACAGATAAGAGGAGCAGCGAGCAAGTAAGGGGGAGAAGTAGGAGTGTCCCTCCAGGCGTCCCTGTTGGGAAGCAGGATGCCTGGTGAGAGGACCTGACACTGCACAGACAGATGGAGCAGCAGCACCAAGACATTCTTCCCACCTAAGCCCCACATTTTATGCAGAAGGCCCACAGAGAGTACGTGATTCACCCAGGGTCACACAGCATCTTCAGAGAGGAAAGCTGGACCCAGACTCCCAGGCCAGGGCACCTTGTGTGACATCACTCTTTTCTCTGGCCAGCACCATTCTGGGTTCAAGATCCACCTGTCTCAGGCTGCAGGAAATGTACTTTATCGTTGCCCACCTGTAGCAGCAAGTTTTCTATACACAGCAGTGTTAACTGGTTAATTTCCACCACCTCCTCCTCTTCAATTTTCAGCAACTCATACACCATGTTACACTGATGAGGCTGCCTAGTTCATCAACCTACACAAGCATTTCCAGAATTTCCCGCTCTGCTGGGCACAAGACAGGACCAGACGGGACTAAAACCACTTCTTGGCTTGGAGTGTAGAGATGAAGACAAAATGCCTGTATTAAAAGACAAAGGACCATGTGGGGGTTAAATTCCTGTTTGAACTTGGTCAGAGCGCTTACTTCTCTGAGCCCTAGGACTTTTCCTAATCTCAGGCAAGGTAGGAATTTCCCCTGCCAGCCTTCCCTTTCCTCTTATCACCAACCTGTCACCATCATCACGCCCATCCTGGGGTCCCTGCTATGTCCTTTGTCCTACCTTGGCCCATGCTCATCCCTTCTGTTCCAGGCATGTGCACAGGTGCCTGCAGGCAGCACCACGTCTCTCCACAGGCCAGCAGGCACCTCTAGGCCCTTCCAGGGGGCTCGTAGGAGACAGCAATAGCTCACTCCCCCCATGCCCACGCCACTGGACAGCAGCATCCTCCGAGCCCCCGGGCTATGCACCCTCTGGGGAGTCTGGTGACCATCCCTCAACCAGCTGGCCAGGCCCTGCTGTCCACTCTGGAACCTGCTCTCTCAGCCCAGTCAGTCTGGACTCTTAGTGATATCCAGGGGACACCAGTCTCTGGCTTATAGTTCTGAAACTGTGTTATCCTCCCGAACCCTCACAGTGTGACCTTTGCACCCCAACCCTTTGGCTGGGACTTTAGACAGCCTCGGATGCATTCTCTTGATGTCTCTTGAATAGCTCCTGCCTCTCTGTGGCCTGGTTTGCTCCTCCCCTGCCCTCTTCCAATGTCCTCACTCAGTCAACCAGCCTTCCTTGCCCAGCCTGGTCCTCTTCTCTGCTCCCAATCTTTTGGGCCAGAACTGGATATTAGCATCAGCCATTAGCCAGAGCACTCCCTAAAGTCTTCCCATAGAACAGCTCCAGGAAGGGTGGCTAAACCCCAGCATTTAGCATGGCTGGGGCTGGAGGCCCGGGCTATAAGGGGGGGTGGAGGTCACCTTCATCCTGCCAACAGTGACATCTTATTGCAGGAATGGCTTGAGGCTCCCAAATCCACATCCTCTCTTCTCTGCAAAAACAGGCCAGGCAGCTGCACCACTGAGCCCTGGCTGCCTCCAGCCCATGGTTAATTGCCAGAAAATAATGAGCCCTGAGGTCATTGCCGCTTAAACAGCTGGCTCCATTCTTCCTGTTTGGCCTGGGTGATTTTGAGCTCCCTGCCCTCCCTCGCCTGCCGCTGTAATTCTCTCACACACAGTCAAGCGGGGAGCCTCCAGCTGTGCTCTCCACGCCCCTGACTTTGGCAGCATCTCGATTCTCCTCTCTTCCTGCTGCCTCGCTGCCCTGAGACCACGCTGTGTCTCTACCCCCACCTGCCTGGACACCCTGCCTCGGTTTTCTGACAGTGGCTTGGTGCCCTTCTGTAACGGAGACAGAGGAGGAATGCTTAGCGAAGCTCCCTTCTTTGTGGCAGAATCAGTCCAATGGGGAAATTCCAAAGTCCAGTTGTATAAAGTTCTTGAAACTTATCTTGAGCGTGGTGCTAGCCAGTGCCAAGCTGCCCTGCGTCATGGCCCCGGTGACAGAGGCGCACCTAGGCTTAGCCTGTCCCATGCAGCGACGGAGGGTCATAGTCCCTCTGAAGACTCGGTTCCAATTCGTTCCGTAATGTCACCTCGAGAAACATCACTGCAGGCTTCCTGCAGAGCTCTTCCGTCAGGAGCGCCGGTTTGGTTGAGAAAGTGCTGTGCTGTCCCAGCTTCGTTCTGGATCTGGATTTTGTTTTAAGAAATATCCAACTTCCAGTTCAAACTGTTCCATTACAGAATTAAAGGAAAACCCCTTTTGGTAAATGGCACAGGGGAGATGACTGTGTGCCACTCTGTGCTCACCAAACTGGCTCCTCCTATGTTTGGGGTCCAGTTTGGCATCATTTGAAGTAGCACCATTCTTATCGAGGGCTCTGGGGGCAGAAGCTACAAGAGCTTCCCTTGGAATTCTCACTCTGCTTTCTGTCGGCCCAAGACTCAGGTGGCCCCTTCTGGAAGGCCAGGGGCAGCCCTGAGAGCAGGGGCAGGCCCAGCACAGGGGGAGCTGGGGTGGAGGGGGTAGGCTCACACCCATGCACGGGGCCTGCGGAGACAGAACAAGATACAGGTCAGAGTGTCTACAGTCCTGGGAGCGGACCAGCGGGAGGCCCGCCAGTCAGATTGGGTTCAAGGGTGTCAGCCGTGAGGCCACAGCCAGAAACTCCTAGCTCAGGGACGCCTTTGGGGGCCTTGCGGAACTGAGGTTGGTGGCTAGCAGCTGCGGAGCACAGATGCGGCCGGGGCAGCGAACCCAGGCAGGGGGAGTGGGGATGAATTTGTAGCCAGCAGGGAGGTGTAGCCGTGTCCGAGAGGAGCTACAGGTCAGACACAGCCCCAAAGCCCTGGAGTGCATGCATTATTGCAGACACCCTCCTGGGTGGGAGTCAGTGCAGCCACACACTGCCACCGGCTGACGAGTGTGGCTCACCTCATGCTGTCGCCATGAGCTCTGGAGCAGGAAGCAGGTCAGATCACCGTAAAGCATAACTCCACTCCCATTGGGTCCTCCTAGGAGTCAGCAGGGCAGGAGGGGCTACCCACAGGCTCAGCCCCACCGGCAGGGTCCTGCGTATGGCCCTGGAGGTTGCACCTTATACAAGGAACCAGGGGATGCTGACGTCAGCTCGCCCGGCTCACTGAGCCACATTTTTCTCATTGGAGCACATTTTTCTAATTCA
Organism: Corynorhinus townsendii; assembly: GCA_026230045.1. Lineage (NCBI taxonomy): Eukaryota > Metazoa > Chordata > Mammalia > Chiroptera > Vespertilionidae > Corynorhinus > Corynorhinus townsendii. Next base: position 127,319,063 of record JAPDVU010000003.1, on the reverse strand, counting down.
CACCAAGGTGTCAGAGGTCACTCGTCCAAGGTGTCAGAGGTCACCCGTCCAGAGCCAGCAAGTGGCAGAGCCTAGACTCAAAGCCAAGTCAGCTGACATCCCACCACCATTCTCCAGTTTTCAGGCCTGTGTCAGGCGCCCAGTATGCTCAAGCAGCGAGGACCCAGCCACAGACCTCTTGTCAGCCTCCTGCTCACACGGACAGCATTCAATACCCCCCGAGGACCCAGGCACACACAGACCCCTTCGTTCAAAGCCCTCCCCATGGCGGGAAGAGTCTATGGGTCCCAGGGAACATGCCCTTTTGGAACCTGCTTCTGCCCTCCCTACTTGAGACCTCATCTGGGGGCCAGGAGCTTGGGATCCCTGTGCAGTCAGCCTGAGCCTCTGTCCAGACCCTGCACAGGGTGCCTAGGCTGGTGCCCCACCCTCCTCCACACCCCACCTCCTCCACACCCTCACCCAGCAGGGACTGGGCCTGGGCCTGAGGAGGGACGGGCAGAGCTGGGACATGCAGGCCTAGCCATTCCTGGTGCAGCATAGAGCCGGGGCAGGAAGGGAGGGTCCAGGACAGTGATGGGCAGGCCTGGCACCAGTGCTGAGACCGTAGGTTTCCCTGCTCGCTCGGTGCTGGCAGACGATGAGCTCAGTCCAATGGCTGAGGGAGAAATGGCTGATTCACTTAACTTGAAAGGAAGCCTGCTCTTGGGTCAAAGTTCTTTGTCCGTGAAATGTGCTCTCCCCTGCATTACTTCAGTCCTGCCCTTGTCAGGCCCCCTGCTGGGCTCTGGGACGGGTGGGCAAGGCCTACAGGCCCGTGGGCTGAATTGCCTCTGACATAGCCAGACAGCCCCTGTCCTCCTGCTATCCCCACCCTGTCAACTCTTGGGAGCCCATGCCAGCTGTCACCTTGCCCTCAAGCTTGCCCTCAGACCCTCCTGCCCACTTTCCTGCTATACCTGATGAACCCTGGCATTTCAGAGCTCACCCACAGATGGGCAGTGCCTGGAGGGAGAAAGAGGCATCACCAACCAGTGCCCGGGAGTAGGGGCTGTGCTCGCCCAGAAGGGGCCAATTTCACGCAACAGTATCTCCTCTTCTTGCTCCTCTCCCCCCACGTCTTTCCTTCTTCCCTACCTGCACCATCTCCCTCACCCTGTCCCCTCACAGTCACGTGGGCCTGACATGCATTTCTGACCTGTTGGCTCCTTCAGGAACATACCGGGATCCAGCAGTGTCCCGCGCCTTCCTGGTGGTAAAAGCAGGTGGGGGTGGGGGTGGGGTGGGATGAGGCCCGTCACAGCTCAGATCATGGCCAGGAAACCAGCTAGCAGCCTCAGCAGGGCTATGAAGCGTGCAGAGCAGCCGAGGGGGAGCAGTCAGGCAGTGGTGAGGGAATTTAGAACCTTCAGTGCCCTTCCCGGGTCCCTGCCTGTGCTTTTCCTGAGCCTTGGTTTCTGCAGCCCCTACACTCCAGCCATGTCCCTGAACTCAAGCACCCCATGCTTCTGCTCTCCCCTCTGCTTGGCATGCACTTCCCTCCTTCTTCACCTGGCAAATGCTCACTCATCCTTAGAGATGCCACTCAGGTGTCACCTCCTCCAGGAAGCCTTCTCTGACTGCTCTCCCATAGTTTCCAGGGCTTGCCCCATAATAGCATTTAAAACACATCATTAAGATCACTTACTATCTAGACCCCTACCACCAATAAGTTTGAAGGCAATAACTGTCTTACTGATGATGCCTGGCATATAGCAGGCATTTAATAAGTATTGGATGTGTGGGCGGATTAACAAGCTGCCAGCAGACCAGTGAGTGAAGAGGTGAGTGGAGAGCACCGTACCAGCAGCCAGCAGCCAGCAGAGGTGGGTATGTCCAGGCTGATGGGAAGAGAGGAAGATGGTCTGGGGGTGCGGGTCCCTGGCAGGTGCCCCACCTCCCTCACTGCTTTAGGAAAGCATTTTCATAGAGGCCCTGAAGCACCATCCCCCAGGCCCGATCCCAGGGTGACCGTCTTCTCCCCTTGCCCCTAGTATTTCTGCCTGTTGCTGGTGATCTTCCTCGTGGAGCTGGTGGCAGGGGTCCTGGCCCACGTGTACTACCAGAGGGTGAGTGGAAGGTCTTCCTTCTATGTTGCCCAAAGCGCCCCAGGAGGCCACGCGTGGGGGAGGGCTCAGGGTACGGGGGAAGCTGAGGCACTGGCGCTCGGGTGGTCCTGTCTCCCAGCCCCAGCACTCCTCAGCACAGCTGGGTCCTGCTTCTTGTACACGTCCCAGTAGCCCTCTCCTCCATCTGTGGATGTGGATGTCTTCAACATGGGAGCCAGCGGGGGACGCTTCCCTGGCGGTGGCTGGTTCCTCTCCCCTCCTAAGGAGAAATCAGACATCCTAGATCCGTGGTCGATAAACTGCGGCTCTTTGGCCCCTTGAGCGTGGCTCTTCCACAAAATACCACGGCCTGGGTGACTCTATTTTGAAGGAGTGGCGTTAGAAGAAGTTTCAGTTTAAATAATTTGGCTCTCAAAAGAAATTTCAATCCTTGTACTGTTGATATTTGGCTCTGTTGACTAATGAGTTTGCCGACCACTGTTAGGGGAAAGAAAGGCCTGGCCCAGGGCCACATGCCAGACTATGAAGATAGCACTGGCCTCACCTGCCTGCGAGGACAAGGAGGAAGGGGCCAGTCAGGTCCTCTCCCACCGTGTGCCCTCTGAATCAGACTTCAAGGTCACAACCAGAGTGATATTTGGCTGGTAGGGACAGTGACCATTCTGGTTGTTTCAAGCCAGCACCTATAGGAGCACTGGGTGCCCATGGGATCTCATGATCAAAATGAAATTCAACAGGTATTTAAAAGCAGCCCTGTGCCTAGGAGCTGTCTCCTCCCACACCTGCTTCTCAGCTCCTCCTACCACACCTCTGCCCTTATGTTAGGGTCCCAGCTTTTGCAACATCGTCTCATAACTCTGTCTGCTATGCACCAAGGGTCCCCTTCCACTGGGTGGGAAACCAACACACTGTACTGCTGGAAGAACAGAGTGGTGTAGAGAAGCTAGTGGTTAGGCGCAGGCTTGGGGACCGGGGTAGGGTGCTCTGCTGACCTACCTCCCCTCCACCCTCCAGCTGAGCAATGAACTGAAGCAGCACGTGACCCGGACGCTGTCAGAGAACTACGGGCAGCCTGGAGCCACGAAGATCACCACCTCAGTCGACCGTCTGCAGCAGGACGTAAGCCCCCAACAGGGTTGGGTCCTCTCTGTCCCTTCCGTCTGTGTGCCCGGGCCAGTTCCTTACCTCTGTCAACTCCTACTGGACAACAAGCAATGATAAGCTTTGATAAACTCGAGTTTGAGCCCAGTGCCGAGCGTCACTCCCGGCACATAGCAGGTGCCTAACAAACACTTGTTAAGTAGACTAAATGCACCTCCCACCCCACCTGCACCTCTCACACCAGAGACCACCTCAAATAGCCATGTTCTGTGGCCCATGTAGGGACTCTAAGGTTCATTCCCCAAACCAGAAGGGCAAGAAATAACCAATCTCCTGTTTTTTAATCACCTTGATCCAGGCGGGCACATCCCTGCCCTGGGGAGGTGCAGAAGATGCAGGGCCCAGGTAGGCACTCACACCAGCCCCTCTGGTCACTGCTGAGCTGCCTGGTCCATGGCCTCTGGGATACCTTTTGTGTCCCTGCAAGACTCAGGGCTCTGAGGCCTCGAAGCCTGAATGGGGGCCTGGAACCTGTGGCAAGGCTGGGTCCCTGGCCCTGGGTTCTGCCTCCCTGCGTGACCAAAAAACTACCTCTGGTGGGTGTGGCCCCACACTCTCAGGACCCACCTGCCTCTACCTCCCTGCCCATCTCCTCACACACCCTCCCTGCCCTCCGGGGCACCAGCATAATCTCCTTGAAGGTCTTGGGTGATGTTTAAGGCAGCACACAGGTGGACTGCAGGCAAATTTTGCCTGAAATGAGACCAGCCCCCACTCCAAACAGGGGAAGGGGAGAATCCCAGGGAGAGAAAGAGGCTGGTTACTACTCGAATAATGGTCCGGCTCCCTGGAGCTGAGCTGCTGGAGGGGCCTGTGCATCTCCTCGCCTCCAGGCTCTGCCTCTCTCTGCAGTTCAAGTGCTGCGGAAGCAACAGCTCTGCCGACTGGCAGCACAGCGCCTACATCCTGTCCAGGGAGGCTGAGGGCCGCCGGGTGCCCGACAGCTGCTGCAAGACGGTGGTGGCGCGCTGCGGCCAGAGGGCCCACCCCTCCAACATCTACAAGGTGGAGGTGAGCACCTATCTCCAGCTGGGGCCTGCAGAGGGCCCAGCTGGCCATCCAGAGGCCCCCAAAAGGCAGGCTCAGGGCAAACAGGTGGGGGGAGCAGGGCCCACTTAATTATTGGCCAGAAATCAGCAGTGCTGGGCCTTCAAAGGGTGCACAAAGCAGGGGACGTGCACCTGCCACTGAGAGATTCCAGGACATCATGGCCTACCCTGGGTCACCCAAAAGCCTGTAGGCAATTGGGAGGCTGGATCAGGCCCTTTAAGTCTCCTGCCTTTCCTCAGCCAGGTGGATACAGCACCCGGCCTGCCTTTCCCTCCCCATCCTCGCCCACTTCTGGGTCAAGGTGAGTGCTACCTGTTGTTACTTTATAGGGAGGCTGCATCACCAAATTGGAACAGTTCCTGGCCAACCACCTGCTGCTCATGGGAGCGGTGGGCATCGGGGTGGCATGCCTGCAGGTGAGTGAGGAGAGGGGCCGTAGAAGAGCTCTGAACGCCCTCCCGTGGGCTGTGATCCCAGACCACTGACCCTTTGCACATGCACACTCTGCCCTGCCCTCCTGTCCCCTTCCCTTTGCAGCCAGAGTTGAGTCACATGGTCACTCTCTTCCCCAGAGACAGGAAGGAAAATGCCTGGGGCCGGGGGGCCAACTTGAACTTGTAAGGAACAGAGACCTGAGAGGAGTGTGAGTGTGGGCTCAGGTATGTGCATGCACCCCTGTGTGTGTGCACGTGCAGGTGTGTGTGCAGCCTGCTGTGTCTGTGTGGGCCCTAGGTGTGTCCGCATGCATCATGGCGGGGGGGGGGGGTGTTGGAAGCATGTATATGTGTTTAGATGTGCTAGTGCGCCTGTGTGTGTGTGTGTGTGTGTGTGTGTGTGTGTGTGCATGACATGCTCTCATTCCTCTGTGTATGTGCGTGTGCACACCTGTGGATATGTGCTCCCTGTGTACATCCAGCTCTCTGCTCTGAGCATGAGCCATGCTCTTTGCTCTGGGTCACCACTCCACCCTCCCCCTGCTGCCATCCTGGGAGTTAGTGTTACTCTCATGGGTCATTCTAGTCACAAGTCAAGATCCGAGGAGTCAGGAGTGGCACCCCCAGGGGCAAGGGCAGGGTCAGCGAGCAAGGGCCCTGCGTGCCCACCTCTCCTGACACTCCTGCTTCAGCCCAGCTGATTCTGGAGGGAGCTCAGTCCTGTCCCACCTTCCTGTGCCCGGTCTATAAGCACCGTCTAGAGGAGAGGCGAGAGGGGAGAGGGAAGAGGGGAGAGGTGAGAGCAGTGGCTGCCTGTCAGAGGACCTGGGTCCAATCCTGCCTCTGCTTCTGTGCAACCTTGAGCAGTAACTTCCTGGCATCCCAATGTCATCCTAAACTATGGATTGTTCCCCCAACTGCATGAGGGCCAGATAAGAACAAGGTGATAGGTGTGACAGCAGCAGCACCTGGCACAGGTGAGGGCCTCCATAAGTGGAAACTCTGTGGACTTCAGAGTGGCTCAGATCCTTTCTCTTATCTGATCCCCACAACCTGAGACCCAGGCCAGGCGAGTAGCAGTGTCCTCCCCATTTTACAGACCAGAAAGTTGAGAGCCAGGGAAAGGACTTACCGAGGGTCTTGCCCTGAACTGCCACCCAGGTCTCCGTGGGCCTTCACTTTCCCAAACTCCCTCGCAACACAGTTCCATGGAAGGAGAAGCAGGATGGGCACGAGGCTAGAGAGCCTCAGTGTGGGTTCCTCCCAGGACACGGCTGCTGGCCTGCGTCATCCTGAGAGCTGGAGGGTCTAGCTGCAGCCTCACCTGCTGGGCCTGGCCCTCTGGAGGGAGACCAGACAACCTAGGGCTGGTTATTCGTCTCTGAACCCTGGTTCCTCATCTGTGATGTGGGGCTAATTATAGCTGGTTCATAACCAGTGAGGATCAGCAGTATATATGTAACCACATGGCTCACTGCCGAGCAGGTAGCAGGTGCTCAGGACACGCTCCCCATCCTTGTTTTTATCACTTCCATGCAGCACATTTTTATTTCTCCCAGAAGCCCTGATTGTTTCCTGGCCAGACCAGCTTGCCCCTTCACCTCCACTCAGGAGCAGGCCCAGGGAGCCCCAGGGGACAGTCACATGGCCCCTTGTGTACTTCCCAGGGCAGGCCTTCTATCCCACATCCTGAACTCCAGGGGAGTTGCCATGGGGTCTGGGGAAGAGGCTGCTCTGCACTCAGCTCCTGAATCAGCTGTGGTTTCTGGAAAGCTGCTATTTGCCTCAAGTATCTAGGGGACCTGCTCTGCATGGATGCTGACCAGGCTGGGGCCACACTCTCTGTCCATTTCTTTCTGACCTGTCTGGCCTGAGAGCCTGGAAAAGCTGAAGATGGGGCAGTGAAGCCATGGGCAGTGAGGGACTGCCAGTGCCCAGAGCCTAAGGTAGCCAAGTGTGCCTGTAGGAGTGATGCCCAGGAGGCCAGGTTGGCAGGGTCCCCTCCTACACCCCCACCATGAAAAGTCTCGGTCCAGCTCACTGTGGAACCACTCCTAGAGTCCCCCAGAGAGAGAGCTTCTCCGGGCCACCACCAGGGACCCCAAGCCCTCACGCAGTCTCTCCCCTCTGTTCCTCTGAGGCTGGCCCTGCAGCAGCCAAGCCTCAGGTTACAGTTCCCTCTGCTGGCCAGCGCTGGAACTAAGCTCCCCAAGTCCAGGTCAGCTGCCAGCCTTGAAGGAGGGCTTGGCCAGGCCTGTTCCCAGGTTCACAACCCTCCTCCCACCAGAGCAGGCACCAGGCACCTTCCCACACAAGCGCAGCATGGCATTTGGAAGACCCTCAGACTCAGGATAGACAAGGCCAAGATGGTGCCATAATGCTTCTCTGGTTGAGGCTGGAGGAAATCTAGCTTGAAGTCAGAGGTTTTCCTATGATAGAGGAGGGTTTGAGGCTCAGAGAGGGATGTAACTGTACCCAAGGCCATACAGTTCCAAATGGAAGTTAGCCCACTCCTACTCCCACCCCAACATTCCCACACGGCAAGATGGGAACATGTTGCAGAGCCCAGGAAACTCACAGGACAGTGAGATTGGAATCTGCTGGGCATTAAGAGGAACCGAGGCTTCCTGGGACCTCCTGGCCCTTCCTTGATGCTCTTCATGACCGCCAGGTGCCGGCTCAGAAACCTCGAAAGAAGCTGAAAGCATCTGGACTTCTCTGTTAAAAGCCCCATGTGTGCCACGTGCTACATCTAGGCCGGCTGTCAGAAGGGGGTGCCATCTCCTGCTCCCGCGGTCGACTTGTGTGTTTTCTCTGCTCACCCTGGTCTGCTGCTGAGTGTCTGTGCTGATGTCTGCATGTCCTCTGCCAGGAAGGAGACACTGAGCTCACTCAGGGATCTGAAAGCTCAGCCCATTACTCTTATGCATGAGTTAGGGTGGTATGTGCGTGTGTGTGTGTGTGTGTGTGTGTGTGTGTGTGTGTGTGCGCGCGCGCGCGCGCATTGGTGAGATTCTGGCCCGCACACCTCCATCCTCACTGTGCCTTCCCTGGGAGGCACCCTGGGAACACACATCTCATCAAGAGTGAGCATGCTGGGAGCTCTGTCTTCCCCGGCATGAGGTGTAGGAGAGGCAGCCTTGAGTCTCTCCTGGTCTACCTACTCCCTCTGGCTTCCCCCTTAGCAAGGATGAGAAAGATTCAGATAACCACAGGGCAGTCATGCTGCCTAACACCTGGATGGAATGGCTGTGACAACCATCTGCTAAAAGCCAGTGGGAGACAAAGTAACCTCTTACGCTGCCTTTCAGCTTGTGGCTCCGAGTACTTGGTGGATTAGCTCTGCTCTTGCACCAAGTCTGGAGGCTGAGGGCTGTGTTCACATGGTCCACCAGCCTCCCACATCGGGATGGAGAGGAGGGAGGAAGGGGAGGAAGAGGGGGCATCCTTCACTGCCTCCTTACGCCAGCCTTGCAAAGAGAGACCGAGTGCCTACCAGCCCCTAGGAGTCCGCACCTGCCTGTCCTCCTCCCATTGGCCAGCAGCTATTGGAAAATTTAGGGAAGATGAGGTCTTGTTCCTATATTTGGGGAAGTGCACCTTGGCCGGTGTCCACAGGGCAGTCATGGGGCTGCCCTAGCAGTGCCCCTCCCCCACTAGTGGAGTCAGGATCCAACGGCATCATTGTGAGGAGCATGATCACAGTCGTGGCCTCCCTGGTCCAAATATCCTCATCTTGTCCCTGAGTATCCTTGGGTGGAAGGAGGAGAGGAAGGGTAGAGAGGAAGAAGGAGGCAAAGGAAAGCAGGGGAATAAGGGTCCTCAATAGCGTGGAGACAGGAAAGTGAGACCAGGAAAAGGTGACTTCCCAGCACTGCCCTGCTCTGGGCCGGTGCTCTAGCCCCTTCTTGCTCAGCTAGTAGGTGTGATGGGGGCCTGTCAGGCAGGTTCCTAGGGCCTCATTTGGTGCCACATTCCACGCTGATTTACAGATGAGCTGGCGACAGCTCTGGGTGCCCCTCCCAGAGCCTCAGTTTCCCCAGTGGCTTCTGTCCATCAGCCAAAATCCACTGTGGTGGCTGTTTTTGCTCTGGTCGGAGCAGCAATGCAGACAAAGGCTGCTTAGGTAGCAGTCAGCTGCTCCTGGAGAAGCTGGGCCGCAGACCAGGCAAGGACTGAGCTCATTCGCTAGTAGTGCAGAACCTCGCCCCCTCGCCCCCCACATTGAGGTCTGTGGGTGATTCATTCCCATTAAAGCCTGAGAAGTACTGCTCTTGCAGAGTAGTTCTCAGAGCGTGTTCCCTGGGAGCTTGTCAGAATCTCAGAATCTCAGTACCCTCCTCCCCCACCTCCCATGTGGGAACCTGCCCTTCATGGAGGTCCCAGCTGCGCACTCTGTGCGGGAAGCTGCGCTCTGGGAACTGCTGGCCGTACCGTGGTGGGTTCCTGATCTCTGCTCTCTCCACCTGGCAGACCTGCGGAATGGTTCTCACCTGCTGTTTGCACCGGAGGCTCCAGCTGCATGTTCACTAATGGCCCATCGTGTCCCCCTCCAACAGGCCCCCACAAGGACAGGGGTCCAAATTCCATCTGCCAGACCTTCGGAACCAGCATAGCTCATCTAGAAACTCCTAGAAAGTCCCCATCCCTGGTGTCCACCCCTTCAGACCCACCAAGTGCCCAAGACCACAGTTCCTGCGGTTCCCACCTGACCGGGACCCTCCACTTCTGAGTGCTCACTGCCAGCCCAGGCGGGGACTGGCCCTGCCAGGGACAGGCAGAAGGCTCCCAAGGACCACAGGAAGGTGAGAGAGTTGGACTCTGCTCCCTCCCAGCTCCTGAAACTACATTGAAGGACTATAAACCTTGACCCCTCTGGACCGGGCATTCAGTATGACCCCCACCAATGCTGAGCAGCCCTCCTCTCACCTCTGCCTAGGTTTGGGAGCTTTGCTCTGGCCTCCCGGAACTGCATCATGGTGGGCAGTTAGGGTTATCTCTGCCCCCAGAAGGCCCAGGCCTTCTGATCTGCCCACCCCAAGGCCTTCTCATGTGGGAGAAGTGTGTCCCCATGGCCTAGCTCAGTGGTCGGCAAACTGCGGCTCACGAGCCACATGCGGCTCTTTGGCCCCTTGAGTGTGGCTCTTCCACAAAATACCACAGCCTGGGCGACTCTATTTTGAAGAAGTGGCATTAGAAGAAGTTTCAGTTTAAAAAATTTGGCTCTCAAAAGAAATTTCAATCATTGTACTGTAGATATTTGGCTCTGTTGACTAATGAGTTTGCCGACCACTGGCCTTGCTCCTTCCTGCAGGGCCAGGGAGTGGAGAGAACGAGGTGAGGCATCCGGGAGCTGGGTATGGGTAGTGGTAGATGGTGGAGCTTCGGGCAGGGAGTGAGGGGACTGGGGGTGGGAGGAGGCGGGGAGTTGGCCATACCAGCATATGGCGCAGCAGGAGCCTGCGCCTCCTGGAGGCCTTCCCCAGGAGAGGAGCCCTGGGAGAAAGGCCTGGAGCCCCAGCCTCCAGGAATCTGCCCCCCAGGAATATCCTGTGTAGGGTCTGATTCTCAGAACTGCCAGTGTTTTAAACCTTGGGCAGTTAATGTGGGCGAGTGTAAAACTCATCCTGATTGGACCCAATCGCAGAGCCTGAAATGTTGGAGCCACTAAAAAGGTAAAGCTCCAAGTCGAGGGGTGCTCTGCCCTGAACCTCACTTGTCCCCTGTCACGCTCCCTGACCACGAGGCCTCACTCTGCTCCCGGAGTGAGCAGTCCCTTCCTCGGGTTCTGCCTCGCTGTCTGAATTGGGCAGGGATCTTCAGAAAGAACTTCCCAATGCTGAGGGAGAACTGAAAGCAAAGCCTAGAAAATGCAGTGCAGATGCGGGCAGTTTTCCTACGACAGCCACAGGGACCCCCCCCCCCGCCCCCCCCTGCTTCCCCCAGTGGCTGTGAGGCGGCGCTCCAACAGGAAGGCCCCACACCTGCTTCCACACCTCCCGGGCCCTGCTCTTCCGGGGTCCTGGGGACCCTCTTCCTGTCGCACCCATGAGAGGCGGGCCCTTGTTATGCTAAAACTAAGGCCAAGAAAGGTCATCTCCTGCATCCCCACTGGATCCAGTCCCCAGTGTGACTAGTTCAGCTCTGGCTGAGCTGGGTCAGTCCTGGGTGAAGGGTATTCTCTCTCCCATACATGGGTCACTGCTGTCCCCAACACAGCCCTCAACTGTGCAGAAACTGCACACCCTCAGAGCACATTGCCTCCCTGCCTCCCAGCATCGGGGGCTGGTGGGGACCCTGACTGGCTTAGCTCCTCCACCCAGAGGGCCTTGAGATGGCTGAGGAAAATTCGTTAGGAGGGAGACCAGCTTTGCTAGCAACCCCACACTACATCAAGGACAAAAGAAATGGTGGTGTGGTCATCTTTGCTGCCCTCCAGCTTCCCGGGACTCATGCAGATAAATAAAAGGTGACGATGAGTCCAAGCTCTTTGTAGGGACAGAAGTCAGACCGACAGGTCTCACGAGTGAGGCCGAGAGAGCGCATGCTCTTCCTGCCCAGGGCCGAGGGAGGCGCAGTGGGAGGGGTGCTGCAGCCTGTTACATGCCTGCCCTCCTGGGTCCCTTCACTTTCCTGAATGCCCCAGCCTGTGGAGATGGGGACGGGGTGCCAGGCCTTGTCACTGGGGGAGACCCCGGAGAGCTGACTTCTTGGCCCACCTCCTGTGCTGACGAGGCTGCGGCAGGAGGAGCTGTGGCTCCTGCGCTGGGCGTCATCTTGTGAGCGCTACTGAGGACCCGGCTGGTCCAAGCCGCAGAGGGACAGAGCAGCCCAGAACTTTTGGGAACTGGGACCTCCTTGTTCATGCCAACGGCCTGGGAGATGAGGCACGGTGCAGGAAACTGAGACCCAGGGTATGGCAGGTTCCCCAAGGGGCATGCTGAAGGCTGGAGTCAGAGCTGGGGTGCCGGTTCCACCTGTGAGCATGCAGATCTGCACCAGGATGGCTCCCCCAGGTCCTTGCTCTGAGACTGGCAGGGCCCTGAGTTCCCGGAGAGAGAAGGGGTGCCTGTTGAGAGCCATGGCAGTCCTGTGGGGGCAACAGGTGCCAGCACACAGGTTCAGAAAAGAAGCCAGCATACCCACACCCTGACCTCCCCAAGCTGCCCTTCCCTTCCTCAGCTCCTGGGCAGCCCCTCCCAGAGGGAGTAGTGCACCCCAACTCCCTGGATGACCTCTGTTTGGGGAGACAGGAGTGTAACGTCCTTTAGTGAGGGGATGAAGTCTTGTTTAAAATATTTGTGACCATCCTTCTCTTTCTCCCTCCTCCTCTCAGCTCCAGGAGCTCCTCAGGCATAGCCATGCTGGGGTGGGGGTGGGGGGGGGTGTCCAGGGCCTTGTGTTTACTGAAGGCCTACTGTGTGCTTAGAATATGTTAGTCAAGTAGACACACCATCTTGTAGGGACCAAGGTAAGAGGGTATATATCCCCCACTCTACAGAGTCAGCAGCAGTGGCTGTTATCATGCCACCCCTCTCCCCAGAGCCCCCAGTTCTCCATCCTAATATATAAAAACCCAGGGTCCGTAACATCCAAAATGACCAAAGTCTCGACCAAACGCCAGGCTAGGGAGCTGAGGGAGCGGGAGCTGATCCATCAATGGCAGCGGTGACTGGCAAGTGGCTGAAAGGCAGACCTCTTGGTCCCTCCTCCCAGCCCTCAGACTCCAATCAATCAGTGGTGGAGGAGGGGTGGAACTGGGGACTGGCTCCCTTAGTAGTCCTCCAGGTTCAATCTCAAGAGGACAGGCCAGGCACCAACAGACCAGTGCTGCTGGCATGATCCAGACAGCACTGCCAGACTCCTGGAACTTGGCCTCAGGCACTGCGGCCACTTCCCCTCCCTAGACACTTCACAAGGTCACTCAAGCCTGCCCAGCTCCAGACTAAGTGTGATCACTGCACACAGAAGAAATGTATAAAAAAATAAAAACCAATGACCAAGAGCTTGCATCCATGAGCTCATGAGAGCCTCCAAGCACTGGGCACCCCGACTATTTTAGGGGCTTCAGGTGAGCGGGGGACACAGAGGGGTCAGGAAACCTCCGTGGAGGTCAGGCCATAGGTCTGACTGTGGATCCATCCGTCCTGCCGTCTGCCAACAGCCGCCTCTGCAGAGAACAGGAGAACAAAGGGAGGTGGCGGTTCTGCAAACCCCAGAGGGAATCCAGGGTCCCAGGTACTCTGCCCCACCTACTGACACTGTGGCTATAAGGGCACTGTGGCAGTCAACCAGCCTGATCCGCCTCCCCCTACCTCCTCCCAACTGCTGGTCTCAAACAAAGGGAGCACCCCTTCTGAGGGGAGATGCCCACCAGGTACACAGAAGGTATACAGAAGGCGCTCAGCGAGGCGTCCCCACAGGTTGTGTTTGCACCTTCATGCTGCCCCCCCTACCCCCCACCGCAATGCCGAAGGAAGCCTGATTCAGGAACACCCCATGCTGACCACCCACATGGAAAACAACGTGTGATAAACATCATGTCCCCCAGACGCCTGAATCCGCCTCCAAAGGAAGACTCTACAGACCCAGAGCGGGAAGATTGGGATTGAGACAGAAGGTTTGGGAAATGCAGAGCTGCCCAACCCTGCTCCCCATCCCCCTCTGTGTGTGAAGCGCCTGCATCGCAGCCCTTGGACGGAGGCTGTGAAGGAGTGAAGAACTGTGGCTGTGCTCGGCCTCCTGCCCTCGTGGATACGCAGGAAACATATTTATGTGCCAGAATCTAAAGCCCTCTTCATCGGTAATAGAGCAAATCATGCAAGACACACACGTGTTTCTAAACAGGACTCTATGTAGCTGCGTGTGAACCCAGATCAAAGGCCTGCTCTCCACCGATGAAGCTGCAAAGGCTGCTCCTCTCTCCAACGAACGCAACCTGGAGAGGTTTAAAGGGAAAAGGAGATAAAAATAAAACAAAATAGCAACAAGCTCTGAAGCTGCTGCCGCTGCCTCAATTCCTCCTTGCAGTGGTGATGTCAGAGCCTGTCTCCCCACGCCTGGGGTTCGGACGGCTGAGCTGCTGACACCTGCCAGGTCGCCTGGCACTGGCCTCATCTACCCACAGCCACTTTAACCTCCCACCAGCTCCTGGAGGCGGGTGGGCTTGCGGATGGAGGCTTCCGTGTTAAAGCAAGCCTGTTGGTGTAGCATAGACACGCGTGGGCTTTCTGATGAGAGAGCACCCATAACATCCCTTCACGAATGTGTTTTCAACTATCCTGAGATCACGCTCCCAGCCTTGGCTACTCTCAAATAGGCCTCAGCGATTCCACTTGCCCAGTGCAAAGACTGACCCAAGTTTCACAGAGACGGAACCCTGGGCCTGAGCAGACATGTCCTTTCAAAAGGAAGGTCACCTGGCTGCAGGTCCTTGCTCTTCATCACTTTGAATATTTCTTGCCACGCCCTTCTCTACCCAGCAAAGCTCAATTGGAATTGAAAGCCAGATAAAGACCTTCAAAGACAAGAAAAAGCTAAAGGAGTTCATCACCCTGATCGGGGGCCAGCCGGTGGCCAACTGCCTGCAGCCCCTCCCCCGCCTGATGGGTGCCTCTGGCCAGACCCCACCCATGCACAAATTCATGCACCAGGCCTCCCTCTAGTCTCTAATAAATGTCCAGGTTGACATTCAGGAGCAGCATGTCCCACGGGGTGTTGTGGAGCCTCGGCAGCCTCACACCCCCTCCCAAGGTTGGGCAGGACCACTGCCGGCCCCAGCACTAGAGCCCTGCTCTGTGCGGTTGGAAGAGAAGTATGGCTCTTTCGGGCTGACGCCCCCCTTCCCCAGCAGAGTGTCTCACAGGAGCCTGTGGCCATGGCTCAGGGGGCACCTGGCTTACCACCTCCGGAGCCAATGCTGACACCAGAGTGAGGGTGACCGCCCTCGGCACTCAGAATTCCCTCGCAGGATATGAACACTCATGCGGTGTAGAAACAGTGGTCTGGGGCATGGAGAAAACACCTCTCCCGCCCATGCGGCCTCATGAATCACAGACACCTCCTGGGCAGTGAGGAGGTGTCCGGCTAGTGGAGCTGACCGCCTCCTCCCTGCCTTCCCTCCCCTCTGTGGCTGATACCAAGCTCTGGGTGGGCACTGTGTGAGCTGTCTCCAGCCTAGAATCTCATCAGGCTGCCACCCTGTGCATGGCCCCAGGCCTGCCCTTGAGGAGAGGTGAGGGTGACACACAGGGCAATGTGCCTCCAAGATCCTCATGTGCCTCCAAGATCCTCATGCCCCACAGCCACTTTCAGTCTTGGGATCTGCCACTCCCGGTCCATCCTCAGGATTTCGAGTTGGGGATGTGAATTAAAAGTTACTTTCGCCACCACCCATCCTGCTATCAGCCTTGAAAACCTTCTCTCCTTACTGGCCACTTTGAGCCTGGGGACAGAACTGGAGAAGGGGAGGTGGTTTGATGGCTAAGGAGAACCCCACATTTTGTGTCACCACTGGGTGGCGCTCACATCTGCCAAGGATGCTAGTGATCAAATTTGAGCTTGCATGAGGGTTGCCTGAGGGTCACCTGGAGGGCTTTTAGCACAGATTACTGTCCTTCCCCACCCCCACCTTCCCTCTTCTTCGCCCCCCTCCCCCACCCCCAGCTTCAGATCAGAGGGTGGAGCCAAGGATTTGTGTCTCTAGCTAGTTCCCAGGTGATGTGGGTGCTGCTGGCCTGGAACCACACCTGGAGAGCCACTGCTTTAAACCACAGCCCGTAACCACCTTAGTCTGTCACAGCTCCAGGGCTCAGTTCCCTCTGGGTGTGAAGCTTGGATCCCCTTCTGTGAAACAGGACGGCTGTGGGTAGCTCACCGCCAGCCAGGACTGTGCCTCCTTGCTGTGCTTTCTGCAGCACCTGCCCCACCTCCACTGGGATTGAGTGAGGCCGTCTGAGCCTGTCTGTGACCCCGGCTGGCAGAGCAGGTGCCGGATCCTCTTCCCAGAAGGGAACAGGTCCACAGTCCAGCCCCATTTTCCCACCCCCTCCAGCCCCACGGCACTCTCGTCGCCCCCTTCTCTCTTTTAGCACAGGGCCAGGACTGTGCTCCTCCCGCAGCCTCCTGCTGCCCTCTTCCCTCCTGTGTGAGCACCACAGGCACCAGCGCCAGCGCCACGAGTATTTCCAGGCAGCCCAACGTTCCTGAGGCCAGATGGGCTCCTGGGGATCTGGAACCGGTGGTCCTGGATATGGGCTGTCACAATGCTCTAGAGACAGGGAAGTTGCCTTACTCAATCGCATACAGAGAAACTGCTCTTCTTGTAATCAGCCCCCTCCTTCGCTGCTCTCAGTGTAAGCCAGCCTCGGTGCCAGGGGGCATGATAATAAAGGAACTGCATCTGAAACTACCTGCTGTCGCTGTTTTCCTCCCCTGCAGGGAATTCCCATCAGGTGTGTCGCAGAGAAGGGGAGGGAGCCTGGTAGGAGCCCCTTGACCACACTGATAGGGTCCTGCCAGCTGCCAGGTTGACTGTTTGCACCGACCTCACCTCCCGTGAGTGTCGCTAATCCTGGTGGCGAGCAAGAACCAGGCTCTCACAAGTGTGCTTGAGTTGTGTTCCCCTTATATCGCCTTTGGGCAGCCGGGACTGCCACACCTCTGACTGTGATGCCCAGCAGCCCCTGTTGTGAGCCTGCGATCTGCCCGTCCTGCTGTGGACATCACCCTGGCAGACTGCAGCCGATGCAGGGCGTGCGGAGAGGGCAGGGCAGGGGCACTTCAATCTGAGGCACACCTTCTACTGCTCCCTGGCTCTCCACCCCATCTCCCTCCAGAGGGCTAGTGTCTTCATCCTCCTCTCCACTAATTTGTCCTCACCCCCAAACTAGAGTAAGGCACTTTTCACCCCAATGCAAAAAAGACTTCCATCTATGATTCAGAGGGACTGAGCGCACCAGGGTGCCCGCCTAGTAAGGTGTGAAAGGAAGTAAATGCTTTGGCTTTTATGACATAAAACATTCATTCTATTTCATTCACTATTCTGTCCAGAAAACTTGCTTGAGGTGGGGTGGGGTCCATGAGGGAGCCTGAAGAGCACCCGGGTAAGCTGGATGCTGGGGACCCACGACAGAGGGACTAGGGGGGCAGGTGGGGGTGGGCCCGCCTGGCAGGGATTCACATCCCTGGCCCTCCTCCGGAGTCTCCCGCCCCGTTGGTCAAGATCATTCACTGAACCATCACAGTGGCAGCCCTCCCTGGCTTTGATATCAGGCCAGGGGATGGACCCAGTCTGGAGCACCCATGGTCACCCATCTCATGGGATCCGGATGTCTGCTCCCTGCACCATCACTGAGTGTGAGTGTGTGTGTGCCTATACAAACAGGCACACAAGTCAGCCTGAAGGGGGTGAGCACCCCTCCAGGCCCCTTCCTGCCACACACAGCACTGTGGGTGCTGCCCAGGCCGTCTCATGGTGCTGGCTGCCTGTGGGGCCTGGTCAGGATGGGAGCAGTGGGAGCCTTTGCAGAAGCTGTCCGCTGGTGGCTACCACTGGCCTGTCAGCTACCACTACTTCCTGGCAGGAGACAACACCTCTGTCAGCAGGGTGGGCTGCTTCAAGCTGGGTGGGACTCTGATTCCCACTTCCTGTCCCCAACTGAGAACAGAGAGGCTGCCCATGGGGTGGGGGAGATACAGGGACAAAAGCTGATATTCATCTGCTTTCCTCCTCCTCCTCCTCTTCTTTCTCCTCCTCCTCCTCCTCCTCCTCCTCCTCCTCCTCCTCCTCCTCCTCCTCCTCCTCCTCTCCCCCTTCCCCTTCTTTCTTCTTCTTTTAGTTTTCAATCAAGCTTTTAATGAAAAGATCATAAAATAACATTTTCTCCTGTCATAGAAAAGTAATTCATTTACTTTCTTCTTAAAAACAAATCCATGAGAAGCCCCTACTTCCGTCACTGGCTGAAACCCTGTCCAGCAGTGACTGAGCAGGAAGGATGGGGCACTGCAGGGGAACCCAGTGGGACCCTTTGGCTCAGGCCAGGGGTGAAGAGGGCAGTGAATAAAGCTTGAATCTGGCACTTTCCATCAGCCAGTCACACACCAAGGCTGGAACAGGCCGGCCAGAGCCCCATTAGTCTAGGCACTCCCTGAAGAGGTGAGGATGTTTCATGAGGGGCTCATGGGTCCCTGATTGGAATTTAGAGAACCTCATGCTGGGAACCAGAGGTCAGATTCAACATTCTCTCCCTGAGTTGCCAACCAGTAAAATAAGAAGGCTGAGTTCTCTCTAGAACTAGGTTCCCTTCACAGAGAAAAAGATATATATTACAAATCTATTGAGGTTGTAGGAATTGTGTGGGGGGGGGAGGGGGAGGGTGGTGTTTAGGGCGGAGGAGAAAGACAAAGGGTAAGGGGCTTCCTGCTGCCGTCAAATGGCAGAGCATGGTCCTCTTGCCCGCCTGACGAGCCGGCCCTGCTTTGGACAATGGTGAGGCTAGGTCCCGGAACTCTGCAGCTGGCAGAAAAATCTCTGGGCAACACCCTCTACCCACCAGACCCACCACAGACCATCAGGTGGCCTTGCTCTTCCAGTCCCTGTTCTCTGCATAGCCGTACACCAGAGGAACCTGGGCACTGCCAGGTGTGCACCAGGGACAGTCAGCTACCTAGCAGTCTCCAGGCCCACAGGGGGAAATTCCAGCTTCATCCGGAGGGCTTGGCTTGAGTGTGTCCTGTGGATGTTGCTTTTCTTTTTGTCAGGTTAAGGAGGCACAGTATTCCATCTCACGGCTGTCATTAAACTCAGCATAATGAGATGGCTAAATCAATAGCCTCCCAATCTTTACTGACTGCTTTAAGAAGGGGCCATTGCAATGCCAATATTTTTGTGCCCCAATCGACATTCATTTAATCTGACTTCCCTCTTGCTTCTGTGAATTACTGTGCTCTGCAGCCAGCTCAGAGCAAAACTGGGAGACACGTCATGTTCCTCTCCTTTCCATAGCTCACTTCCCTCCCAGATCACTGCCCAGGAACCCAGCTTTCAGCAGGGGCCATGCTTTTCCCTGGGGACCCTACGTCCCAAATTTGACTGCTTTCTTGCCAAGCACCTCCCTTGGCCCAGGAACAGGCTGGGTTTCTTCACAGCAAATCTGTAAAATAGGTGTTATCCTCATTCTGCAGATGACAAAACCAAGACAAATTCAATGACTACAAGGCTCCTGAGGACACCAGCTGCGGAGCAGGAATTTGCCCAGGCCCTCCAGGCCCCACCAGCACCCTTCCCACCCTGACCGGGACAGGGACCGCTGATAGCACAGTCGTGGTCAGGACAAACCTAGATAACACCTGTGAAAGCACTGTGAGGCCGAGATGCCCAAAACAGAAGGAGAGATAACTGCACCACGCTGGCCTCTGCCATCTCCTGCCTGTGAGCAATGAGCCCAGAAAACACTCACCCTACATTTGGTGCAAATCATCAGTCAGCTCAGGTGCAGAGTGAGGGCCAGCATGCCGGATGAGCAGCAAAAATGCACTTTCCCCCACAGTAAGTCTAGTTAGTCACCGAGGCTCATCGCTCCTCCTGGGGGTCCTCAAATCTGTTCTTTCCTCCATCCCACCGGTGTTGTCCTGAGGGCTGCGTCATTGCTCACCTAAATCCCTGCGCAACCTCTCCCTGAGGTCCCTGCACCCACGCTATCCCCTCAACCACCCTCCACTCTGCAGCCACAGGGATGGTTCTCAAGGGCGGGTCTGAGCCGGCCCATGGGCTTCCGGCCTCTCAGCAGTTCCCTGTGCTCTTGGCTTAAAGCTTACCTCCTTCACCTGTGTGCCAGCCCCAATGACAGTGACAGGACACACCTCCCTCCGCTCCCTCAGCTCCTCCCACTTCTGCTCTCAGCTCCACATCCCTAATTGGGGTCAGCTACTCTCCAACCCAGAGAACATGGGCATCAGAGCCTGAGGTGCAAACCCATTTACTCTCTGCGGCGTGCCCTGTGAGCCACACGGATCAGGTCTGCGCTGTTCACCACTGTATTCAAGCTGCTTGGCACACGTTAGTGTTCTAGTCTTTGTGTGATAATGCTGGTCTCTGTGAGCCCTGGAAGGGCCATTTTCAGGAAGTTCTCATACATACCAAGCCAGCTCCTCAAACCATCCTTTCTCACTTGCCCTTCGCTGGACACCAATGGGAGGCAGCTATCCCACCCCCTCACACAAGAATGGGGGAGCAAGAGGTCCCCCAGGGTCATCTCAGCCACCCATCCCATGGGCTGAAGAGCCCAGAACCCATTCCAGAAGGTCCTTGCCTAGTGTTAGAAGTCTCCAGGGGGGAAGATGCCCAGCCCTGTCCCCGCACAGACATCCCCTCTCCTGCCTGGCCAGGTGGCCCACCTTTCACTGCTTAATCTGACTGGAGCTCCGTGCTCACAGAACAGTCAGTGCACCCAGTGCCCTGGGTGCCAATGGATTTCACTCTGTCCCTCAGAGAAGACAGCACAGGGACACGGGGGCATCCCAGTAGGTGTGTCCACAGGCTGAGGGGCAGGAGTGAGAGCAAGAATGGGGCAGAGGAAGTGACTCCCACCCACATTCTATGCCTCGGTTGGTCCTCAGAGGATAATGGAGGGGTCACCCTTCCCTGAGCCATGACCATCTCCTGACCCCACAGCCACAAGGTCTCCTGGCACCTTTGACAGAGGGTCACCTCGGACGCCTCAATCAATCCTCAGCAAATCCCTCAGGTGTTGGGACACAGCAGCTGCAGGAAGGCTCCCAAGGTTGATGTGCTGGGACAATCCCATGCCAACCTCACCTCTCCCCGAGGAGGCAGGAGCCAGACCTCCACGCACCAGGGCTGAGAGAGGCGGCTCCCACTCTCATCACATCCACGCTGCACATTCGCCTTCATTCCCACCCTGGCCCAGTCCGGTACCTGAGCTGCAGCAATGGCCCAAGGCAGGATGAGTCTGAGCTTCTCACCCCAACTTATCACGGTGACCACAGCAGCCAAGGAGGCTGGGAGGCTTCCCTGCAGTGAGGTGGCACAGCCAGTCGATTTCAGTGCCTCCCTCCTCCTGCTGCCCATCTCGTACTGACTGGTGCTTCTGTGCCAGTGGAGCCATCTCAGAGCCACGTTAGGGAGTGCAGGCCAGGCAAAGCCACTGCAAGGCCCCCTCACTCCTGGCTCCGATGAGCCCCAGGATCATCAGGGGGGTTGGGGAGAAACTGCACCTAAAGCTGCATCCCTGCCCCACAGGAGGCCAAGAGTGGCTCGTTGCTGCACCTCTCCCAGTGCAAGCACACTAGGGCCTGGCCCACAGGCTAGTGGACTGGCCGACCCTCTGCATGGGGTCAGCCTCTCATGCAGAGGGCCCCCACCAAACCCGCTTCAGGTCACCAGGCAAAGGAGCTGTTAGGGTTCCTCAGGCACCCACAGAGGGACCCTCCCCTCCAAGCCAGCAGATCTGTAACCTGGGCTTGAGGGGAGATGAGATACTGGCTGTGGGGTGTGTCTTGGACAGAGAGTAGGGCTGGTGCCACAGTCATGGTTGACCGAATGAACCCACCACGAAGACAAAGCCTACTTGTGCTTTTGACACATTATCAGGTTTTATTTAAAAACATGCTAAAAACATGGTGTTCAATAAAGCCAGGACCAGGATGAAGGAAACGCAGATACGGCATCACAAGCAGAAAAGTGCATTTGAAACCAACAGGCGTGCTCCCCTGCTCTCCTGTGGGCAGGGTGTGGGCACGGGCCCAAGGCCTGGCCCCCAGAGTGCCCGGTCAGGGCAGGAAGGCCAGGCCCCACACTGGACTACTGCTTCACTGCGGGGAGAGGAGGAAAATGGGAGAAGGGGAAAATGAGCCCCAGACTCTGAAAGGCT
This sequence comes from Corynorhinus townsendii, assembly GCA_026230045.1. Lineage (NCBI taxonomy): Eukaryota > Metazoa > Chordata > Mammalia > Chiroptera > Vespertilionidae > Corynorhinus > Corynorhinus townsendii. The sequence continues at coordinate 127,297,418 of JAPDVU010000003.1, read as the reverse complement.
GAAGGACCAAATGCAGACCCCACGCACCTGGCCCAGCTCCCATCCTACACCAGGTCCCTGCTAGTTAGCACCTCCACCAGTGGTGGGCAGGGGGCCCAAGAGCCAGACAGGCGTTTCCATCCATTTGGCTGCTCTTTGGCCACTAAAACAAGGAGGGATGGCCACCTGGTTCCAAGTCACACCAGAACATTTGCATGAGCATCTGGGGTGGGCTCAGCAGCCTTTCTGCGTGAGCCCAGGATGCAGGCCCAGGCCCGCAGGGGGAGTGAGTGCAGGGGAAGACCTTGCCCACACCTGCTGCAGCCCCCGGAGCAGGGCCTCACCTCCCAAGGTGGCTGCAAAGAAGGGCCAGGGAAGGCATTCCTCTGATGCCGTCTGCAGGACCCTGACCTTCTCAGCTGTCTGTAAACTGCCTGCATCAGACCTTATTAAACTAACTCTGACTCTGGTGAGGGAAGCCACAGCTGCAGCCTCCAACAGAGTGTGGGCCAGACACGGGCTTGGAAGAGCGCTCCAGCCCATGCACAGCACCTTTTACCCAGTGTAGGCTCAGCCAATGACGGAGCCACCAAGCACAGGCTGAGGCCAGAAGGGAGTTTGGGAACTGTGACAAGGCTCTGAGGACAGATGATAGGGTGGGGCTCAAAGGAGGAAGGGGGTCTGTGGCAAGGGCCTGAAGCTCCAGAAACATAAGATTGCCAGGGAGGCCACACACCCCAGGGTGCTAGGCTTTTGCTGTTGATTTTAACAAAAATTAAAAATTGCATTGATAGGCATAAACAACCCCCCCACACCCAGCATAAACTCATTATGCATCACGTCCCACTGCACGACTTGAATGCTTGTTTGCTGTCTCCCCAGTGGCATGGTGGCAGGCCGCTAGGAGCTCTGCAGACTGGGTTCCTGGAGGCGGCCAGAGGACCCAGAGGCAGTTTTGCTCAAACGTGTGCTTACCCATCCTCCACCCCAGGCCCCACCTCCCCAGCTGTCCCGTCTGCACCAGCTCTCAGAGGGTGGCTCTAATGCCCAACTCACTCCCCACCCTCCAAAGACGTGAGTCCTGAGCTCACCCAAAGTTCTGTCCTCCTGGTCCTGACTGCACTGCACTGAAGGTCAGGGGAGGAGTTGCTGGCTGGGCAGCTGAGTCCCAGCTCTTGGAACAGACAGGTGGAGGCTGGAGAGATGTGGGCCTGGTGGGAAACTAAGCCTGGAGCCAAGTGGTGTAGGAAAAGGAAGCCTCCCTGAGGCCCCACCTGGGGAAGCACCCCAGATCCCACCTAGCTAGTGGGGAGCCTTTTCAAGCTCCATCCCATGGATTCTTGACTTTCTTCTTTAGCTGCAAAATGCTCGCTTAGACCAGCACAAGTTCTAGTGGGCGCCAAATGCCCCGCCCACCTCTCATCTCCAGGCCCTGACTCAGGCGGCTTCCTCCTGGGGCTACTTAACAGGATCCAATCTGACATCTCTCAGTTTTCTGTACTTTTCCTTGGTGTCACTGGGGACGTGATTGCCACCCACCTCACCATCCATGAGCCCCGAGGAAGGAGATGAGTCCTGAGACCTGGACGAACACCTCCCCCTTCCTCCCAGCAGGAACCAGCCCGGTGCACCGGCTGGAATGGTCATGGGCACCACTTCCGTCTACCCTCCTGACTCCAGGGTCCTCTGCTACTGTCTGAGCAGCAAAACCTCAGGACTGCTTCCCCTTCCAGAAGCAGTGTGAGAAAGTGAGCAGCAGCTGAATGAGAGGTATGTGTCCGGGAGTTTCTAGCAGGAATGTCTGTGAAATCACTGGGGTTGGCAGATGTCATGGGAAGGCCTGCGGGGTGGGAAGGAGGAGGGCCTCCCGTGCCAGCAGAGGGCAGAAGGAGGAGGAAGGGAAGGAAAAACAACTGCTCATCAATGAAGTAGAAGGACCCACAATGGCTCCAGCTGTGTTCCTGGGAAAGCACCCAGCAGTCCCCCAGGGACCCCGCTGCTCTGGCCTCCTGCACCAGCACGCGCAGCCACATGGCTCCTGAGCAGGACGCTCCTCACGCTGCCACACATGCCTCTGTTTCACCTCCTCTTCCAGGCTCCTGTGCCACTGGCCGCCTCCTCTCAGAGCATCTGAATGCAGGCTGGCCTACCTCACCCAGTGCCTCCTGACTGTTGCACAGTGGTTTGTCCTGACTGAAACCCGGCGGACGTCCTCTCTCCCACCCATCTCCCACCCTCAGACAAAAATCAAACTGTTACAGAAATCAACACAGTAAAAAGTTATAAATCAGAAAGCTAACCCTAAACTTATCTGAGATAATATTCCTGAATAATCATAATCAGAGTAAAATAAAATAAAAAAGTTACACTGTAAGGTATAAAAAGCCTGGGCAAAGTGCTCCCTGGGTCCCTGGCCAGAGGCTGCAGCCCCCGCTCTCCAAAGGGAGGCCTCTGCTGGGCAGTCTCTCCGCTAGGCGGGAGCACTCACGGCCCCCCACGCGCACAGTGTAGTGTGAGGAAGGGCGGGGTAGCCACCATCGGTGTGGCCTCCTCAAATGCGCCCCCCGGCCCACCCTGTCTTCTTTGGCAAATGCACAGATGCAGGAATCCAGCACCCCCAGCACCCCAAGTTCTCCGTGCCTCCTCCCCCTGGCTCTCCACCCCAAGAAGGCTGAGGCGGGGGGGTGTGGAGGGCGCTGGGGGACATGGGTGCAGGGGGCAGCAGTCTGGAGTGCGGGCAGGCAACACAAAGCTCAAATCTCCTTCCCTGGCACGGTGTCCGCGTGGGGGCTGGGCTCCCGCTGGCATTCAGGCGTCGTACTTCTTACCAGTCCGGTGGATGTGCTGGAACAGGGTCATGGAGAAGGCCATGCCCAGAATCTGAAAGACACGGGGAACGGGCTCAGACAAAAGCCCTGAGGCTGGGGCCACCAACAGCAAATGGTACCACTGCTTGTGGGCGTAAAAAACCTGGTGGGACGAGGATCGTGGTGAACAGAGGAGGGCACCCAGCGACCAGCCCAGGGCCCACCATGAGCTCAGCCCTCAAAGCTCTCTGCACAGAATGTCGCTGAACCTCTCTCTCCATCTCAGAGTACTGTGAGGCCGAGTGCACAGAGAGCTGACCCTGCACGGAAGCTAAGAGGCAGTGCGAAGGGGGAGGGGATGCGACCTGTGCCCATTCATTCTGTTCTGGAATACACAGCGTGATGTCATGGGCTGCAGCAGACACGTCTTACCAGTGATGCTTAGGACAACATTAATACTCATTTGTTATTCCCTCAACTCCTGAATCCTGAAAGGGGTTGGTGACAGCAGGGAGCCAGCCTGTGGCCTCACAGTCACCACAGATAGTATGCATTGGGCACAGGCGACAGAGCAGGCAACACTGTGCCTCTCCTGGCTCCCACACCGGAGGTGCACACATACTTGGAGGAGATCATGGTGGATGAGCCCCACCCTGAGGTTCTGATCCCAGGAGGACCTGAGATGAGCCCCACTCTCGGTACTGAATGGTGAGTGCAGCTCACATCAGAGCTCATCTGCTCAGTCTGTGAGCACTTAGATAAATCAGACACGATCTGGCCCCCGGGCCCCAGAGTTTAGGATAAGGAGGATCCCTGGTGCGGGATGTTGACCATCTTCCCACAGACCACGAGTGAAGTTCAATTACTCCAAGAGGAATCAGGCATGGGCACTCCTGCTCACCAGGGATACGAGCCATGTGTAGTGAGCACAGGAGGGAGCCTAGGAAATGCTCATCCCCAGAAAGGTCGGGGCCTCGTGCTCCCAGCCAGCTGTGTCGGCCTCGTCGTCGAGAGGAGAGGCAGGGCCCTCCTCTTCCCTCTCTGTCATCTAGGCTAGGCCTTAAGGGAACAGTGTCACTAAGTGCTCGCTAAGAACAGCTCACATGCCTGGCACTTCCTCTGCTTGGTGCAGCTCCCTGCCCCATGGTAGGCATATTACACTCCCTCACTGTTGAGAAGAGGCACGATCATCATGCTCATTATACTGATGTGGAAATTCAGGCACACAAGCTAATCAGTGTGCCCAGGTCACCCATGTCTAACCGACGGTGAGGCCAGGACTGACACCTGTGGGCTCTGACCCACAAGCCCATGCTCACAGGTGTTACTAAGGACTCAGGTTTCATTCAGTTCAGCCACAAGGTAAATGTCCCTGTGAAGTGAGGACGGGTGTGTTCACCAGCAAACCCACACGCAGGCTGCACGCAATGCCAGCATCGGGCCCGAGGCCTGCCCTAAGAAATGGGAGGAAGCAGTGCCTCTGGGGCCTGTAGGGTCGGGCAGGCACCAAGAGGCCACAAAGCAGGACGGCGCATGGAGGTGGGGCTGCCTGAGTTAGTGACTTAACTTGGGGGGGGGGCGGTGCTTTTCTCCAGCTGGGGTGCAGCGAGGCTGATGGCCCTCTCACCTGCATGATAAGGATGCACATCCCCACCGTGCCGAGAACGTGCTTGTTGTCATCAAACCACATCTTCACCTTTTCATAGCAGCCCTAGGGAGCGAGGACCACAAGGTGAAGGGCCCGACATAACGATGAGCACGCTTCCTGCTCAGCCCCTCCCCTTCTCTTTCTCCTTCAGCCCCTGTCCTTGCTCTTTCCTCCTGTCTCTCCCTAACCCTCAGCTTGGTCCTGCCTTTGAGCAGGCCCCACCCTGCCCAGGGTTCCACCCACAAGGCCCCACTGCACAGCCTCATACCCCCACCCCATTATACTCGCAACTATGGGTCCAGGCCCCCCATTTTCCACCTGCCTTTTGGCTTCAGTCCTGTGTGCCCCAGGCCCCCCTCCCTCCCCTGTAGGTTCCTCTTGCCACAGCCCAGGCTCCTGGGAGGAGGACCCGGCAGGGACTCGGGCCTCACCGTTCTCCATAGCGGGGTGGTGCTGTTTCGCCCACAGCCCTGGGAGTTCTCCATGCAGCAGCGGTCGGGGACCGTGTTCTCACCCAACACCGGGTACCAGTCTGTGTAGTCGGTGACGCCACAGCAGCGCATCTGTGGGTGAGATGCACAGGGTCAGAGCCTGCCATCTCCTCCGGGCCCTCCCCATCCAGGCCAACCAGCCCCAGTGAACTGCCCCTTGTGGGTCAGAGGACACAAAGGCCTTCTCTTGTCCGTTTTTGGCCTCAGCTGGACCCACAGGGGCGGTAAGTGAGAGCTCTGTCCTGGAGGCTGGAGCAGGAGACAGGAAAGCTGCCGGCCCCTCGGAGCTAGGCACTGACTCTGGCAGGAGTGCTCAGCCCTTCGCCCCACCAGCACCTGCGGCTCTGTGCCCCAGGGACCGTCGCAGGCTGGCACCTGCCCCTCCCCAGCGCTTCCCACAGGGCATCAGGCTGTACTGACTTGTTCTTCTCTTAAAATCAGAGCCTCCTAGCCTGAGCCATGACCAGGGGGCATAGCTGTTGCTAAAATAAATTCTGTCACTCATTCCAAAGTTTCAGAGAAGGATCCGATGGCCTGTCCTCGATTATCCATCCTTCCCAGCTCCCTGTGCCCACTTAGCCACTCACACAGATCCCTCGGGCCTGTCTACTCCTGTGTCCAGGTCCTGCTCACCCTCCTTCACTCACCTCCTCGCCCCTCCCCAGATGCATCCCACTGGCTGGTGTCCAACCGGCAGCTCTCACTTACTATCCAGAAAGCGTATCTGCCCAACTCGGTCACCTGGATGGGGTCTGAGGCCCAGGCCACCACGCCTCCTCCCCGCCTGCTGGCCCTGCCCGCCCAGTCAGCCGGGCTGCCTGCCCTCACCTCGGCCTGGATGATGTTCCAGGCGTTCTTCAGACCCACGTTGTTCTCTGTGTTGTACAGCAGCAGGCCTTCCTTCAGGTCCTTCTTGGCGTTCTCATTTACCTGTCCGGTTGAGGCAGACAGACAGGACAGCTGGGACCAGGATGCAGCCTGCCCAGGTCAACTAGAACTGCTGGCCTCCTCTCTCCCTGGGGGTGGGGTGCCGGGGCAGGGCAGGTCCACACTCCCAGCTTCAGTCTATACCCACTGACTCCCAGGAGAGCTGTAACACTCAGAGGAAAGAGACCAGCCACACACAGGCCACTCTGCCACCTGCCCACATCTTCCCTCATGCTGCCCCTGTCAGAGACACCCTGGGAACCAGAGAGTGGCAGACCAGTCATTTTGATCTTAGGGCCACCCCTCGTGGCAAGTAGCTTGCCTCTGCTTTATCTGTCATATCCTGGAATAATAATATCTACCTCTGGGGTTGTTGTGATAATTAAAGGAAACAATGCTTATAAAGAGCCAAGCACAAGCTGGCACAGAGGGATCTCTCAATATTATTATTTCCCCCCTTTCACGATGCAGAAGAACTCTTGTTTCTAATCCTAAGAATGACTCCACCTTCCAGTGTGGCCGGGTAAGTACTTCAAGACCCCACGGAACTGAGAGCGACATAGTTCCTGGGCACAGTGCGCCAACGAGCCTGCTGAGCCCTCAGAGACTGAGTGCTTGGCTACTCATTTCTGGGAGTACCAATAAGAAGTTCTCCAAACTTACTGGGAACTACTTAGTCTGGCGAGGTTGCCAGGGGTCACCTCACCATCCTGAACCCTGCAGTGCAGCCTGGGAGCAGTCACTCCGCCTCAGAGGCCTCTGGAAAAGAAAGGGTAGCTCCCCTTTGCTGTTAGCCCTACTCATGGTGTCACCGGCAAAGTTCCTGCATATTTCCAATGGGTTATCTTCAAATCCCAGCCCAGCCACTTAGTGAGTCTAAATCCCTTCTCCAAATGGTCAACACAAGTATGCTGGAATGCTCCCAGTGACGGGGAGTTCACTATGCAAGGGGCAGTGCATTGCATCCTTGGACAACCAGAGGACTCAACTTCCTAAGACTACACAGGTAATGAACCATCCCAAACTCGCCTTCCCATGCTGCCCCACCAAAACCTTTCATTTGGGCCTGGCCTGTTCTCCTAGCTCCATTTCCCTGTGGCTTGCTCCAGTTTGACCCAACCCCAAAGGCAATGAAATTCCATAAGCTCCCCACTTCCTGAAGGCTTACCTTGTCCATGTAGACAAAGAAGAGGATAAGTAAGATCAGCTCTGCTAGGAGGATGATCAACAGGACGATGAAAAACTGGAAAGAGAAGGTGCAGGCATGGGCACATGGTGGTGGTCGTGGCCAGGAGCAGGACCAACAAGAACAATGGCAGGGAGGCAGGGACAGGCAACAGAGAGCCAGGGTTTCCCAGGTATGGGGGGGCTACCTACTTCTGAGGAAACCCAGACAGGTAGGGGAGGGACATTAAGTAGACACTAATCAAGGAATGAGAGGAACAACTAGGGCAGGGATAGCCAATCATGAGGAAGAGGGGAGTGATTGGGCAAAGAACATTCTGGAAGCAATCTCCCTGGACTCAGTTAGCTGATGTTCCTAGGCCTTGCTTGTCATTGTGGCCCAAATGCAAGGTGATCCAGAGTTCAGAGGGTTGGGGGTGTGGGGTCCAACTTACACTGAGAAGGAGGCACTTGTTTTCCTTGATGGCCCCCAGGCAGCCCAGGAAGCCCGTCACCATGACAATGGTGCCTATGGCGATGACTAGGTTGGCTGCAGACAGTGAAGGGAAGCTGGGGGAGAAGGTGGCAAAGTTGCCTTGGGACACGGAGAGCCAAATGCCCACTCCAAGCAGCCCACAGCCACAGAGCTGGAGAGAAAGGAAAGCCTGTTAGACTGGCATTGCTCTTGCATTCACCAGCAGGGGTCTCGAAAGACTCCATGTCCCCACCCCCAACTCTGAGCCATGGGAAGGGTGAGAACAGGGCTACTGGCAAACATGATCACAGCCTCCAATCATGTCGGCTGTGTGACCCAGACAAATCACTTCAGCCTTTCCATGTCTCAGTCTCCCTGTCTGGCAAATGGGGTTACACTGGCTTCACTGGCCTCTAGGGTCACTCTGAGGATCCGATTAAATGAGACATAAGCAAAAGCATGTGACAAATATTGCGGGTCCTAGGTGCAGATGGGTGGCTGCAGTTATTCCACCCAGCAGGGGAGAGGTTCTGGCATTCAGGAAGGAGTCTGGGCAGGGTGTGTGGCGGTCAGGGGAAGCAATATGGACTTGCTTGGGGCAGGGAAAGAAGCTTGAAGCCCAGTTCCTCAGAGCCAGACCCCCCAGTGACTGCCCTGTGGTCCTGAGCAGAGGGCTGTTTGCTCACTGTTCTCAGAGCCTGGAGACCAAATTTCCCACAGATGGAGAAAGAAAAGGACTCACTGGGCTGGTTGAGAGCTGACTGAGGGGCTGGCTGAGGTTTAGGATGGAGCAGCCCATCACTGCCTTCACCATCCATCTGGTAAGCCAGCAACCAGCCCTATGGGCCCGAAAACCGACTCTTCAACAGCACCCCTGGGGCCGCCACCGCCACTCGCTTCACCTGGGGAAGCTTCAGTTTCATTGGCTGCAAATCTCCACGTCTGCCTTATTTTACGCTCGATATAGCTGACAGCCCCCTCCCTCCCGCAGCCCAGAGGAAGTGTGCTGAATCTGAGAAGCCAATCAATCAGTCAACCGATATTTATTGAGTGCCTCTAGCATGCAGCGTCTCTGCCGAAGAGCTACAACTGCTTTAGAGGCCTGCCTTCCCCAGGCCTCCACTTGGGCTGGGTAGGAGCTATGAAAAAGCAGCAACTGCCCCTGGCAGTATACACTAGTGCCAAATAAATGGCACAGGAGTTCAGAGGAGGCAGTCACTGTCCTGGTCCAAGACACCAGTTGGTGGAGACAGTGCCTCAAGGATCGGGGGGCTTGGAGCAGGCGGAGGGCAAAGACGTTCCACATAGGGGCTGGGGAGCCAGACATGGATCTGACACCCAGCTCCAGCTGGTCCTGGTTGTGCCACTTGCAAACTCCTTTTATTCTGAATGAGAGTAATAGCACCTACTTCCTGGGTTGCTCTGAGAATTTACGTGGAAGCAAGCATGGGAAGTGGGTGGAAGTAGCAGTTCCTGGTGCCAAAGCTGTGCTATGACCCAAGGAACCAAGCTCAGAGAGGAGACGCATATATATATCAGTAAGACAGGCAGCCCGCAGACCCAAACTGAGCCCCTACTTAGTAAGTGCCAGTCCCCTTTCGAGTGCTGGGGGAGCCAGTAAACTGCACTGGCCTCATGAAGGGGGAGTTCCCACACAGAATGGGAACAAGCAAAGATCTCGCAGAGTTTCAGGCGCTGGTGAGTGCTGTGAAGAAAATTAAGGTGGGCAAGGGATTAGAAAGTAACTGGAGACAGAGTGGTCAGAGAAAGGTGGCCATTGCATAGGGACCCAAATGAAGAGGGGAAGTGAGCCACACAAATACCTGGGGGAAAGTGTTCTCACAGAGGGAACGGCCCTGAGATGTCCAAGTGGCCACAGAAGAAAGAAGGAAGTGACGAGTGGTGGGGGCCCAGTAGGTGGTGGCAGAGGACCGATGAGACAGGACCCTGAAGGCACCAGGAAAGAAAATGTGGGTGCTGTTCTTAGTGGGATGGGAGGCCTCCGGAGCTGGACAGTGACATGATTTATGTTTTCAATAGATCGCTCTGGCTGCTGTTGGGAGAACAGACCATCGGAGGCAAAGGGGGAGCCGGGACGGCAATCAGGAGGCACTGAGGCGGCCCGGCTGGCGGTGACCTGCACCAGGTGGTTACGGAGAGCTGGTCAGCAATGTCCGACTTGAGATATATTTGGAAGGTAGAGTTGACAGGGCTTGCTGGGCTTTAAAGAATCAGTGGGATTTTTATAAATGGGGAAACAAAGGTGATCCAGACTGGGCATGACAAAGAAGTTGGAAAATTCCCATGTATTATTAAACCAAGACTGTTCAAGGAGCAGAGGGAATGGGAGTCAGGTAAGTGGAGCGGCTGCCTGGGTCTCCCACGCTGTGGAGAGGGGTCCTGAACCTCCTATGCCATTCAGCAGCCCTAGGGCAAGATTCACAAGGTGGGCACACTCAGGCCAGAGCATCCATCCACCCAATGGGGGCATCCCTATGCTTTGCCAGGGGAAAAACCCTTGCAACCACTAGGTGGCGCTCTAGGCTGGATCAGAAACTGGATCAGATTGCCAGTGAGGCTCAGAAACTTTCATCCAACTTGTCATTGACTTTCTTCAATCTGCTCAGTATCTATGCTGCCGTCTCAATTTTTCTTTCATTAATCATACCATGGAAATTCATGACCTTCATGTTGCAGATTTATGGTTAAAGCCAGACCCTGCCATGAATAAGAGGAAACCCGCTGCTGCGGGCCTCTGGCTACAGGTAGAGGGGCCTAGTAAAGAGAGCTGACTTGGGCTCCTGGACCTGCAGGATGCCCCTATTCCCTGGCAGCTGGGGACACCAGGGCCCCCAGGACCCTCCCCAGAGAGTGCAGCTTTCCCCAGAAGCCAGTTCTCACTGGGAGTCGGCCTGGTGGTCCCCGCTGTGCCTCCATTCTGCATTTCCCTCCTGGGGGAATGAATGTGAGTTCAAGGAGCCTCCACCAGGAAAAGCTCAATGATTCAGAAGCTCCCAGGAGCCGGTCACTCCTCAGCACCGCTTCTCTGGATCCACACTGCATGTCCTTGATTTGGTCTACAAGCTTCCCAAAGACCCACCAGCAGCCTCCCTCCAGCACCCAGAGCAAAACGAGCTGTGGGCCCGCTCCCCACTTGCTTCCCTCCTCACTGCCATGCCCAGACCCCACCAGGCCCCAGGCTAGGTCCCAGGTGAGATCTGCTGCCTACCGAGGGGCAACCCCACCAGCAGCCTGTACCTAAGCTGGGGCTGGGCAAAGGCATGCACGCCTGCTGAGTGAATGAGACCCCTGTCACTCTTCCATCTCTCCCCAGAGGGCTGTTGATATGGACCCTGTGTCCCCACCTCAGATGACCCAGAACCAGCAGAGCCTCCAGGCAGGAAGCAGACAAACATCACGCCCGAAGCTTACAGAAAATGACCCTGAGAGGGAGCAGGCGCCTGTCACGCTGCCGGATGGGCCCGGAACCTGGCTTTGTGGCATTTGGTGCAGGCCCTCCACACTGTCACTCCTGGGGGCTGAGTGCATGCCCATGAGAGCCCCAGCCAACGGGGAGCAGCAGCACAAGCCCCACCATAGCCCCCATCTCATGCCCAGACCCCAGCGTGCTCCCCTCCCTGACTCTGGCCTGTTTGTCAGCCCAGCCTGCATTGAGCTGCCTGAATCTTTGTCTAAAATGCCTATTTCGCCCGTGCTCTCCCTCTGGGGACACTCCTGTGCCTTCCTTTCCCTCTCCCCCCTCTCACCCCCACCCCAGCATTGCCTTTACCCTTCCCTCTCCTGGGATCCAAGGGCCTTCCTTTTGCTTCTGCAACTTGTTTCCTGAGCCTACACAGCCCAGTTGACTCACTTCTGCTACCTCAGAACTTTCTAAATCAGCTTTCTCTTATAACTCAAAAAGTAAATAAGTACACAAATAAAATGCCTCTTCTATCACCTTCCCCTGTGTGACTTTCAGATTCTTGAGCTCTTTGAGGCCCCATTTCCCTTAAAGGTGGGATTTGGACTATGGAACTCCTCAGGTCCCTTCCAGCCCGGGTTTGGCCAAGACTGAGACCCAGTGTTCTCAACGCCTAGCCCGGTGGTTCTCAATCAGGAGCAGCTTTGCTTACTGGGACATCTGACAATGTCTGGAACATTTGGGTTTCACACAACTTGGGGAGAGGCCTGCTACTGGCATCCTAGTGAGAAGTCAGGGTGCTGCTAAATATCCAACAATGCACAGGACTTCCTCCCCCCCCCCCCCCACCGCCCGCCCGCCCGACACACATACCAATAAAGAACTATCTAGTCTCAATGTTAGTAGAGAAGAAACTCTGCCCCAGCCCTCCCATGCCAGGTGTCCATCCTCTAGCTCTCAGAGCCCTGAGAAGACAACAGTCCCCTTCAAGGGTGGGGCAGCGTCCTGGCTCCCAGAGGGTCGACACAACATGAGAGGAGAAAAATGCTGGGAAGACTCCACCCAGGAGCCAGTGAGGGATGGGGCAGGAGCATGGAACAGGCCAACATCTGGTGTGTGGCAAAGGGCAGAAGGGAGGAGTTGACAGCAGAAAAGGTTTGCTGGGCAGGAGGGCAAGAAGACAGGAAGCCAACATCCAAAGGCAGAGCAGGAGCAGGGAGAGGGTGAGGCAGGAATGGAAGAGGAGAGGAGCAGGAACCGCCTCATATGGAGGGTGCCAAGCACAGGAAGGAGGCAAGGTCTGCAATGGCATGGCCAAAGATCAGTGCCAGAGAGCTTAGCTGGTGGCATTCGGGAAAATTCCCTTCCAAAACCAGAGTGTTGTCTCAGCTGAGATGACCGAGCTTTAGTCAGCCTAAGGCAGGAAGAGACTGGGGCGAGGCAGAGTGACTCAGGGGGCTGGGATCCAGCCCGTTGGCACTGAATGACCCAAGGTCACCAGCTGGACCTGGTCAGCACCCCTCTCTAAGCAGGAGCTGGCCCAGAGACCATCCTGACAAGCCTCCCTTGCCCCTTGGTCCTTCCCCCCAACAACCAAGGGCATTTCTAAATACTTGCAACTCAGGGCTCCAAATAAATCCACATTAAAACTGAAAAAAATGAGTTCTACCCTTGCATTTGCCCATGGCCTTGATCTCTGTGCAGGCTGGGATTTGGGTCTGTTTGGTTCCTCGCTAAATACCCAGAGCTGGAACAGTGCCTCACCTTGACAATGCCTTTGGGTTTCCCTGCAACGGAACTCTCCTGCCTGAGCCCTCAGAGGCTGTCTCAGGATCTTCCCATCGCCCTTGAGCCCATCCGCCAGATGCACAGTGAGTAAGCTGAGGCCCAGGGGGCCATGGCCAGGCAGGGAACAAGCACTCCAGACTCACCTCATTTATTAAGCCTGTTGTAACTAGGCAATATCCCCATGGCATTTTTCCTCATCTTCAGTTCAAAGCATATTGATTTGTAGTTTTAATACATGCTTCTGCCATGTAGCCTTATATATTTTTCATGCAGACATCCATTTCTCTGGGGATGTGGCCCATAATTTCCCCTTCAAACCAAAATCCTTCCTGAGCTTCTATCCCCACTAACACATCGCTCAGAGCTCAGGGATAGCCACTCCAGTGTCCCCTCATAACTGCCACAGCCTCTCCCCCTTGTGGAGGTGGCCCTCGCCAGGGGTGACCTCCTATGCCAGTGCTGGACCAAGAGATAAGCACACAAGGATCAACCTTCTGTGTAGACTGATGCCCACCCTCATTAAAGCACAGCACTTCCAGGGCCAGGTTCTTATCTCTTCCCCCGCAGGTCCCAGAACATGCTACATAAATATGGATGGATGGATGGATGGATGGATGGATGGATGGATGGATGGACGGACGGACGGACGGATGGGTGAGTGGGTGGATGGGTGAATGGAGGGACGGATGGACGGATCGATGGATGGGTGGGTGGATGGATGGATGGTTGGGTGGATGGGAGGGTGGAGAGAGCCTGAGCAGGAGACAGCCTGGGAACAGAACAAGACCCAGACACACAAACCCACCTGGAAAGAAGACCCCTATTCACCCCCACTTTGTTACATCTAGAATGAATCTCAGTGCCCCAGGCTACTCTCAATTTACCCCCCTAGGCCCCTCATTGGTCTGTAAGTCCCCCGCCCCAATTGCCCAGCCCCTGGGACCCATCACACCCTCTAGCTATTTTTACTGGCTGCCTCATGTGTTTGCAGAGCCCCAGCCCAGCCCAGCCCCTGGCCCCCCATCCAGCCTCATCCCCTCTTTACTTTGCAGGAGCTTTTCAAACACCAGGCCTCAGCACTCCCCAATGCTCTTTATAAGCCAGAGCCAAGCACATTGTTTAATGGCATTTAATAAATTAGTGGATGTGGAAAATAAAAAAGAAAACCAAAGTGACTTTAATTTCACAGCCTGACATGTGGCTAGCAATGATCTTGCCTGGCCCGGGAGAAGCCGTCCTGCCAAGAACTTCATCACTGGGAGAAAGGACCATACGTCAGAGCCAGGAGTGGAGCTGCTACATTGCATTTCAAATGCCCGTTGCCTCCAAGGGGCCTCCGCAGCTCATTCATTGTCACAGCTGTAAAGGGAGTGGGGGTGGACAACGCTTCTAATTCTGCATGGAGCAAAAGGACAGGACAGAATTACAAAGATGTCTTTGCCAAAGCCACCAGCAGGCAGGAGGAGAGAGCACAGAGGGAGGGTGCCTCTCAGTGAGAGGTCTCCGTGTGAGCTGTCCCTGGCCCCACTCCTTGAGCACCCCACACTCCCAGTGCTCACCATTCCATTTATGGAATGGTGACAACTCTAATTGGTCAAGAATTCTTTCCTTTTAACTCAAGAATCTACTCTCCTATGGCTAACATGCCTGGGTTCTAGTTTTGCCCAAGAGGCCCACCCAGAACAGGTGTGGCAGGCCTTGAACTATCAGGCTGGTCTCTAACATTCTTGCTCAAGTCTTCTCCTGGCCTACTAAAGGGCTCTGAGATCTTCCACCTCCTCTGAGTCACCTGCCACTGCTCATCGCTGTCCCAACCTGAAAGTTAGAGTCCAGCTATGGAGGGACCAACACAGAGTATACAGATACCACTCTCCCCTCCTACATTCTGAGCGCTATACTTCTAGTAATCCAGCCTAAGCCTCCACTGCCTTGGCTGGCAGCCATAGCACAAGTTTTGCTCACTTTAAGATTTTGCATAATTTAAAGCCAAATTACATGATTCCTCGGTCATTCTTTTTTTGACCCCACACTTTCTCTCAAAGCCTACAATGTCTTCACCACTTCAGTTCACAGCCCCCAGTATCACCAGCTTGCACAGGTGATAGGGAGATCACACCCATATATCTGAACTGAGTTTTCCTCCAAATAACCATTACATAAAGCATTTGCATATCCAAAACCCAGTTACATTCTGATGACTGCAGAATCAGGCTATTTTCCATCCAAGATAGGCCTAGGGGAGAGCATTTCAACGTGGTCAAACGTAAGGGATGCTGAAGTGGGAGCTGCAAACCTCGGAGGTTAATGAAGCTCTTAAATTCCATGTTTCCAGAGTCCACTTCTCTCCCTTGAACTTTGTAGGGGCTAACCCCTCCCCAGTTCACCAGAACACCTACCTGTTGAGAGAAGATCCTGCTACAATACCTCTTACAGTCTACAACTCCAGAAAGTTCATGAGGATGAGAGTCTGTGATGAGGGAGGTCCCATTTGAGACTTTGAGGGCAGCCCCTTGCCACCCTCCAGTGGGTTAAGGGACCTGGACAGGGGGAAATGCCCGGTTTCCTGCAGCCCTGATCCCCAGAGGGCTGCACAAAGAGCCTGGTGCCCTCTGACCCCAGGGGGTGGAATGGGGGATGGGGAGTGGAGGTTGGCTCACTGAAACACTCACTGCCCATCTGTTTGGGCTTCCTGGCCTGGCCTCAGCATGGAGGGCATCTGCCCTGACAGGGGCTCACTCTAACCAAGGTTGGGACCCAGGGTGGCACGGTTCTAGGGACAGGGATAATCCAGGCCTGTCCCTGGGCTTCAGAGGCCAAGGCAGTGGTGCCAAGATCAGGCCCAGTCCCCAAGAAGGCTGATGTGTAGACAGTAAGGGGCAAGAACTAGATATGGGAGGAGAGGTGGGTATCCACCTGTGCTCTCCCAACACAGCCCCCGAAAGCCCCCGTCTTCCACAGCCATTCCTCTGTCTGGGAGAAAGGCCGGCAGAGCAACAGAGCTCACCTCCCCCACCTCACCTGCACCCAGTTCCCAGGCCATCTGGACTCCTCAGCTCTGACAGCAGGACCCAGATCAACTTTCTCAGGTGCCAGCACCTTGCCATCTTCTCAAACTGACCCACAGGCTACTCCCGCTGTGGGGAAATGGGAGAGGAGGCAGAGACAGCTCAGAACCCCCCCTGCCCCCGCCCAGTGGGCTCAAAGTGGGACCGAGGCTGCGGCAGGAACAAAGCCTGAGCAGCAGCCCCCAGAAGGACCACAGAGTGATGTGCAGCTGGATGCCAAAGAGCAGCAGATGATACAAAACAACTGCCAGCCTTGTAAAGCAGGAGCAATCATTCCCCAGTCCATAAACATGGATTCACACGCCACCGCAGCTCCGCCGGGCAGGCCTCGACATGGCAGACCTGCACCTCTTCCCAGTCAAGCCCACTGCAGGCCCAGGCGGGGTGGGCTGGGTGGAGGAAAGAAGGGGCACAGGGAGTACTGCACCCCAGCATTCGCTAGCTCGGTCCAGCCCTTCCCGCTCCTGCGCACTGATGGCAACAGAAGGATGGAGGCCCTGACAGCGGGATTCTGCTCAAGGACCTTGGCAGGCCATGCACGGTGGGCATACAGCTGTGTCCCATCCCATTTCAAGAACACACAAGAAGAGATGGGGCCAAAATGCCAAAGGGGCAGGAGAAGGACTTCCCAAGAGGGAGGCTGACAGCCTACCCACCTCTGGTGGCTGTTCCCTGAGCTGTCAGAGGACTGCCCTCTGCTGGGAAGGCTAGGGGTGGGGGTTTGACCCTTGGAGGTGTCTTTTCCCCTTACTATAGAGCTTGTCAATACACAACAGGAAACAGCTTGGAGCCTCAGGCCCTGTTACTGTCAGGCAGGGTGCTAGTGTGGGAAGGGGTGCTCTTGATGGTGGTGCAGCATAAGCTCTCCTTACCTACAACCCCATGGGCCATGGCTGCTTGAGCTCCTGGGCCCACGGGAGCCATGGGGAGACAGCCTGAGACCACAGTGTGAGGCACTGTCTGAATTCCCAAGGTCACTATAAATTGGGAGTGAAGGCACCAAGGGCTCAGAACAACAGCTTGTCAGAGGAGTCTGCAGAGGTATTTTCCAATCACTAGCATATTTTTCCTTCCTGCATTTGTTTTATTTTGTGTATCTGGGGAGAAAGACATTTCTGACAGCATCAAAGCACGAGTACATGAAGCCAGGGCTGCCATGGGAGAAAGGGGTGGGCTTAAGAAACCAACCTTCAAGGATCACATTGAAACTGGGGCCATGTGGGCTTCCCTGAGAACAAAGAACTGCCAAGAGCCTGGGGACTGCGGCGTGCTGTGCGTCTGGGGAGCCACTCGGCCTTCTGAGCTGTTCCCCCGCTGGAAAACTGAGGCAGGAAAAGCACCTGCCAGCATCAGGAAGACCTTGAGGATGAATGGATTATGCCTGCCGAGCACTTTGTGGTCCTCAGAATATGAATATCATACACGGTATTGTGCTCTCTTTCAGACTCCATGGAAAATGCAAGGGGAACAGGACAAGGAAACCTTGAATTTGCATCACATCTTCCTGGTAAAGCGCTCAAATAATCTGTGAGACTACAATGCATCCTACAGAATGGGAGGAAGGCCCATCCTCCCTGTTTGAGAAAAGGAGCCCCGCCTCCAGAGGTGAAAAAAAAGTCATCGAGTGAAAATTGTCCACTGCTGGGTGCTTCTCAATGGGGCTGCCTCTGTCCCAGCCATCACATAATGGAGGCCCCTTTAATAAATAAATGAGAACGATCTTCTGCAGGTTAAGTTCAGCAAATCACACTCTGTAATTACACATATAGATATCAGGAAAGATCTCGGCTGACAACCAGGTCCATCTCTGGCTGCAGGACAGCTACCCCCACACACCTTTGCTACAGCCCTTGGACTTGACCAATGCATGATGGGCCTTCTCTCTAGGGAACCTATACCCATTATTATTTACTAGAGTCCCAATGCATGAAATTCGTGCAAGGGGGGGGGGGGGGGTCCCTCAGCCCAGCCTGCACCCTCTCCAATCTGGGACCCCTCAAGGGATGTTCGACTGCCCATTTATAGGGATCAGGCCATGGGGGCATGGCCAGCCTGGGTGAGGGACTGAGGGCTGTTTTCAGGCTAGCCGCACCCCCTTCAGGGTGGGCGTCCCTGCTGGGGTGTCTGGCCAGCGGGGACCCTCACCCCATGGGGGTGTGGCAGCCTGGGCGAGGGGCTGAGGGCTGTTTGCAGGCTGGCCACAGCCCCTTCAGGTGGCTGTTCCCCTTTGCTGGGAAGGCTAGGGGTGAGGGTTTGACCCTTGGAGTGTCTTTTCCCCTTACTACAGAACTTACCAATACACAACAGGAAACAGCTTGGAGCTACACAATTCAGGGTGGGGGGGTCCCGCTGGGGTGCCTGGCCAGCCTGGGTGAGGGGCTGATGGCTGTTTGCAGACTGGGCACACCCCCCAGCAACCCAAGCTCCCTACCCCTCCTTTTTTTTCTTTTTAGTGCCTCCTTGAGCAGAGGCCAGGGCCAGCTGGAAGCAGATATCTGGGATTTATTTATCTTCTATAATTGAAACTTTGTAGCCTTGAGCAGAGGCCAGGGCCGGCCAGGGTGGGCAGGAAACTTGGCTTCCTCCATCGCTGGGGGCAACCCAAGCCTCCTGCTCACTTCAGCTCCATGGCTGCCACCAGCTTTGTTGGGTTAATTTGCATACTTGCTCCTGTTTGGCTGGTGGGTATAGCAGAGTGATGGTCAATTTGCATGTTTCTCTTTTATTAGTGTAGATACTGCCAGCCAGGAGCTGCGTCCACCCACGCCAGGAGTGGAGGACACAGGCCAGGTAAGTTCTACAACTTAAGAGATAATCTGAGATCCCTCCCGATCCTGTGCCAGGCTCTGCCCATCTCTGCATCCCATTTTCCTGGTAGAACAGGAGACCATGGCCCACCCTCTACTATTTGACACATGTCCTGCAATTCAGGTTATGCTGCTGAAAGCTGCCTGCCCACAGTCTCATCAGATGAACTTGTGCAAGGTCACAGAGCTCTTCCATGGAGGAGCCATGCTTTGCTCCCATCCCACAGCCTGACTTGCCCCCTTAACCTCTTAATGCTGCACTGCTGGGGACAGTACAGCACCAGCACTCGTGAGCACTGGCCACACATCAGCACGGTTCTGAGAGCTTTGCCTCTTCTGCCTCATTTAATCCTCCCAACCCAATGACAGGGTTGGGGGCAGATTATTTTTGTCCTCCCCATTTTATAGATGAGAGAAAAAGGCACAGAAAGGTGCAGCAGTGAAGGAACACAGGAAACCTGACTGCAGAAACCACCATGCCCCACTGCTTAGACCTGGGTCATCCCAAATAGGCCAGAAAGGTGTGACCTAGATCTGTCCCTCTTGGAGAAAGGAAGGCTAGCGGGGTGTGATGGGTGTGAGTGAGCCTCTGTGGCCGGGAAGCCTACCTGTAGACCAGGAGGGCGGGAAATAAAAGTTGTGACAGAGATAGTAACAGGGGTGGTGACGCAGCGCTGGTGAGGGTGACAGTCATGACAATGATGAGAATAATACTGACGATGAATCTAGCACTTATTGAGCCCATATTACATGCCACAAACTGTGTCAACTCCTTTTCACAAAACCACACAAGTTACTATTATTTCCCCCACTTTGCAAATGGGAAAACGAAAGGATCAGAGATTAAGCATGTTGCCTAAACTCATACGTGGAGTCAGTAGACTTGGGATTTTAATCCAATTTGCTGTGACTCCGAACCCTGTGCCTACTACACACAGACCCAGGAAAACCCCACCTTGTTTTATTAATCATTTTCAACACCTTTCTAGCCTAACCTGAGTCAAGGGAGGTGGGAATGGGTGCCCAAGAGTACAGGACCCAGAAACACAGATTCCCCTGGCTGGTCAATGAGGGAACCGAGAGCATGAACCTGGTCTACCTGGTTCCAAGGCCAGGAAGCAAGCACAGCCCCCGCTGGGAGTGGGAGCCAAGGTCCAGGTCTCAGGTGCTGGCTGGCGAGTGACGGCAAGAATGGTGATGTTGGGGAGCAGAGAAGGTGGGCCAGGACAGCGAGTGTGTGGAGGGCACTTATTTAGGGGAGGGGTGTGTGTCCAGGTGTACATGTGTTGGGGGGGGGGGGGTGCAGTTTTCAACCAAGGCAATCTGCCTACTTCACTGATTTTACCAGAATTGTGAAAACTATTGGCTATTCCTCTGCAAGAAGAAGCAAGAAGGAACAAAATAAACTAATTTGGAGATTAACTGACCTTATTTTTGCACCTACATTTCCACAAAACAGGGGAGCTTGTTGAAATAATCACAACCCGGGCCATTCATATTCTGGAGAGCACTTTCACAGACACGGGCTCCGGCACACAGTCCCACAGACTCCTGGGGAGGTGTCACCCCATTTTACAAATGAGGAGGTTGCAGCTCACAGGAGCAAAGCCCTCATCTCCACATGCCTGTGGGAAGCAGGGCACAAGGACTATCCGCATCTGACCCACCGGGAACCAGAGCAACTCAAAGACTTCCTGCTTTCCAGAAAGGAACCACAAGGAGGGCCTGGCTGATAACTGCTCATTAGACCTGCAGCAGGGGCCTCAGGGGTGCTGCTGAGCGGGCACCAGGGTGCCACGGTGGCACACAGGAGCAAAAGACAGGAGGGCCCCTCCTCCAGGACATCCAAGCCAGCTGAACCAGCAATTCTAGGCAAATAAGCCGCCACAGTGCACTAGAGCATACGGGCCAGTGCTGGACGTCTGGGTCAGGGAAGGCTGGCGACCATGCTGGCCATGGATCCAGGTATACCAGGCGCAAGGTCCCGGTTCCCTCGTTCCCAGCCAGGGGAATCTGGAGAGCAATGTCTTAAGTGCTGG
This sequence comes from Corynorhinus townsendii, assembly GCA_026230045.1. Taxonomy (NCBI): domain Eukaryota; kingdom Metazoa; phylum Chordata; class Mammalia; order Chiroptera; family Vespertilionidae; genus Corynorhinus; species Corynorhinus townsendii. Next base: position 127,276,807 of record JAPDVU010000003.1, on the reverse strand, counting down.
ATTTTAAATGGGGAATTAATGGTACCTACCACACAGAGTTGTCATCAAGATTAAATGAGATTCATGAAAATAAACTTCCTAGCACGGCACCCTGTACAAAGCCATAAATGGGAGTCTTATTAGTATTTATGGCCTGCAGTCCTCATTCAACCAGATTGCTGAGAGCAGGCAGAGCACCTGTAACTAGGGGCTGGCGAGAGAGGTCCTGTCCGGCTGGAGCCCAGCGGTTCCCAGCCCGCAGCCACACTCCTGCAGTGGCCGCCCAGCACGCACCCGCCCAGACATGCTGTACTCACTCCTCGTCCTCCCAGTCCCCAGCCACCCATCTCCGGGACGTAGCTTGCTTTCCCGACTTTGCGAGCCTGCTTTCTTTTGGCAGGGAGCTGCTGCCGTCTGTGCTATGGACCGTAAAACAAGTTTCATCAATAAATTAAGATAAGCGGAAAGCTAGCTCAGGAGGAGGCGGACCGAGGCAGGGGGGTGGGGGGGGCGGAGGGGGGGGGGGAGTCACTCTATGACCCAGAAGGGATCACAGTGAATCCAAAGTAAGACTGGGGCTGACAGGCTCCTCTCCTGGGGCCCCAGGGGCCCCACTGGACCTGCGCTTCTCAGAGAGAGGGGACTCAGGTCACCATGCCTCTCTCGGGTCCCATTCTATCCTCAAGGTAGATTAGTGTCAGCCACAGGTAAAGCCAGGTCTCAGCAATACCCTGAGCCGAAATAATGATCCCAATCACTGCGTTAGACTAGCTAAATCTAACCAGACACTTGCCTGCCCAATCACTAACACAGGTAAGCAGCCTCTAAAAATAAAATCGTTCTCACAGAGCTTCCGCACGCCTCAGTGTGAACCCCTGGGCCCCCTAAATGCACCTTCCACACCTCTCCATGTCTTGCTCACAGCATCTCCCCCACCCAAAAAGTCTTCCTCTTTTCACTGTTCTCAATCCAACCCAGAGCCTCCAAGGCCCTGTTGACAACCCACCTCCTCCTCCAGCTGGCCAACCCCACCCTGCCCCCACCTAACCCCCTGCAGCGGCTCTATCTGACCATCATCAGCCACAGAACCTCTCCCACCTGGCCAGTCCTGACCTCTGCTGGCATGTGTCTGGCCTACAAACAGCTGCAGGGGCAGGCAGCTCCCCCACCCCTCTCTGTGCATTTCCCTGACATCAAGCTCAGGGAAGGGCACAGAGAGGCCCTTGTTTTTACCAACAGCTAGATATCTTCTGAGTGAGCCCAAGGGAAGAGGGATGTGGGACACATGCTAGGTAAGTTTCGGCTTAGCCACAGGCAAGCCTCCCCACCCGTGCAATGGTACACAACCCCGCCAGTCCCTGACACTCATAAATAGGCCGGAGCATATGGCAGGAGAAGGGCCATCTGCCCATCCACCACCACACACGGAGAGGTGCGCAGCTCTGCATATGTTATGAGTTAATGGACAGAGTGGCGTGATGAACCCCCAACAGTCCAGCACACTGACCACATGCTGGGAACAGCTGGGAATCTTGGGCGAGTTGATTTACTCCTCTGAACCTCAGTTCTCCCACCTATAAAACAGGTTGAATCCCATAACATGCCAGACCCCTTCCAGCCCCAAGATCCCAGGATCCACTTTCTGCTCATCCGCACCCTGGCTGTGTGAGAGGTAAGATGACAGCGCTTGGTCCACTTTACATGATGGCTTGGGGCTGCAGGGCCGCCCATGAGCTGGGAGGCTGGAGCACACCCTGCATTGCTAAGAGTGGCCCCCTTCCCTCAGGGAAGGGAAAGTGTCAGGCCCTGGGCTGTGCCTGAGAAGTGTTGTGATATACCCTCATCCCCTTCTGTGGTGACATCATTATCCAAACCCCCCAGGTAAGGAAATGGGAGGCTCGGAGATGAGACTGCTCAGGGTCCCACGGTCGAGGCCAATTCAGCACCAGACCTCAGGAGCCAAACATTTAAATACACCCAAGCAGAGGGAGCAGCGGGCAAGTTTTCAGACGACAATGATATTAATCAAGGCTGCTAATTAAACCCCACCCTGGATATAAATCAGAATTGATTTACTTCTGAGTTTGGGCGCTTCCCATATCTGGAAGGAGCAGAGTAATGGGAGGCCTTTGAGCAAGTCCAGGCTGGGGGGCAGCCTCACTCTAAATCAGATCCCAGTGGCCTTCCCCCTTCCCCTCCACACCCACTCCTACATCACACGCACTTGCACATACACACACACACACACACACACACACACACACACGTGCATGCGCACACAGATAAGCACTCCCTCTGCCCAGACCCAGAGGGGAAAGTGATGCCATTTTATAAAGGGCAAACAGGAGAAAATAACCTATATGTTAAATTGTGAGCTGGCAGGTGGAGCTGAGAACAAAGTTCAATGAACGGAACAGAAACATATTGACAATAGCAAAAGAAACAATTACTACGAATTTTCATACTGAGATCCTGAGGAATAAATTTGCTCTTGCTTTTGCTTATTCAACAGAAAAAGAAAAAAAAGAGCAGTAGCCAGGGAGGGTGAAGAGACAGCAGAATGCAGACGCTTGCACTTTGTGGCTCATCATTTCCCTTAAGCTCTCAAAGGAGTGGGAGATACAGGCCGACACAGAGGTCAGAAGAAATAACATCGTGAGTGGGGAGATTTAGGGGTGCTGTCGCCACAAAATAGACACCCTCAAATTAGCACGGAGAGGTGCTGCTTCCATCCACTTGGCAGCTTTGCATCTTTGGAAGTAGACATCACTAAGAGAGAGAAAGAAAACATGTTTTACTTGGAAATGGAACCCTTAAGGTTTCTGGCTCCAGCTGCTCAGGGGGCTACAGTCTGGCTTCATTTCAGGAAGGCTCTCTTTTGCAAAAGCGAACCTCCAAGAGAGTCCTGGGGGACGGGGTATGATCCCACGTAAGAGGTTCAACAATCTTGCATGATAACATGCGATCAGCCTATGGGCATGATCTTGTGAACACTGGAAGCACAGGGCTCGGGTGGGGATCTTGCCACCTACACCAGGCACACCAGGATGGTGGTCACGGTTCGACCTTCTTTTCCTTCGTGTCACATGCTCTCTGAAGAGTGTTGTCTAGATCAGTGTGTCTGTCCAGTATCCTGAAATGTGCTTCTCCACGTGTCCCCTATGTTGGGGACAGGCTCCTCCACCTATTCTTCCACCCAGGACTTAAAACTTGGCTCTGTGGCCCCTAGTGAAGAGCGAGGCTCTGGAGTAAAGGCCTGGGTTCTGAACCCCAGCTTTGCCCCTTACCAGATGGAACCTTGGGCCAGGTGACCTCAGTGACGCCGACTCCGCAGCTGTAAAACAGGAGTATTAATGCTTCCTCCCCAAAATACATGTAGTACTTGCCTTACAAGGTTGTTGTGAGAATTAAATAGGATAAAACGTCGAAAGCTTTTTGAACAAGATCATGGCCTAAATCAGAAATGTTCACTACCACATCATCATTGTGACCTTCATCCATCTCAAACCCTCACCACCTCCTTGCAAATCTCCTGCACCCACCCCCTACACTCCCCTGGGCAGTTGTTGGCCTCCTCTCTTTGGCCTGAGCGCTGGGAAGCATCCCACTTGGCACCCGCCTCCGCTCTGTCACCACCACAATGGAAACGCTCTCCTGGGGCACAGAATGCCTCCTCTCCCAGGCCCTGGAGGGCTCCTGCAGCCCAGGGATACCAGTGGAACTGCTCAGCATGGTGTTCATCTGAGACCCACCAGCTCCTCTCTTCATTATCACTCGTCCCACACCTTTGGCTGCATGCGTCTCCTCTGGCTCTTCCCACCCAGCAGCCATGCCCTCCCTTCACCTCTTACCACTGGGAATTGCCCATCCTTCCCATGAAGGGTCTGTGACCTCCGCCCGCCCTGCCTTCCACCTCTGTGCACCAGAAGCACCTGCCACCTTTCTCACAGCCCTTAAGACATTTTGCCCTACAGATGTTCATTCCTTGTTGGTTTTGCCAAAGTCACTCTCACTTCCATCTCCTACTGTGCCTACACAGAGCAGGCTTTCAGGAGATATTTTTTAAGTTGAACTGTGTGTGAGACAGGAAGCTCCCGCAGCATGGGACTAAGATGGTACCACTGTTCTGTGCAGCACCCAGCTGGTACCCCGCAGAAAGCATACCTCCACTTATGCTGTCAAGGACTGTAAGGATGAAGCAAGCCCCAATTCCAGGAGTACCAACTGCACCCAGTTCTACAGTGGCACAGAAATGTTGTCGTATCAAATGAAGCTATGTCCTCATCTTGACCCCAAGGCATGTGATCACAGGGACTATGTGCCTCTTCTGTGTGGCTCATTCATGCCATCATCTTATTGCTTTCCACAGTCATGATTAAGCACAAACTATACCAAGAACCATGTTCAGCAGCGCTGAGACCTCCCGGGACCTCAGGGTGCTCTGAAGGGCTGCCCCGCCTGACTGCCTCAGGCACAAGCCGAGCAGCCCCCTCTCCGGGCTCCAGCTCACGCATCCACTTGCCTTCCATCTTATTACCTCCACTTGGATGCCTCATGGTGTCTCACACTTGAAAGGTGCACAACGGAAATGCTGGTGCTCAAGCCACAGAACTCAGGAGTCACCAGTGACTCCCTGCCCTCCTTTGTGTCCCACATCATCCACCAGCAAGTCCTGCCAGTTCTCCCTCCAATTTCTATCTCAGTCCCTCCATTTCTCTCCATCACCCCTGCTACCACTATCACTTCCTGTTTCCCAGCTGCCATTCCTGCCTTTCTATAACCCATTCTCCACAGAGCAGCCGGAATGGTCCCAGCCCTGCCCATCATTCTCCACATTTCCAGTGGTCCCCCTTCACATGCAGAACAAATCCCAAATCCCATCCCATGGCCTACGAGACCTGCACAGTCTGGCCTCTGCCTCCCTGTGTGTCCTTTGTCCAGAATGTTCTTCCTCAGGTAGTCACATGATTGTTCATTCCTACCTTTCAAGTTTCCCTTGCTTCCTTCCCATCTTGTATGACAATCTCTTATTACTCTGTTCATTGTTGTCTGACTTCCCTACTAGAATGTGAGCTCTGTGAGTTTAGAGATTCCTGACTTGTTCCCTGTGCATTCCCCACAGTGCTGCACTGAGCCAGGTACATGGCAAAGGCTCCACCCAATGTGTGGAAGGGAGGGGTGGAGGGAGGGAGGAGTCCAGGACTTGGAACTCTTCTGTCCCAGAGAACTTTCCTCTAGAATGGCATTTAGTGTCCATGGATTCCACTGCTCAGGCACCTCTAAGATCCCGGGAGTAATAGCAGGGCGCTGAGTTGCAGCACAGAGAAAATGCTACAGGATGTGAAAGCTCTGACAAGTAAGAACAAGAAGGAACATGGGCCATGATGTCAACAGACTCATGTGAGTTAAAATCCCTGCCTTGGCTGTGCAACCTTAGGGAAGCACCTTAGCCTCTCTAGGCCTTAATTCCTCGTTTCCAAAACGGAGGCAGCAATACCAAACTCATAAGCTGCATGAGCACAGTGCCTAGTAGAGAGTGGACACTCACATACAATTCTCTTTCTCCAAGGACGCAGGGGTTCAGACCCACATACTCTTTCTAAGTACATGAGTCCATGTTCCTACTCCCCAGAAAGTGGGATGCCAAGGTGTCACCACTACTTATGTGTCAGCCACCTCATCTAGGATCTCACCTAAAGGACAAGAGGCAGTGGGCGGGGCGGGGGGGGTTGTTTTTCAACACTGCTTGGGTCCTAAGGTTGCCCCAAGCTCCTTGCAGCCTTAGTGGGAGGGGAAAAAGCAGGATAAGAACCAACTTACCTAACAACTTGTTTTCAGATGCCAAACAGCAGCTCAAACCCAGGGAAGGGATCAAGGCTCCCTCTGTCCTTAGTCAGTCCCTGAAGGAGATGACAATCTACAATGCCCAAGCTAGGAATGCTCACTGAGGTTTCTCCCCCTCTAGGAGGAGAGGGCACCAGGGAAATTTCGAGCCCCAGAATATCTCCTTAGCTGGGGAGGACATACCGTGGGCCACAGAACTTAGCACTCAGACACAAAAGGAATCTTGCCAAAGCACTCCCTTCCTGAACCCCCAAAGCCTGTGGGCTGGGACACCAGGGTGCAAGTTCCGCCTGAGGCAGAGTCAAGCTGCACCTGCAGATGGCTCAGCTCTCAACTAGCCCTTGGGACCCTATACTTGCCAAGACTATCCCAGCATCCCTCCCCTCCCTGCCCCCTCAATTATTCCTTCTAACTGGCTTTTACCCTGCCATTCCCACGCTCAGGCACTGTACCAGCTCCCACTGCCCACAGGAGGAGTCCAAATCCTCCAGCCTGACAGTCAAGGTCCCGCATGAGCTGGCCACAGGCTCATTTCCCACATACCCTATCGTGAGCCATTTCCCTCCAGCACAATGGAGCGGCATGTTCCATCACCGCCAAGCATCCTCTTGCCCATTCCAAGCCTGTTTGGAAAACCATCCTTCGCCTGACTCACCCCACATGACCAGCTAAGATCTCCCTCCTTCAGAGGTATCTTGCTCTGATGAAGAGCATAAAAAACCCCGAAGAAATAAAATCCAATACTCTCCATTTCTGGACACCTGCAGCATAAGTCCCCTGTCCAAAGTCACCTGACTTGTCACCCTTGGTGGTTAGAAAGAAGCTGTTGCAGCAGGTAAAAAGGCACTCAGATTGGGGACAGTCAGCAGGCTAGTTCCGGAAACCCTGCTCAGATGCCAGCTAGAGGAGAGATGGGAGGCAGCAGCAGAGGGACCTGGCTTTTAACAAGAGAGCTTTTTGGGGATAATATATTCCCGCAGTGTCTCAGCAGGTTTCAGCTAGTTGAGTCTATAATGGAACAAGCAGTCACTGTTGTTCTTGGATGCCACAGCGCCATGACAGGGCAGTGAGCGCCACAGAGACAGCAGCCATAAAGCAGAGAACAGCCCATGGGAGGTGACACTCCACAGGGACCAGGTTTTACAGTCCTAGAAAGAGGAGGTTCCAAGAAATCCAAGAGCGTGGAGTATGAATCACTGGGGAAAGTAGAGCTGGAGCCCCAGCTCAGGGAAGGAAGGGGTCAGACTTGGAGGAGAAAGCCAGGCCAGAACCCCAGGCACTTGGAGGGGGGGGGGCCCGGGGGGAAGACTGGCAGCAGGGAACTACCTACCATTGGCCCAGAGACCCATGGTAGGCAGGGCTGGAGACCTACCCTTACTCTGCACAAAGGGTGAGGCACTGGGTGACCTCATGGGAAGTGCTCTCCTTTTACTTAGAAAAGTCCCTGGGATCATGGTGGGCCAGGGTCTCCTGACTCAGGCTGTAGAGGAAGTGGACAGATAGGGACTGGTACATGTTGCCTGCTTGGCACCTTTCACCCAACTCACCCCTGATATTCAGCAAAGCTGGGTTCCCTGGACCCAAGCTACTTCTCAAGGCAAGGTCTTTCTCTCCTCATTAACGAAAGGGCAGTCCCAGAACAGCCCTGTGGGACAGCCTCGTCCAAGAGAGGGCCACACAGCAGGTCCAGTCTGCACTTCAGGAACTGGCCCTCCTTGCATGGACCCTCTGGAAGTCCAGCCCCACGTCAGCTACAGCTCTGCTTCAGGCAATGTGGAGTGGTCATGACTTTGGGGTTCTTCTACGGTCCCCCTAGAAGAGTTAACTGGCCTCAAAGTCAAGATCAGGGGCGCCGCTAGGGAGCTTATCTGACCTCCTGAAGGGATTAGCACCCAGCTCAAGAAATGCCAATCAGCCAACAGGGCCGAATTTAACCTCGGCTATCCCTTCCAACCCTCGCCAGGGCACTCTCAAAATCGACAATTACGCTAGAGGCAGCTCTCGATACAGCTCCGTCATTGGCTATTTATAACCCATTCGCCTTCTGGGGGGAACCAGACACCTCCCATCACAGTGAGGAGCAGAGCACCAGGCCTGTGGCCTTAGCCTCATGGACCCCTCTTGTGCTGGTCTGCTTCTGCCAGGACCCTGCAGGAGTGCCTTCTCCCAGTTCCCAGTGGCCCTGCCCCATCACCTCTGAGGGACTGAGTGCCTCACTCAGCAGGGTCTTAGGCCTCCTGTGAAGACCCCAGGCCTACCATTGGATGCAGCTCAACTTCTCCAATCTCTCCTACCAGCTCACCCATAGGACTCAAGACCTGACTGTCTTATCCCGCCAGCTGCTGGCTCCCCCAACAGCTCTCTTCTCTCTTTTTTATTGTTTAATCACCTCCTTGGCTCCTGACAACCCAACAAATCTGAAGAACCAGCAACACCACAAAAGGGATGGGAGTAAGACACTTATACAAATAAACTTTGAATGGAGAACAGGTCTAGTCCTGGATGCAGGTCTCCCCACCTTCAGTAAAAGATGTGGGTGAATCAACAATAAATTGTGGTCCATCCAGACAGTGGGATATTATTAAGCATTGAACAGAAATGAGCTATCAAGCCATGAAAAGACATGGAGGAACCTTAAATGCATTATTACTAAGTGAGAGAAGCTAGTCTGAGGAGGCTGCATACTGTATGATTCCAACCACAGACATTCTAGAAAAGGCAAGACTATGGAGCAGTAAAAAGATCAGTGGTTGCCAGGGGTTGGGAAGGATGAATAGGTGGAACACAGAGGACTTTTAGGGCAGTGAAAGTACTCTGTATAGTACTGTAATGGTGGATATGTTATTACACATTTGTCCAAACCCACAGAATGCACACCAACAGTGAATCCTAAGGACAACTATGAACTTTTGGCTATGATGTGTCAATGTAGAATCATCCTTCGTTAAAAAAATGTACCATTCTGGTGAGAGATGTTGATAACGAGGGAAGCTATGCATGTAGTGGGGAGGGAATATATGGGAAATCTCTATACCTTCCTCTCAATTTTGTTGGAAATCTAAATCTGCTATTTAAAAAGAAAAAAAAAGTAGGTAACCAGCTAACAGTTCTGCCTTCAAGGATATAACTGGCAAGAGCAAGATTGTTCAACTCGAGCTACTATAAGAAGCAGATGCCCACACCGCAAGATACACTAAGAGGAGTCCAGCTTTGTTCCTACATGGTCTGCACCTCTACTGAGCCTGACCCGCATTTCCGGCCCAGTGAGAATGCTGACTGCCCAACACTGCCATATCCTCAAGGCTTCACTGATTTGCTTCATCTAAAGCATGTTTGTCTAAAAGATACTTACCTTATTCTAAGAGTAACTTAAAGGGAAAGGTTCCCTGACTTCTAGGTTATGGGCCAGATACCCCAAGAAGTACCTTCTGAAAGCTAGTCACTCTTCTGCAGCCTAAAAAGGGAAATCCCATTGGTGATTCTATGAAACTAAAACAGCCCTTGCTGGCCTTACCCCTTTGGGGTGGCACAGGGACAATCTCACGAATATGGTGGCAAAGGGCTGAGTGGGGAGAAAGTGCTAGAGAAAAGTTTAATAATAGAGTTGGGTTGGGCGCAGCCCGTTTCCTTTTTCAGTTGCCCTGACTGGCTGCTCCCATTACGCGATGTGGCTGTGGCTGAGGGCACGGCGTCAGCTGCTGTGGAGACTCAAACCCAGGTCAGCCCAGGGGCCATGTCTCCTCAGGCCACCTCTGTGAAGGGTCCACATGCCACAGTCAGATGAGGCCCATGCACAAACTCACTGGGCTCACCTAACGCAGCCTCTCTATAAAAAGCCCGGAGCTGGCCGGGTAGACAGCCAGGCCGGAAGCCCCAAGGTTGACTGTCCTGTACCCATTGGCCTTCCAGCCCAGCCATGTGCCTTGTCCTCATTGTCTCTCTTGACTGTAGACTGCTATTTTGGGCTTTGGGGGACAAAGGGGAGCTGACCACTACAGCAAGAAGCCCACATGGTGGGCAGGTTGGCAACAGGGTAGCTGCTGCCCTCTCTGCAGCCTGTCCCCGTCCCTTGGAAACCAACAAATACCATTCACTCAACAGTCAACATACGGGTGTGTATGGCCTGTGCACTGGGCTCCAGACTGGGTGTTTTAGGTGTATTATTCCATCTACTCTCACACCAGTCTGAGGAGGCAGACTCTATTATCCAAGACCCATCAGTAGGGTCAGGGTCAGTTCCCAGCTTTCTGATTCCCACACCTCCACTCCCCTCAAGGACATCAGAATCATCCAAAAACGTTCCCAACATTGCAGATGCCCACACCACACCCTGGGCCTGCTGTGCATCGGCAATCAGCATCTCTGGAGTTGTAACCCCTCATCTGCCCAGCCAGGACACAGAAGAGAGAAATATCCCCAGGGACACGCTGCCCCTAGAGACTTGGCATGTTGTGGCCCCTCCTCACTTCTCTCCAGGAATGAGCACCAGCATCCCACTCCCTATGACAGAGTCCTGAAAGCAGTGCCAGATTCCAATCCCCCCTGGTGCTCTATGGACCTTTACTAAAGAGTGACTATTTTCTACCTCAGCTGATCTGGGCTGATTGGTGGCCTGTCCTCTCTGGGCTTCAGCATCATTACAGGTACACTGTGTCCATGGTGGATTCTGTGAATTCTCCATGGACCATGCAAATCACAGCAGTCAAGCACTGACTGTGGCAGGTCCCGGTCCTTCAGACCATTACCTCAATGCTCCCCACAAAACCTAGGAGGTAGGGTATCACTGTCATCCCCCTTCACAGATGAGAAACCGAGGCTCAGAGATTAAGGAGCTTGCCCAAAGAGAAGTGTGGCAAGTCAAATCCAAATCCAAGATCTTAAGCACCAGGCTAGATTGGATCCTTCACTGGAGCTTGTGTCTGCTCATAGTGGGCTGCGCCTGGTGGGGAGAGTGACTTTAGCCAACAGAGCAGGACGACAGGGGCTCAGTAGATGGCCCAGATGTTGAGAACCATCCTCCGAGTCCTAGGAGCACTTGGACAGGCAGGACAGAGCCATGTGAGCCCCATTTTCCAGATAGGAAGAATAAACAGGGTAGTCAAGCAGCTGGCTCATACAACTATCACAGCAGCACAGAGGAATGTAGGACAAACCAGTCTCCCTATGCCAGTCCAGGGCCCACCATGTAGTGGTGAAAGCCTTCTTCTGGACTGCTTTAAAATAGCCCTATCTCCCACCCCTGTGCCCTCACCAAAGACAGGTGTCCACTGGCCCATCGAGGGGGAAAGTGACAAGCCCAGCAGCCCCACATGGCCCCACAAGGGAAGGGTCCTCAACTCAGCCGGAGAGGCACCTCTCTCCATTCCCTTCAGTTTAAAATAGGCCACCAGGATGCCTGCCAAGATCCAATGCTCTTGGCGAACAGGAGGATTACACAGGGTGGGGCAAAAATAGGTTTACAGTTGCGAGAAAACAAAACACAGAGTTCAGTCTTATATTATTACTTATTAATCATTATGTTCATATTTTCCATAGGAAGAGCTGTTAACCTCCTTTTGCCTACCCCTATGTTTCTGGCTGCGCACCATAAAACACTGAACTGGGGAAGGCTTCCCAAACCAACAGCTGACCCTGGCTGTGATGACAAGACGATCCTGAGAGAGTGGGCCCGGGGCCCAGCTAGTGCCCAGCTAGCGGCAGGCTCTCTGCATGAGTACAGTAGGTGGGGCTCTGGGAGCACACCAACTGCTATACAAGGACATGGCTGGGGGGAGCCCAGGGGGCTGGGATTTCTCTCTGGCCCCAGCAAGAGCTCACACTCGTGCAGGCATGTGCGCACACCTGCCGCGGATGAACATTCCTGCATGCCATTCTCTAGCCTGGAATGGGCTTCCCCCTCTGGCTGCCATCACCATACTCTCCAAACGCCATGCTCGTCTCACCTGCTCCAGGAAGCCTTGCCAGAGGCTCCACCTCTCTCCAGTCACACCGGCATCAAAGGGCACGAAAGCCATGTTGCCCATAGGAATCGGTGTGGGAACTGCAGGTGTTTGGCCTGAGAGGGCTTTGGGATGTGGCGAGGAACACGGTGCAAGTCTTAAATACAGGAAGGACTGACATGGTTCAGTGTCCAGACTTAGTCTATCTGGAGGGCAGAATAGAGTCCCCAAAGGTTAGAACCCATGAGGTGAAAAATGATCCCTTGGTCACCCTCGCCCAAAACCCAGAACTGACCGACATGGTGGCTGCCACTAGAAGGCTGGGTGGAGACCCCATGCCTTCTGCAAGAACCTCTGCTTTGGGGCAGGGGCTGTCCCAGCTACTTCCTGCTCTGTGTTTCCATATTACACTAGAGGCCCGATGCATGAAATTCGTGCAAGAGTAGGCCTTCCTTCCCCTGGCTGCCGGCACCGGCTTCCCTCTGGCGGCTGGCAGGCACCCGGGACCCAGGCTACCCTCGCAGCCCTGGCTTTGTCTGGAAGGTTGTCTGGAAGGACAACGGGAAGGATGTCTGGTCTAATTAGCATAGTATGCTTTTATTATTATAGATGGGAACTCTCCGAGAGCAGGGTCCTCTTTCTGGTCAGCTCTCCCAACTCAGAGCCCAGTGGGAACTCAGCAGAGTGCCGAGTGGCTGCCCAGTTACCAGGGGCAGCCAACTGGTGCTAATGGTCACAGTGGGGGCGGCAGAGGCGGGGGAGCAGGCATCCTGGGGTGGGAGGCATTGAGAACTCACTGTCCTCTGTGTCCTCCTATTCTTTTCACATATATATATATATATATATATATATATATATATAATATACATATATATATTATTATTTATTTCAGAGAGGAAGAGAGAAGGAGAGAGAGATAGAAACATCAATGATGAGAGAGAATCATTGATCGGCTGCCTCCTGCATGCCCCCTACTGGGAATCGAGCCTGCAACCCAGGCATGTGCCCTTGATCAGAATCGAACTTGGGACCCTTCAGTCCCCAGGCCGACGCTCTAGCCACTGAACCAAACTGGCTAGGGCTGTGTCCTCCTATTCTTTATAATTAAAGGTATCCTTTGCAACAAAAGACTCTCCTCCCACATATACACCTAGAAACTCATCAAAAGGTGAACAGTACTAGTAGTTATCTCTAGATGACAGCATTATGAGTGATTTTAATTTGTGCACTTTTTTACTTCTCTACTATTTCCAATATTCTGCAATGACCACATACTAATTCTAAATCAGAAATAAACCTTTTGAAAAGAACCAACTTCTGCCCTGGATGGGATTTCTCAGTGGTTAGAGCATCAGCCCACACACCCAAGGGTCACGGGTTTGATTCCCCATCATGGGCACATACCTGGGTTGTAGGTTCGATCCCTGGCCCAGTCAAGGCATGTGCGGGAGGCAACCAATAGATATGGCTTGCTTACATTGATGTTTCTCTCTCACTCTCTGTGTCTCTCTTTCCCCTCTCTATCTCCCCCTCCCTCCCTCCCATCTACTCTCTCTAAAATAAATAAATAAATAAAATCAATGGGAAAAAATAACCTTGGGTGAGGATTAATTCAAAAAATTTTTGAATTAAAAAATAAAAAGAACCAACTTTGTTCTCCCCTCTCAGATACCCCCATCATTAGTCAAGATCAGCCCCTCAAAAATGTCTACCATTCCCTTCCCCCACCCTGCCGCCCATTCCCCTGGCACAGTCGCACACACCAGGGGAGAGAGGCACGATGCAAGTGTATTGCATTTCTAGGTCAACTCCCTGCTGGGAAAGTAACAGCACTTACCTTCCCTGTCTTTCAGGTGGGATGCCTGTGTGATAGCATGTGGCACCCAGCAGCTGCACATTGAAGGTTATTCTCCTTCTCAAGGTCCTGGAAGTGGTCTCTGCCATTTTTGGTCATGTGACCAAGGCTCCCTAACCACTCCAAGGACAGCCTTCGATCTTTAACATGCCTGCAGCCTCTTTAAGGAACCCTTGATGGTTCCACAGTAGAATGAGACAGAGGTGTGCAAGGGGAGACAAGCTCCAGCAGATATGGGGGAAGAGATGGGGCAGAGATGCCAGTCTGGTCAGAGAGCAAATGGAGGGGCAGGAGCAGCTGGCCTGTGGTCAACACTCTCCCTTCATCTCTCCTGGCTGAGCCCACCCCCACTTTGCCAATTCTGAGCAATGCTCATTGAAATGCAGTCTACAGAGGGTACTTATTCCTTTTTGGTTGTATTTTAAAGTCACAAACTAGAAACTTCTTCTGGAGACCCCTCATTGCTTTCTATGTTGTGGGGGATGAGGCCGGTACCCTCAGACCCTGCCTGTGTAACACTCCCTTGTTTATTATAACTGATCTGCTGTAGTGGTAACCTTCCTCAGGACAGTGTGAACCACTGTGCACGAGTAACAACCACTGCTCCAACTCGCTATTACATGGAACTGGTGTGCTGTGGTAGGAGTGCAGGAGTGAGGCCGGTGGGGACTTTGCTGTGGGGACTAGGTAAGTGGGTAACAATTGGGAGTTTGGGATCATCAGGAAAAAAAAGAAAAGAAACTTAAAACAAAAAGGAACCCATGATGGTATGAAGCCAACAATCAACAATCAGGAGATCCTTCAGAACTCTGATCCTCTGATCTTGGGATGGATGGTACTGATCACACACATCATTGTGACAACTCCCAAAACATGGGGGCAGGAGAGGGGTGGGGAACAATGAGAAAGAAAGAGAAGGAGAAGAAAAGGGAGGCCAGATGAGATGAGAGAGTATGTGAACCAGAGCACAGCGACATCTCCACGTACCACCCCATCTGCTTCACTCCACCTTCAGTCCCTCCTAGCTACAAACCCCTTCTTCAGGGTCGACGTGCACATCACAGTCATTACCCTGGCCGTCCTGGGCCTGGTAACCTATGATCTGCACAGAGGCCTGAGAGCCAAGCTCTGCATACCTCCAGCACTCCGTCACAGCATCAAGAAAGGCTTCTCATGTCACAGGCACGATGCCTGAGCCAGCTAACCTGGGATGGGCCATATCTGTGGCTGCTGATAAGCTGACCTCAGCATGGACAGCGGAGCCTGGGATGAGAGCAGAGACAGGGCTTCTCATGGTGCGTCTGTGCAGTGCAAGTGTTCCTGTGTGTGTCAGCTGTGGCAGAACCACGGGAGGGGGGAAATGGCCCTGCCCTCGGGGTGCCCCACCTCTAATGGGAAGACTCCCTCTCACACAGCAAACACACCAGACACACAAAGGCAAGTGAGAAAGTGAGACATGCAGTCGATGTCTAAAAAGCTGTGAACTCCTCATTTTGGGAAAACAAAGCTGAAGGGGGATTAGATCAAAATTTGTAACATCATGAAGGAGATGATAGGGCCAACACAGACCTACCCGACACATCCCGAAATAGAATCTCAGGCATCCCTGAAGCTTGAAAGAAACCATCTGAGGATAAATAAAAGGCAGCTCAGCTTTACACAATGGGCAGAGGCAACGGACTCCCTGTCAGGCAGGTGGCACAGGATAAAAACACGGCTTAAGATCAAGACAGCTCAGGTAAATGCATGGATGACAGAACCACATGGACCATTAAAAGAAGCAGGGATGCCGGGGCATCCGAGACCTGCACTGAGCACTGAGAGACAGGCTGCTCACCTAGCATGGGTAGTTCTGCCCAGGCACCACGTGGGAGGAGAAGGAGCAGGCATACTGCTCAACATGGTGTGGAGGAGAGGAAGCACACAGGACTCCGAGTCAGACTTGGGAGTTCAACTCCTCACTCTATCACTCACTCAAGGGCTTTGAGCAGATTACATAACCTCTCTGGGGCTGTTTCCTCATCTGCAAAATGAAGGTAAGAATGTCTTCGTGTAGAGATAATATGAGGAGGAAACCAAACAACACATGAGAACCCCGGGGATAGTGTCTGTCATGTGGGAGGCACGCAGCAAGTAGCCACTAACCATGATCCACATTCACTTGACGGATAAGTCAGATGTGAATGTGCTCACAGGAACATCAACTTAAATAACCAAGTGCACTTAAATAACCAAGGTCCGAGTGAAAACTATTAACGATTGTAGGAGACAGAGAGAGTGGAAGAAGAGTTAAGAGGTTCTACCTTGAGGAGTCAGGGAAGAAGTGGCACTTGAGATGAAAACTTCAAGGAAAAAGGGATGGGCAGGTAATATAGTAATAACTGGTATGGAAAGACCCATGGACAGGGAGGAGAGTGGGAGCCAACATGGACAGGAAGTGGAACAGAAAAGGACATCTGAGCACTTCCTGTGGGCCAACCAGGGTGCTGTTACAGGCAGGAACAGGGAACGGTGAGGGGTACGTGCGGTCCTCAGGGTGCCTGAAGTCATCAAGAGAGTGACTCAAGGTTGAGGCGCAGGTGATGGAGATGGTGGAGCATGAACTCTGCTAGTTTCTGAGGGGTGTTGGTGGTGGTGGTGGTGGTGGAACCTTGTGTGGGAATGGAGAAGAAGAATCCAGCAGCTGTGAATAGAATTAACTAAGAGAAACTGGGGACAGGGAGATCAGCAGAAAACCTAATGAGTGGGCAAGGAGTGAGCAAGTGAGTCCTGAGCTAGGGAAATAGCTGTGCAAATGGACAGGTGAGGCCAAGGGGAGGGGCAGACAGAGGTATGGAGCCTGAGAGCTGGACAAGCAATGGCACCTGTTACTAAACCAAACAATTTAGGACCAAAGACGGCTTTTGAAGCAAGAAGATGAAACTTGTATAAAGAATCAGTGGAAAATGCACATGGAGAGACTGGGAAACAAGTGGAAGTGTGGAGAGGGAAGTCTGTAGATCTGGTGTCAGAAGATCCAGCTCAGCCACATTGTATCTTCAAAGTTAAATCCTTTTGGGGTATAACCAAATAAATTGTTGCTTAACCATTCTGTGCCTCAGTTTTATCATCCCAAAAAATGAATGAATTATTCCACTTCACGGCTGATTGTAAAGAGCAGACGTAATGTATGTAATGATGTAAACTACCCAAGCACTTTATAAATGTCGGATGTTATTATCAGAGTTCAAGGCTGAAACCAAGAGGCTGGACAGCGTTGACAAGGGACAAAGAGAAGAGCAAGAAGGGAAAGGACCAAGGGGGAATTCTCATGGATGTTAGGTCAGGGCAAAAAGCAACCCTGGAGAAAGCAGAGAAGCAGAAGAAAAACCAGGAGACCGTGACATCTCAAAAGTCAAAGAAAGAGAGCGGTATCTCCCAGAAAGGGCACCTACGCTGCCAGCCCTGGCCAGCACCACCCAGTGTCCCACAAGGAACGACTCCCTCCATCTGTCCTGAAAAGGAGGACAATTTCAAAGGTAAGCAGAGTACCTGCCAAGGGGAATTGCAGCCACTTGAGGAAAGTACCGATACAGGGTGTGCATGTTCCTGTGAGAAAGATCTCATTAAAATCCCAGGGAACAGACATCATCAGCAGAGGCATTCAGGAGCCATCGGCTCCCTGATTACAATGAAGGGGCTGTTGCTCTGATGTGCAGAAGTTGAGCAAATCTATGGGGATGGGACAGCAGCAGGAAGACAGGTTGTCTGTCATTTGACTAAGAGGCAGACTTTTAATCCATCATCCTCCACACCCTGCCAGGCTCCCCACTGGGGAGCATGCCCCCAAAGGTACATACTGCTCTGTTCTGGCAGAAGAAGTTGACAGGCTGGGGGACAGTCAGAGAGGGCAGGGAGGCATTTCTGCAGGATAATGAAGGAGCTCTCCCCTGTGAGTCTGGGAGCCCAGCAGTGGGAAACAAACAGCCCATAAGGAAGCCCATAAGGAAACAGCCCATAAGGAAACAGCCCATAGGGAGGTCCATAAGGAAGCAGGGTGCAGGGCTGACACTGAAATCAACTGGGCAGGCACCAGGATGGCAGCTCACCTGGATCTGAACCTTCCAGGCCAGCCTGTCCTCAAAACCAGACAGTCAACACAAAGGAAAGATGGCGGTAGAGAATGAAGTTGGCCATGTCTGCTCAGTGGGTGCCTGGGCGCTCCTCTGTGGACTGGAATACCTCATTTCTCTCGTGGTCTCTTTCCCCTCCATGTCTGTTTCTGGAAGGCTTTGAGACCTAGCCAGTCATTTTGTCTTGACACTCTCTAAGGGCTTCCTGTGCTTTCTCGTGCTCCGAAGACAGAGAACTGAAGCAGAGAGGACTCCAGAGGGCTTCTGGTCCCATCTCCTGCCTCCAAGCTGGCCTATACTCTGACATCACAGATGGCTGGCAACCCTCACTTTTCTTCAGGGGGGCGAGTGGGCCAGCACATCCCATCAGCCATAACCAGAGAAAGTGAATCACCCCTCTCTTACTATGCCTGTGGTAAATGCCATAAGACTTTGCCAAATCATTTCTGCGATAGCTTTCACTGCTCACGGCCAGGCCTAGGAGAGTCCCAGTCATTCCCAGGATGCCTTCTCAATAAGTGCAATGGTGCTCAACATACACATTTACTGAGCATCTTTGATGAGCCCAGCATGTGAGCACTCCTCTTCTCTTTCCTGGGCAAACCCATACCCTTCCTTCCATCATTCCCCTAGGGTCATGCTCTTTTCAGATTGCCCTTCACCCAGGAGCCATAAGCACACTGCAGACTAGCTCTCCTGGAAGATGCCCACTGTGCCCAGGGCTCACACTACCCACAGACCAGGCTCAGCCTCTTTTCCCATGTCCTTGGGAGTAGAGATGACTCTCGCCAGTCCCGGGGCCCCCTCTGAGAGCTACCAGGAGGGCTGGGCTGATAGGATGGCCCGGAGCACTCAGAGAGGGAAGGTAGGGAAGATGCCAGGGTTGTTTTGAATAGCCAGCAACTGCAGTTTTTCTCTGCTCTGCCCCACACAAGACTATTAGGCCCAGGAATTGGAGGGTCATGGTCAGGAAGGATACAGGTGCACTTAACCAGAGAACACGGTTTGGAACAATCAGGCTACAGTTCCCTGGCACTGAGAAGGGAATGGACTCAGGATCCCAAACTTTTCAAGTGGGAAATTTTGCCAGAGGCCCATCTGCCTCCTTCCCTCTCTGCTGCAGGGAGCATCTCAGCGGGTAAATGGGGATCGAGCCCTCTGCCACATGCAGCTCAGTCCTCCGCCCAAGGCAGCTGCAGTGAGTTCATCCTGGGTTGGGGGCCTGGAGCTGGGAGCAAGAGGGGAAAGGATGCCCAGCAGAGTCATCAGAGCATGAACCTGGAGCACCTCCACCAATCACAAAGTGCACAAACAAGACAGCACTGATCCTGACCCAGCCATGCTTCACAGCCCTACCTGCTGCACCTGGGTGCCATGAGCAAAGGATGTTTGGGGGATGGAGGGTGCAGCCTAGGCCTCCATGACCACTCTTCTGATGGTTTGGGTGCCTCAGGTTCCACCAACATAGTGCAAGGAAGCAAAGTGGACAGGGCAGGGGAACAGGCAGTCTCTCCCTCCTCAGTCACAGGCAGCTGGGGCCCAGGTTTGCCATGTGATTTACCATCACATGGCAAATCAAGGGCAGACCAGGTCATCTTACTCCCTTTCCCTCCAACACAGCTAGGCTTCCACTCCCCTTGCTCCCTTCCTTTGGAACATGCAAATGAGGTTTGAGAAAAAGAAAACTGAAAAACATGTCTCTCTCTTGGCAAGAGTTAACTTTCCCTTTCCATTTTCCGGGTGGAAGGCCAGAAGCAGCTTCAAGGACATCCATCTGTCCTTCCTGTGCCCCCTGGGCACCTCCCTTTGGCAGTGGCCCGAGAACAGGAAATGGGCCTGGCACCTTCCAGGACTGTTCCACCGGCTGGCAGGTGCGAGAAACATGCCTTGGTCCAGGCATCTGCTCGCTCACTTGGCCGACCCAGAACGGTCCGATCAGAGTGGTGCTGAGTTCCAGACCAGGCACTGCCAGCGAGAGGCAGAGGAGCAGTGCCTGCCTGGAACTGGAGGTGGGTATGGATGGTACCTAAGACTCAAGAGGTCTGTTCTCCTTCCTCCACCCCAGGTGAGCTGGGCTGCAGCACACAGATGCCTAGGGAGACTGCCCATGGAATCCAGAAGCTAAGGCAGACAGAGGAAGAGAGGCTGAAGCTCCAACAGCATGGTGCTGGATCCTGAGAGGCAAGCTGGGCCTCTGTCCTCAGGAAGGGGAAAGAAGAGCCAGCCACTCTCACCAGGAGAAGGTTCCAGAGCCTGGGGGCAGTGGAAACAAAGTGGACCATATACCCTCCTTTCTCTGCTGTCAATCTCCAGCTGGATTGGCTCCTGCTAACCTTTTCTCCTCCACTCCCCAGCTCTCACAGCCATGACTAAAGAGACCATCAACCAGATGGTCCCCTCCAGGGCAGCGGCTGGGGGCTCACCATCTGGTGGGACCTGCTGCCACTGAAGCTCCCTGCCTGCACTGCAGGGACCAATCGAGCATGGGGTGATGCAAGAGCCCGCTCTCCCAAAGTGGACATTGCCAGGCACTCCTCAGAAGCCCCAGCATGCACTTCCATCTCTGTACTTTTGTGCCATCTGGGGAGGACTGGGACCCAGCTCTAGGCTGAAGGCTACACAGAATCAGGACCTGGCCTCCTCCCCAGCCAGGCAGAGAAGCAGCAGATAGGGCTTTCCACACACTTAACTTCCTGAGAGAGCCACAGGCTTTGTGGAAAAGGTTAAGGAAGGGGCTTTGGAGGTTCAGGGAGAGAAAGGCAGGCCCAGGGTGAGAATGAGACCTGCCTGGGCTTGCTCATCCATGGGGACCTGTGGCTGACAGTCTCAAGGAAAAGGGTCAAGAAAGTTGAGTCACAGATAAAGACACCTCCATGCCTCCAAGCAGACTGTTAGGGTTGAAAATAGCATCATGTGAGTATCCACCACCTTGGAGTACACTGTTTGGGGCAAAGTGCCCTGGATGTGACTTGTTGCTAAAGCTTATACCCAGTAGTGCACAGTAGTCAAGTTGAGAGGGTACAGTCGTGCCCAGGGCCCAGACATGGCAAATGGAGGCCAGAGCACTTATACTGACAGCCAAGGCCTGGCCAGAAAGACTTTGGTTCCCAGAGTGCAGATCCAGAGGGTGTGTAAGGGGAGACAAGCCCAGGATGGCTGGCAGGGGTAACTCAATCAGAAAAGCCTTCCTACTCCCCATCGCAGACCATGGAGGAGGCTCTCTGCTAGCCTAAGAACCTGTATCAGAGAAGACAGGAAACCAATGGGGTCTCCATGTCCCTCTTCAGCTAAACAAGGTGGTCCAGAGAGATGGAGCCAGAGGAGGGTGGCAGAGTCAGGGCCTGAAGCCTGGCTGCTCCCCACTTGCTGACACCCTTGACTGAAGCTGCCTTGGCTGTGATTTGGTTCTACACTGAGTGGTTTAGCCAGAGGCCCTATCTCCTCAGCTCAGGGCTCAGCCATCGGGGTGAGGGGAGCAGGGCGGCCTTGTGGGAAGTGTGGGCCTTAAGCCAGAGTTGGTGTGACTCGAGCTACTGTGAAAGCCACGCAAGTTACTGAGCTTCTCTGAACCTCCTTGTGCAAAAGAAAGGACAACAGTAGTACTGCCACCTCTGGTTGCAGAGCTCATGGAAAACTAGGGTTGTCTGTATTGGGTGGACTTTTCTACTTTGGGTGTTAAGGCCCATCCTGAGCCCGCATCTCCTCAGGAGTCCACCTGCACCCTAAATTTCTTAAGCTGGTCCAGAGGTTGTGCTAGGAGGCCCAGGAATGCTGTGTCCTCCTATAGAGTTCCTGTTTGCATGCCCTGCCCCTACGAATAGGCTCATGCTTCACTTTATGTGACAGGGATGTGTGCAGGGTATAGAGAGCAGCCACCACAAGGGACATGCAACACCCAACAATCAGTGTCGCTGGAAATCCTTTTAAGAAAAAAGCCAGCAAAAAGGGTCCTTGAAGATCATATATATAGTTGGGGGAGGGGAGCCAGGGAGAATTCACCCATGACCTCAGGCACATGTGAGGTGGAGCTGGGCTCCCCCACTCCAAGTGGGCAAGCCTGGCGGAGCCCTGAAGCCCCTTGCTTGTCCTCCGCATTCTCTGTGCAGAGTCCTATGTGACTGCTGAGCATACAGAGAAGGACGGAAACAGTCCCTGTCCTTCGGAGCAAGCAGGGAAGGGAGGAAGAAAACATCTGTAATCAGGGGCTTTGCCCAGAAGTGACTGTGGGAGCCCACATCCCACTCCTGGGAGCTGCCCTACCAAGCTAGTGGTTAAGAATGCGTGATTCACTGCGGGAGGTGTGTGGGAGAGGAAGCTTCACGCCCAGGGGCAGGCTGGGTGCAATGCCAGGGCACCAGGCAGAAAGCACACCCAGACCTCAGGCCTTGGCCACACCCACCCCAATCCGGGGAGCAGTGGCAGAGTCCTTCCCCACCCTGGCTCAGGCTTTGAATGAGCAGCAACTAAGTGCTGGGACCAACCTCATATGCAGGCTCTCCCTCCCTGCTGAGGAGCCGTCCTGCTGAGGGCAAATTAATAATAATACCAGTCCCAGGAGACCCAGGAAGCTGAGAAGGAGACTCCTGAAGCTGGCCTAGGAACACCAGAGGTGGCAGGGAGGCAGTAAGAGGGCAGGGCAGTGGAATGCTCTGTTTCTTGGTCAGAAGAGGGAGGAGTTCTAGTCATTAGGAGAACAGGGAACTTCTTCCCCCAGAGTCAGCAGCCCCCCACATGCTAGAGCCCGGACTTGGAACAGCTGTCTGGCAGGATGGTGAGGAGAGGGCAGGGGAGAGGACTCTGCCCTCCAATGCTCTTCACTCAGGACACAGCACCGGCTAGCAGCATTCCATTCTATACTGAGCCCAGTGACACACCAGAGCCCAGGCTGGCAGTGCCCGGCCACCTCCCAGCCCCACTGGGCACACCCGAAAGGCCAGGTCACAGGCACGGAGCCCACCCTCCCACACTGACCGTGATTGGGATAAGAGCACTGTGCAAAGTCAGGGCTCCGGGCCCAACCTCACCATCTTACTGGAAAGAAACCGAGGCTCGGACAGAAATCACTTGTTTAAAAATTGCACAGCTCATTTTTCTAGGGCCATTTTGTTTGGCCACCTTTTGTGATGTCCTTCCAGTCATATGCATATACATACATATTTTTGTATATACACTGCAGTAAACTCTTTCCTCAGTTAAAATTATACCGGGTGATGACAGTTACATGACTACATGTGTTTGTCAAAACTCAGAACTATATTCCAAAAAGAATATATTTTACAGTATATTATATTGCATTTTCCTCCACATCATTTCATCATTTCCCAAACTCACCCACAGACGTACCATGCTTTATTTAACTGTTTTCCTAATGTAAGATAGTTATTTTCAATTCCCCTTTATTATAAGTTGCTCTTTAGTGAGAACCAACAAATAAAATTTTAACAGTATTTCTGATTATTTTCTTCGAATGGATTCTTAGAAGTGCAGTCACTGGTCAGAGGGCCGTTTTTAAGCTCTTGATACCTGCAAAGTTGTTCAGTGTGAAGGCTGTGACACTAGACACTCCGGTGCTGTATTATAGGGTTGTATTATGTTAGCAATTATCAGTTTAAAAATCTGTGTACATTTGAAAGGCAAGAAAATAGCATACTATTATTGTCATAATTTAGATTTCTTTCATTACTAGTGATGTTATGCTTTCTTTCTTATGTTTATTGATCACTAATAATTCTTCTTACACAAACCTAATTACAGCATCAGCCAGCAAGCTGCAACTCTCAAACGTCCACACCATTTTAGTGTTATTGTTATAGTATATCAAATACACATTAAATCAAATGAGTTAATATTATGCTCATATTTAACACCACAGTACTGTAGAGACAGGCATGGGCTAGCATAAGGTACACCAGATTTAAAGCCAAACAACCCTGAGTTTGCATGCCTACATCTCAGCATACCAGCTGTGTGACCTTGGGAAAGTTACTTAACCTCTCTTAGCCTCAGTTTCATCTGCTGTGGAATTACAAAATACAACCATAGAAACTAACTTTCTATGGACCCAATGACCCTGGCTTTTCCTCCCCAGGAGACAAGAAAAAAATTCAGTGTCACTGTGAGATTCAAAAGGCAGCAGGAAGCTAAATGGGTCATCTCTCTCCTGCTTAGGGGGTTCCAGTCCTTGTGTAGAGGACTTGGTGCAAATGGAACAGAGAGAGCAGCAGGAAGGAGAGATGGCTAGGGGGTTAGGGGGATAGGGAGCCTGGAGAAAGGCTGGTCTCTTGGTGGAGGCTGGGGCCGCCTGCAGCTACAGCTACTGAGAGAGGAAAGCCATCAAAGAAATTCCAAGACACAGCCTCATGGCTTAAATCCCTCTCCCCTACCTTCTCTAAGGGCTGGCAGTGGGGAATGCATGTTCTACAAATTTGAGAGCTTATTAACGTCAGGAAGCCCAGAGCCTCCCTCCTGTTCCACCTGCCACCAAGAAAGGTCATCCCTGGGAGCCACAAGCAGACACGTCCAACCAGCCAGAATATAAGCAGGTAGGGAAACGTTCCACCAGCCCACTGGAGCAAGAGAAGATCAAAGTCAAATACTTCCTTTAAAACAGCCTTTTAATGGGCAAGGGAGACTCCTCTCCCAGTCAGAACTCTGGGCTGCTCCCAAAGCCATGATGTGGCCAGGTAAAAGCAGTTCTGATGCATCTGCCTAGGAGGTAGTGTAACAACAGACAAAAATAAGAGCTTTGGGGTCCTGAGACCTGCATTCAAATCCCGGTTTCCTTGCTGCCCAGCTGTATGAGCTTGGCATGTTACCAACCTCTCTGAGCCTCCATCCCACATCCATAAAATGGGAATGCTGACACAATTGTCCTCACAAGGTTCTGTGAGGATTAAGTGAGGTAAAGCATATGAAGTGCCTATAATAATGCCTGATACATAGCAAGGACTCAACTGATAGAAGCTATTGCTGGTGTTCAACAGGGGAGTGCAGATTATAGGAAACACCCTCTGGGCCTGAGCTCTGACTCCTTGTGGCCTGTCCACTTTCCAGATGACCACCATCCTCCCAGGGCTGCACCTCTCGGAAGAGCAGGCCTCACACTCTCCCACCTCGTCCACACAACTCACACTCACCTAGGCCTGCAGCGGGGCCTTCTGAATCCAAACACACCCCTGAAAAGGTTCAAAATGTAGCCCTGGGTGAAAAGACAGGAGGTCTGGCCTCCACTTTAAAACATTCCAGAAGAAAGAAAGGGGGATGGAAGTAGATGAAATAAAGGAACGGTAGAATGCTGAAGCTGAGTGATGGTTACATGAGGGTTTGTTCCATTTTTCTCTCTGTGTGTTTTCCACAATGAGAAGTTAGAAGGAGAAAAGGAGCTATTTCATGGTACACACCCCCACTTTCTGAGACCTCTTGCCTGAACCTAGGTGTTGGGGAAGCCCTCTCTCTTCCATACCTATAATCCGGGTCTTGCCTTTGTTCCATTTCAAAATGTCCAAACCCCCAGCTGCCCTCCTTACCCCCACTCAGCTCCTTCCTTCTTTCTCTCCCTCCAAAGCCTCCTCCCTATCAGATACTGTCAGAGCTCCCAATGACCCTCCAAGAAGGCCAAGTGCAAGGTAGCAAACCAGGAGCCAGGATGGACACTTGGGTTTCAGCCCAGCCACGCCACTATCTGTGCTGACCTGTACAACTGACCTCTCTTCAGATCAAATGAAAACTCAGCAGAGCCAGCAGAGAGTTTCAGCAGTCACTATTGCTAATTCTAAAAAGAAAAAAGAAAAAAAGTGCCCTTCTCTCTGTGAGCCTGATCAGGGAGGGCATTAGACTAGGGCAGTAAAGCTATGGTAAGGTGATTCCCATGGAAGACACTGCCCACCTATAGAGGGTTGGGGAAATGGGCATACAGGTGCCATGATAATCATATTAACGAGGATGAAAATGAAAGCCGAGAGGGGTTGGCGGTGCACTCCTGTACACAGGTATGCAGCTGTGTGCCTTGCACAGCTGATAAGCCTAAAGCAATGAAGGCTGTCAAATTAGTTGTGAGCAGGGCACCTGATAAAGATTAGAATAAATGTGCACATGATCCTAGAAAATTTTTGTACTCGGATTGTTTCATATGTGAGTTTAAGTTCTTTCTCCATTCTAAAGCCAATAAATAGAGCTCAGTAAATAGAGCATTAGCCTTTGGCCTGAAGAGTCCCATGTTTGATTCTGGTCAAGGGCACATGCCAGGGATGCAGGCTTTATCCCCAGTAGGAGGCGTGCAGGAGGCAGCCAATCAATGATTCTCTCTCACCATTGATGTTTCTCTCTCTCTCTCTCTCTCCCCCTCTCCTTTCCTCTCTGAAATCAATAAAAATATATTTTAAAAAATAAGTAAATAAAAACAAACAAAGCCAAATCTGGAAACCACAGAAAATATGTAAAGGGCATAGGCTATAAAAAGCAGGAAAAAAGAAATGTGTAACTTCAACCTAGAGGGAAGGTTCAAGAGGCCTCAGCTCTGTATCACAAGATCAGCAAGAAATGGTTAGGCTGAAATAGTGTTTAAGGTTTATGTGGTATAAACGTATAATTTTAGTGATCCCTGCTTCATCCAACTTTTTTAAGGAACTGATTAACTGGTCCTGATCATGCCAGATAAGAGAGTTATTAATTAAAATACTGTGTTCTAGGTGCTTACTACATGTAAGCCTGTTGCAAAACTCTGAATGTATAATCATCTCATTTAATTCCTACAAGAACCCTTTGAAGTATTCTCTCCTCCAAGAGATGCCCCCCGCCACCGCCCCCCCCCCACACACACACACACACAAAAGCCTGAGGCAGAGAGGCAGCATTCCCAGTAAGGATGCCACCCCCCTCACTCCCCATCCCAGTTGCCCTCTGGGCCTGAGCTTTCCGGCTTCTTTTCTCTCCCAGGATTACAGGTCAGGCCTGAAAAACAAGACAAACCTGGAGCCCTTGGGTCAATTTCCAGCCACATCCTGCCATGCGGATGACTGGAGGAGCTCCCCTAGCCCTCTCTAGGCTGAGCAGACAATTTCTTGACACTCTCTGGGTGTACCATGCCCTGGGGAAGCCAGAGAGAAAACAGCAGGAAACCCTGAGGATGAAGGCACAACATAAGCACAAGGGGTCAGTCCCACCGCCCACCAACATTACTATGCACAGCCTGCATGCCCAAGCGTGGCCCAAGTTCACGGGGACCTAAGCACCTACTGGTCCATCTGCTGTGTGATCAAAATGGCTTTGGCTGACTTCTCCCAGGGTATCTACACTGCCCCACCAGGGACTGGGGTTGTAGGTGGTAATAATCTTCACTCCCATCTTTTGAGTGAGGAAATAAGGGCATGGGACTTTGCCCCAAAACAGGGGATAAAGGATAGTTGGTTTTGGGGTCTAAACCCAGCAGTCCCAACTCCCATCCAGGGCTCTCCCTAAGAGACATGGAGGAGCTGACATACTTTTCTGGGGAAGAGTACCATTTGGGGTTCGGCTTTCTCCTGCTAGCAAAGGATAACTCAATGACACACAAAGGGCACTGTGGGAACAAACAAAAGCCACAAACCACAATTCAGCACAAAGCAGGCTGGCCGTTGGCAGCTGCAGACTGTGCTCAGCCCAACATGTCTGAGGGCGGGGCAGGAGGGGACTCAGCGATGCCCAGGGAAAGTCTGTCATGCCTGCCAGGTTGAGAGAGCACAGCAAAGTGAGAACAGCAAAGGATGCAGCCTCAGGACCAGCACTCCAGGCTCGATTCAGTTACTTCTAGCCATCAGCCTGGGGCAGATCAACCGGTCTTTCTGACCCTCCACTTTCTTACCTATAAAATGAGAATAATGTATCTTCTCTACAGGAGAGATAAAAGTGCTTTGTAAACTGCAGGCAGCATGCAAAAATAGGGAACATTCTAGTCTTCCTCTTGAGGATGAGAGGGGGAGGGAAGAGGAAGGAGTGAAAAGGAGAGGAACTCATAGGAAGGATCTCCAATGAGGCTGAGGTTTTGGAACTCAACCTGCTAGCTTTACAGCCCAGCCCTTTCATCGTAGGGAACCTAACCTGCAGCAAATGTACACTGAGTTCATACACATGATTAAAAAGGTTTGCAAAATTCACACAGTGAAATGAGCTGCAGATGGCGGCAGTACTGCCCTTCCACAGCAGGCAACAGCTGGCTGTGTGGACTCGGGGACAGCTGGAGGGGAGCCATGCTAATGCCCACTTTCGACTTTAGAAGGGAGGGGGCATGCCAACCCTGCCCTCTCTGTGACTGGAGACAGAGAGATTTCCTGAAACTGAAATCCTAAGCCATAAACTGTCATTTGTCCCAGAGAGATCAATCAGATCTTCAATCCCAACTAAAGAGGGCAGGCCAAGCAGAGAGAGAGAGAGAGAGAGAGAGAGAGAGAGAGAGAGAGGGGGGGGGCTGAGATGACTAGCTCCTTCCACAGAGCCTGGGTCAGGCGGAACACAGCCAAAACAGCTCAGGCAGCCCAGTGCTGGGAGTGCTCTTGGAGAGGGAGGAAGAAAGGGGTTTAGAATATCTGAGGTGTCCCTCTGCTCTGAGGCCAACAGGTTTCCCCGGTATGAGGAGAAGGGGTGAGAAATGCAGGAACCAGACCTCTTCGCAGCATGCTCTCTGTGGCACATTTACCTAAGTGGGTCTTTGATAATGAGCCACCAGGAGGCAGTATCCAGAACTCTGTGTCATTGGCTTCCAATTAGAGCAGACAACATAGGATACTTTTAAAATGTGATGAAGAGGACCATGTTCGTCAGGATAATACAATGAGCCTTTGGTCCCAATTCAAGATGAGCCCTGGCTTCTGATACATCCCACTGTCTCCGCCAATCTCTCTCCCCACTCCCCTCCACCCAGGCTTCAGCTGCAGCCGCACCTGCTCCAGGAAGCCCTCCTGATGAGTCACCCTCCCTGCACTGCTCATATGCCTCAGCTGCTGCTCCCCAATCACTTCATGGGTCTGTCAGACCACCAGGTCCTCCCGCAGGCAAGGCCCCATCTCTATGACATTTCTCAAGTGTCCCTGCAGGCCAGAGAACCCAGAGAGTGCCCCAAAACGATGCCCATGACCAGATCTGAGCCTGAAAGCTCTTGATAAATTCAGAAGGAGCTGTAACCCTGTGCATCGTTACCCACCTCCTGCCTCCTGCTGCATGTGGAGAGAGTCATCAGTCTGCTACCAAACCCGTCAAGGTCTGCACTCATGGATGATTCCCCTGCAAAGGCTGGGAAGCACAGACCCAGGCTTACTAGTCTCTTCTCTACCCTGTCCTCCATTTTTCCGGTCCCTTGAAAGCCCCAACTAATCTCTCAGTAAATACTACAGGCTGTGTCAGGTTCAGGCCCAGCCAATTGCATGCCAGACACTCTTCTCATACCTTATATGCTGAGAGAAGCAACATGGCGGTGGTGAAGAGCACAGGTGCCAGGCGGGTTGAACTGGCTCTGTCACCACCAACTGCGGGACCTGGGCAAGTTACCTAACTTCTCCTGGTTGAAGCTGCCTCTGCTGTAAAATGGAGGCCCATACTACCTCTCTCTCCGGTGTGTTGCTAAAATGATGTTTGTGAAGTGTTTACAAAGTATCTGGCACTTTTAGAAAGCACTCAATAAATGGCAAGTAAGATTACAATACTGCATCAGTCCCTCAAGGTAAATATTACTACTGTCTTCTCCCTATCAATGAGGAGGGTGTAGCTCAGAGGTATCAGGCAACTGGCTCAGAGTCACAGAGCTGGAGCTAAGGAGACAGAGATGGGTACTCAAACCCAGAAATTCTGACTTCGGGTGCACGGTTCTTGCAACACCCTGGGCTTGCAGAGACAGCAGGGTGTGCCCTCAATCCTGGGGAAGTTCATAGCCTGAAATCAGGGACTGAGCAGCTGGGACTCTGGGTCAGGTACCTCCACCCTTCCCTGACTTCAGCAACTCCCCAGGAATCTGGAAAATAAGGCATAACCTTAGCAAATCTTTATTTGAGAGGACTGGCTGATCTCCCCCAAATTAAATGCTGCTGCAGCAACTAGGCCAAAAAAAAACTACAAAAAACTTTAATCCAATTAACACCTGTTCTCCCCACACAAGCAAACTGGGAAGGTGCCATGGCTGCAGCAAGACATCGGCCTTCACACATTCCAGCTCCATGGGAAGCAACAGTTTTCAATACCCTGGCCACACGGCAAACCCAGCTTATAGGGCACCACCTTCAAGCAATCGCCTGAGGGTGGGAGATGAAATGCAATGGGCACTTCTCAAAAAACAACCCACTCAATAGAGAAAATCACATGCATGCACCCATCACATCCAATCTTGTCAATGCACTGAGACCTAGTTACATTAGACATGACCTCAAGGCAAGTAGGCACTTTTACGAACATGATCTCTTTTGGTCTGCTGGACCACCCTGGGGAAAGGCATACTTTTGCCCCATTTTTACAGATGAGGAAACAAGAAAACATTAGGATTTTTTCATCATCACACAAATAGAAAAGAAAACGCTATGATGCGAACCCCACGTCTTCAGGTTCCAGGACAGGGACAGGGTCCTTTCGGCTACAGTATGCCATTCATTTGCCCACTCGTACATTCCTTCATTCGCCCTTCGTTCCACTCATTCCTTCATTCACGCACTCACCTCTTTTTTCCCCCTAAACTGCTATAGTTCCTGACCCTCTGAATCGTTTATTTACTACTAGTACTACCTTCTCCTGCTGCCTGAGAAACCTAGGAGGCAGCAGCAATGGTTTTCTTTCTTGCAGAGCTACCAGGATTTCACCCTTCTCCCAACCTTAGCAGCAGAGCCTACAGAGCAATCAGCAGCACATCCTGGAGTGAGTGTGGGGCGCAGCCCAGAACACTGCACGCTCTGCTGACTGCAGCCCTGGCCTACCATGTGCCCCTCGACTGCACAGTGCACCTAAAAGCCTTGTAAAAAAGAAACCTGACCCTCCCAGAAATAGGGCTCTGTAGGCTCTTCAAAGGGGGCATGGAGTAAGAACTGGGAAAGGAGGTAGACTGTCACTTAGCTGGTGCATGTGATTGGAGTGGATCCAGCAAATTAGTCGATTACCGATAGTATTTATTGTGCCCAGTGCTGGGGGCCAGGGTACAGGGAAGCAGGAAACAAAGGTCCTCAAGGATCTGGTTGCAAGAAAGAGACACACACATGCGGAAACGGAACCATATGATCAGGCAGGAAGCACTAGAGTCTACAACACAGACATAAGTGCTACTGAGAAATTCAGAGCAAGGAAAGGTACCTGCAAATGAGGGAGAAAAGATTTCATTCAGGCCACAGAATATAAGGTAGCCATCAAGTATAGCCAGGATTTAACTCTGGGATTATATTAGACTAGGAGCCCAGCACGCGATTCGAAATTGTGCGGCACTGCCCACCCTCTGGTCACTGATCTGGCCCTGCCTCGCTCCCCGGCCCTTGAAGCAGCAGCTGCTGCTGCTGATCAGGCCCTCCCCCAGTGCAGGTGCACTGAGGCCCCTGCCACCCCACTCCTGACGCTGCATGTGCAACCTCCTCTTGTCTGGTGGACACATTACGGCATCCTGGTTAATTAGCATATATATATATGAATAATATATATATCTTTTTTTATAGGCACTTGGCAGAAGCTGCAGGATGGGAAAGCAGAACTGTAAATTAGATCTGCGAGAATATCTCAGCCCCAGATGCACACGCAGTCCCACACTCCATTCATCCCTGCTCTGTTTTGAAGCAACACCACTATTCTCCACAGCTGCTGTGGACTCAGACCTGGGGGTGCTAGAAAACACCCACTCATGCTACTCAGTTTTGGGATTATCCCGGCAAAGACATGGCTGCTTATCAGGCTAGAACAGGTGCAGCCTTTCCACCATTAGTCAGGGAAAAGCACACCTGACCTAGCCCAGCCAGCAGGATGACTCATCTCTTTCTTCTGATGTGATGTACTTCTTAAAAGATGGAACTGTCGGAGAGGAATCCAAGAGCCAGTATACCTAGTGGTCAGTGTGAGAAACCAGATTTCAACTCCTCACATCCATAAGTGACACATTCAGGAGGCAGACTCAGCGAGCACCAAAGCCCCACTGAAACAAGTCCTGCACCATAAGCGTGTCTCCAGCACAGCAGTTCTTATAGACACCGCGAGTCCTCACAGCTGATTGGCCTAGAGGTCAATTCCTCCCAGCGTACCAACAGCAATTAAGGCTTAACTACACCAAGACTTTGCACTCAGCACACAAAGGGGTGTACCAAGAGCATCCACATCAGGTGATTGGGGAGGCTGAGCTACTGCCCCCTATAGGTCACCTACCACACAAAGCCACTCCATCAACACAGGGAAGCAGCCAAAATGCGGAAACAAAGAAACATGTCACGAATGAAAGAAACGGAGGAAAGCAAACTACTGGATGACATAGAGTTCAGAACCACATTTATAAGGTTACTCAAGAATCTTCTAAAAACCGCTGAGAAACTTGATGACACTTCTGAAGAGTTTAGTGAGACCTTCAAGGACCTTAATGAGAATGCCAAAAAAATGGAAAAGGACCAGTCAGAAATGAAGCATACACTGTCTAAAATAAAGAATATACAGAAACTCAACTGTAGATCAACCTACCCCAATAATCAAACCAAAGATCTGAAATATGAGGAAACAAAAAACACCCAACAAGAAAAACAAAAAGAAAAAAGAATCCAAAAATATGAAGATAGTGTAAGGAGCCTCTGGGACAACTTTAAGCGTACCAACATCTGAATTTTTGGGGTGCCAGAAGAAGAGAGAGAGCAAAATACTGAAAACCTATTAGAAGAAATAATGACAGAAAACTTTCCCTACCTGGTGAAAGAAATAGACTTACAAGTTCAGGAAGCGCACAGAACCCCACACAAGAGAAATCCAAAGAGGACCACACCAAGACACATCATAATTAAAATGCCAAGGGCAAAAGACAAAGAGAGAATATTAAAAGCAGCAAGAGAAAAACAGTTAATTACCTACAAGGGAGTACCCATAAGACTGTCAGCTGATTTCTCAGCAGAAACTATGCAGGCCAGAAGGGAGTGGCAAGAAATATTCAAAGTGATGAACAGCAAGAACCTACAACCAAGATTACTCTACCCAGCAAAGCTATCATTCAGAGTTGAAGGTCAGATAAAGAGCTTCACAGACAAGAAAAAGCTAAAGGAGTTCATCACCACCAAACCAGGATTACACGAAATGTTGAAGGGTATCCTTTAAGAAGAGGAAGAAGAAAAAAAAGGTAAAGATAAAAATTATGAACAACAAAATGACATCAAATACATACCTACCAACAAGTGAATCTAAAAATCAAGTGAATGAAAAATCTGAAGAACAGAATGGACTGGTGAATATAATAGAATCAGGGACATAGAAAGGGAGTGGACTGATGATTCTCAGGGGAAGCAGGTGTGAGGGGTGCGGGAAGAGATTGGACAAAAATCTTACTCCTATGGATGAAGACAGTGGCGGGGGGTAAGGGCATGGGGTGGGGTGGGGAATCAGGTGGAGGGGAGCTATGGGGAAAAATAAAAGAGGAACACCTGTAATAATCTGAACAATAAAGATTTATTTTAAAAAAAAAAGAAAGAAAGGGAGTGGACTGACGACTCTCAGGGGAAGCAGGTGTGAGGGGTGCAGGAAGAGATTGGACAAAAATCTTACTCCTATGGATGAAATCAGTGGCGGGGGGTAAGGGCATGGGGTGGGGTGGGGAATCAGGTGGAGGGGAGCTATGGGGAAAGAAAAAAAAAGAGGAACACCTGTAATAATCTGAACAATAAAGATTTATTTTTTTAAAAAAAAGATGGAACTGTCCTTGCCCCACAATCCTGCAATTCCGCTCCCAGGGAAATGCCCTGGAGAAACACTTACACATATGCACTAAAGAAGAGCGCACAGTCAGGAATGATCCCAGCAGCTTTGTCCATGATAGCCAAAAATGGGTAACAAAGGACAAACTGCATATATTCACACAACGAAATACTAGAAGTAGGGAAAAGGACTGAACTATAGCTACAAACATAACATGGACCAATTTTAGAAATACTGAGTAAAAGAAATGAAAGCTACAAAAAGCTACTTAGAGCACAATACCATCTCCTACAGCTCAAAGGCACACAAAACTACAGGACATGTTGTTTAGGGGTATATATGAGGGCAACATTACAAAACCAAGGCAAAATAATAATAAAAACACAATCAGGAGAGGGGTCCCCTCTGGAGGGAGGTCATGGGCGCAGGGATAAGCAATGATAGAAGCGACTCATTGCTAAGGATCTGCCTTAGGTCGGGTTTTGGGTTCTGTTATCTTTCATAACTTACATGCATCTTCTGTATTTATCAAATACTTCTTGATAAAATAAAATGCTTACGAATTTGTTAAATTAATAATTTAATGTGGCTGTGTAAGTGAAAGAATTCAGTGAAGATGAACTGCTGATGGTTACTCAGAGACTGGAAGCAATGCGTGATGGGTGGAGTTGGATGGAATGGAGACTTAGCAATGAGTCGTTTCTATCATTGCTTGTCCCTGCGCCCATGACCTCCCTCCAGAGGGGACCCCTCTCCTGATTGTGTTTTTATTATTATTTTGTCTTGGTTTTGTAATGTTGCCCTCATATATACCCCTAAACAACATGTCCTGTAGTTTTGTGTGCCTTTGAGCTGTAGGAGATGGTATTGTGCTCTAAGTAGCTTTTTGTAGCTTTCATTTCTTTTACTCTAAAATTGGTCCATGTTATGTTTGTAGCTATAGTTCACTCCTTTTCCCTACTTCTAGTATTTTGTTGTGTGAATATATGCATTTTGTCCTTTGTTACCCATTTTTGGCTACCATGGACAAAGCTGCTGGGATCATTCCTGACTGTGCGCTCTTTGTTAGTGCGTATGTGTAAGTGTTTCTACAGGGCATTTCCCTGGGAGCGGAGAAGAGACTGCCCCGGCTCAGCCAGCCAGTTTGAGGTTGAGAATGTGGGTTACCAGCCTACCTTCCTGGGTTCCTCACCTCCGTTTTCCTGCCCATCTCCCTGTATCAAGGTGAAGGCATCTGAAAAGCCTGGGAAGAAGCAGGGGTGTATAGGCTCTCAAGGACAAGACTGGATGGGATGAGAAGCTGTTATCACATGAGAAGGTTGGTCACAAAGAAGAGGAAGGACAATCTTTCCAGGGAGCAGACCGGGGCCAATGAGAAAGAATGGCCTGAAGCTAAGCAATCCAGATGGAGTGAGTGGCCCCAGGACACAGGTGACCACTTGGAGAAGCTGGAGCTGGGCTGTCTGCATCTGATAAAGGAGAGGGGCCAGGGGCCACTATAGTGCATGAACCACAGCCACTCCAAGGACCAGGGAGGGCTGGCTGTGTCAGTATCACCTGGGGTGCTTGTTAAACAAACTGATCCCCACTCTCCACTCCTGACCAACAAAGGGCATCTCCAAGGGTTAGACTTGTGAGTCTAGAGTTCTGGAAGCTTCCCAGATGATTCTGATGCATAGCTAGACTCAAAACCACCAGATTTGCCCAGCCAGTGTTGCTCAGTGGTTGGGTGTAAACCCATGAATCAGCACATGCCTGGCTGTGGGCTCTGTCCCCAGTAGGGGACATGCAGGAGGCAGCTGATCAATGATTCTCTCTCATCATTAATGTTTTTATCCTTCTCTAACTCTCCCTTCCTCTCTATGAAATCAATAAAAACATTAAAAAAATAAAAGTTAAAAAACACACACACCAGATTTAATGTCCTTTAAGTTTTCTTTTAGTTCAAGATTCTGTGGCTCAATGGCGGAAGCAGGAAGGGAAAGCATCAGGGCAGGGAACATGCTTCAGGTGCTCAGCACCTCTGATGATCCCACTCAAATCCCTCCTGTGGAGCCCTCACCCCCATTTTCGCTAAACTGGCCTCATATCCTCTGGTTATTGGAAGCATTTTAAAAGTAAACAAATAAATCAATCTCGTGATAAAAATAAAAAAGTCTTATAATGGGTCCTGGAGATCAGGGAGGAAATGTTGGGAGAGGAGACCATACACATTTCTACAGTTTACCATTACATGGGTGAGAACAGGTACTTGGTTATATAGGGCACCCTGGTAGCTAGAAAATCCCTGCCCACTTCACTTCTAAAGCTGGACATTCTCAGGCCTGTAAGAATCATGCCAAAAACAAAGATCCAGGAGTGCAGCTCAGGACCTGACAGAAGTGACTTCTGGAGAAGCGGGGTCTGAGGTCCTGCAGACTCCTGGTCCCCTCCCAGGGTGCACATAAACTTGCTGTTGCATTTGAGATAGGCAAGATGCTCCCAGGGCAAGGAGAGAAGATGCTCTGGCCTGAGACAGCCCCATGGAGAGCCAGCCCCAGGCTCAGGGAGCTCAGAGTGCTGGGAGTGGAGCAGCCAACTCTGCTGGCCTGGCACGCATGAGACAGCGGGTAAAAAGGCAGTGGTGGGAGGAATCTTGGAGGCCAGACGGCCCCCAAAGTGAAAGGCCCTTCCCGGAGCCAACAAGAAACCTGACCCTGGAGATCATCTGAAGGCACCGCCCGCCCACGGCCTGGAGCGAACCCCATCCAGGCTCCCAAGCGAACATCTGTTGCCCTGGCACCGAAGCTGGCCAATTCCATGTGAATGTCCACCCGCCCTGCCTCTCCCAGCTCCAGCCTTTGCTCCTTGAGGTTGACCGCTTTAGGGTGGGCCTGGCATGGGTAGATCAGGTTGTAATGAGGGTCTTGGCATCTCTCCCTGGTGAAGCAATGCCAGGAACTTCATCGCAGCCAAGGCCAGAGCCAGGCCTAGGCTGGGAGCGCCGTCTTCACGGACTCCCCATTTCAGAGCATGTTTGGTGCCCACAGTGGCAGCAGCAGAATCAGACTCTTTCACCAGGAGGAATCATGTGGGTCAGTATGCTGATGGGAAGCCTGAGGCCCAGACAGGGGAGGTGTCTGGCCCTAGGTCAAAGAGCTAGGGAACCTGGGACTGTTCCTGCTTCTCTCACTCCCATCTGCCTCTCTCATTTCTGCACCTGCTATTCTGTTGCCTTCTTCAGGGATAAGAGGCTCCACATGACAGGGAGAGAAAGAATGTATGGCATCCCCTGGCAAGAAACTAAAATTACTTTTAAAACCCCACAATCCTTACATACCCAGGCACACACTCTCTTGACCAAGCACCATCCTCAGTTCAAGGCATCCTTCACCTCCCCAGCAGGAGGCTGATATAGGTCATGCTGGGCCCTAACAGCACAACCCCAACGCTGCAGCTCCAGGCAGGGAGGGATACAGCGAAGCCGGACTGGTTTGGGGCCTCTACATGGGAGTCAGGGAAGCCTTGCAGTGTTCTTAAGGGGTCTCCAGGGTAACCAAGGAACAGGCAAGCCTTCGAACAAATTGGTCTTCCCCAGGCAGCTGAGGACCAGGGGCAGTGGCTGAACAGGGAAGAGAATGGGGGAGTGCTGGAGATGGAAGGGGAGAGCTGGGGAGCAGTTAGCAGGACAGGCGGGAAGGGATATACAGACCAGCCAAGGAAAAAAGCCTTACATTGCGAGGCAGAGTCCCAGGAACTGAGAAATCACTGTTCCACCCCATTCTAGAAGACAGTAACCCAAAGTGTTGAAGAGCATTCATTAGGCACCTACTGCTTGCAGAGGCAGGTGTAAGGTAAGTGCCATACTGTCCTCTAGGAATGTTCAATTCCAGGGCACAAAGGGAAAGTCCCAGTGAGGGCTACACTGCAACAGAAAGACTACCCAGACCCTACCCCAAGCACAAGAGGTAAATTCATCTGGCCCAAGGGGTCTAGGACTGGTTCTGACTTCCCCCCACAGCAGCAGGATCCTGAAATGTCTTTGCAAAAGAAGCTGGTGCAGCAGGGTCTGCCTGCCAGACAGGAGGCTGCTGGGCTGGAACTGTGAGACCAGCAAGGGCTTCATCTGCATTCAGCCCAGGCAGTACCTGGCAGGAGGGAGATGTCACAAGTCTGCTTCCCCTCTCCCTCTGAGTTCAGCAAAACCCAGCTTGCAAACAGCATTCAGCTCCACCTCAAGACAACCCCACTCAGCACACACCCCCACTCAGCTTGTGCCCAGGGCTTTCAGTTTGGCCCCGGCCTCACTACATAGACAGGTCCTGGCGAGAGCAAGCTCCAGACAGGAGCTGCAGAGGACAGTTAGGCCAGATGTTAGGAGAAAGTGTCTGACACTAGAGAGGAAAAGCAGAAGGATATACTAGATTTGTTGGGAGAAGACTAGTGAGGAGGCCAAAAGAAGAGCAAGAGAGCCTGTGGGTGCTTTCTCCATTCCCAAGGTCCCAGGGTTTATAGATGGAAGCAGAGAAGACAGAGTAAGGGCTACAAAGTCCTGTTCAGGTTCAGAGTCAGAGGCACAATCAAGGGCCAAGCCATGATGCCACAGCATGAAGAGACCCAGGACGTCACCTTCCTGGTTTTACTGGCTGTCCCTTGTTGGGAGGGTGGGTGAAGATTCAGGCCCCTGCCACCCCCAGGTCTGAGATGGGACCAACTCCTGCCTCCAGGTCCACAGCACCTGAAGATGCCCAGTGCAATGTGAGCTAATATGTACACATCCTGATCCCTGGAACCTGTGGCTGTGACCTTTAGAAAAAAGGTCTTTGCATACATGATTAAGTTAAGGATCTTGAGATCATCTTGGATGACCAGGATGCCATTGTGAGTTTCCTATAACAGAGAGGCAGAGGGAAATCAGACACAGAGACTGTGAGGTGAAGGGGAAGGTCAAGGCTGGGAAGCTGAAAGATGGATAAAGAGATTGGAGTGATGCAGCCACAAGCCAAGGTACACTGCAGCCACCAGAATCTGGAAGAGCCGAGGAAGGACTCTTCCCTAGAGTCACCAGAGGGACTGAAGTCCTGTCAAGACCTTGATCTTAGACTTCTGACCTCCAGAACTGCGTGAGAATACATTTCTGTTGTTTTAAACCACCAAATTTGCGGTAATTTGTTACAGCAGCCACTGGGAGCCAATACACCCTGGACGTGAGCTGAGACGAGTTTCCACCAAGAAACCCTCATGGGCACCAACCAGTACCTGGGCTGTGAGGCTCTGCCACCTGGGAAAAGAGGCCACTCCCTCCAGGCCTGCCTGTCCATGGTGGTGGGGGACCTCTGGAACCCAGCTGCTTAGGTATTACCTGCTTGACCTTGTCCTCCAACATCTCTGAGCTTCAGTTTCCTTGTAGATAAAAAGGAATTGTATTTGTACTGTGTCCCAAAGTGGTTATGAGAAGAAAATTTTTGTTTTAATGCCTGTAAAGCATTTAGCAAAGTACCTGACATATAGTAATCACTCAATAAATGTTAGTTTCTCTTGTAACATCCTTGAAAGGAGCCAGGGGGGCCAAAGGAGAAATATATAGGAAGGTATTTGCTGAACAGGGAACCACACAGGAATGCCAGTTGTTAGGTTTTATAACTCGGCTGAAGTTCTTTGCCACCAAGCCCACACGAGTGGACTGATCATCCCGTTTATGAAGCTTCTCCCTGCGCCTGTCCTCAAGCCTCCCATGGGGACAAGGCCCTACCTGAGAGCGAACACCCATGTCCCCCTACCTCACACAGGTCTGGCACAGGGAGAACAGGACCCACTGGAGCAAAGGGGCAAGTGGTGTGAAATGATACGAGATAAGGGAGGTTCCCACCAATGCAGCCTGCTGCACAAATATTTGTTTGCACCTTTCCCCCCTGCCCACTGTCCCTTCAGGCATCTGACCTTGGTGTCTCAGGGAGCCCAGGGGAGCACAGGCCATGGGAACCAGGCACAAGATGGGCTGGCTGCCCCAGAGCTGCTCAGAGGCCAGCCCTGTCAGAAGCTGAAGCAGGTCTCCAAAGCCTCCCCCAGCAGTGCCAAACAGCCCAGACTGCATATCCTTGTGGGACACATTCAGCCCCAGAAAAACCCGGGACACATGCATGGCAGACAACTTCTAATGCTGCTCTGGGACTCTCAGTCTCCCTGTGTTGGTTGAAATTACTGTTGGCTTCAGCTCTTGCATTTAATTTTCACCACTAAACAATTATTTGGATTTTCCCACTGTGGTGTTTCTTGCTGGTGTGCTGAAGGCCAGACACAAGGCGGTACAGGATTCAGTGTTGGCCCTGCGGCCACCCAGACATCCTGGTAAGGTCCTGGGTCTCTGCACCTCAGTATCTCACCAGTGAATGGGGCAAGGACCTGGCCCCTCTCTATTGTCAAGTCTCTGTGTGGAAACCATCTAAGTTCCTTGGAAAGGATTCAGGTCACACCTTAGGAGGAGCCCTAAAATCTGAAAATACTGGGAGGCATGAGGCTCTCCATCTCTAGGAAGAGAACAGACAGCATTCTACACAGTGGGGAGAAATAGACCAGATAACCCCCCCACCCCCCCGCCAAGAACCCTCATGGCAAAGGATTCAGGGGTGGACCCTCCTAAGGTGTGAATCTCCTCAGGTGTGAATCTCACCTTTCAAGAGCTGATCATTCCCTAAGAAATATCCTGGCCAGTCTCCTTGAATGTGTGGACAAAATGGGAACATTCCTTCTTTCAAAGTCCAAAGACCAAGAATGGAAGGTTATCTTCTCTGGCCTTTAAATAAGTTTCTCCCCCTATGGGCAATTCTGAGAATAAAAGAAGGACCTTCCTCTCTGATCCTGCCATCCCTCTCCCACTACCACCTTCTCATCACATGCTCATTTCCTCCTCCCATGCGCAGCCAGAGCAACCTCCGTGCCCTCTCTCCCGTTTCCACTGCACCTGGTGCCCAGGAGAGATGCAGCACCGATGCCGCCGACCCTCCCTGCCTTGTGGCAGATCTGCTGTCTGCTTTGCTGCAGTCAGAAGAAAGGAGATCAGCCCCCAGCTGGCTCCCAGCTTGACCCAGCAGGTGGCATGAGCACAAGGGCACTGTCTCTCTGGGTCCTCTGGGTGGGCTGCTTCTTCCAGCTGAGAAAGAACTATCCTCCTTTCCTGGGAATTCAACCGGTGGCCCAGGGCTACAGAGTGGCCCTGGTCAGAGCCCCTCTGATGAGCATAACCTATATGAAGAAAGCCCCCCCTGCTTCCACAAACTTAAGCTAATTACTGAGGCCTGTGTTCCTGTTTTGATGGAGAGAAGGGGGCTGTTTTCCCACCTTTCTAAAGCTCCGGAACCAAGCATGAGTCAGGCAATGTGCGGGATGCATTGCTCATCTTCCCATGAGGATGCAATAACGGCCAACATCCCACAGGGACCAGCCTTGCTTGCAACTGCCAGCAAACTGCCCCCAGCCCCAGTGTCTGCACACATGTGACTCCTGCTATGCTCTCAAACACCAAGTCCCATCTTCAGTGTTACATCCTGCCCAGCATCTTGCCCTCACAAGTGCTACTGACCTCCCCATCCTGAGACTGCCCTCCCTCCCAGGTTCCTTTGGGCAGGCTGCAGGCTGGGGAGGGCCCAGGGACACCAGAAGACAAAGCCCTGCCTGGCCTGCAGTCACTCATCTCCGCTCACGTGGGTGCAGAGAAAGCATTCCCAGAGTTCCCACCTCACGGCTGGGGCCCTCTCCTAGGTCCTCCTACAGTTTCCTGTGTTTACCGCCATCACAGCTCTTACCATACCATGTTTGGAACTGGCTCCTTATCTGTCTCTTTCCACTGGAGCAGGAGCTCTCGACCACAGGGGCTGTGTCCCCTCAGAGCACCTCTGTGCCGCACACAGACCAGGTAAAAGGTGCCACTTACACTGTAGTGACTGAGTGAACAGTCGAAGATTTCTGAAGTCCTGACCAACTGGAGACAAGCACCACTCTCCGTGGCTGCCTGGTAACCTTGACCACCGCTCTGCTCCCCCAGCAGCCGCCCCATGCTTGGGAGGGCTGTCTGAAGCAGACTTGCTTTCACCAAACAGGAAGCGCACTGCTGGAGCAAGGCTGACAGAACTGGGGAATCTGTCGGGGGCCCGCACTGACGTCAAACCAGACCCGACAGCTGTCATTCCCCCAGCCCGTCACGCGGCCATCCTGGCGCAATCCGTGTCTGAGAGTGAGCAGGCACTCGGCCTCATCTGAGAGGCTGAGTTGTTCAGTCATGCACACGGATCCTGCCTCTCTGGGCACAGCCTCCCCAGAGAAAGGGTCCAGGGACCACTTCTCCTCAGCTCAGCTGCCATGGTGCGGGAAACAGCCCTGGACAGCAGCTGGGACCTGCGGTTCCAGTCCTGCCTCTGCCACCAACTGCTATGATCTGCTGGCCAAGTCCCTTTCCTTCTGAGTTCTAGCTTCCTCGTGTGTAAACAGAGAGGACTCTGAACTCCACTCCCCGGCTCAGGAAAAGGCCCAGTACAGTGTCTAGCAGAGAAGCACAGTCCTCGGTGATGCCATGCCACTCCCCAACAGAAAGCCTCACTGTCCCATCCATAAGTCAGCAAGGGTCCCAGGGGTGCTCCCAACATGGTGCTGCCTGACACCAGCCATACAAAGAGACAAAGGGACCAGGTATACACATTCAGCTATGGGAGTAAGTGAGTAGGTTAAACCTGAAGCATTAGGGATTCTGGTTAGATGGAAGAAGGAACTTCCTATCAATTACAAAACATTTCTCTTTTTTACAGAGCTATGTATGAGTCCTACCTGAAGAAGCACAGATCCAGCTGAAGACAGAGAAATGAGTTAGGTAGCAGTTTTCAACCTTGACTACATATAGGAATCTCCTGGAGAGCTAGCAATACCTACATGCCCAACACATACCCCAGACCAATTAAACCAGAATTTCTGAAGATGGAATCCAGCATTAGTGTTTTGTTTTAAATCTACTGTGCGACTCCAATGTACAGAGCAAACAGAGAACAGCCCCGGATGCCTGGCTGCCCGTCAGCCCCTCGGCAAATCGTTCTCCTAACAAGCTACTGCTGTTGCTGCCACAATTTATGCTCCAACATTAAAATGGCTGGACTCCCATTCTCTCAACAAGTACTGAAACCAGCACCTAAGCAGTGTTCCCCCAATTGATAGGTGAGAAAATGAAAGAAATGTTCCTAGGAACTGCTGGGAAGGCAGGGAGCACAGCGATGATCTGGCTCCCATGCACTCTTTTTACTCTAAGGCAAGACAGACACACACACACATAGATGCACACACAGGCATACACACAGGCACACACAGGCACACAAACACACAGGCATGCACACGAAAGTACACACACACACAAACACAGAGAGTCACACATACTACATTAAAGTTCTTAGGGCTGTCCAAAGTGTCATGGCAGCAAATTGCAAAAAAGAAGAAGAAAA
This sequence comes from Corynorhinus townsendii, assembly GCA_026230045.1. Taxonomy (NCBI): domain Eukaryota; kingdom Metazoa; phylum Chordata; class Mammalia; order Chiroptera; family Vespertilionidae; genus Corynorhinus; species Corynorhinus townsendii. Next base: position 127,233,753 of record JAPDVU010000003.1, on the reverse strand, counting down.
AAAACATAGTGAAAGCCAGGGCGTTTGGAGCAGACAATGAAACAAATGAGGTCCCTGCCCCACACCTCCACTTTAACACAACTGTCATCAGCCCTACTCCTGACAAATCCATTCATGACAAATCTCCATCCAGGGCTGGCCTTGCTGGGGGAGGGCTTGTCAGTAAGCTGTGTTCAAATTAGCCAGGTAGAGGACATGGAATTTCAATGTAACAGTTCATGTTTGTTCCAAGGATGACAATTATAGCACATTTCTCATGTTAATGTCGTCCAACTACCCGTGTACCACAATTACTCCGCATTGATTTTAAAACCGACTTAGCACAATAGCGGCTTCTAATTTGTAAGCAAAACCATGGTGGCATAAATCAAACTGTTAGAGGGAACGTCACTACTGCATGCTAATGGAGCATTAATAGACAGAGGAGGGCAGCTTGGCACTGGCCCCAGGCAGGTCCATCCTCCATCAGTGGGCCAATGCTCCCTGCCCACATTCCTCCCCTCCATCACCTTAGCCTCCTCATGCATTCGGTGGCCGTAGCTCCCTGGGTCTAGTTGCCCAGAGCTGTGATTTTGTCCTCCTGTAAAACCCATCACGAGGAGAAGAGGTCAGCTGGTTCTGCACCCAAGCATAAGGCCTGGGGGGTAATTTAAAGAGAGAATAATAGCCCTGGCTGGCTTGGCTCAGTGGATAGAGCATTGGCCTTTGGACTGAACGGTCCTGGGCTCGATTCCAGTCAAGGGCACATGTCTGGGTTGCGGCCTCGATCCCTATTAGGAGGCATGCAGGAGGCAGCCAATCAATAATTCTCTCATCATTGATGTTTCTATCTCTCTCTCCCTCTTCCCTCCTCTATGAAATCAATAAAAATATATTTAAAATAAAATAAAGAGAGAATAATAAATTGTAGGAAAACAGAACTTGGAAGCAAACACTGGTGAACCTGAGAGTCTGGTCCTCATTGCAAATTAATGTTTCTTGAGGACCCACTAGAGAAAGGACCCTGGATTTGGCATGCTCTTAGTAAGAACACGGGCCTATATAGCCAGGGCATAGGTAAGACACCACAAGAGACCCCACAGAATGAGCTGATCAGGATCACCTCTGGGCAGCATCAGGCTCAGGAGAGGCAGCCAAGTGTAGGGAACAGAGATACAGCCAAGAGCCACAATCCCTGTGACTCCATTCAGACACAGCTCCATGGGGTGCTGGGGTGGCCTATTAGCCTGGCATGGGGAAAGGCCCTGAACCTGGAGACGTGTGCTGGTAATGCCCAGGAAGCACTTGCTACGCACCCGCTTTGCCACCATCACAGTCCAACCCAGGCAGGGTGGCCAAGCCTACCAGTTGTTGTTCCTGACTCTGAACTACAAGCTATGCCCAAGGCCAAACCAGCCTCAACTGGGTTGGAGCCAGGGCCCAATGTGCAGGAAGTGGGGATCCCCATTCCCAGGGCAGTATGGCCATGCCCTCTCTGCTGCACCAAGGCAGGGCCAAGACCAATGCTCTGCCTTGGGCATAGTAGAAGTTCAATAAACATTTATGGAAGAACTGCCAAGGAAATACAGCAGAGAACCCTGCACAGTTCTAAGGAAATGTGTTCGTAACAGAGCACCTAAGACAACTGCTCACTTTCTTTCCAATACACTCACATTCATTGTTCCTCAAAGAACATACTTTACAATGTCAAAAGAAAAGCTTCAATTAAGTGCTTAGGTATCTTTAATATTTCCCTTTAATACAAAATAATGTCTCAATATGACAAGGCAGTCTAGTCATGACAGGACAAGGACTATTTCATCCCTATTTTTGGCAGCCCCAGCATAAGTAGGTATTTGAATGAGTGAGTGAGTGAATGAATGAATGAGGAAAGGTATGAGTAGAGGATGGGGTAAGAAACATAGAAAGTGGTCCTAACAAGAGGATATCCTTCTGTCCACCTGCAGCTGGGGAGTCCTAGATGGTGGTGAACACCCCACATCCCTGGGGCTTCTCTCCCCTCCTCTAACCACCAAGAGCCAGCAAACTAGCAAAAGGTCAGCCTGATGCCAAATCTCGAGGGCTCTCCTGCCCCAGAGCCATAAAAGGCAATTAGAAATATCCCTCTGCATCTTTGGAAAAGAGCAATGGGTGAAGGATGGCTCCACATTGGGAACCACTTCACAGGAAAAGGCCAGCATGTTCTTTATCTGAGATCTATGACAAGCTGGGCCCTGTCCTTTGAAGATGAGAACCCAGAAATGGCCCCACCCTTCCCACCTGAGGCCCCTCTGCTAGCAGACTAGTGTACTTGTCCCCAAGTGGCAGGGAGCAGTCCCACAGCATACGAGGAACATCTTCAATTGGCCAAGACAGCAGAGTGAAGTCTCTGGGCCCTCCATCAGTCCCAGGAAGACACATCAATATCAGATTCTTCCACAGCACCCATTTCCCCACTCCCCAGCAAATGGCCCTTGTTCAGCCTGATCAACAAACTCTGTATGCTCCAAAGAGGCACCTCAGCCAACATTTGCTGAGCTACTCTGTGCCACAGACTGTGCACATGCCAGCAGAGAGACAGAGCAAGGTTCAGCACCCAGGCAAGGGCACCCACCACAGGGGTTCCCACCCGTAAGACTGGTATCCCATGAGCCAGGTGCTGCCCACCCACCCAGACCCACTGGAGGACATCTAGGATGATGCCCCAGGCTTTACTCCAAGACACATTACCAACCTGAACAGTGACGGGTTAGGAGCATGGAAGGCTCTGGCATCAGCCAGAGAAGGTTGCAATAAAGGTAAAGTGCTCACACCAGGGCCCAGTATAGTGTAAACTCCCAGAAATGGAAGCTGCTGTGGGTAAGTAGAATTCACCTCTTCCAAGAAACTTCCTAGATTTATTCCCTATTTTTATTGTCCTTTCCACCTTCCCTCTATATCACCCTACTCATCTGCATTCCTAAATTCAAGAGCGAGATGTACAAACAAATCTTTATGGTCTTAAAAGGGGGGTCTCAGTTTAAAGAGCTGCCTGCCTAGTGGATCCTTTGCTCCTGGCCATTGAGCGTGGCACTGTGCCTGAGTAAATGTAGCTCCTCTGGGAGGTGCTACTCAAGAGGAACATAATCATAATGACAAACTAAGCAGCAGCCTCCGCTCCTGGAGTACTGTGCTGAGACATTCCCTGCAGACAGCATACCATGACCCAGAGGTAGCGCACAAAGGAAACAAGTAATCCTTCTAGATGACAAAATCAAAACCAAGAAGGTCTGACTCTGAGCTCATGCTCACAGCCACCTCCAAAACTACGACACTCTCCACCTCAGCCCGGTAACAGGAGGGGAAAACACCTGTGAAACCCCTGTCTCCAGAACATCACTCTCCATTCAGGACCTGTGCTTCACAACAACAGGATCTGAACAGCTAGCAAGAGCGGCTGTCTATCTGGCTGAATGGCCCTGACAGCCAACATGTCCACCCTGGCTCCCTATACCTCCAGACCCCACCTTTGGGCATCCCAGCTATATTCCAGGGCATGAATTGCCAGGGAATGAAGGAAGAAGAGAAATATTACGTTGTTTTTTTAACGACCCAGATTCCAGCCAGATGCATTTGTTATTGGCAGCAGAGAGCCAGCAGAGCTAGAAACACAGGCAGCTGGTGATGTCTTAATCACAGCGGAGAGGAAGAGACTGGGCAGGCTCAGCCCCGGTACTGGCTACCTGAGGCGTTCTGCTGGTGGTGTCTGCCCGCCCTGCCAGCTGTCCCTGTGCCTTCTCCCTCCTTTCACCTCCTTCCCTCTCCTCTCCTCCTTCACGCTTCTCAGTCCTGCTTTTGTCTTTCACTCCACCACTGCCAAGGCCCTAAGCAGGGCACCCAGTCTCCCACATATTCCTTAGCCCTGCTAGCAATGCCAGGTGGGGAAGTCACTGCCCATCATAGTCCTGATTCTGCCCATCCAGGTCCCTGGCTGGTCTGGGTAATGCAAGCCCCAGGGCCCTCTTCCGGCCCTCCTTTTGATAACTCAGTAGGAGGTTTCAACTCTAGTTTAAACACTGAGCCCCTAGAGAGCATCCTAAGAGCATAGAATACCCCTTTTATTTTCTTCCCTGTCTCCACCTGAGATCTCAAAGCACTCAGCTCTGGGAGCTCACAGTTAGTCCTTCCCTCCCTGCCCTGAAGGAAGCTGGGGGACAGAGGGAGGCACAAAACGATTGGCTGGCATTCTGCTGAAGAGAAAGTCAAAATAAAGCCTAGAGAAATGAGGACCCAGCTGAGGACATGGGGGCTAAGAACAGAAAGCAGGCACCCACACCTTAATTTTGAACATGTTCCCCATGTCACCCTGCCAGGAGCATGCTGTGCTAGCCCAGCAGGCATCGTCTGCCCATACAACCCTCACTGGGCCCCAAAACACCTACCGTGTGCCATACAATGGCTGAACCCTCTTCATACAGTGTTTCAGCAACTCCTTGAATCCACTGAGAAAGTAGCTATTATCCCATTTTACAGATGAAGAGGTCAAGGCTCAGAATTAAGCACCTTGTAAGGTTCATACAAACAGTAAGTAGTGATACCAGGAGTCAAGCCCACCTGTCTGTTTCTAAAGCCAGGGCTCTTCCCACTGTTTTACCTTTCACTTGCTGAACCAGCAGCTAGAGCAACCCTGACAGAAGGAAGTTGTGGGTAACCAGGTGCTGGGGCAGGGGTGAAGAGAGAGGCGCAGAGGTGCAGGCAGGAGACAGCTGAAGCTGAAGGAATGTAGTCTGTGCATTCTGATTTTCTTCTCCCCGCCCTCCCAAAAGGAAGAAGTCTTTTCCACTTTGCTGGGGCAAGTGAAAGGTAGAGAGATATGTCTGCTTAACAGTGTGAGGTCTGGAACAACGTTCACCTCCCACTCCTCTCAAAGACCAGGCCATTCACTTACACAGGGCCCCTCACTGTTGCCTCAATGACACAGAGAGATAGACAGCAGAGAAACCGAGTGCAGAATATAGCGAGGGTGCTCCCCCTCCCCAGCTTCCTTCTCCATCATCTAGAATGCACAGCCTAAGTCCAACTCCAAGTCAATGGGCATCTCCACCAAGGCCAGAGCTCCCAAGTCTGCCTTCCCAGAAGGGCTTCCAGGGTCTGCCTTCACTCCTCAGTACCCACAGTCAAGGTCAGGGGCCATGCAGAAGGCTCATCTCCCCAGTTATCTCCTAAACATGAGGTGAAGAGAACCCAGAAGGGAGAGGGGCATGAAGAGAAGTCTGGGAACATCATACAGAGAAGCAGACAGACAAGGAAAAATAACTCGAGTAAATTAAACAGCAAGGCAGCAGGTTGCCTCTTGAGAGATCTCTCAGTTCTCTCCCCCTCTCGCTCTCCTTCCAGCCCTTCCACCAACCATGGTTCAGAGGCCCATCCTGACAGCCCAGCCTCCCCTAGGATAGAGTGGGCCCTTGGGGTACTGGCCTGGCCTGGAATCAAGGCTCCAGGGAGCCCACAGCAGGCCCAGAAGTCCCTCAGAAGCAAGGGGTTGTCTGTGTCTAAAGGCTGGAGGTCAGGGCCTCGGCAAAGGAGGGTCACTTTTCCCCAGGACAGATGCCTGCAGTTCTGCGAAGAAACCGGCCCAGCACGGACTTTCTTAGGAAGCAAGGAAAAGGCACTGGCTGAAGCTTTAGGGATCCACACAGCCTGGCAGCCAAGGCACCCCCTACCCACACCTAATGTAAATGGGTCCATGCCCATATGGGCACGTTGGGTTCCAGTGGGTCCACTACAGCCAAGCAGGCTATATTTATTGGCCATGTGACCTGGACCCTCAACGTAACACCTTCCCCCTCCACAACTCAGTCTGCCTAAAAGCAAAATAAGGCTAATGACAGTCTGGCAAAGCTCTCTGAGATGTTCAGACATTATATAAAATAATGGTCACGCGAACGGCTAAAGCTGGCTCCTCCTGTCCAGAGAGACGCACCTAAGCCAGTCTGAGTGCCCAGGGTGGGTTTGGACATCTCTGCAGGAAGGAAAGGGTCTCCCGTCTCCTCACATCTATCCACAGTGATCTAGGCAAGTGTGAAAGCTCTGCTCAATGCCCTGCCCCCAAAACCTACTTTCACATCTCTGTGGTTGAAGCAGAAACCAGAAGGCTCTGTCCATCAGAGGATGATCAGCCTAGCTCGAGTGTCCCCACAGGGCAGACAAACCCAAGCAAGCAAATCTGCTCAAACTCCTGTCAGTCAAATGCCGACTCACAGGCTTGAAGACCAGCCCCTGGCCTGGTGAGGGAGGGCCTGCCTAGGAGGGTCCTCCCAGCACAGGATTCTGGGAGGCAGCCAAGGCCAGAGCTGCATGAGGAAGGGCAGGGTAATGGACAGGCAGACAGTGAGTGGGTCAGATGGGTCAGCCACTGGGAAAATGGGGCCAGCTCTCCATACCCAGAAGGCAGGCAGCCTGCAGGGACCATAATCACGTACTTACACACTTTCGGTGGCTGCCAATGTGGAGAAATACCTGAGGGAGCAAACTCTGTGCAGCTTCATGGCCCACTCAGCAACAGGAAGGCAAGAAGATGGGGGCCGAAACAGACAGACACAGAGAACGACCGGAAGTGAAAGAAGGAAAAACAAGGTAGTAATCCCAGCTTATGAGCATCACCCTTGATAGACATCAGAGAATTTTCTTGAACAACATCTCAGTGTATCCGCCTGACGATTTTCCCAGATTGGCCAGCTAAGTATTAAGGTTTATTCCCATTTTACAGATGAGAAACTGAAGTCAAACATCCTCACAGGAAGGCCACGGCAGAGCTGTGAGGGGAACCCACACCCTGAGTAAAACCTTTTCTACACTCCCCCCTGGTCCTTCTCACAAAGTCAGAGCAAGGACAGAGGCAGTGGCTCTAAGAGGACAGGGAGACTCGGCCAGCAACAGTGGGAGAGCCTGGAGTGAACACCACTGCCCGTGGACATGCATGTGCTTTCCTGTTGGTGACACCCACCCCTGATGCTGATCCTCAGGGCCACACAGAGGGCAGGGCAGGTTCCTGAATTCACAATGAAGAGGCCATTGAAGGGGAAGCACTCCAGCTCAGAGCCATGGGTTTAGTAGGGTTTGGAGGAGGCTGTTTACTTATCTGTTTGGTTTCTCAAGGGGTGGCAGCTGGGAGTACCAGCAGATGAGGAAGGTGGCTAGGCCTGCCCCAGACAAGTGGGAAGCAAAGTGGTGCCAGGGAGCAGCAAAGACATCGTTCAAGGGCTTTGGCGGAAGCAGAAAGCAAAAGGAAAGCTCTTCCTAAGGATGAGTGTGGAGGGCGGAATTGGAACAATTCATAATTAAGACTTCTAACAATAGGCAGGGAGCCACAGCAATTGTGTCAGACAAGTTGCTGAGCTCCTCTCCCTAGACCCTAGAGCATTAATAAAGCAGCCCGCCCCCTCATTACCTGCTTCCAAGGTGACAGCCATCCCAGGCAGGGGAGGGGCAGGCAAAACCAACTCACTGAGTGCCTGAGCACTAGCCATGACTTCCATCTCTTCCTGCCCTGAAGTGAGAACTGGGATAACAGGGAAGATTCTCTCCCTGCCACTGAGCAAGGAATCTGAGGTCTAGAGTCAAAGCCCACAGGGAAATGTCCATGAACCCTGGAGCTCCCGTGCCAGCACCCAGCCCTGCAGCAAAGCAGCTGCTGCCTCCCAGGGCTGTGAGCCTCTAGGCCAAGCAGCAGCTGGGGCAGTTTTGTGAGGTTTAGGCAGTAAGTTCCCAGCACACCGAGGACTCACCCAGCCCTGCCCAATGGGTCCTCCCTTACCCTGGGCCTCAGTTTCCCACTTATGAAACGTAATCATTACTGGTCCCTCACTTTGCCAAGGATACTATAAGGATGATAAAGTACCTCAAGAATCATCAGCTCCTTCAAAACACAAAGGGAAAAAAAGAAGTGTATAAAAATGACAGGATGTCAGAGCACAAAGGGATGAGCTGGTCCTAGTCTATCATTGTCCAGATGTGAAAACTGAGGTCCAGAGAGGAAAAATAACTTGCTCAGGGTCACCCAGCAAATTAGCAGCACAAGCTGAGACTAGAACTCAGGTCTCTGTGACCCATCCCCTGCTCTTTTCCACTCTGCCACGCTGATCCCAGACACAAATGAGTTAACAGTGTATGCGTTACATGAAAAGTGTGACAAATGCACTTCTAGAAGGGGGGGGGGAGGGGGGGAGGGGAGAACTGGGGGCAGGGGGAGAACTGGGGGGAGGGGGAGACACACATAGATTATGTGCCTGGGCACACCCAGATGACACAGGCTACTGGGGGGGCTGTCCAGCACACACTGGCCCACCAAACCCTAACAGGGTGTGAGGAGCCCCCATCTAAGGGGAAGAGAACAAATCAGCACTGCTGAGAACCTGTCAGTCTTCCTCCCACAGCTCCTGAGTCAGACCCAGCCCTCTCCAGAGCAGAGTGGCTCTTTGTGAAGCATGCTCCTTTCACACAGACTCCCCTCCTCCCAGCAGGCAGGCTGAGAAAGGGGCAGAGGAAGGGGGGCTTGAGGGGAGGGGAGGCAAGGGGGCTCAATTCTCTTTGGCTGCCATAAATGGTAATAAATCCAGCACCTTGTGCACTCAGCTCTTCTGACTGCACCCATGTCCACCCCCCCCCCCCGAGGGTCCCCCAACCTCATCCCCACCAGCCCCCAGGGCCCCAGAGAAGCAGTCAGGATGGGTGTCCTAAATGGCTGAGACATCACAGAGCTCTTGCCAGGAGCCCAGGCTCATCGGCCTGACAAGCTGCCACCTTGATTTGGGTCTGAGGAGTTCCTGCCCACAGGGAGGGGAAGCTTCCTTGAGTGGGTGGGGGTACAGTCAGGCCTCGGAACACAACCAACCTCCCAGACACACACTGGGGGCTGCTGCTCACTGCAGGGAGCACAGAAAGCTCGAGATCCTTCCCACCAGCCACTGCCATCCCCTTAGCTCCCCTGCAATCAGACAGCTCAGGCCATATCACCACGTTCCCCCGACCTCAGTGTATTACCCAGACCTTCCACCTGGCAGTCTCTAACACCTGGGAGGTAAAGGGGTCCTTGCCAGCCAGCACACTGCTCTACTGAAGCAGTTCCTTTCCCACCACAATCTGGGTCAAGACCTTTTGGCATTAGCTCCTTTCTCTGGTGTCTAATATCATCTTATTTTGCCTGCCTCCTCCTCCTTTGGCATCAGCACCCCTGTTTTTCTTTAGGGAATTCTCCTAAAGACTGCCCGCTCCTTCGGCTAGTCCCAGAACCCTTCGCCTGACTGGCTTCCTCCATGAAGCCTGCTCTGCTCAGAAGACAGATGGCAGGTGCTGGACACCCCAAATGCCCTCCATGGTCAGCAAGAGCTCTCAGCACCGTGCAGATGTACGACAGGTACTCAGCACCGCTCTCCCCTTCCATACCAGAGAGACACCCACCCTGTCGTGCACACCTACTCCTCCAGGCTCATCTCATTCATCGGGTCAGCACACACGGCAGCAGCAAGCATGAGTGAAGGTCCTGCCTGGGTTCTCATCCTACAGACCTCAGGCTCCCTGCTCACCATGCCTCCCACCTTCAGGTGGGCCTGGAAGGCTGTCCCTCCTCCTCTCTACATGCTAGATCCCATTCCTCCTTCGAGGATTAGCTCCTGTCCTGTCTCTTGCACAGAACTTTTTCCACCCAGCTAGCCCTACACCTGAACCACTGGTGCTCCCAGAGTTCGCACTTCCTGAAAGCCAAGGCAAACAGGGAAACGCACCAGATCATGTAATACTCCACACTGTTTCCAAGTGCCTACTACATGTGTGAGGCCCTCTAACAGCAGTGTTCTCACCTAAGCCCCACTACCTTCAGAGGGAGGATGAGGAAGCAGGGACCGGACACCGAGGATGTCTGTAAAATGCACTACCCTTCTGGCCAACTGCACACATGGGCTCTCTCTGGTTGCTACACTGCCTTCCTGCACACTTGCCTGAACAGCAAGACGGAAAGTTCCTTGAGAGCAGAGACATAGTTCATTCCTGTTTACCCTACAGCGTGCAGCAGGGGGTCAGCAAACCACAGGCCACCTCAGGACTCACTGGATGATCATTGAGAACATATTTTGGGAATTCAGAGACTCAGGACTGAGGAACGTCAAGAAACTCCAGGGCAGAGGATACATACACCCTAGACTAGCAGTCACCAACCGGTGGTCTGCAGGCCCTTGGTGGTCTGTGAGGTCTGAAAAGTTGGTGACTGCTGCCCTAGCCTAGACCATCGGTTGGCCCTGTCAGTAGACCCAATGGCAGTCACTGGGATGGGTGAGAAGCAGTGAGTGTGGCTTGCCAGAAGATGCCCCAAAGGGTGTCCTGGGTCTGTGGCAACCTGCCCCTGAGCAACTCACATGTATGTAGATGGTATAGCAGGCACTGAGCAGATCAGAGGAGCCCCAAGGCTGCTGAATTCACCCGCTGAGGCGGTCAGGGTGGCCCTAGAAACACAGCCAGAACTGCTGGGTTGGACTGCTCTGCTTCCCTGGGTCATAGCCTCCCCATCTGCTCCTGACAGCTCTCTTCAGGAGGAAGGGAGAATGTGTCTCAGGGGATGAACAAATCCCAGCAGTGGCATCTGGCATCTGGGGGGTAAAACACTTAAGCAGATATCTCCTGTTTCTGCCCTTCCCCCCTCTTTTGGCATCAGCACCCCTGTTTTTCTTTAGGGAATTCTCCTCCTCCCGGTACATCCAGCTTGTCCCATCAATTAAGGTGCTCTGCTCTCCCCTCGCCACAGGTGGGCACGTGACCAGCCAGGCCCTCTTCTAGGAAGCCAACTCCTGAGTAGTGAGAGCCAGGGGCCAAAACAGCAGGAGGCGATGCATCCTGACAGAGTAATGTGACCAAGCTCATCATTAGGCCCTGACGCCTAGAGGCCCAGAGCAGCCTGGCTCCTGTCCCTGTGTGTGGCCTGTTGCTCAGCTTTCTGTTCTAGCCTCTGAGCTAACTTTGTATCCTTCATAGATACTGAAAGATCCACAGGAAAACAAGGGTGTGGATCAGAAAAGCAGGGAAAAGAAAGCTGGGCCAGCAAAAACAAGAGATGTCTGCTAAAGTGATTCGTCCCCCACATACCAAACAACACTGCTGAGCTTTTTTCATAGATTAGAGATAAATAGGTAGTTATAACAGGGTGTCCCCAAAAATGTATACACACTTTAACAGCTGATAGCTCAATTTTGAAAATGAAATGTATTTTAATAAACACTGTCTTTAGAATTATTCAAAGTGTGTGTATACATTTTGGGGGGACACCTATATATCTGTGCTCCTAAGTTAGCCACGGTTGGTATACAGTGCTTGCTATCTAAGAGACTAGCTTATCCAGAATCCATCTGGGAAATGAGATGCTTAGAATGAGGATGCAGCTTACACCCAAGGGTCACACACACTGGGAGAGAATCTAGCTAAATATACATATTCATATGTATGTATAAATATATACACACATACTTATATTTTTAATGTGTTTTAAATGTCTATATATTCATGCATATACACACATGCTTATAAATACAGTATGTATGTTTATAGACATTGTGCACACATATACATGCAAATATACATAAGTGTGTATGTGGGGAGCAGAGAGCTCTAAGAACTTACAATTTGGGTACCTAAAGGGAAGATGCAAGTGCATAACCAGGCAGCGAAAGATAAAGATTACAGAAAAAAAAAAAAAAAGAAACACCCTCAGGAACTTACCCCGCCCTGTGTTACCCACAGAATCTTCACAAAGAGACAGACACATACCATCTGACCCCAGCCCTTCTGGCTCTGGCTGGCAAACGTGTCTACTCTGTAACCACAGGGTCTTGTACCCTGAGATTTTTGAAAGGGCATTCCCTGCCCTCGGGGAGGAACTGCACCCACCACTGCCCCATTTAAGCACAGGCCACATGGAGCCCCTAGTTAGGCACAAGGATGGAAGCTGCCACATGACCAAGCAGGGCTTTGTTTAGGGAGTTCTGTACTGATCTAGCTGACCTCATCGATCATCATGGAGTGATTGAGTTACAACCATCTACACCAAGAGTCTACCCAAAACTAGACCACAGTGCAACATGGTCAACCAAGTGCCAGGACGCCAAACTCCACAGCTCCTCAGCTCTCTGGAAATGGATGCAAGGAGGTGATAGCATTTTCCAAAGTGCTGGGGGAGAGTGCTGTACGTGGCTAAAAGGAACCACTGGGCAGGGGGCACCCACAAGGGGTTTGCTGGACTAAGGAGAGATGGACACAAAGCCTCCTTCCAAGGCAATGAGTATGGGTGGCTGCAAGGGTCCTTTTTGGTTAGGCAGGATATTCCAGTTGGAGGCCAGTATGGCTCCCCAATAGCATGGCACCTTTTCTGTAGAAAAACCCCAATCATTATTTAAAGGGTGTCACCTGCAAGGAGCAACTCATTATTAGCTTGTCCGAAGCCCTGCCCCCTTACCTAGTACTCCTGTGCAATTCAAGTCAGCCCATAATCAACACACATTTACTGAGCTCCCATTATGAGCAAGCAAGGCAAAGACGAAGGGCTCTAACACTCACCTCTTCCTGCTCATGGCATGGGTGACAGTGCCTCTAGCCTCAGTGTCATCATCTACATGTAGATACCACTGTTCACCCACAGTAACTGTGAGGACTTAAAACACCCAGAGGACTGAGTGTTCACTTATCTGAGGAAGTCCCTGATGATCACTAGGGGTCACCTCCTAATCCACTTTTGTTTGGGGCTGGGGCTGGGGGGAGGAAGGTACAAATTACCAACTGAGTCATATACAAATATGCATAACTCGGGTCCTGTTATCCCAGGCTATACTGCACTAAACTGGTAGTACAGATCCAAGAAAAGTACAGTCTAAAGTCAGCAGGGGAAGGAGCTGGGTCAGGATGACATCCCAGAGATGGTCACAGAAAAATATGGCTTGGGGGTTTAACTGACCTGGGTTCATATCCAGCTCTGTCACTTTCCAGCTCAGTAATTTGGGGCAAAATATCTAACCTCTCAGAACTTCCATCTCCTTGGTGGCAAAATGAAAAGAATGCCCTGTCTCCTCCTCAGGTGCTATGGAGAGTGAATGAGGTATCAGGGTGACCCGGGGAAGTGCCTAGTACTGAGCCTGCCCACCTGCCCCTATGGCTCTCAGCATCACCACACCTGGTGGGGCTGGCTGGAAGGGCTGCTGGCCTCCCTCGGGCCTCCAGCCTGAACTCAGAAGGGAGAGGGGTGGGGGGAAAGGATGGAAGAGCAAAAGTCTCTACATAACAAAAGATATGTAAGATCTTGGGGCTGGGGGGGAGCATTATAAAATTTTACAGAAAGACATTTAAAAAGGCCTAATATATGGAGTGTACCATATCCATGAACATAAATACATAATTAGAATACAATTTATATTCATGAATGGAAATACAAAGATAGCAATTCCCCCCAAGGCAATCAATAGATCTCATGCAAAACCAATCAAAATATCAAAAGGGTTTGGGCAAAGAGCAAGAAAATTAATTGTTTGATCAATTTATTTTTAGTGAAACTAAACAATCTGATTCCAAAATTTATGCAAAAGAAAAAAATTATGCAAAAGAACAAAGGGCCAAGAACAGCCAAAACATTCTTGAAAAGCATAAGAGGAGAGTATTTGCCCTACCAGATGTGGAACTTATTTTAAAGCTGTAGTAATTAAGACAATGTGGTATAGGGATAGACAAATAGTGCATTGGGCAAGACACTGGTGGCATTACATATCAGTGGGGAAAGGAGAACTAGCCATCAATGGAGCTAAGACAACTGCTTTGTACTTGAGGGGAACAGAAATCAGGGCCCTACCTCACATCATACCCAAATATAAATTCCAGATATATTAAGGACTTAAATGTAAAAAGAAAAACTTTCAGAAATAAGTATAAGAACTCATCTTTAATCATTCAAATTCATTCAACAATTCATGAGTGCCTAGTATGTTGTGACAAGCACTGTCCTATTACCAGGATATAAAGACACCCAGGAGATATTATATATTTGTTAAATAATACATAATACATAAACCTAACAAAGAAAAGAGACTGAAAATTTGACTATGTTAAAATAAAAAGTTTCTGTTTACCAAAGGACCCTATGAACAAAGTGAAAAGGAAAGCTATAAACTGTGTTTGTGGCACACTTAATAGATAACAGATTAGTATTCAAAACATAAATAAAATCCTAAAAATTAGTAGGAAAAAGCAAACAACTCACTAGAAAAGTTGAATAAAAACATAAACAGGCATTCACAGAAGAGAAAAGAATGGTTAATAAGCCTGTGAATAGACGTTCACTAATAATCAGAGAAATGCACATTAAAAACACAATATAGCATTTCATACCCACTATATTGAAGAACACCCAAAACTTGCCATTTTCAACCAACATCCCACTGGTGGAAATGTCAACTGATATATCCATTTTGGAAAACAATATGGAATTATCTAGTAATGCTGAAATGCATACATCCTAAATCTCAGCAACACCATTTTTTGCTATATACCCCAGAGCAGTTCTCTTCAGAGTGCAGTCCATGGAAATGCTTAACACTTAGGAACTTTTTGTAGCAATTTGATGTCACCAGAACAGCCAAGTCCATGATCAATGAACTCATTTGGATGTGGGTGAGTTCCTCCATGGAACTCAGAGCCACTCCAGTGCTTTGCACTGTGTACCAGTCATGTTCAGCAGAGCCACACCTGAGAGTTGTAAGTAAAAAGCTGGTCCTCCACAGATGCTTTTAGAAGCACTGTCCTAGAAAACCCTTGCATGTGTACACCAGGAGACTAGTCCAAGAATGTTCACAGAAACAAGTTCAAAAAGAAGGAATAGCCTAGCCGGTGTGGCTCAGCAGTTGAGCATCAACCCAGGAACCAAGAGGCCACCGGTTCATTTCCAGTCAGGGCCCAGGCCGGGGTTGCACTCAATCCCCAAAAAGGGGCGTGCAGGAGGCAGTTGATTGATGATGTTCCTCTCTCATCACTGTTTCTAGCTCTCTATCCCTCTCCCTTCTGCTCTAAAAAGCAATTTAAAAAAAAAAAAAACATATTTAAAAAGAAGGAATAATCCAAATGCTCATGACCAGAAGAATACACTGCAGCACACTCGTATGGAGTACCACTGAACAGTGATAACAAGTGCACCATGGCCACACAGATGCACACGGATGAATCAATAAACGTAACAGTGAATTGTTTTAAAATTCTGAATGATTCCATCAACCAAAGGTTTAAAACAAACTAAGGCAAATGGTGTGGTGTTGAAGGATGCCTACATATGTGGAAACTATAAAGAAATGTACTTAACAAAATTTAAGGTTCTCCCTAGAGAAGATGTTGGAGCTAGGGAGGAATACACAGGGGCTTCATGAGTGTGGCTAACATTTTATGTCTTAAACTTCATAATGGGTACATGTTCATTACGTACTTTTTTAAACTATATGAATTTACATGATACATTCTACAATTTCAAAAAATTTTAAGTGACCGTTTTTTTGGCTTGTCAAGTGACCTGAACCTGGAGCCCTGTCTTTTCGTCAGCTACTCAGCTTCTCCCCTGCCCCTCCCCTCCACCCCCATCCCCCCGGTCTAACACTGAGTGTGCCAGGGGCATGACCTGCCCTTGGAGTACCCAGGGCAGAGGGCTATGGGGACCCTGCAATATGCCCATCGGCCTAACTGGCCTGTTTCTGGCCTGGTTCATTGCACCAATAAAGGGAGGCAGGAGAAGGGTGTGGACTGCCCCCAACAGGGACAGCCACAGGTAAGTAAGTATACAGCATGGCAGGTACAGCTGCTGGCCCTGGGCTCTGAGACCATTCCTCTCCCCTTCTGACCTTTTCCTCTATCTTCCAAAAGATCCACCTAGACCGCCACTTCTCCCTTTCTCCCATATATCCCTAAGACCAGAAGAATTTAGAACAATCGCCAGCCTAAAGGGGCATCTGAGGTTGCTTCCAGGTCTCCACAGCACTGCCCAGCATAGTCACTGCAGCCCCAGGGCATCTAACTCACCACCGGAAGGGCTACCTGCTCATATGCTCTCATATTAAGAGCATTAGACTCATAGACTGCTAGTCACTGAGTCTAACCTGCCAGACCTCCTGCTAAGCAGTGTCCCTACATAATGCATGAATTACCTCATCTGGGCCTCTTCATAGCCCTGAAAGATGACTGATTCTGCCATACAAGAGGGAACCAAGGCACCAAGAGGTTAAGGATTCCTTCAAAACTAGGCCTCTTTCCTGGAGACTGACTCAGGCCAGTGGGAGGAGAGGGGAGGGAGCATGGCCTCTGCTCATGTAAAAAGCTGCCTGTTGATTTGAATCTATACCCTAGTGAAGAACCCCTGGAGCAGACAGAAAGCTCTCTGAAGGCAGAGCCATGTCTCTGTCCTCCTTGGCCAGTCACTCACCCATCCCACCCACCCCCAGTCACTCAAACAGGGCCTTCATGCACGGTACTGATGCAGTAAGCTACACAACTCAAGGCAGAAGGTCTGGAATTTCAGTCCTCACCTGAAGTCCTAGTTAGAGAAAAGGTAGGGGGTAAAAGCCATATGTCTACTCCCCCAGCTGCAGATCTGCTCACCTTCCCGACCACGTGCCATTGATAACATCCGTGCCCCAACCCCCACCACTTCTGCTAGCAGATTAGCTTTCAAATGTGAGCAGGGACAAAGCTGGCTCAGAAGACTTAACTCTGCCCGATGGGTTTAGCTCAGCTTCAAAGCTTCCTAACTGGAACCAAATAAGCGGACAGATCGCAGCTAGAAGAGAGAGCCTGGAAGGGGAAGCAAAAGGGGGTAGAGGAGGCGCGAATGGGGGAGGGGGGACTTTCTGTAAGATGGATTACCTACAGGAACAGCCTATAGCCTGAGGGGCAAGACCTGTCATGGTGGTCACTGCTGGAAAGACAACTCTCCCTTTCCTCAGAGACTGGAGACAAACTGCAGAGCATCCCCAGGCACTGGTCACACATCACAGCAGAGCCGCCTCATCCTCACAGCCCATGCAAGCTCACCACCCCAGGAAGTCCCTCCCTACTGGCACCATCCAGACTGACTCCCCCCTTTGTTTCTCTGTGCTCGGCCCATTGCACACATGCAAGGGACCCTGCCGCTCTTATTGGACTGCAAGCTCTCCCCCAGCACAGACTCTGGGTGGACTAGTGTCTACCTCTCTCCACCCTTCTTCCTTGCCCAGACCCCCATTCTCATCTATCCAGCAAACTCCTATTCATCCTTCAAACTCCAGGTGTCACTTGCTCTACTCTGTTATCTCTGTATCTATTAAGCAGTATTAATTACTCCATCAAGTAGCTCTGCCGAGCACCTACTGCTCAGAACTGTTTATGTTTCTGACTCATCCATGGAACTCAGAGCCACTCAAGGGCTTGTGACAACTGGTACTCAATAAATTCATGAGTATGCACTAGCCACAGAGTATCTGATCAGCCCTTTCAATAGAAGAAACAGAAAAGACATAATTTGCTAATTTTTCCCCCCAAGCTAGGAAACTAACTCCTAAAAGAAACGCAGCTTGTTTTTTCCCTCCCATTTCTGATGGGAGCAAACATTGTAGAGCGGGAGTCAGCCATCATTTTGGGGTGGGGAAAGGAAAGGAGAAGCTGAGTCAGGCCACCCAGATGCTGGGTCCAGCCTGCTGCTGCCCTTCCTTGGAATGCTGGGGAAGGTAAGGTGGCCATGCTCTCACCCCTCCCCTGCAGCCCTGTGTTCAAAGGCTTGGTGGAGGACGAGCCAGATGACCTCTCAATTCCACGACTTCCTGGCCCAAGAAAGCTGATCTGCTCTGTGTGAGCCCAGTCAGCCCGTCCTCACCAACTGGAGCCTCCTGTGCACTCAGCGGGCATTCAGTAAATAGTTGTGGCATGAGTGAACAGACTCAACTGGGTCCCCAGCAGCCCAGTATGCCCCAGAACTGGCTGCCACGGGCAGGCAGGCACATGGAGGTAAGGCAGCAGGAGGGCGAGCCCCAACCCAAGGTGAGCCCTCCCTCCCCACCCCCCCATAGACTCCTCCCAGCCCACCATCCTCAGAGGAGGTGGATGGTGTTTTCTGTGCTCCTCACCGCCCAGTGGAATGGAGGACAGACCTGTGTCACTTTCCTCAAGGCAGTGACAGCGCTCACCCTGTTTCTGCTGGGACTTTCTATTCTCTACCCTCTTCCTCCCCACCCACTCTTGATTGACACCAATGCTGGCTCTGACATGATTTAAAAATAGATATTAAGACAAAGAAGTTTAATTTTTAATGCTTTGGAAAGGAAGTGAACAGAGGGCCAGCATTGCCTCCTAGCCATGTTCCTCGGTCTCAGAGCATTAGCCAGACCTTCCCCTGTGCCCATCCCCCCAGGCAGAGCCATGCCTGACCCATCAGAGCATCTACTTGTAGCAGCCATGGGGCCGGAGGGTGGGGGGGTGTGGGGGAGAGACAGCCCAATGACTCACATTACACCTGAGCACTTTGGGAAGCCCCTGAATGCCTCTTGCTGCCAAGCTTAGCCTGGATCTCCTGTTTGGAGAGGCCAAGCCTCAACCTGTCATGCCCCCTTAGTCCATTCACCACTTCCATTCCCAGACAGAAGGCACCCCACAGCTTCCTTAGGACATCCCAAGCCGTCTAGCACCAACTGTGTACAGACCCCTGTCCCGGCACCACAGGCCTCAGAGACACATACATGCAGCCACACCAGTACCAAACACATGCCTCAAATGTGGTTAGAGAGCTTTAACCAAACTGCCTGCTCCCAGAGGGGCCGAGCCACAAAGGTCCATATCAGATAGCAACTTGACTTGGGTTGGGAGAAGCTGGGCTGGGATCCAATTTGCTCTCTTGAGAAGGGGACATAGGCCCCCAGCACTCAGAGCCCATGCTATACTCTCCCTCCCCTTCTCAGAGTAAAGAGTTCTGGGCCCCCTTTGCCCCCCTGTTGGGGCTTAGATTCACTTAATCTCTACCTGGAGGGTTCCCCCAAATGGCCCTGGGAGGACTCGGAGATGGGCTGACTGAGTGGAATACTGCTGGGAGAAATAAGTTGGGGTGGGTTTGATTACTGGTGGGCTGCCGGGCCCTTCAGGATGGGGAAACTTCTGTCCCAATTCAGGCTCCTATTTCCTTTCCTCTGAGAAACCAGCATTCTCTGGGCTGTGAGAATCAGAGTGAGGTATGCAGGAGACAAGAGGAGGTGGGCTCCGTCAGGCATGACCACTGACTGCCCCCTCCTCAACCCCTGCCATCAACATCAGGCCCTCCAAAATGCTGCCCTGAGGGCTAACATGGTTAGGACCATCTGGCTGAAGTCGGCAGTGGCAGGAGCAACCTGGACCCCACCCCCCCACACACACCCCGAAGCAGGCAGGCACCCAGCAGCCTGTAAGGCACCTGCCCTTTTCTCGGTAAGGAAGAGGAATGCTGGCAGAATAGCTCTGCCTCCCACCCTGTCCTCGGTCATGTCACCCAAGCCCTCACCAGTACCAGCACCCTAGAAGCTCCACCCAGTGACAAGGGACCAGGCACTCTCACGCCTGAGAGAGGCTGCAGTGTAAGGCACTGCAGCGTAAGAACCCTCCCAGCAGGCTCTGAGGAGGCAGGGGGCAGGTGGCAGCAGTGGGTTTGGAGAACCAGGTAGGCTCTGGGATCTCTGTCTATTGATTGCAGACCTCACGTTCAACTCTAATGCCTCAGAAAAGCCTCCTTTTGGGATCTGGGCCATGAGACTAAAAAAAAGTGATGGCTACATAATTCCTGACCATTGCTCTGGGTCCTGGAAGAGTTGACACTCACCAGCCCTGCATCCCTCCTCACTCTACCCTGTCCCCTTCCCTTTCCTGTGCACTAGAAAGAGCAGAGGTCTCCCAGAGGTCCTGTCCCACCTGCCTGAGGCCAAAGCACTTTCTCTTCTCACTTGGCTCTTTCCTCCACTCCTTCTCCCATATCAGGCCTAATCACCTGGCCACAGGAAGTCATCATGCAAGTGGAGCTCAGTGACCCACCATGCCCAAATCCTGGCTAACACCCTGCAGCACCTGCTCTCCCGCCTCCCAACAAACACTCTTACACACAGGCATCCAGTTCTCTTTTGCTAAGTTTTCCATTTTTCCCAAGGTCTATGTGTTATTTCATCATCTCATATGCTACTAGCAGAAAAGACCTGGACCTTTGAGACTCAATTTTTCCCAGCTCATAGTATGTCATCGGGATTCTGAAATGTCAGAAAAGTCAGAGATTAGGAGAGAATCACTCCTTGCCTGGTAAGAGAGTGGTGGTCTTATTAGGAGAGACAGCAAGTCCTTTCACTATGGACCAAGGAAGCCCTCTCCATTGACCAGCTCATTAACCTCTGCCAAGATTTTCAGGGATGATGAGAGAGCCTCTCGTCACCCCACAGCTAAGGTGCTCTGCTAGGAGAGCCTTCATCTTGGACAAGTCCCTACCAAGTGGGACTTGGGAATCCTGCAACACAATTAACATGTAGATTTACTGTTCTGGCCTTCAATTCATTTTCTCACAAACATAGAACAAATGCCTACTAAGTGCGGAGCATAGACCATTGGGCTATACTATGTGAGGAGGTCCCTAAACCAAGTTGACACCATCCTAGAGAAAGAAGCTGCAGCAGTTATACCCACTCTGGCCAGCAGGTGGCGGGGTGGGGTGGGGGTGGGAGGAGCAGGGAGCTACTGGCCACTGAGTGAGCATCCCAGGAGGGTCTTTCTAGTAAGTGTTAGGATATGCAGAGTGGGGCAAGACAGGAAGGCAGGTTGACTGTAGGCAAGAACAAAGAGGGAAGCTGTAGACAATGAAAGGGCAGCATTCCTGTAATTCATAGGCACCAGAGTATTCGGTGTTTGGCTGACACTATTGCCGGCAAGTGAGTCAGAGGACAAGGAGCACTTGCCCAATGGTGGCCAAAAAATCATTCTTCACATTCCAGTGGTCCTGCCCCCGCTTCCACAAAACCTCACCAAAGGATAGGTAACACAGTGACTGGAGAGCCCCAGACCATGGAGCTATCTGGGAAAATTCAACTCAAACAACCTCAAACCAGGCTCCTCTGAAGAGAAGCAGCAGCCTGTGCATGAGGCAGGGAAGGGGTTCCCTCCCCATAGAGAAGGCAAGGATACAGGATGCCCCATACCTAAGGAAGTGAGTGCATGAGGGAGACCATCTTGACAGCCCTCCACCCCCCCTCCCCCCGCCCCCGGGCTGGAAAGGACACCTGGTCCTTAATGAATGATGCAATTTAGCCAAGGTCACAAAAGAAGCTAACACAGAACCAAGAACCCAGACTTCTTCCCACCCAACCTGAGTTTTCCCCTCTGTGGGAAAAGTCACCCCCATCCTACACAACCAAAAAGTTTTTCAATAAAAGCCAATCACTTCCCACAAGCGTTGAACACAAAACACAACTGCTTCTACCTGGCTTCACTGTGAATGACTTTCTCCTGCCCCCAGTCCTCCTCCTGGACCACAGGCAGCTGACAGTCTCTAGTCCCTCTAGTCGCAGGAGGAGAGGCCCTGGGGCAGAGCCAAACATCTGTGTTGACTTCGTCTGGGCTCTGGTGAAGAAAGGCGGAAGCAGCACTTGGGATGAAGGAACAATTAGATCCGAGGTTAAGAAGTTTTCATATCTACCTAACTAGTATTTCTTATGACAAGTGTGCAAGCTGCACTCACATGTCCTCCAGAATCAGAGGTTGGAGAATGTTTCCAAGCTGCCCCACCCACTGATACCTTCCCTAGAAAACAACCTCTCACCCAGAATGGAGCACTCCTGATTGCCCCCACCCCCACCCCCTTTGTCCCTTCTAGTCTCTAGGGTTCTCAGAGCTGGCGGTCTAAGGTGGAGCACATGGCCGTCCGCTCCCCCTGCAATCCCTCAAAAGCAGCTGCCTGCCACCCGATGGCAGCATCCCTCCCACACCCTCCTTTTTCACAGGAGCCCTAACTCAGAGGCATATCTGCAGTCTAGCAAGGGAGTCCCTCAACTTTGGACAGGGGCTATTCCTCCTTTTCCTGGAGTTCACGGACAGGAGTGGGAGGATATGAACTCTACCACTCCCCTATCTTGTGCCTATAAAATGCTGCAGACAGTATTCTTGCATATTCAGGAGGAATAGAAGAAGAAACTCAGAAGACTATTCACACTTGTGCCGGTCGTCAACGCAGCGTCACAGCTGTTAAAAATTCTGACCCCACACCTATTTCTGCAGCTTATCCAGTTGGAGGCACTTCCAGAACGGGTTTCTGGGAAGGAGGTGGAGGCAAACTTTGCCAGCCTCCTAGGAGTACAGTTAGTCTCTCCTGGAAGAAAGGCAAGTTTGGAGCCTCCATTCAGCCAAGAAGAGAGAAAAGAGGAAGATACATAGACCAGGGGAAATAACGATCTTACGAAAAAAAGCCACTTACCGTTGTGCGGAGAGCAGAGCAATGCAGCACCAAAAAAGAAGAGGGTATCGAAAAGGAGAGAAGGCAAAGGGAGGGATAAGCGCAAGGACTTACCCAGAATATCAAATTGAAGAGGAACATCATGTATTTCAAACAGCAGAGGCAGCCCCTGGCCATGTTGCACTTCTTAAATTCTAGGAGGAAAACAAAGGACAGGTCCAGGTAAAACACCACGTACTTGCTGCCTTTCGGAGCATTGTACTTGTCAGTCTTGACTCCAGTCGCCGCGCGGCTCTGGCCCCCGGAGCCCGCGGTGCCATAGAAGGCGCCGGCAGTGAAGCCGCGGCCGAATGGGCGGCCCGAGGTGGACGGCTTGGCAAAGTCCGAGTCCTTGCTGTCCAAAGATGGACTCCGGTGGATCGAAGAATCCTCGCTACTCGACTTCTCCATGCTCAAGGCGTTCCCGTGGGGTACAAGGGGCGGGGGGCATCGCTCCCGGAGAGGGACGGAGGGGGCGCCCAAGTCGGGCGCAGGCTGCAGGAGGCCCGGTGGAGCCTTGCACGCCTCCTCTCTGTACCGGGGCACACTCCGGACCGGACCCCCTTGCACCGGGGCCGCTGCCCTACTCCCAGCCGGCTAGCCCGGGAGGGCTCTGCGGCTCGGCTTTCTGCGCGCTCGCAAATGCTCTCCGGGAACTGGCTGGCCTGCGTAACTTAGCAGACGTCTTTGGGAAGGCTGCAATTTGACTTCTCTTTCCAGAGCGTCAGCTCGCCTCCCAGTGCACTGACCACTCCACGCAAGGCACCAGGGCTCCGGGATCCAGGTTACCAGGGCACACGCCTCGCCCTACCCAGCCCCAGCACGGAGCCCCGACCACTTTGTGGGCGCTCCACCTCCTTTCGCTCCGCGACTTTGCGGAGCTGCTCGCCAGCCCAGGGCTGGGCGGGCAAGCCGCAAACAGTGCGGGGGGGATCCGCCGCAAACAGTGCGGGGGGGGGGGGATCCGCCGCAGCTACCACCGCTGGGCTTTCCCAGTGAAATCCCAGCCCCGACTCCCGGACTCCGAAATCGCCCGGAGCCCCCTCGTCTGGCCCTCAACCCCGCCCCCTGTTTTGCATTCAACCAATGAGCTCGAGGTCTGCTAGGGGGCGGGGGAGGGAAGCCTCCCCCTCCCCAATGACACCATATCTTTAATAGGATTAACGTTCTGCTGTGTGCCTACACTCGTGCGCCTTGAACCCTCATTAAATGTCAAGGGCTCTGGAGCTGAGGGTGAACCAGAACCTCCACGGAAGGCGCTGGTCTCTTCTACCGCAGAAAAGGGGCGGCAGAAGAGGGGAAGGACTGGAGGTACCAATGACCCAAAAAAACCGGAGGAAAGGGCCGTGGACTGGAGGGGTAAAGAAGCGCGGCCACTGTCGCCCTGGCTGCCTCCCCAGTGCACACGGGCCTGCCAGACCTGGGGCACAGGGACTCCCAGCAACACAGACACACACACACACACACACACACACACCACGCTTTTGCACACGTGGGTCTGGCTACAACGCTGAGAGAAGAGACCACAGGTGCTGCGTGAGGTGTGGGAAAGGCGCTTGGGGCCTCCGTTGGGTTCGCCGCCCTCCCCGTTCCCTCCGCGTGCACATGCGCGCGGTGCGCGCGCGCGCGCGCGAGGGCCCTGGGGCCTCCAGGAGGCTCAGACAGCTGCGGGAGTGCCCCTCCCCCGCCCCACATTGCGGGGTGGGACGCTGCGCCGGCTGGGATCCTTGCCAGCCTGAGGAAAGGTGGCCGAGGTGGGGTCCTGCCGGTGCCAAGGATGATGTAGGAGTGCTCTTGGATGCAGGCTGGATCCTCTCCCATGAGGAGTGCACGTAAGGGACTGGAGAGGGAAACCGCAGCAAGGAAGGAGGCTCTCGCTAAGGGCTTGGGGAATGTGCAGAGGAGCTTTCATCCTATCGGGAAACACTGCTCTGGGGCTTAGGCAGAATTCTGCACTGCTGACCTGGACTACCAGTTGGCAAACCAAGAAGACTAAAAACTTCGGGGTATGAAGAGCCCACCTCTCTCTTCTGCCACAAACACGAGAGTGCTGAGAGTACCTGAGGGCAGAACCAAGTCCTAGGAGGCTTAATATCCCCAGCACCTAACACCAGGCTGGGGGTGAGGGGGTAATAGGGGGAGCTACACTGGGATGGCTGGATAGAGAATTCATGCTTCTCCATGGGATATGAGTGTGAAATGGCCTCCCCAGATCCCATTAAACACTTACTCTATACCTGCTTCAATGTGCTGAGCTCAGGGCCAGGCCCCTGAGGAAACTGATGTAGGTGTGCTGCCCCCTGCCACTCACACACACAATCTAGTCAGAAAGACAGGGCGTTCATCAACAAGGCCACTGGCTGTGGCCGGAGGGAGGGGGGACATTGACTCAGACCAGAGGGGATTCAAACCCTATCACAGGCTTGCTGTGGTGGCTCTGCACCATCCAGCCTGCACCCTCACTGGCTCCCAGGAAGGTCTACATGCTAAGATGCAACCCCTCAGGCTCTTTACAAGGGCCTGCAGTGGCATTACTATTCTGAGCCCTATCCCCACTCAGACAGCAGCGCTCCCAGCAAGAAAACGTAGTGTATGTCACAACCGTGACACCATGTGTGTCTCCTGGTTGGACACTCGGTCCATGGGTGCTGTCTACAGATGAGGGGCAGATGCCTGGCTGGTCCTCAGGGAGCCCACGGCCACCTGACTGAAATGGTTAATACCTTTTGTTCTCTTCAGCGGGCTCCTGAGGGTTCATGGCCTCTCCTTCATTCTAACAACATTACTTCTTTGAAGCAGGAGAGATCATTTACCAGCGGGACTCGAGTCCGGAGACCTGTTCTTCACTCTTAGCTCAGTTTGTAGCTGTGTGATCAAGGGCAAGTTTGCTTTTCTGAACTCCTGTTTCCTCCTCTTTAAAATGGTGCCTGGCCTTTGTTGCTCAGTGGTTGAGCATCGACCTATAAACTAGGAGGTCATGGTTCGACTGGTCAGGGCACATACCCAGGCTCCATCCCCAGTAGGGGGCATGCAGGAGGCAGCCAATCAATGATCCTCTCTCATCACTGATGTTTCTATCCCTCTTTCCCACTCCCTTCCTCTCTGAAATCAATAAAAATATATTTTATAAAATGGGGATTAATAGAGCCTAACCCCAGAGGTGTCCTGAGAATAAAGTGAGTTGGTACATGTGGGAACATGCTTAGGAGAGTTGAAAGGTACAGACTGCCCTTCAGGATCTCTGAGCATTTGAACAAGAGAGAGCTGCCTCCCTCACCCCTGCCCCATCCCTTTTTTAATAACAAAAAAGTGAAGCAAGTACAGACTTCCAGAGGGAAGGAAGAGCAGTGAATACATGAAACCAACATGCAACATCTCTGCTGACTGGCAACTAGGAAGATGTGAGCTTCAGAGTAAATGCCAAGCTCTTCCCGCCTCTCACTGAGTTTCTCAGGCTTGCAGTGCCAGCGAGATCCATCTTTGGTCTCTCACTCACCCACACACAATCAGAGCTGATGGGCCAACACAGATCCCCTTTTGGACCTGTGCTGATGATTTCTGTATTTGACGATATATGCGGCTCATGAAGTATTCTGTCCCTCTAAACCTTAAGGCAGCCTCCCCCAGAATTTACATTGGATACAAAGTGACACTTGCTACCCTAAGGAATGTGTGAGATAGGCTGCATTGGAAGAAGGAAGATTCACCTCACCCCAATATTTAAACTACAAAACTGAGATCTTCAGCAATATAGAAAACATTGCACTTGCTCAGCAAACTATTTACCTACAGTGCCAAGAGACAAGGCTGCAGAGGTCCCTAGCAGGGGGCCCCCATCCAGAGAAGTCTGCATGTAGATTCACTTGGCAGGGGATGGTCAGGAAATGAAACTTGGCCAAGATTCAGGAAGGATAGTAACAATGATGGTGAAAGGGCGGGATAGAAAAGAACTAAAGGTAGTTTTGCTTGTATAGTTTGCATAGCCCAGTAAGGAAAATAAACAAATAAATAGGGTTTGACTGCTGTGGACGGGATCACAGATGACTTGCTCAGGACAGTCTACCAGAGACGGCTGGTGGACTTCTTTCTCTGTGTAGAGGCCTGATCCTCCCTTTTGCAGGCCCCCTAGTTCTTTGTTGAGGATGCAATTACATCCTCAACCTCTGCTCTGGACACTGGGCTTCTCAAAAGAGGCAAGGCTGTGTCTTAATCATTCCTCCCAGGGCATGCCCCAGTGACCACCACAGGATAGGGACTCAGAGGGAAAAGGACGACCACCATGCCTAAGCCCTGCATTCCCTCCAAGTTCATTAATCAAAGGATGGGGCCCTTGCCAGAAATCTATGGAATTATTCCTGGAAAGCAGGATATCTGAGGACATCAGAACCTGACAACAGAACCCAGGAAATCTAAATGCCCAGGAACAGATGACTGAGTGTAACGGCCATGTAGTCAACTTTTTGTTCACAGCCACATCCCCAGTGCACAGCCTGAATGGAGAAATAGACAGACAGACAAATAAACATTTATGAATCAGGAGCCATTTTAGAGGAAGAGTCAAGAAAGGTAGGAGGTGGAAAAAAAGAAGACTGAGACAGGAGCAAGACAGAGGACAAGCTGCTCCGGATCCCCTTCGCATCCTGTGGGCCACACCTTTTGGAGGAACTGTCAGGACACTGCAGGTCTGCCACCAGCTGAACCACTGGTGAACTCGTGCAGACTCCCTGGAGCTGCAGCCATGTTGCAAAAGCCAAGAGCTGGCTGTGGTCAGCCCTTGTCAGAGGTCACTCCTGGCTACTGATAAAACATGACTGTGAAGAGAACCTCAGCTGTGTGTCCATACCCCACAAATGACAGGTAAGCATGCTGGTCTGCACATGTACCAGTGAGACTGGACAATTAGCTGAGCTCCAAGGAAACAGGGTCACAGCTATGGGCCAGCCATACTACTCCGTACCCAGCCAGGTGTACTAAAAATGAGGCTTCTAGATCATGAGGAGCCAGCTGAGAGGTATGGATGGATTGTCACAAAGCCAATACCACTCAGCACACTCCACGTACCCTGGAAACTGCTGCTTAGGTGCCTCCAGTGATCCCTGTCCATAATTTCTGGCAAATTAATGTCAAAGAAACATTTCAGGGTTAGGTACAGGTGTGTGTGTGTATCCAAATCCCATCTGGAGTTACCCAAATGCTGGATAACCTGGAATGAGCACTTACCTGCTCTGTACCTCAGTTTTCCCACCATAAATGGAGATAATGCACACCTTCCCAAGCAGTATGTAAGAAAATAAAGATGAGAGGGCTGGGGGAGGACAAAGAGGGTAAAGGGGATCAAATATATGGTGACGGAAGAAGATTAGACTTTGGGTAGTGAGCACACAGTGCAATATTCATGATGAATTATTAAGTTCTACACCTGAAACTTATGTGATTAACCAGTGTTACCCTAATAAATTTAATTTTTAAATAGCGATGAAAGGTTATGAATGTAATACACATAGCATGTCTGAAAATGTTCAATGAATTGAGGCACTATTATCAATATCATAATTATTATTATTATACTAAATGTGATCCCAGTACCCATCTAATTAATAATGTAGTTGAACAGAAAAAGATACAAGTTAACACATAATCAATACAAAATGTCTGTGGCTCATGTTCTAAGGGTAAACACGCAGCTCCTTCTCCTCATCTCCTTTCTCAGTCAGAGTCCCTCAGTCCTGGACCCTCTTCCTCTGCCCGACATTCCTGCATCTAACCATCCCTTCTAGTGCTTTGCACATGCTGATGACACCTAAATGGTTACCTGGGCCTGACCTGTCTTCTGAGCCCTAAGCACACATATCCAACTCCTACTTGGCATCCCCACTTGGCCATCTCAGAGGCAGCTCCAATTTCCCAGGCCCCAGAGGGACTGACCTTGCCCCAGCCCTGACCCCCACACACACATACCATGGCAGTGCCCCCCCCCCCACTTAGCAATAAACAGCATAAGCACCCATCCCATTGCTTACACCAGAAACCCAAGATCCACCCTTAACTCCCAGTTGTCACTTGCCCCACCTCCAACCAAACATAAGCCCTGTCCAATGAGCCACCTTCCACTTGTCCCTACCCCCACAGGACAATGCAGGTCTGCCTTGATCCAGCCCTACATCATCTCGCACTTGGCTCCTGCAGCAGCCTCCAACAGAGCTCTCATTCCTGCTCCTGCCCTCAGTCCACTGCACAGGGCAGCCGACACCATCTTCTCACTCAGGTTGCTCTCCTACTTTAATCCCAACAGTATCTTCCCATTTTACTGAGATTATGATGGCGCCACGTGTGTGTGTGTGTGTGTGTGTGTGTGTGTGTGTGTGTGTGTGTGTGTGTGTGTTGTTTGCTACTCTATTTTTGTATTACAACCCACATTCCTAAAACAACCTCAAAGGTCTGGCATGATTGGCCCCTGGCTACCTCTCTGGCCCCACTTCCAACTATTCTCTCATTATGCTCCAACCAGTGAACTTTCAGAACTCTTTCTCTCCTCAGAGGCTTTGTCCATGCTATTCCCTCTTCCTAAAATGCTCTTCCACAACCCACTGTCTGACTTAGTTCTACTCATCCATGAGCTCTTATAAATTCTTCAAAAATTCTCTTCTAGCCCTGTCCTGGTAGCTCAGTTGATTTGAGCATCGTCCTAATATGCCAAGGTTGTGGGTTCGATCCATCAGTGCACATATAAGAAGCAACCAATGAATGCATAAGTAAATGAAACAACAAATCAATGTTTCTCTCTCTTATATCAAAAAAAAAAAAAAGGAGGAGGAGAAGAAACAAAGGAGGGAGGGAGGGAGGGCAAGAAAGTAAGAAAGAAAGCAAGAAAGTCTAAAAATTATCTCCTGGGTTTCTGACTGTCCCCCTACCATCTAAATGAACCCCCCCCCCCTCAATATATAGTCTGATAGCACCATTTGCCTCTCTCTCATAGCACTCATCCTAATTTGAAAATAAAGTTGACCCCTTAAAAAAAATGGGTTTAAGCCATGTGGGTCCACTTACACATGGATTTTTTTCCCCAGTAAATACTATAAATGTATTTTCCTTGTGATTCTCCTAATAACATTTTCTTTTCTCTAGCTTACTTTATTGCAAGAATACAGTATATAATACATATGACATGCAAAATACATGTTATATGAATTATATACTGTATTATATAATACAGTATAATAGACTATTTATATTATCAGTAATGCTTCCTATTAATAGTAGGATATGATATTAATAGTTACATTTTGGGGGAGTCAAAAGTTACATGTGGATTTTTGCTTATGTGGGGGATCTATATCCCTAACACCTGCGTTGTTCAAGGGTCAACTGTCCCCATTTAGTTGAGTGACAATTTGCTGATTCTCCTAATAGACCATAAACCCTAGGGCAGCAGGACTGCATCTGGTTCACTCACGACTGCGCAGCCAGTACAATGCCTGATCAGAAGCAGGGGCACAATGATACCTGAACAAGTAAACAGGAGCTCAGAGGAGGGCGTGCGTGTGTGCAGGGGCAAGCCAGCATCATTAGGAAGGGCTTCATGAGCCTTCCAGTTGTATCGTCACCTCAGGCCTAAGGAACAAAGCCTCAGGACACCAATTACCTGTGTGATCTCTAGCTCCTCACCCACAAAACAAGGAGGTTGAACTAGCTGTTCTCTAAGGCTCCTGCTAGTCCTAAAATTCCCACCCTATGAAATGAGATCCAACTTGGCTCTTGGAAAATGGGTAGGACTGGACAGGCAGAGGGCAGGAGGAAGTGCATCCTGGTAAGGGATAGCTAGGTAAAGCCAGAGTACCCAGGATGTCTGGAGAAGTGTGTCCACCCACCCAGCCAAAATGAAGCTTCACAGAGAGTGAACTTGAAGGGAAGGTGAGGTTGGAGCAGAGGTGACCCTGGATGCAATTAAAAACCAGCACAGCCTTGGCCAGTAAGCTAAGTGGTTAGAGCATCAGCTGTGCACTGAAGGGTCGCAGATTCGATTTCCAGTCAAGGGTATGTACCTGGGTTGCGGGTAGGGGCACGTGCGGGAGGCAATCAAAAGATGTTTCTCCTCGCTCTCTCGCACTCTTTCTCTACCTCTCTCTCTCTCCCTGCCTTCCTCCTTTCCACTCTCTCTAAAAATCTATGGAAAAATATCCTTGGGTGAGGATTAACAACGACAAAAACAAAGAAACCATCACAGGTGCTTCCCCACCCCCTACTCCTCTCACCAGCCCATCCCTGACACCTTACTTAGCCTATGCTCCACCAAAATGCACACACACCTCACCTCCTCACCTCCTGGCCTTCCCACTTGCTATTTCCTCTGCCTGGACCACCTTTCTCCACACATTCTGACTGGCTGACTTCCACAGTCCCAGCAGCATCAGTATTGCTCTTACTTCTTCTGTGATGTCTGAGGAGGAGCTTGGAGCCTCTCCTTGGAGCACCAACACACCCTGAGCCCAGCCCATCACAGAGCTGCCTGTTCACTGACCTCTATGCCCTCTTGCCCCAAGACTGTGAGGTCCTTGAGAGCAAGGGCTGTATCCATTGTCTTTGTATCACAACCCTTGGCATAGTGCCTATCACACAAGAGCTCTTAAATCCCACAAACATATGAATGAAGCATTGGGGGGCTTTGTGAGAGACTTCATGCAAAGAGCAAGACCTGCCACTCCCCAAGGACAACAGTCTCCTCTGCTGACAGGATGGGAGGGAGCGGCAGCGGCTGAGCCCTGGAAGCACAGGATGGTAGCCCACCCTGTGATTTGCCCACCCTGGGCTCTCAGGCCCTTTTTTCCAGGAATGTCCCTGGAAACCAGCCCCATCTTTCATCCCAAGCCCAATCAGCATCCCCGTCAGATCCCTAAGAGGGCCAGGTTGGTGTGCGAGGTGTTGTGCTAGACAGACAGGTGTACCTGCACTCGCAGGCATGCACACACTGAGCCATCCGTGCCTGGCAGATAGGGAGAAAGAGGTATTTGTTATTAGTACTTATCAAGGAGGGCAGATGGCTTTGGGAGGATGAGGTAAGGCCAGGCCACTGGACACCAGAAAGTGTGATGAGCCTGAAGTTTATTACCATACACCGTGGAAATTTACTGACCCAGCAAATCCAATATTCCTTAGCCACTCCATAGAGGATGCTGACTGCTTCTGAGAACAGCAATCTCTGACCTAGCGTCCAGCCTGCCTGTGAGGCCAGCTCAGTAGCTGGGAGCCTTTGCTGGTTCAGGAACTGCTGCCTGCTGCCTCCCCTCTTCCCTCTCTCCCTCCACAAAGCCTGGACTGCTGCAGGAAAGAGCAGCATGTGCGTAACACCTGGAGATGCTCTAAGGAAGACGGAGCAGGGACAGTGCCCTGGATTCCACCTGCTCTGCAGGCACCAGGGGCAGGGAGCCTGTACAGGAAGAGAGTGAGAGGTACATGAGGAAGGAGGGGGAAGACGAATTGGCCATCCCTATTGGGTAGACTTGGCTGTCTCAGGACTCACAGTCTCAGAGGGCGTGAAATCACTTGTGGTCTCTGAAACGCCACTGGCCACTCTGTCAAGTGAGGCTGCAGCACTGGCCATGGTCCCATTCAGCATCACTTCCCCCCACCCACTTCAGGCTGACCCCTGTCCATGCAGCTAAGTTATTCAAGATGCCCCCATCTGAGAAGCAACCAGTCCTTCCCAAACCTGGAGGTATCTTTCTCCTCCCAAAGTACTTGAGGTGAAAATGGTCGCAAAACATACCCCTGAGTCTGTGGTTTGGGCTACCAAAACTCTTCTTTATCTCTTAGGTTGCTCTGGCAGAAAGGCATTCCTACCATAACCCAATCATGCACAATGTGTACCCAACCACATTTCACCAACCCAAACTTCCTCAACACGTGCCCAGAAGGCAGCCAGCACCACACGGACCCCTGAAAGCAGACGCACAGCCCCTCCTGTCGCAGTCTCCCAGCCCAACTCCTGCCACAGTCTACTGAACTGGGCCCTGCCTCCAGCCTTTCTCTACTTCACCCTGCCATATGCTGCCTCATCACTGTCTCAAGAGAGAGCTTTGGATGCACCGCTCTGCCCCTTTCACCAGCTCAAATTTTTCAGTCTTCCTAGGGATTCTACAAAAATTCTCAAACTTAGCATTCAAGATCTTCTACCCTGTGCTTTGTTGGCCTTATTTCCCATAGTCCTGTGCCTTATGCTCCCAGCAATCAGAATTCCTCACTGTTCCCTAGACATATCCCCACTTTTCTGCTTCCATACTCTGCTCGAGCACGGCCCTCCACCTATGAGGGCTCCACCACCCATCTCTGTCTTTAGTAGATGGTTCAAGGCTCTCCCCAAATGCTACATCCTCCATGGAGGATCCCCTGATCCTAAGCATCCCTCAAACTAAGAGGCTCACTTCTTATTATTAATCTCAATTTTGAGGCACTGATTTCATTTTGCCTTGTGTCTTGGTTGTTTGCATAAATGTCTTCCTACAAGACTACCAAAAGCTCCTGAGGGGACAAACTCACCCGTGTTCCTCTTGCAGCAGCCAGCCTAGCTTGATGTGAGGTGAACACTTCAGAAATCTGACGGAAAACTGAATCCCTCACATAGGCACACAGCCCTCAGGCCTCACGCCCGCCTTCATCATATGTACTTACCTCACCCATTTATTGGACACTCCTGACACTGCCCTTGGCCTATCTGGCAGGCACTCAATTTGCAAGATCACCACCATTTGTCCTTCCCTTTAGAGGCCCTCTCTGGGGTCCCCCAGCAGATATGACTATCTCCTGAGCCACCAGGGAGCTCAGATATCCAGCCTGGAGCCCAGAGAATGTGGCTGGGCTCCGCAAGACCCAATGCGTCTGGGTGGCTGTGTGTCATTCATACCCCAAGCTCCAGCCCCAAGAGACATTTCCATAGCCCAGTCAGGCCCAGTGCCAGGGCACACCTGTTCTTCCCCTCCCCCACACTGCTGCCAGAGGAAATGCCAGCCCGCAGCCTCGGCCACACAGACACAGCAGGGCCAGCACTGAGCACTGGTGCTGCCCCTGAGCCTGATCATGAATGCACACTCTACTCAGCTGCCCCAACTGCCTCCTAAAAGGACAGCACAAGGCAAACACACTCATACTGCAGGGAGCCAGGCAGAATGAAGGGTGAGGCCCCAGCTCTGATACTTACTATCTGTGTGACCTGGACAAGAGCCTTGCAGCTCTCTGAACACAGCACACATATTTTTGAATGAATGAATGAGCACACTTCCATTTCCTCATCTGTAAAACAGAGATTCTGAGAGACAGATGAGGCACTGACTGGAAAACTGCTACATCAAGTGGACAGTACCACACTTCAGAACCTTCATCCATACACACTACAACTATCCATCACATTTCATATGAGACTGATATAAAGACCAACAACACTGATTACTAATCACCAAAGGTCTCGAGTACCCACTCGTTGCCCATCCTGGGCTCACCATTGTGGATGGTACCAAGAAGCACTGGCCCCTAGGTGCTAAAGGTCTATGTGAGGGAAGAGGAAAAAAAAAATGAAAGGACAACAGGTGACAGAATGCATGAAATCGTGCCAGAGGGCAGCACAGACTGAGTGCTCAGAGGACCTGCCCAGGGAGGCTGGCCCATCAGGGAACGCTTCTTAGAGAAAGCAGGATACATTCTGGGTTGTCCTCCTAACAAAAGGAGGAGAGGCGATGGGCTCCAGGTGCCTGAACACCGTGAATAAAGGCGTGAGTCACAGCTTATTTAAGGGGCTTTCGTACTTATGATCACAGGTGACCTTCACCACGCGCCTGCATAATACACAGGCAGGGAAGCCATTCATTTATACATAAGAAAACTAACAACCAAAGAGAGGAGAGGGTTTGTCTAAGCCAGTGGTTGGCAAACTCAGTCAACAGAGTGGCAAACCGCGGCTCGCGAGCCGCGGTTTGCCGACCACTAGTCTAAGCTAATTAGCAGCAGACCTGGGACTGGAACCTATGGCTCCTGACTTCTAAACAGAGATCTTGCCTTACACCAAGTAATTTACCTTGGGCCCAGTGCTGGCCCTGCTTTTGTGTGCACAGCTGACCCCTGAACATTGAGGTGAGAGAGTGGTCATGCACTGGATGACCCAGTCAGGAACAGCAGAGAGGCTCCATGTCACAGCACCATGGGATAAGCCCCGTCAGTCGCGGGGACACGCCAGCAGCTACTAACATCAACCTGCACCAAGCCCTCGGCCAACATGGCCCCTGTGCTCTCTTTTACTTCATACAGCATGAACACAGGTGCTTTGTCAAATGAAAGCAAGCAGAGGTCCTGCTCTCCCAACTCTCCAGTCCAGGTATAGTAGGGATCACAAACCAGTGTTGGGCAGGTAAATGTATAACAACCAGCTCTCCAGGGGGGAAAAACACAACTTCCAGTGCTGGACTATTTCCATGGTGTAAGTACTCCCACCATGGCCATTTGCAAACTATCAATGGCTTAACAACCAGCTTGCAAATTTTCTGATTATTTACTAATAGGCTCTTGAGAGCCAGTACAAGTAAGCTCCAGCAACCCACTCTAAAATCCCAGATCCCATCCCTATAGAAGAAACTCTAAGGCACAGAGAAGAAACGTGCACCACCCTGGCCCTCCTTGCCAGGAGAAAAGGTCTGGGAATAAGAATGGAGGCTAGACAAGTCATAGGGAAAGGAAGCGGTCCCCACAGGCAGCCTAAGAACAGGAGAAAGACAACTGAAATTAGCTCCTGTGTTACTGTGACCCTATAATGTAAGTCACATCAAGTTACTGCTCTGTTCAAACTCTTTCATGGCTTCCCATCTCTGAGTCTTAGAGGAAGAGACAAAGTTCTTTCAAGTATTTGCATAATTCACAGACTCAACACATACACACACACACACACCCAACCCACTCACTCTCTCCACTCTGGCCATACTGTCCTTGCTGTTTCTTACAGCATAGCCTTTATGCTGGGTGTTCCCTCTACTGGAACATTCTTCTCCTAGATCTCTGCATTGCTAACGATCTCATCTCCTTTACACCTTCACTCAAATGCCACCTTCTCAATGAGACCTTCCCAGCCCATCCATTCAAAGCTGTACCTCCTCCAGCACACTCAATCTGTCCTATCCTTTCTGTTTTTTCCCTAACTCTTATCCCCACATATACTATAATTTACATTTTACAAACTGATTGTAATCACTCTCCCCACCAGAACAAAGCTTCATGAGGGCAGGGGTTTTGGTATGCTTCATTCATTACTGTATTTCCACAGCAAAAACATAGCTTTACATATTGTACCTACTCAATAAATACTTGTTGGATGAATGAATGCCTGGAGGAGATCTGTGCCAAATCCTCTAGATGCCATCTTGGCTTTCCAAGAGGAGAAAGCTGGGGAATGGAGGAGCCAGTGGTTAGTATCCGCCCAGCCAGGACTCAGGATGCCTGTGTTCTCACCCCAGCCCTGCCACCTGTGATCTGACATAGCCAGCACCTTCCATCCCACCTCTCTCTTCATTTAAGCTGAATGGGATACTGCATGGCTAACCCTGGGCAGTACCAAAGGCCAGGACTAAGGCCAAACAGGACACCCAGTGTGAGGGCCACTAAGTGCTACAGTGGGAGTGCTGAGGTCAGGTTCGAGGCATTCCCGTGAAGTTCTTAGGAAAGACAAGCTCTTTCCTTTCCCTCTGCACCTGAGCCCCCACCAACACCAACCCCTATTCTCCAGCCTGAGCCTAGAAGAAATCCCCCAAAGAACGCTCTCCAACTTAGTGGTTAGATCCAGCGGAGCCCCAATTCCAAGCAGCTGCCCCACCATGCTTCAGACGGGCTCCCCACATGTTAAACAGCCAGCTCATACTGCTATTTTAAGCTCTGTGGACCCAGCTGTAGCACGTAGCCACAATGGGCTGGCGGCCCAGGTTGGAGGTAGAAGAAGCTAACTCACTAAGAGTGCTGACCTGGGGAGCTATGAAAGGCCGAAAGGGAGGGGGTCATCCTCCATAACTGCAGTCCTTCTCTGGAAGGAACGGAAACTCCCAGTCCACACCCTTAAATTCACCAGCCATGGGAAAGTGAGTCAAGAGCTGCATTGGCACACCCAGATTCCATTTCTGAATGTGACCCCCTGAGTTTCCACATCAAAATCACTCCTAGCCCCACCCTGCCAACCCCCAGAAATGCCAACAAAACTAGAGCTAGCACAGTAACCACCTTCCAGGACCTGATAGTATGAGAAGAGGCAAAAATGTAGACCGAAGAAAGGAGTGAACCCTCTGCTATCTGAGAGCAGCTTATCTACTCAGTCCCTCTCCAACTCCTCTCTTCCACCTCAAGCTCCCCTCTGTGACTCTGCACAGTGCTTAGGCACACGGCCACACTCAACAGATACTTGTTGATTAAATGATTGTTTCTAAATGTATTCTAAAACCAAATATGATTAAAGTGGTCTCAGGACAACCCATCTTAATTACTATGATCAGTATCATCATTACTATATACAATCATTCCTTCTGACCTCATTAGGCACCAAAACTGAGAATAAAAACCACAGAACCAAGGAACCAATAGAGTTTAATAACAAAATAGGGATGCCCCACACTGCAGCCCTTCCAGGGAGGGATTTCCATGCCAACAGTCACATTGTGCTCCTGAGAGGTGTGTCCCCTGAAGTTGTGTAACATGGAGACCTGCTCCAATCTACCCTCCTCCAGAGAATGTCCAGCAACCAGGAGCTGGCTTCAGACACGATGAACAAACTCTAGGAGCAAGCGATTTCCACTCCCAACTTCACGCTGCAGGACATCAGCAAAACCACCCGGGGCCTGACAGGTGACACATGCCTACGGCTCCCAGCAGCATCCTACAGTGCTAATTGCTCAGTTTAAGCAACATCAGCAGCACTATCAGGGAATGAGGAAAGGAGAACCAGAAGATGCTGTAATTGGGAAGCTCTGGGATCCCTCTCCTTGCTACCCGCCTGTTTCAAGATTGAACCAGCCACCCACACCTTAAAGAAATAGATTCACCACCTGAATTGGGGAAAGGGAGAGAAATTCCTTGAAACTTTTGTTGGAGGAAGATCCCCAAAGTTATGGGTCTCCAGAGATCATTTGGCCCACTTTTCTCGTCCCCTTCCCTTCCCTGGCTTTAGTCAATCCAGATAGACTCTCTGTACATTTCTACTGTAACTATAAAAGCAGCTACAGCAGCCTTCACTTACAAAAAAAAAAAAATGTGGACTGATCAACTGGATTTTACATATGTGACCCCTAGAAAGGAACTGTAGCAGATATCATTGCATCAAAGGTGAAGTCACTGTCACCAAGGTCAGTCACTGAATGGGCCAGAACCAGGTCTTCAGACCTCTAGCCCGGTGCTCACTCCAAATGCTGAGTTCCTTTCAAAACAGTTTCTCTCACTGTGGTTCCCAGGCCATCCACTGTCCATCCTTGGGTCTTTGGTATCAAGTGCGAATTTCTGAGCCCACCCTGGCCTTACTGAGTCAGAATATCTGAAGGCAGTACTGAGGTAACCTCCTCTATTAATAAACTCTAAAATGTGCTGCCATGTGAGGGCCCCTGCTGAGAAGGGTGCTAATTGGATCTAACTGGCTCTTCCTTTCACTACCAAAGCAGCAACTCAAGTCTACCACCTCTAGCAAATCTTCTAAAACTAGAGGTTTTGAGGGTATGAGACTCCCCCCTCCCCACTCCTTCCTTTGGTCAATCTTCTAAAGATACATCTGCAGCCCAGCCGGCATGGCTCAGTGGCTTAACCAGAAGATCACAGTTCAATTCCCAGTCAGGGCGCATGCCCAGGTTGCAGGTTCGATCCCCTATATGGGGCGTGCAATAGGCAGCTGATGGATGATTCTTACTCATCACTGATGTTTCTATCTCTTTCTCTCTCTTCCTCTCTGAAATCAATAAAAATATATTTAAAAATATATACATGTGCATATAATCACCAAAATGACCCTGAGACATTTCTGTCAGTAATCTGAAGTCACACCAGCCAGGAGACGATCTGGCCAAAATCTTTCCTCTCTAGCAAGTACATAACTGCCAAAATCCCTCGTCAGCCCAAGCCCACTCTCAGACGTGGCTTGTGAAGAGGGATGCAATGGAGAACAAGGGCAGGGAGAGCAGAATGACAGGCCTGGGTTATTCCAGGGCTGCTTTTCTCTCCCTTTTGCATGTGTCCTCAACAATACAGAGTTCTGCCTGTGACTGTTACTTTTCAGATGTCCCCCACCCCAGCAAAGCCAATGAAGACACCCCAGTGTTCCCTGCATCAGCCTCGAGACAACTTTAAGTCTGTCCCTGGTCATCTGTGCTGACCCTGTAGCCACCATTCTGTCTTGGACTCGGCTGCCGCCTGGCTGTTCCAGCCTCAGGAAGGGCTGTGCAACCTGGCTCAGCTCTCTGCCAGCCTGCTCCAATTCGAGGCTTCCATTAGCATCCCCTCCAGGGTATGGAGGTTCCTTGGGCTGATGGCCCAGTTGCAGATCTCCCCTCCTCATGCTTCCCCCACACACACCTTCCCTCATACCCTTCCCCCTCACTGCCCCCATCACGTGGTCTCACTGACTCAGCCTGGGCAGCCCAAGTGGGCAAGTCTCATCTTTGCAAAGGTACTATCAAATGTAAGAGAGCAGAGTGAGTCAGAATCCTACTGCGTCCCCTCAGCATCTACCACATCCTAGTCATGTGCCAGTGACTCAATAGGCACTTGCTTAGTGAATGAACAAAGTCTAAAAATCTTCTGGTGGTATCTAGTGTGAACAATAAAAGGGAAAGACGAGGGAAGAAAAATCACAGGAAGAGAGAGAAAAGGGAAAGAGAGAAGAGCTCAGGTGAGGCCAAGAGCAAGGCAATCAGCTCAGAAGGCCACAGGCCCAAGGAAAGGGGGCTGACGGGTATGCTAGCAGCTTCCCTGCCTACCTCCCAACACCCACGGCCCCCACCCTCAGTCAGTAATCAGAACTGGCAAATTAGTAGTTTCCTCATCCCATCAGCAGAGCATCTCCCAACCAGAAAACCTGTCTCACCTGGATGAATTAATTGAGTAATTAACTTCCCTAATTGGCTCCCTTCCAGCCCACCTTTTAGAGAGGAAGGACTGGCAAGGGGCTGCCAGAGCAGGAAGAAAGCCCGCTTGTGCCTTGGAATCCTGCAGCCTTCTCCACCAGAACCAAGTTGGTCTCACACACAGCCCTCCAAGTACTTCAAAGCCCCCTCAGGGCCCTCCAGGACACGCAGACCTCTGCCACACGAAGCGCGCACACACATGCTTACTGAGAGTGGCACCACCTCTCAAGCAGCTTACATATTGGCTGCAGCTCCAGTTTTGAACTCAGGAACCCACAGGACAGGGCAGACAGTCTGTCAGATACAGCAAAGGGTTGGGGAGAAGCAGGTGGAATGAATCTGGGCAAAAGACTAACAGGAATCATAGAAGGTACAGCTGGTGGGAAGGGCTGAGAGGCAGAGCAGGGCAGCAGGAAGGGCACAGGGACAGGGTCAGAAGACCCAGGTTTAAGTCCCAGATCTATCTCTTAGGGACTGTGCCACTTAATCCTTGTGAACTGCAGTTTCCTCCTTCCAGGGCTGCCCTAGGGCTCATGACCCCAGTAAGAGATACTCATTTAAGCCCAGTCTCCTCCCCTCTGCAGAAATGTCCCAAGGAGGATCCTGCACAAGCCTGTCTACTCTCTGCTTGAACACTGCCCAGGCCAGGAGCTTGCCAAGCAGCCTTATCATTTCACAGCTAACTAGTGAAAATCTCTGCCTCAATCTGAGCCCACCTGCCTGCCTCTACCTTCTACCTTACAGATGTGGGAGTGGCATGGGGAGACATTGGCCATGAAATCAGTCACATCAGTATCAAATCCCAGCTCTGCCCCTTGATACGTTACTAAACTGCCCACACCTCAGTTTCCTCATCTGAATTATGAGTACAATAAATGCCTAATGACCCACATAGTCAATGATTGGTGAGCAGTGCCTGGCACACACTACACTTAATAAATAGTAGATAATATTTCTTTTAATTATCATCATCATCATCATCATTCTGGCTAATAAAATTAGTTCTTCCCTCTGGAGCAGTAAAGCTTGATTCCTCTCCCAGATGCCAGCCTTTCATAGTAAGAGGACAGTTTCAGGTGCCCAGGACTTCTTTTCCCTAAGCAAAACATCCTCACTTCTAGCCACTGTTATTTATGCAGAAACCCACAGACCTTTTGCCACCTGCCCACTCTGCTCCTTGCCTTTCCTGGTCTGCCAATGCGCTCCCTAAAATGCAGGCCCTGAACTCCTATATCTGATGAGTGCAGTACCTCCAGCACCTGGCACACAGTAAGTGCACAGAAACAGCTGGTGACCGATTATTCAGCAAATGATCTGTACACTCTACTTAGTTGAATCTGGAAATTACCAAAGGCAATTTGTGGTCACTCTTGCTCTGGATGCTCTGTTCCCTTCCCCGCAGCCAGGCAGGAAACTCCCTCACACTGTGCATCAGACCCTGCTCAAGGAAGACAGCCCTAGGCCATGCCAGGGCCTGCCTGGGCCTCACATCATGCATTTTAAGGCAGATCCACCCTCCCCTTCAATAGTCCTGCACTTTCTAAATGTAAATATAGGACTTCAGTACAAGGGGCAACTGTAACCATTTGTCCATTACCCTTCATCTTGGTTTTGCTCCTTTGTTAACAGCGCATTTGTGATTTAAAGTCCTGATTCTATCATCCAGCATACTCGTAAAAGATTTCTCTCAACTTTCAGATCACAGAACTTTTGCACTAACACTGATGTTAGAGATTATCAAATTTAATGCCTTCCATATCCAAATGAGGAAACTGAGGCACAAAGTAGTAAAGTAACTTGCCCAAGTACACTTATAATTTTGTGTACTCAAACTGAGATTTGAGTTCTGGATCCTTCCTCTCAGCCCAGATTACCAACAGTAATGCTATAAAACTTGAGTACTTAACCTTGTGCCAGGACTTAAATATCTATTTTTTCCAATCCTCATAACAACCCTGCAAGATAAACATTCCCACTTGACAGATGAGAAAGCTTAGATCACCCCTCCTGGACCACACAGAACAACATTAGGACCAGAATCTGCTCTGTCTTACTCCAGAACCCCTGAGCATCAGAATAGCTCCAACTAGATGTCCTAAAGAAACACAAACCAACAGGTCTAAACCTAAATGTTATCTTCCCTTCCCTCTACCTACTTGTTCCTCCTCTGGCATTGGCTACACTGATAAAAGCATCACTACCAACTTAGTCACTTATACTAGAAACATAAAGAAATTCCTCAGACTCTTTCTGTTACTTTACCTTTTTCCCCTAACGCGCATGCCCCATCCCCTAGACTAGAGCCCATACCCCTTCCTCTCCTTCATGTATTTCCTTGGCAAGGCTTCTCACCCCATCTCCTCCTTAACAAAACTACAAGACAACTACAAAAACCTCCCGCCTGGTTTCTTCCCCCGGCCTCTCTCCATTTCCTGCTCACCTTTACACTCACCCTCACAATCATCTTTCTAAAATTGATCTTCAAAAGAAACCATCAACAAAACAAGAAAGCCCACTGTATGGGAGAGCATATTTGCCAATGTTATCTCCGATAAGGATTTAATCTCCAACATTTACAGGGAGCTCATACAACTTAACAAATGGAAGATAAACAACCCAATCAATAAATAGGCAACAGACCTAAATAGATACTTTTCTAAAGAGGACATACAGAAGGCCGAGAGGTATAGGAAAACATGCTCAAAGTCACTAATCATCAGAGAGATGCAAATCAAAACGACAGTGTGATACCATCTCATACCTGTCAGAATGGCTATCACCAACAAATCAACAAACGACAAGTGCTGGAGAGGATGCGGAGAAAAAGGAACCCTCGTGCACTGCTGGTGGGAATGCAGATTGGTGCAGCCTCTGTGGAGAACAGTATGGAGTTTCCTCAAAAAACTAAAAATGGAACTCCCATTTGACCCAGTGATTCCACTTCTAGTACTATATTCCAAGAAACCAGAAACACCAATCAGAAAGGATATATGCACCCCTATGTTCATAGCAGCACAATTCACCATAGCTAAGATTTGGAAACAGCCTAAGTGCCCATCAGCAGATGAGTGGATTAAAAACTGTGGTATATCTACACAATGGAATACTCCGCTGCTGTAAAAAAAAAAAAGGAACCTACCATTTGCAACAGCATGGATGGACCTGGAGGGCATTATGCTAAGTGAAATAAGCTAGTTGGAGAAAGATAAATATCACATGATCTCACTCATTTGTGGAATATAATGAACAACATAAACTGATGAACAAAAACAGATCCAGAGACAGTGAAGCATCAATCAGACTGTCAAACCTCAGAGAGAAGGCAGGGGAGGGTGGGGGTAAGGGGGAGAGATCAACCAAAGGACTTGTATGCATGCATATAAACATAACCAATGGACACAGACACCAGGGGGGTGAGGGCATGAGCAGGGGCTGGGGAGGTGGGGGGAATAAGGACACATATGTAATACCTTAATCACTAAAGAAAATAAAAATAAAATAAATTGATCTTATGCTGCCCCATCTTATGAACTTTGTTGGTTATATTCTAGATTTCTTTGAAGAGCTACCAATTCCTTCATTAAACCTGACAGGTCCTACACTTGAACTCCTGTGCATCCTTAAGACCCATCACAAACTTCATCTCTGCCTTGTCTGGCTCTTGCCTTTGGACTTTCCAAAGTCAATCTCTCTGGTATAGCCTTTGCAAATGCCTCTGTTGCAGCACTTCTCACACATGCCTTTTCATGGCAAGCTCCCTGAGGGCAGAAAGGTGACATTTCCGAATCCCCAGCTCTAATTCATAAATGTGCTAATTTATTCAAAGTGCTAGTTTACTCAACCTTGAAAACACTCAATGAAAGTTATTGAGTAAATCAGGAAACCCACAAATCAGGGCTCTGTTAATAATTTTATTATAAAAATAATCTTCTGTTAAATAAAAACCTGTATCTTGAGTTAAGATCAAATCTATTTTAGAAAGATGGTGTTAAAATACTGACTGAGAGAGGTCCTTATTGAAAGATGCATGAAATCCAAGTTTCCTGATTGACAGGCACTTACTAGTAAATAGGCACCAATGAAAATAAGAAGAGAAAAATCTAATTTCAAGAAATAAAGAATCTAAGCTATAGTGGATATGTGGCTATGACCCAAATGAATTAATTTGCTAATTGTTTCCATTTGCTTTAATCTATGGCAACTCCCAGATTAGTGCTTTTCAAACTGCAGGTCATTACTCATTAGTGGGTTATGAAATCAGTTCAGTAGGTCAGAAAGAATATTTTTAAAAATTAAAATGAAACAGGAAAAACAGAATGTACCTCACACGGTAATGTCATGAAACAATTTTTAGGTGATACACACACACGCACACACATGCTGAATCACAAAGTTTGAGAAACATGCTTTGATGGTGACATATATGTACAACCCACATGAGTCTCAGCATATGGTTGACTGGCCATGAGAATATGCACTTTCTAGGCACAAAATTCAGAGCTATTTACTTTCTGCAGGGGGCCATACCTGGCCAGGAAGGTTTACCCAGCTGCAGAATATAGACTTGGTTTCATCCTCCAAGATAGAAATGTGCTTAAAGGATGCCAAAAAGTTATGTGCACCATGAGAAGAGACAGAGCAAATCTTGTCATTATGAAAATTTGTCTCTGAGTCATTTGATCCAACAACTTCATCTGCTGGGCAGAACTCTGGCTGGGAATGTGTACTTAAGATGTTTGCTGGAAAAATGGGGAGAATAGTGCCCATCTCATGCTGAAGCAAAATCTTAAATGGACAACACATAATATGGACTCCTTATTCGTATATTCATCTCTTGGTTGCTGAAACAAATCAAAGTTGGTTT
The DNA here is from genome assembly GCA_026230045.1 of Corynorhinus townsendii. Lineage (NCBI taxonomy): Eukaryota > Metazoa > Chordata > Mammalia > Chiroptera > Vespertilionidae > Corynorhinus > Corynorhinus townsendii. The sequence goes on along the minus strand of JAPDVU010000003.1, from coordinate 127,189,295 downwards.
AAAAATGCATGAAGTTGCCCTCCTAGCCGGTTTGGCTCAGTGAATAGAGCATCGGCCTGCGGACCGAAGGGTCCCAGGTTATATTCCGGTCAAGGGCACGTACCTTGGTTGCAGGTTTCTCCCCAGTCCGGGCCCTGGTTGGGGCTCATGCAGGAGGGAACTAGTCAATGTGTTTCTCTCACATTGATATTTCTCTCTGTCTTTCCCTCTCTCTTCCACTCTCTCTGAAAAGCAATGGAAAAGTATCCTCGGGTGAGGAATTAAAAAAAAAAAATGCATGAAGTTAACTCAGTACAGAACTGTACCTTCCTAACCCATTAAAACTAGAAAAAAACAGTTTTAAATTGAGCCAATATTTTATCCGTTACAAATTCTACTCAGCTGTCTGCCTCATGTGTCTAAAGTAGACATACCTCCCACTGGTTCTCCAAAACAGAAGGAAAACATCATGCCCGCACGCGTTTAAAGGCTCTGTGCAGGGGATGATGGCCTCGTGTCTTGTTTCATTTAAGGCAGAATAAGAGGAGTGGGTTTAAATGCAAGGAAGCCTCTAGAAGAGAGCCGTTAAGGACAGGGACAGATGACCGCAGCAGGTGCTAGCTACCACTCTGGGCCAGTTGAGCCCGCCCCACCTGGAGTCCAGGCTAGCCACATGTCGGGGTGTTTAATGCGATCAGCATGGGAGCAGCACAGTCCCTTCCTTCCTACATGACTTTGGGAGGTGCCTTCCTGTCTGTGGCATCCATGGTTCCAGGATGAGGCGGGATGGTGACTGTGGGGTTGCCACAAACAATCGACCATCCCCCGGGCCCCGCAGCCTATTTCCAGCTCCTGATAGTTCCTGTCTAATGTCAAAGTCAACTGAGGAATCCAGGGCATCCTGGGCCCAGCATTGTTCAAATCACACATTCCTCTTCATAAAAAGCTACTGAATAACTCTCATTCCTCCAGCCTCGCAGGAGAAACCACATCAGAGAACTGAGCAACCAGATCTCTGTATGTGATGGGAACAAAGGGGACAGACGGGAGCCTTAGGGTGTCTCCACCGCTTTCCATCAGATCCCCTGCAACAGATACACAGACCTGCCCAGAGAGCTCACCTGCCCCTTCCCACATGCTGACCCCACCTACAGCCACAGCAGCCAAGAGCAGCTGTGAGTGGCCAGAGCCCTACCTGCACCCTTGGCTCAGACACATGGCTTTTGAAGTGTTCAGTGTTGCTACACCACCTATCTCCCTGACTTTTTGTGAAAAACTGCAACTAAACTCTCAGAGGAGGGAAGAAGCTTGGCGATGTTTATTGAGAGCCTAAGTGTCGGGTACTGGATTTAGCACTGGGGTCAGAAACCTCTTATCTCTGTGAATGACCAGCCAAGCCATGCTGAAAACAGAAATTCAAACAGGAGAAAAAAAAACAAAAACAAAAACAAAAAATAAAAACACCAATATTATGCTAATATTCTAGAGAGGGATAAGAAAGGCCAGGGAGGAGGGGGTGGGGGGAGGTCAGGGGAAAAGATAAGAAAGATGGAGGGAAAGAAGTCTGCAGTGAGCAGAGGCTGACATGCCCCCCCAACCCCCAATAGCACTAAAAACCACTGTCCTGCGTCCCACAGCAAAATGCAAGACTTGCTTTCTGTCCACAAGGAGCTTACAATCTGCCTGGAAACCGATCAATGTGCAAGACCTCTTCCTCAGGCAGAGCTCACAGGACGCCCACACTCCCAGGCCATCCTTCTCACCCACCACATTTCCAACCAATAACTCTGTGTGAATAACTTCTGTGATGACAAATCCCACTACATTGTTTCTTATTTGGGAACATTAGGCATCATAAAAATACAAATTAAAATGGCCAACCTATCACTGTTTACCTATCGTGTTAGAAAAATTATATATATGCACACACATGGCTACCCAAGGCTGGCAAGAGTGTGTCTCCCACTTCCCAACACCATGGCCACCTCCCCACATTTCTTGTTCACTGACTCCTCATTAATCTCCCAGCCAGACTCACCTCATCTCCAGGCCTCTCTTAGGAGACTGCAGGCACCCTCCTAGCACTCAGTCCTGCTCATTTCACTCCCCCGTGCAAACATTACAATGGTTTCCGTTTCATGGATCATTTCAAGAAAAGCTCTGGTGGGTCACTTGGGGAAGACTAAGCAGGACTCGGTAGGGCCTAAAAGATGCACTGTTCTTTGCCAGGTGGGGGGTGAGCTGGGACAGAAGGAATGATGTAAAGATGGGAGACCTCGTGTAAGTTTTCCTTGAGATTTTCTCTAACTTTTCCCTTTGAGAAAGTCCCAGAATGAAGTCCAAGTCACCAAATGAAAAGGAAGTCTTAGTAGTAGTGTTTAGTATTCAACTGTTTAGTCTTGTTTTAACCAAACTTTTCATTGTGAACGGACCAAGAGACAAAATATTTTAATCAATCAACAAACACTGATGGAGTATCCTTATAAAAAGGAGGGAACAGGCATATTACATGGGCATTATAATCCACTGGTGTGCACATAGCTCAGGTCACAAAGATATGATGCCTGTTTATGCCAACCACTTGCACCAGGAAGGAAGAGCAAGCTTCCTTGTGCCTTTGCACATTCTGTTTGTTCCCTGTGTGGAAAGTACTCCCCTCTCTTGGCCATTCTCAGTTTTCTCTGTGAAGCCTCTTCCTTCCCAACCCCAGGCAAAACTGGACATTCTCTTCTTCATTTCCTGAGCCCCCAGTATTAAAACTCTTCACATTGCTCTTTGAATCTTGACATTGAGAATGGGAAGGAGAGGGGGAACAGGAAGTGATTCTGTTGACCTTGAATCCTAGCACAGTGCCTGCCTCATGGTAGGTGAAAATGAAAGAAGGAGCGAGCCCAGGCAGAGAATGCCCATAGAGGTGAAGGGAGACAAATCCCAAACCGCTGGCTCCTTAGGTCCTCTGAGGGCTCGGATGGGCAGCGAGTATTCCAGGGAGAGGAAGGGAGCGTGGTCAGGACTGAGCAGAGCCCTGGGAGTCAGCCTGGGTATGGTTAACATACAACGTGTAGATTCCCAGAAATCAATGTTCATTTGTAAAATAATGCTGCCCAGAGCAACCCTCTCTGCTTGATTCCAGGGTCGGTGTTAAGTATCTTTCTATTTATAAAGCAACTCCCACTGCAGTGGTGCAATGCCGGCCCCATATCCAGCCATGGAAGTGGGGCAGAGTAGGACAGGAGAAACTGAGGCCTATAAACAAGATGCCAGAAACACCAGGAGGGTTTCTACCCCTGAGGGAGACTCTCCCCTTCTGTGGGCCCCCTTCCTAGAAGGCCTCCTGACCAATTGGACAGTGCTACTCTCTTCTTGGCGCCCATGACCACCACTAGAGAGATTGGGCCTTTTGCGGTCTACTAAGTACTAAGGGAAAATGAGTTCAGAGGGACGGAAGCACCAGGAGCCTGGCTTTCCGAGTCTAAGCTTCTAACCTTCCCAGTATCCAGCAGTCCCTATCGCCTGCCTTCTCCAAGGCAGTCACACTAGCTCGTGGGGTTGCCACAGATAGGCAAGCCCCTTGCCTGGGTGCTAGATCCCAGTTCCTACTCTGTCTCTCCATCTCCCTGCTCACCTTCAGAGCCTTCAGGGTCAAGGCCAAGAAAGACTGATGCCTCTCATGCTGAACTCCTGGGCATCTCCCTTCCAATTCTGCTTTCAGGCTGAGGGACTGAGCTGCTCCCAGTCTCACACCTGGTGAGATGCTGCCCAGCCCCAGGGTTCCTCAGGATCAGCACATCACATACAACACCCTTCACTTAGCAGGACTTGTATCCACAGAGCACATGAGAAGTCAGAGGCTCATCCTCACCACTTCACATCGCACAAAGCACAAAGCTGGTGATGAAAGCCTCTCAAGCACTCCAGGCCAGTTCCTCAGAAAAAAAGGAAGGCCAGACAAGAGGCGGGGTAGAGGAGACCTCACCAGAGGCTCCTGAGATCCTACACATGGCCTGTAACGGACAGCCTGAGGAGGGCCCTATCCTCAGGACAACAGGACATACATACTTGTGAAAATGGACACACAAACATCTCCATTTTCTAACACACAGAATCGCAGAATGTCAGAATCAGGAGACCTGGGACTCATTCAGGTGTACACCTTCTGTACAACTGAAGAAAACATGAGCTTCTAGAGGGAAGAATGAACTCATCTAGGGCCACCTAGCAAAGCAGTAACAGAACCAATACAAAAATATACCTTTCTCAACTCTGTGATCAGTCTTTTCCACTACACATTATTCATTCAACAAACACTTATTAGGCAGAGATCTGCCAAACATTGTACTTGGCATATGGGGTCAATTTAAGACATAGTTGGTCTCTGTTTTCAAGAAGATTAAACTTTAAGAAGAGATGGAGACAGAGAGTGAGATGGAAGGAAAGATATATTAAACAAATAAGAACTTTAAAACAAAACAAATCTTTTAAACAGCACAAGAATGTAACACATGGTCCAATACCAGGCAGGGCACAGAGAAGGAGGTGACTACTTCTGCTGGGGGCACCTATCTGGACCCACTAGGTGAGTAGAAGTCAGCCTGCCTAGCAGAGAAAAGAGAGCAGGTGTCCCAGAAGTGCTGGCAAAGGCCACTGCTCTTGTGCTGAGTCCCTCTACCATAGAGCCAACAGGTAAGCACCATATCTTAGTTTCCATCAAATTGGCTATCAGAACAGCAAATAAGTAAATAAATAAATAAATAATGAGGCTAGTATAACGAGCCTCTGGAACAACATCAAGCATACCAACATTCACATCATGGGCTTGCTGGAAGGAGAAGAGAGAGAGCAAGGAATTGGAAACTCTACAAAAAATAATGACAGAAAACTTCCCTAACTTGGTAAAGGAAATTGACATACAAGTCCAGGAAGTGCAGAGAGTCCCAAACAGTATGAACCCAAAGAAGCCCACACCAAGGTAGAGAATCTTAAAAGCAGCAAGAGAAAAGCAGTTAGTTACTAACAAGGGAGCACCCATAAGATTGCCAGCTGATTTCTCAACAGAAACTTCAGACAAAGAAGGACACCGCAATTCCACTTCTGGGTTTTTATCCAAAGAATCCCAAAACACTAAGAGAGATATACATCCAGGCATTCTGGGTAAACTCTCCCCAAAGTTTCAAGAACACATTTATGCACCAGCTCGTTCCTTTTGCCTCGTTGCATCAAAGAGAGCAAGATGGGTCGCTATAAGTTCTACTAGAACTATTGAAGAAAATTCAGCCAGGGTTCTTGGAATGTAGCATATCCCCAAACTGGCATGGTCTGATCTGAAAATATGGCCTCAAAATGTGCCACCAGTAGTTCCATCAGTACACCAAGGACATGGGCTCAATGAGTTGGACTAAGTGAACTTCTGTGAATGGGTCACCTATTCATCAATAGGTGAATGGGTAAAGAAGTGATGCATATATACAATGGAATATTACTCAGCCATGCCCTAGCTGGTCTGGCTCAGTAAATAGAGTGTCGGCCTTTGAACCAAAGGGTCCCGGGTTCGATCCCAGTAAAGGGCACGTACCTTGGTTGCCTGGTCGGGGCTCACGCAGGAGGCAACCAATCAATGTGTTTCTCTCACATTGATATTTTTCTCTGTCTTCCCCTCTCTTTTCCACTCTCCCTAAAAATCAATGAAAAAATATCCTCAGGCGAGGATTAACAAACAAGAAAGAAAGAAAGAAAGAAAAGAAAGAAAGAAAGAAAGAAAGAAAGAAAGAAAGAAAGAAAGAAAGAAAGAGAGAGAGAGAGAGAGGGAGGGAGGGAGGGAGGGAGGGAGGAAGGAAGGAAGGAAGGAAGGAAGGAAGGAAGGAAGGAAGGAAGGAAGAAAGAAAGAAAGAAAGAAAGAAAGAAAGAAAGAAAGAAAGAAAGAAAGAAAGAAAGAAAGAAAATGACTCAGCCATAAAAAAAAAATCTTGCCATCTGTAACAGCATGGACCTAAAAGGTGCTGTGCTGAGCGAAATAAGTAGAATCTAAAAAACAAAATAAACAAACAAGCAGAATAGAAACAGACTCATAATTACAGAGAACAATTTGACAGTTACAAGAAGGGAGGGGTTTGGGGGATGAAAAGGGTAAAGGGATTAAGAAGTACAAATTGGTAGTTACAGAAAGTCATGTAAAGTACAGCATAGGGAATATAGTCAATTGTATTGTGATAACTATATATGGTATCAGATGAGTACTAGAATTATCAGGACTGTCACTTTGTAACATTTATAAATGTCTAATCACTGGGTTGAACATCTGAAACTAATATAATATGGTATGTCAATTAAAATTGAAAATTATTTTTTAAAAAGATGAAAAAAAAGAGAGAACAAGTGTCCTGGTCCCAGGGAGAGCAGACAGCATGGGTGACACTGAGACAGGAAGTCTGTGGTAGAATCAAGAAAGGGCAAGAAGAGCAGACTGGCTGGAACATGCAGCCTGTGAGGCTATGGAGGCAGGGCCACAGGCCCATGCAAAAGGGCTTGGAAGGCCATACGGAGCCTGATAGGGGATCACTGAAGTTAATCCACTCAGATATGGTTGGTGAGCATCCTCCACGCACAAGGCACAGGTACCAGGTCAGTAGACATGGCCACCATAGATTGGCAAAGGAAGGCTTGGAGAGGGCTGGTTAGAAGACTATTGTAACGTTCAGGTAAGACACCTGAGCACCCGAACTAGAAAAGTACCAGTATGATCGAGAGACAGAGTGCAGATGGAAACAAGTGAAAGTGGATTGGGAGTGGGGTGCAGGGGATGGGGGTGTTGAGAGAAAAAGCTGAGAATAACTCCTGCATTTCTGGAAGGGGAAGGCTGGGATGGCTGATAATGTCCTTCACTGAGACCATCTTCTTCATTTAATAGCTCACCTGCCTTGTGCTGTTAGTTACCTTTTTTGCATACATACTTGAGACACCTTTATATTCCCTACAGGCTCAATTAATATCTGTGGGTTGATGTTGATTACAAAGCAAGCACGATTCCAAAGCTGCAGAAAGCTTTACCAAGTGACAGTGCTGATTGAGTACAAGAGTGGGGTCACACGTAACGGCCCATCTCAACACCTAACCCATCACCATCTCACACTCTTCTTTTGTACAAGAGGGCTGTACAGACAGTGGTTAGGACTGGGCACAGGAACACTCACCGGCAGGAGCCAGGAAAGGTGCATGGAAGCAAGAAAGGCTACACTTCCACCATGCTGATGCTGTGCACTAGGACAGAACTTGGCAAGTTGATCTTAAATTCCCCAGATGACTCCACTTCTCACTCCAGACTAAGAACCACCAATTAAACACCCTTGTTTTAGAGAGAAACAGGCCTGCAAAGCTTAGCAGTGGTCCATAGCTTTGAATGAAGAATGGCCACAAATGGGAGACCTGCCTTAGTCCATGCTGGTTCTCAGGAGTCCCTGCAGAGCTGTGCAGGCAGGTAGAGCAACACTTGCATTCAAGGGCCAATCTGCATCCTTCCTCCCATAGCTGTGCGCTGAGAGCAGAGGCCGGGCCTGGGGGTGGGGTGCTGTAAGGAATAGAGCCTGTTCTGCCAGATACTTTGAGAGGGCCAGAGAGGAAGAGGAGAAAGGAAAGCTAGGGAGATATTTTCCCATGATTTGTGTCGTTCAAGATGCCCTGAAGCAATATTTATCCTGCGGCTCTGTCCCACTTTCGTTTATTATTCAGCTTAGCCTGAGTTATCACAGCTAGGACAGGACCTATAAACTAGCTATCTGACACCATCGAGACCGTGCAGCGTATTTTAAAATCTCAAAGAGCAGCTTCTACCCTCCATGGAAATTTAAAGAAACAAGTGCATTCCTCATCCTCTGGGAACTGTGGCCATCCTGGAAGGAGAACCTGTAACTCAGCTGCCACACTCCCAGAGAAACACACTAAAGTTTGCATCATCCAACACCCTTCCACGTCCTACCTACCAATGCAGATCAATTCTGGTCACTGACCCTTGTTCAGACATGTCAGACACCTTCCAAAGGTCCAAATCATTTATAGGGTTGAATTTTAATCATTTGTCAACAGCAATTCAGTAAAATACTTGCCAGTAAATGAATAAATAATGAATTTATTGAGCACTTTCTATTATATACTAGTAGCCCATCATGCACAGTAGGCCACTTGTCGCTTCCCTGGGAGCCAGCAGGAACCACAGGGCACAGCCGGGAGCCGCGCTGCTTCCACAGGAGACAGGCACACCATCTCCTCTCTGGGCCTGTGCTCGGCTGCAGAGGCTGCAGGCCAGCCACCCACCAACCACCCCCTGGCCCCGGCCCCCAGAGGCCCTCCGAGGCTGGAGAGTCACCGCAGCAATGAAGCAAGCATTCCACCAGGCCGCTCACACTGCCCCCTCGCAGGACTGAGGGACTCAGGCGAGGCTGAGGGGACTGGGCGCCGCCAACTTGTGGCTATAGGCGCTACCATCTTTGTGACAGAGTGACAGTTAATTTGCATATTACCCTTTTATTAGATAGGATTAGATCTGTGCTGGGCAAAAGGGATTGGCAGCATAAGATCAAGTCCTCAGGCCCTAGCTGGCTTGGCTCAGTGGATAGAGCGTCAGCCTGCGGACTGAAGGGTCCTAGGTTCTATTCTGGCCAAGAGCACATGCCTGGGTTGCAGGCTTGATCCCTAGTAGGGGGTGAGCAGGAGGTGATTCTCTCTCATCATGGATGTTTCTATCTCTCTCTCCTTCTCCCTTCCTCTCTGAAATCAATAAAGAAATATATTTTTAAAAAATAAAATAAAATAAAAAAGATCAAGTCCTCAGTTATCTTGCCTACCAGATCCAATCTTAACATACACAGGGCTGGATAACTAACAATACATGAAAGATAGGAGTCTTGGGGTGAGCAGGTGGGCAGTGGCCATGATGTCCAAGGCCAAGGGTTGGGACTGGCATCAAGGAAAACTTGACTAAAGAGTGAACAGTAATTCCCAGACTGCCAGCAGTTTCTAAAGATCAGATTAGTCATGTGATCTAGCTACTGGGTTTAGGGCCGTGCACAAAACCAGAAGAAAAAAAATGACAAAAAATCCTTGCCTTCATATGGCTTACATTGAGGACATGGGTGCAACAAAAAAGAAAGACAATTTAAAAAGAAGTAAAAAATATATGTCTGGTGTGCTATGTAGAAAATAAAGAGGTGGGGAAAGGACAGCTATTTTAAACAGAATAGTAAGGGAAGGTCTCAATGAGAAAGGGCAGTGACACAGGTATGACTTGGGAAGCTGTTATTACAATCCAAGCGAGAGATGATGGTGGTGACTCTGATCAAGGGTGTAGCAGTGGAAGTAGTAAGAAAAGGAGAGATCCTGTTTGTTCTGTAAAGGAAACAGGGTCGGGGGAGGCCAAAAGTGCATTTTCCAACACATTTAGATGTCTATTAAGTCATCCAAGTAGAGATGTAAACCCAGGATTTTATGAGTCAAAGAACTTTAGAAACAGGAGAGACTTTAGAATATATATATAACCTAGGAGTCCTAGCCCAACAGATGATGATGTGACGGTAGAACATGAAGCCTTACCTGGCGACTCTCCCAGCAGGTGCCACTGCCATACTGGTCCTTCAACTCTACTCAGGGTCCATGTCATCATCCCCAACATCCCTGTGGGACTTAGGTGGGGAGACCTGATCTATGTATCCCTCTCATTCTACAGGAAACACACTGAGGCCAGAAGGAGCCATGTGACTTGCCCAAGGCCACTCCCAGCAGCAGCAGAGCTGGGCTCAGTGATTTCTCTATGCTGCACAGATCCACAAATTAGATTTTGTTTTTAGGCAGGAAAGATCTCTGCTTTTACAAGTTTGTTAGCCCAGCTGGCATGGCTCAGTGGTTGAGCTTCGACCTATGAACCAGGGGGTCATGGTTCCATTCCTAGTCAGGACACATGCCCAGGGTGTGGGGCTTGATTCCCAATGAGAGGTATGCAGGGGGGGAGTCAATTGATGTTTCTATCTCTTTCTCTCCTTTCCTCTCTGAGATCAATAAAACTATTTTTAAAACATAGTCATAAAAAATAAGTTTATTACACAAATGTTGCTTTTAAGTTCTGTGTTTTCCCCCATGTAAACATTATTTGCAAAACCATGCTACATAATATCTGGGTACAAACTGGACACATCTATGGCTGACATGAGAATATAGGTTATTGGTATGAAATTAGAGTGACTGCCAAGTCTGTCTCCACAGAAAGAAAGGAAAATTCTGAGGTCTAGCATGGATCAATGTGGATGTCAAAAGGCTCTGGAATATTCCTTGCAAACACCATAAATGAGACGGATGGGAAAGAAATTCAGACGTAAGTGACATTTATTGAGCACCTTCTATTTCCAGGCTGTTCTTTCACTTCACTCAATCCTCACAGCAATCCTGAAAGACAGTACAATTCCAGGTGCAGGATGTGGTACTTAGAGAGGTAAGGGGCTTGCTCAAGGTCACAATACCAAAAACATAACAGAGATGGGACTCAGGACACCTCGTGCCCCCAAGATATTCTGACTCCTAAATCAGAGCTCTTCCACTACCACACTGCCTCCAAAAAAATGAGGAAAGAAGGGACCCCCCCCCAATCAGGCTCAAGGCTTAGTCTAACTCGGGGGACTGAGCACATCCTTCACCTCCACCCTTCTCCAGGACTGCACCTCTAAACAATTACTTCTGGCCAACGGGAAGTCAGTCACCTGCCCATCACAGTGCCTAACATAGTCACTGTCTTCCCTCCTTCAAATATTGCTTTAAACTGCCTCCTTTATCAAGTGCTCCAGACTCCCTGCCATGCCTCAGCATCCTTCAGTGGGATAATGGACCTGGAAGGACCTCTCAAATGCCGGGCTCTGCACTGCATGACCCCAACCCTGGGATCCACAGCCCTTTCCAGCTGTAATTACTGAGCCCCCATGGCTCTGAGTGTTTACAGTACTTACTATTAACAATTATATCATACTAGAGGCCCAATGCACAAAAATTAGTGCAAGAGAAGGCCTTCCTTCCCCCAGCTGCCAGCACCGGCTTCCCTCCAGCACCCAAGACCCAGGCTGCTTCCCTCCTCTGGCCACCTGCAGGCACCCTGGACCCGGCTGGCTTCCCTCCACCCTGTCAGGAAGGACATCCGGAATGACATCCAGAAGATGTCTGGTCTAATTAGCATATTACCCTTTTATTATTATAGATTACTTATGAACAGCACTTTCACTTCCCTAGGCTGTCACACTAACTCACGTTGTCCTCATCACTACTCTGGTGGTAGGGAGGCCAGGTATACATATCATCATTTGACATGTGAGGTAACAGATATGGGGGACAAGGAACTTTTCCAAGGACATCAAACTAATATCTGAACCACAACTAGAAATCAGAGATTCTCATTTACAGGCAAAAGGTCCTTCCACCAGACCATACCAATTCCCTCTCTGCCTGACCTCCTAAGGTAGGGTCTTCTCCCACATCTCCTCTCAGAAAGTGCCAAAGTCCATCAGACCTTCCCCCAGCCAAGGCCAACCTGTCCCTAACCACAGAGAAGTTAAAACAGAGTGAGTACCCTCTGCTCACTAAGAGGGAAGACAGAGCACTTTACAGAGGGAAAAGGCAGACTGCATGCTGAGGGACTTCGCCCCTCTCCGACGCTCCAAGTCAAGAAGCTGGAATGGTCAGTGAAAACTCATGAGCAGGTGAAAATGGAGCCAGTTTTCTCTTCTCTGACTACACTCCATAGAGAGTTCCATCCAGGCAGACTGCTGCCAGGGGGCTGGAATGAGGAGAGAAATGACAAGAAGATAAGCATATGCACACTTCACGTTCCCAGCTCCACTTAATACCATATGAGATCACTTATATTTCTCTACTACCTTCCTCCTGAGTCATGTCCAAACCTGAGCTCATCCAACCACATGCCAGCCCACTACTGGCCAGGAGAGGAGGCAGCCCGGCAACAACTACGCATCACATCTTCCTCATTTGCTCATCAAGTGCTTTACTGATACAGACACACAGAGAAGGAAGGTGGGAGTCGCCTTGACTTCCTGAAAGACAGGGCCTGGCCTGAGAAGAAAGCTGAAATCTAACAAATCCTCCCCACCCACATCCCAGTTCTACCCAATCCCTATCACCTCTCTTGAGACATCCATCAGTGAAGAGCATTTCACGAGTAAGTAATAATGATTCCTAGACAGAAAGAGACAGGAGAGACACAAGGGAATAGGGGCAGGGAAAGATAGAAAGTAGCTACACTCTTCCTCTACTTTGGCACCTGTCCTCTTGGCCCTCAGATACTCTTGTACCAGGGCCCATATTCGTTACTTGGGTACATGTACTCTACTCTGTGTGCTGGATGCTGAGCAGCTTCCAGCAGGGCCCAGAGCTGGTTCATCCAGTGCCCTTGCAGCACCTGGCACATACATATTGGAAACACATCCATGCTGGCTCTTCTCTTGGTTTTCAATTAAAGGTGGCATAAAGAAACAGGCCAGAGAGAAAATTTTATGAAGACCTTATCAACTAAATAGGTTTGAAGCATCTGGCAGGAGTTGGTGCAGTGTAGAGGGATAAGATTTCTTCTGATAATAAAAGAGCGAATGGCCATGGCCAGTGTGGCACAGTTGGCTGGGCGTTGTCCCATGCACTGAAAGATTGCCAGTTCAAGTCCGGTTAGGGCACATACCCAGGTTGCAGGCTCGATTCCCGCTAGGGAGTGTGCAGGAGGCAGCCGATCAATGTTTCTCTCTCTCTTTCCCTCTCCCTTTCTCTCTCCCTAAAAATAAATTTTTAAAAAATCTTTTTTTTAAAAAAAAACGAATGAATGGTTCTTTGCCAAGGATGACTGACGCTAGCCCTGCCTTGTAGGAGGCTGAGATAAACTGTGTTGTGTAATCTCCCAAACCTGGGCTTCTATAGCACTTTTTGGTACATTATGTGTAATATGATGGTGCCTCCTGGAGCTGCTCTTCCCCTCAACCCTGGGGCTCCCTATGGCCATACAGAGGGAATCGTCCCAGGTATGCCATCATCCACAAAGGCCTACAACCCCTGCTCACTTCATCCCCTCCAAGGGACATGACCCTGCAGAATCGGGCCCAGACCTCCCAAAGGAGCCAGTGGATGAGCCCAGGGAGGTGGTCAATGCAAGTGTGGACTCTGCAGGTAATGTAAGGTACACCCAGCCCTCACCCAGGAGGACCCTGGAGCGGAATCACTCAGCCTGTCAGCAGTCACATCCATCCCCCAGTAGTTCATAGACCTTGCCATCCCACCTTGCAGAAGAGGCCATGGGAGGCCATGCTCCCAGCACTTAGGCAGCACTGCTGGACTTGACCCACATTTGAGAAGCCTGTGCACACCCCAAACCTAGCCCGTCATGGACTCCTTGCTCCCACACCCACCCCAGTCTGTCTCCATCATCCCTCTCTAGCTGAACCTTGGGACTATCCCAGCACTCATCTTCACTGAACACCTACGTACCTAACACTCTCCTAACCACCAAAAGGGAAGGCAAGTGGAAAAGTACATAAGCTATAACCCCAACCTCAAGGGGCTGCAGCTGCTTCTACTCTAAGCTGAACAATACTACACAGTAGCTATATGCTTACTTCTCATCCCTGAAATATGTCCTAGTCTCTCTGGGTTCTCCTTGTATGGCATAGAGTAACTTCCTGGATGTAAGAGCTAAAATTCTCAGTCGTGCTCAAAATCCCATCCCTAGTGCTCAACTTCACTGGTTATTGTTGATGTCAAATAAAAGCCACGGTGAAATATCACTACACATCCATCAGAATGACTAAAACGACAAGAGAGACAATGGGGTGGTGAGGGTCTGTGAGGGAGGGGAGAGGAGGATGGGAGCGGGCTGGAAGAGGTTAATGGGGGGGGTGGGGAGGACCTATATAATACTTCCAACAATAAAGAGTTTTTTTTAAAGAAAAAGAAGCCAAAAATAAATAAATAATAACAAGAGAAAATTCCAAGTGCCTAGACAAACACAGGCCAAACAGAACTATCACACAATGCTGCAGGGAGTATAGACTGACACAAACAGTGTGGGAAACGGGGAATAACATCCGAAGTAGAATATGCCACTCAGCAATTCCATTCTTTCCTAAAACCAACAGAAATGGGTTTCAATGAAAAGGTATACCAGAATATTCATAGAAGGGGAAGTACTATTTAAAAATAACCAAAATCTGGAAACTACTAAAATGTCCATCAACAGTAGAAAGGCTAAATCAATGTGATATATAGTCCCACAGTGGAATACCACAGCAACGAAAATTCATGAACTATAGCCACTTGTAACAGCATGGATGAATCTCAGTGGGAAAATGGTTGAAGAAGCCAGACACAAAAGAGCACATATTATATGATTCCACTGATGTGAAGTTCAAAAATGAATCTATGCTATTAGATGTCAGGATGGTGGTTACGCTTGCCCAGGGGCTTCTGTAGGGCTTTTAGGTGCTTTACGTGACATGATGGCTGCCTCCTGAGGCTGCTCTTCCCTATACTCTGGGGCTCCCTGGGGCCCTTGCCCAGGGTCCTGAGGATAACCTCAGGGGTGTTGGTAAAGTTCAGTTTCTTAATCTGGGTACTGGTCCCATAATGTGTTCACTTTACCAAAGTTCATTGAATTTTCATGTCTGTATGCTTTACTTCAATAAAAGGTAAGAAAAAAGTTCCATTCTCTCCATTTATTCACCCCTGAAGCCCTTTCATATTAGGGAACAAAGCTGTTCATGGGGGAAAAAAATGCACTGATCATCTGCAAGTGTGTACAATAACTAGTGTTTTTTTCATCTCTAAAATGAAGAATGTGATAAGGGGGAGAAGTCAACCAAAGGACTTATATGCATGCATATAAGCATAACCAATGGACACAGACACCAGGGGGGTGAGGGCATGAGGGGAGGGGGGGAGAGGGGGAAAATGGGGGGATAAGGACACATATGTAATACCTTAATCAATAAAGAAAATGAAGAATGTGAGATAATCTCTAAGGAACCTTCCAGCTCTAGATAGTATGATGCTTTGATCCTATTCTTAGTAAAACCTCATTAATCAGTAATAAGAAATACTTCCAAATTAGTGAAAAATACAAAATATGGAACATTGGTTTAAAGAAGGCAGTATGACTGCTTTCGAGAAAAGCACATTACAAATTAAAATATAGCTCAGCCAGCATGGCTCAGTGGTTGAGTATTGAGTCATGAACAAGGAGGCCACGATTTGATTCCTGGTCAGGGCACATGTCCAGGTTGTGGACTCCATCCCCAGCAGGGGGCGTGCAAGAGGCAGCCAACTGATAATTCTCTCTTATCACTGATGTTTCTATCTCTCTCTCCTTCTCCCTTCCTCTTTCTGAAATCAATAAAAATGTATTTAAATATGTATATGTAAATGTTCACCCAATTTAAGTTAACGAAAAAAATTACAATCTACATTAGGCTTATACTACTTAATACTGCTTGGATATTATTAAAATCCCATGTCTTGCCCACATTAGATCCTCATTTCAACCATTTTAGTCAAGAGGAGCCATGAGTGCCAAGTTACTACGTCTGCTGTATTATAAGTGACCAAAGTAGAGCATTATGTAGCAACACAGACTCAGACCCCTCCAGCTGATGAAGCCTCTGCCACACCTGGAAAAAGCTGAGCCTGGTCCAAGCCCTATCTCACTGCTTGAGGACCGTCTGAAGAAGGCTGCCTCCGAACATGGCAGACACACAGATTACCTAGGAAATTTACGATGCCCCTGGGAGCTCGGCAACACCACTGATGGCAGCGGACAGAGAGTTCTAGGCACCATCATAAATAAAACCTCTGCTCAGTGGCTAATCTCACAGTGCCTCACAAATACACACATGGATCGACCGAAGCTCACTCTCAGCCTTGAGAGCTCACACCAGAGGCATCTCCCTCCAACTGTCAGCAGTCACAGCTTCACCAGAAATTCTCTCTGGGCTTCACTATCTCCTTCTTTACAATGGGGGGAAATGCTCCATGACCCTCACCTGGCTTTTCAGTGGTGACAAAGGAACTGGTTCACTAAAACTTTAAATATTTCTGGAACCCCTCCTACTAAGCAAGAGAGCATGGGGGAATAATGGCTCAAAGGAAGTCATTTGCTGGAGGCCATGATGCAAGTCCAAGGAGCAGCATCTGCCCAAGGGATTGGCATCTCATAAAAATTTACTGAAAAGTGAGTAAACCTTGATTCCCAATAAACTTCTCACTGACAGTTCTCCTTGCCCCACACCAGCAGAGAGAGAGAGAGCGATGCATTAATGGTCAAGTACTTGACTTGGAAGAGTTAACTCACAGGGTGCAGCATCTTTGCCAAGATCTAAATGCAGTGAGTACTCCTTCAATCCATCAGAAACAAGGGCAGCTGAGTTAGGTCTCCCTTCCCCCAACCCTGAGGCTGTGAGCAAACTTCCCCTCCTCCAGGCTCCACCACCTGTCTCTGGACCAAATATGGATCACAGAGAGGCATTTCCTGAGCTCTGTAAGCTTGCTGACCCTGGAGGTTAATCCTACCCCTCTGTGGCCAGGCCACACGGATGATAAGCCTCTCCCTCCCCAAGAGAACCACGGAATACTAGAATTTCAGAGCTATAAGGGACCTAAGAAACCATCAAGTTCCAGGCCCCAAATGTCCAGGGATTATCCCAACATCGCAAAGCAGAATGGAGAGGCCAAGGTTCAAGTCCTTATGCAAGGACTAGGGAGAGTGGCTAGCCCGATGGGGAAGAGAAGAAACTGAGTCAAAGAGTGAAGGAGACTGGAGTGAGTTGGGAGTAAAATCCAGAAAACTCAAATCTCAAATCAACTATTTATTGATGCCGCTATTCATTTGCTGGACAAATATGCATCCAATGATCTCTGTGTGCAAGGTATGGTTGGCCTCCTAACCAATGCTGCATCCTACAGAGTGTGAACTTCCCTCCTGTCCCTGCTACTAACTTCAGGAACAAGTCACCTTCCTGCATGCTCCATAGACCCTGTGTCTGAAAACAAAGGTAAAAACATCCCCAGGAATGATGTTGTGAGACTCAAAAGTGAAAATCTATATGAAAGTGCATTTGGAAACAGCCTGCATCGGTATAGAGGGTCACCATCATTTCCTTCTCCCCTGTTCTTTCATTAAAGACTGGGCACCTGAGCCTGACCCTCCCTGTCAGTCAGTCTTCCCCAAAGGCCCTCTGTAGCTCAGCCCTATAAGTGGCCCCTCCCTCCCTGCAGCCTCTGACCCCACTTGGCCCACCTTCCAGGTCAAGAACTGGCGGGAGTGGGGAGAGTGATGGGAGGACTGCAAAGAGCAGAGAACAGAGAAGAGCTGCCTAATCAACTGGAGAAAGAAATCCAGCCACCACATTAACATAGCAGGTGAGTCTCTAAAATCCACAGCCAGCAGCTCACACCAGAGATTTTTCTGTATCCTCCAGGGCAGAGCAAGGGATTACCACTGATGTGTTATCTGCTCCAATTCTTCCTGCCAGAAGTCAAGTATAATACCTTAGTAATGCGCTTGTGGTGATGTTCCCTACACAGAGATATGTAAATTATACACAGTAGATGGGGAATGCCACACACTGACATCTGTCTCTTGCAGATACTTCCTTCTCCAGGATATGAAACCCAGGAAAATCCTCTGGGCAGCATAAAGCTGTAGGCAGAACACTACCATGGGGGGCAGAGACCCAGCACAAACCATCAGTAACCTAGGCACAGTAATTAAGCAGATTTCGTTGAGTGGCAAATGTCTGTAAAACACCACTCTAGAAGGGGTGAATGGAAAGGAGGAGAAAAGCAGTGAAATACAAAATGAGAAAGTATGTTCCCTGTCTCATGCCTTGTGTTTCAAATCTGGGGTTTAGCCATACACACAAATATTTTATCGCTGGGCAAAATGTGAAAAGTGGCAAAACAGAGGTAGAAATATAATAAATACAAGATTAAAAAGAGAAGAAATCATCATATTCAATTATAGGGGCAAGGAGTGGCAAGGCTTTATGGACAAGATATTTAAGCTGAACCTTAAATGGTTGATAGGCTTTGGAAGACAGCCAATGGGCAATGGGAAATGAGGTAAAAGGAACTGGTTGAGCTCAAGGTGGAAAAGCATTCATTCATTCATCCTTTCATTCAACAACTACTCATAGCACCAGGGAGTTTCCACGTGCTAGAGATGTAGAGGTGAAGAGTAAAAACAAGCATGGGTGTGGTCTGAAGTGACTGGAGCCAGGGACCATGGAAGAGGATGGGAATAAGCCTGGAGAAGAGAGCGGGGCCCTACCTAAGAAATTTACCAGTGACTATCAAGACCCTTGTATTCCCATCATGTCAACAGTAGAAGAAAGTAGAAGACCTGTGTCCTCTGAGGTCCCCACTGCCTTCCCACTGGTACTCTTACCCAGCAGGCTGCCAGGGGCCTCCACATCTGCCTCACCTCTCATGGTGGGGAAGATGGTGCTTTGAGGCCTGGGAGAAAAGGGGAACATGTAGTGTAGAGCCTGGTATGACTACAACTTGTCTCACTAATGCCCCTTAATCTACCCAGGGGTCCTATTAGCTCTGCTGAAAAGGTGCTGACAGGAAATAAAATGGTTCTCCTCTGGCCTGAAAGCAGAATTGGATTAAATGAGCCAAAATACTGAAAATGCCCTTTTACCTGGCCTCAGTTGTCACTATCATCTCCTCCCTAGCCCAATCAAGGGCCTGCAAGGGCCCTATCAACTGGACTCTGGGCCCACAAATACCTCTTCAGTAGGAGAGTTGACCTGTTGGTTTCAGCAGGTCTCACAGTCAGGAACACCCTTGCTATGATGGAAGCCAATTATCCTCTTGTTATGACCTCCACTATCACCAGAATCAATTATTTAGCATCCAGATGCATAAAACACCATTCTGGAAGTTGTGAAGAGCAAATTAAACAAACACAGAATTATATAATCTCAACACAAAAGTTGTCAAAGGAGCTGGGAGCTGGGTGTTGGTGCTGTTGCGGGGGAAAAGGGAAAGACAACCAAGAGCATTTTCCCCAAGCAGTCTCCATACTAGTTGCAGTCCACAATTCCTCCTCAGATGATGAGCTGCTTCAAATGGCCTTTAATATCCCATCCATTCCAATAAATGGTGCTGGACATCCACATATCTATGCACACAAAAATGAAGCTGAACCCATACTTCACACCATACACAAAAATAACTCACAAGGGATCCTGGACCTAAATGCAAGAGCTAAAAGCAGAAAACACTTAGAAAAAAACGTAAATCTTTGTGACCTTGGGTTAGGCAATGTTTTCTCAGATGCAACACCAAAACCAAAAGTAATACAAGAAAAATTAGATAACTTGGACTTCATTAAAATTAAAAACTTTTATGCTGCAAACAATACCACCAAGAAAGTGCAAAGACAACCCATAAATATGAACAAATATTTGCAGATCAGTATCTGATAAGGAGCTTATGTCCAGAATATATAAAGAACTCATACAAATCAATTACATAGACAAATAACTCAATTTAAACATAGGCAACATATGTTAATATTT
This sequence comes from Corynorhinus townsendii, assembly GCA_026230045.1. Taxonomy (NCBI): domain Eukaryota; kingdom Metazoa; phylum Chordata; class Mammalia; order Chiroptera; family Vespertilionidae; genus Corynorhinus; species Corynorhinus townsendii. The sequence goes on along the minus strand of JAPDVU010000003.1, from coordinate 127,169,718 downwards.
CTCCAAAGAAAATATACGAATGGCAAATAAGTACATGAACAGATATGCTCAACATTATTCATCATCAGAGAAATACAAATCAAAACCACAATGAAATACCATTTCATATCCACAAGGATGGCTACAAAAAGACAGATAATAACAAGTGTTGGCAAAGATGTGGATAAACTGGAATCCTTTATTTTTGCTAATGGGAACATAATATGATACAGCTGTTTTGGAAAACAGTTTGGTGGTTACTCAAAAAGTTAAATATAGAGTTACCACATGACCCAGCAATTCCTCTCCTGGGTAGATAACCAAGAGAAATGATAACATGTCCACACAGAAACTTGTACACAAATCTTCATTTTAGCATTATTCATAAAAGTCAAAAAAATTTATATAGCCCAAATGTCCATCAAGTGATGAATGGACAAACAAAAGGTGGCTATACCCATACAATCAATTATTATTCAGCAATAAAAAGGAATGAAGTACTGGCATATGCTACAACATAGATGAGCACTGAAAACATTCTGCTAAGCAAAAGAATCCAGTCACAAAAGACTATATATATATATATATAAGCCTAATATGCAAATTGTCCCCTCAGGAGTTCGATCGCTCACTATGATGTGCGCTGACCACCATGGGGTGACATGGAACAAAGGAAGGTCCCAGTTGGCAGCTGGCAACCGGGGAAGGAAGGCCCTGGATGGCAGCTGGAAGGCCCCAATCAGCCTTGATTGCCGGCCAGACCTAGGGACCCTACACGTGCACGAATTTTGTGCACCGGGCCTCTAGTATTGTATAATTCCACTTATAAGAAATGTCCAGAATAGACAAGTCCATAGAAATAGAACATAAATTAGTGGTTGCCCAGGGCTGGAGTTGGAGAGAAGGTTGGGGAGAAATGAGGAGTGACTGCTAATGGGTATGGGGTTTCTTTGGGGGGGAGGGGTAATAAAATATTCAAAAAATAGATTATGGTGATATACAACTCTGTGAACATAACAATCTACTGAGTTGTACATGAAATGAGTGTATTAGTTTGCTAGGGCTACCATAACAAAGTACCACAGACTGAGTGGTTCAAACAACAGAATTTATCTTCTCATGATTCTGGAGGCTATAAGTCCAGAATTGTTGGCAGTTTGGTTTCATTCTGAGGCCTCTCTTCTGGTCTTGTAGATGGCCTTCTTCTCTCTGTGTATTCACATGGTTCTTCCTCTACATGCCTGTGTCCTAATTTCTTATTAAAGGACCAGTCATATTGGATTAGGGCCCACCATTATGACCCCATTTAACCTTAATTTACATTTTTGAAGATTCTATTTCCAAATACAATCACATTTTGAGGTACAAGGGGTTGGGCCTTCAACATGTGAATTGGGGAATGGAACACACAACTCAGCCCATAACAATGGGAGAATTTTATAGCATGTGAATTACATCTTAACACAACTTTTTAAAAATGCCATCCACAAATCCTAGAGATTAGAAAGTCCAACCCATTGTTTTACAAATGGGAAACTGAGGCCCAGAGAAGGGGAGCTTCTTTGCCTCAAATCACAGTTGGTCAGAGGCAGCACTGGAAGTAGAACTCAGTGCTCTTTCTACTGCACCATCCTGCCACCTTAGCCTTTAGGGCTCATAAACTGAACAGACAATAATGGAAAAGGAAATTTTACACTTAAGAAAAAAAATGCCTAAGAAGTTAGATCATGTGCAATTAAGGAGTAAATACAATCCATAGCCTGTGGGAAAGGGGGACAGACAGGAAAACTCTGAGGAGGCCCTGGAAGAGACATGCACAGTGACAAGCAGAGAATCCATGGGCGAATTCTACATTAATTCCATATCTGTGGTATGCGAGGTGTAAGGGGAACATGTTCCTGAGCAAGATGTGAGTTACAGAAGAGTTGGCACCTCAGCCAATCCCTGAAGAATGGGTCTAATTTCACCTGGGTGAGGACTTTGCAAGAAAAAGGAACTACATGACCAAAGGCAGGTAATTTCCTGACCTGTTTAGGAAATAGTGTGTTGGCTGATGTAATGGAAGCATATGGTTTATACAAGAAGCAGTGAGGGATAACAAAGCAAAGGTAGGAGGAGGTCAGATTCTGGAGAGCCTGGCATGAAAAGTTTAGAAGCATGGACTTGAGAAAAGCTAACAGGGAGTCACTGAAGGTTCTGTGGAAGGAGTGTGGCATCGCCTGAGGAGTACGGGAGAAAGTTGGCTCTACCCACAGCCAGCAGTTAGACTGGCTGGCCACTTCAGTAATTCTTGTAGGAGGCATTCACAGGACAGGGGAGGCTGGTAACAGAGCTGAAGGGAAAGAGCCAATGAGATACAGGGGCGCAGGAAGTTCCCTGCTTTAGGGAGGGGGCGGGGAGTGGTTACAGATCTTAATTAGACTTAGGAAAGCAAGGACTTGAGGAAAGCAGAAGAGGAGGGAACTCTCTGCAGGCACTGAAAAGCCGCCAACTCCTGGGGCCCATGTTATGATCTGATGCTGACAGTCCTTCATCTTTTCCATTTCTTTCTTTCTTTTCTATTTTTTTTTTTTTAAGAAGATAAAGGGAGGGGTGAGGAAGAGGAGAGAAACACAATGGAGTTGCTTGGTGAACAAAAGCCCTGGCACATTTCCAATAATCTTTTTTAACAGGGTGTGCTGCTCTGTTAGCACCCTATAATCATACCTACTGCAGGAAAAGAGCCCATAACTTACAACTGAGGCATAAATGCATCCTGGACGGCAGCGGGGCCTGCCTGCCTGCTGCCTGCCAAGTGTCCACCTGATCGGGGAGGGAAAGGAAAGGCCCAGGTACACAGAATGGGAGAACACAGCATAAAAAGTCTGGAGGCCTTGGGTCGAGTCCCGGCTGTTTTCTTTACCAGATTTATGACCTTGAGCAAGACACTTAACCTCTCTAGGCCTGTTTCTTAGTCTGCACTGACAACAATAGCAGCTACTATTAATTATTCAGTGTCTACCCAATGCCAAGGGCAATTTTAGTTTTTATCCCTTACAAAACACCCTGTGTAGTATTAGTCTCCCCACGTTCCAAATGGAGAAACTGAGGTCCAGAGGTTAAATAATCAAGTTCAGAAGGCTATGCTTAAACCCACATTTACCTACCTTCAAAATTCCTGTTCTTAAACTATACCACACTGCCCTAGCCTGTTTATCTCAGTGGATAGAGCATCAGCCTTTGGACTGAAGGATCCAGGTTTGATTCCAGTCAAGGGCACGTACCTAGGTTGCAGGCTCAATCCTTGGCCCTGGTCCGGGAGCATGTGGGAGGCAACCAATCAATGTGTTTCTCTCACATCGGATGTTTCTCTCACTCTGTCTCTCCCCCTCCCTTCCAATCTCTCTAAAAATCAATGGAAAAATATCCTCGGGTGAGGATTAACAAAAACAACAACAAAAAAACAACTATACCACACTTATGTGATTAAGTGGAAATAATAAAATCTGCTCTCCCTACCTTCCTCAGTGGGGAGAATTCATACTCAATACTGCAAGGGTATTATTGTCCTTATCAGTAATGCAGTTACTCAAGGTCAAAAGGTGGTGGCCCTCAAGTCAGCTAACCTTCACCTCAACTGGGGCCCTCGTTCCAGGCCCTTCTCCTCCAGAAAACCATCACAACTAGCCCAGCCTAGCATCCCATCCCTTCCACCACTGCTGACCCACTGTCACTTCCTCCAGGATGCTCTCGGTCTGCGGTTGATTCACTAGACTCTTAGCAGCAAAGCCTAAGTCTCACCTTGATTCTAAACTCCGAGAGTCTATCCCATCAGGAGACAGTGGATATCTCCATTAGCACCTTCCCTTCCGAACACTGGGGTTCCCCACCTGCTACCCCTCACTTTCCCTAATCCTGGAGGGGATTACATGAGAGGATATAGATAAAGCCTCTAATGTAGTGCTCAGAACCCAAAAGGCCACTGTTCTGTACTGTTGTTCACAAGATCTGGGCCCACACACTGCACACCATTTCAATTCTTCAATACCATGTCCCCTTCCTCTCGTGTAGTCATCACATGCCAAAGATGCACCCAGACAAACGTCTTGATGCTCCTGACAAGCACACCGACCTGTTATTAACAGAGGAAAATTGAACTTGACATTGTCAGTGATCTGAAACCTCCAGCTGAGGAAAGCTTTGTTTTTAATAAATAATAAATAACACAAGGTGTTTATTTTCCTAGCAAGTCATATTTCTTAAGTATCACTAGGCTGGCATGTCCTAGCTGTCATATGGGGAAACTGTGGAGGGATGCTGGCATCTTCAAGTCCCTTCTCCTACCTGAGAAGTTCAAAGCACCTTCATCTCCTCTACAGCTCTCAGAGGAGAGACGAGGGAGAGGTTGGGTCCTAGCAACTCTGCCTCCAATGTACCTACAATAAATACTTGCTAAGTGTCCATGGGGGACAATTTTCCTCACTGCATGGATGGGAAAATGGAGGAAAGGCCATTTACTCAGCACCCACCTAAGCAATTTTCCCAGTTCTGACCTTATGCTTCAAGCCCTCTCTCATCCAAGGCCTAGTTCCTCTCAAAGGACTTGCCAGAGGAACTAGAAAAGACAATGTGGTCTCTTGCTTGAGACAGACAGACACAGACACCCTGTCTCAGGGCTGACTGGGAGGGTGTACAGAGACTAAGTACTTCACAATGTCTCAGTTAGTTCTAACTGCTTGAGTGGTCTTCTCGTGGTGACTTCCTAATCCTCAGAACAGAATCAACTGTCCCTGCCCGAGCATTTCCAGAGCTGCTTGTCTGCTGTCACATTTGTGTCACCGATCGCATAATGCTTCATGTTGTAATCATGCAAGTTGCTGCTCTCCCCAATAATTTTTATCACCTTTATAGTTCTATGTTCCTTTGACACCCCAAAATGCCCAGCATAACAATTTGCCCATTACACATACAGCAAGGGTCACAAACTGGCACCCTAAACCACAGATATGCTTTGTTTGGTCTCTACCACATTTTACATTTTTTTAATTAGTCACCAACAATTAAAAATCAGGAGTTTTTACCCAAAAATCAGGAATTCAAGCTTCCCTTGTGAAAAAATGGAATGTCTAGCAATACCAGGTTCGTTGTAGTGTGGCAACAATCAGCTGGGCCTAAACAGGAGGTAGGCTTACAGATCGGGTACATGGTCTTCAATTTGTTACAGACCCACCACTCATCTGAGTTTGCAGCTTTGCATTAAAGTCTAATTGAACAGGTGAATCTGTGGTCATTTCAGACCACAAAATCCCTGAGGGTAAGAGCCAGATCTATTTCTCTTGCTTTGAATGGGGTCAGATGAAGGAAGTGCACCTCGGGAATCAATGAATGAGTTAAACCATACAGTCAAAATCTACATATACAGGCCAACAGGCTTCAGAGCCTGCGCCACAACAAAAATGCAGTAACCAGTCTTTAAAGCAGGGACTCTGCTGCCTAACTCATTCCCAGGTAGTTTGTAAGGACAGACTTAGACCAAGATCTGAGCTAATCCTGAGGCTGTTCTCAGGCACCTGAGTTCTGGCTGGTATTTAACAACCCAGAATGAGATCTCCCATTCTCTAGGAAGAATGCTCGACTTCTTATCTCATCTTAACAAAATAATGCAAATGGGAAAGAAAGGAAAAAAGAGAGAAAGACACACACATAAACACACATATACTAGTGTATATATACACACACACATATAAATACACATATATTATTAACATAACATATTGGTGTATATTAATGCAGTATTTGTAAGGTAAGTTTAAAAAGTGTGAACAAGCTAAAAGTTCAACAATGAAAAAAAATCAATAAATATCAAGAATTACTGTGTAGACATTTAAAAGTCTAATTGTAATTATTATGTAGCTGTGGTAGAATATTAAATAAAGCAAATAGAATGCAAAATTCTATCTACATTATAACAATGAGCATGTAGAAATCATGTTTGTAAGTAAATATAGACTGAAAGAATCATAGAAAATGGAAAGTTGATTTGTCATGCTGGCAGGTTTGTGAGGCGTCCTTTTTTCCCTATTCTGTTGATTTATACTCTCATTGTACAACACTATTTATACTAAAGGTATTTTTTTAAGTGTCCAGTCTACTCCTGACTCTAAAATAAGCTAGCACAATCCCAAACCAGATACTGATGAAGGGTAAGTGGGAAAGGTCTCCTTTGCTCAGAGCCTTCTTGGAGTCCCATAGGCTGGGGATAGGTATGAAGTAAAGGTTTTGTCACAAATCAGCATGCAGAGTTGGGGGACCTTCCAAGAAGGCTCAGCCTGCATCACCCCCTCCTCCAAAATGCACACACTGCAAAGGGAAATTTAGCACTCCTCACTGAGCAGATACTCCATGCCCACCCACCCCACCCACCCACCCTTCATGTGTGTGGCCCTTCACTACTCGGTCACTCGAGTGTGCCAGTGTGCAATTGTCTCCGAGTCCCTGTCTTCTGATGAGTGTGAGAAGGCTGTGAGGGTCTCCAGGCTGGAGCTTGCCATGCTAGCCCTATCTTTTCTTTTTTTTTTTTTTTTTTTTAATCCTCAATTGAGGATATATCTACTAATTTTAGAGATGGGAAGGGAGAGAGAGAGAAACATCTATCGACTGGTTTCCTTCCATATGTGTCCCAACCGGGATCAAACCCACAACCTTTTGGTATATGGGACTCTACTCCAACCAACTGAGCCACACTGGCCAGGGCACAGCCCTGTCTTTTCAATTCACATCTCATTGTGTCCATTGTGGAGAGTTAGGTGCCAGGTCCAGAGAAAAGGCTGTTCATCGAGGGAAGCAGGAGGGTCAAAGGGCAGGATGACCACTGAAGCACCTTCTAAAAGGAGGGGGCCACCATGGCATCAGGCCAAATGCTTTGCCGTAGCCTGGGCAGGCAAGGGAGGAGCTGAGTAGGCCATGTGGACAACCAGAAGACCTGACCCCGCAGTGGCCTCCTGATGGCCAGATGGTGAGGGGCATTAGGTGGCAGCTGCCTTTTTTAAACTGTGAGAGAGAGCTGGTGCCTTGGAAAAGAAAAAGAGAAACTTTCTTACATCCACTTTCCAATTGGAAAAGACTCCCCGGGGAGAGATTCCCTACTTTGAATCATACCCAAATCCAGCAGGGCATCCCATTTGCAGGGAAATTCACTTATACTCAATTGTTGGTCTTTTCCTTTTCAATTCCAAAAACTGGCTTTATATAAAGGAAGAAAGGGAAGGAGGGAAGGGAGGAAGGGAGGGAGGGAAAGGAGGGAGGGAGAAAGAAAGGGAGGGAGGGAGGGAGGGACGGAGGGACGGAGGGAGGGAGGGAAGGGAGAAAAAGAAATTTTATTTATTGCTGCCCTATTCTGCGTAGCATTTGTGGTTATGGAAGAAGTCCCCAGGAATGGGGCCACAATCCAAACTAGAAGGGTAGGAAGCAGGTGGCCCAGCTGGTCAGGTCCTTAAACCCACTGAAGGGCATTTGCAACCCCCACGCCTGCCCAGCTGGTAGCATCTGCCTAGAGGGGAAATGGTAGGGAAGGGCTGGAGAGGGCCAAGAGGGACCAAATGTGAAGGCCAATGGCTAAAGCTGGCCCCTCCTCCTGTAAGCAATCCCTACCAGAGGGTTATTTCCAGGCACTTTTTCCTGTGAGAAAAGAATGGAAGGAATGCAGCCTAGCCATTACCCAAATCCACCCCACAAGGGCTCCATGCCCAATTATGTACAGAGGGGGAGTGGAGGGAGACCCCTCCAGAGCCTGTAATCAGCAAATCCGCTTAAGAAATTCAAACTGGCAGCCAGAAACTAGTGACATAGGTAATGCAATACAAAGGCAGGCCTCCCTGAAAGCTTCAGTACGCATGCACACTCCCCAGCTCTGTGGGTATGAGAGTGTGTGCTGGACGCACAGCCTCCACTAACCACAGGAATAGGTGGCCAGAAACACTCCTGGACTGTTATAGCTCTCCAGGGACCTGATCTCCAGGAAGTGCTCGCAATTGCAATCCAATTGTGTCCCTGGCTAGGGAAGCCAGCTGGAGACTGGGGACTGTGCCGGGGGAGGAAGAACTTCATTGGGAAAAAATGTTGACAAGAGTTTAATGTGGAGTGAGCGGAAGGACAAAGGCTTGGATGAAGAAGCCTGACTGAGAAATAAGGCATTCAGAGTGCTCCAGCGATTTGAATGGGGCTATGCAGGGAGTATTGAGTTAAAAGGAACAAGAGGGGGCTGGACTCCCCCCAAGGCCAGGCCAGGCCCAGGGTGATGAAGGGGCAGTGAATGTTCTCCTGCAGTGCCTGGAACTTGGCACCTTGAAATCATCTCTAAAGTGGGAATTAGCTTAAGGCAACCCCCAGCTAGAGGGAGAGCTCAAAAAATTGAGACCAAAATAACATGCTGTCCTCACTTATGAGATCAAATTAAATGGTGAAGAAGAAAAACTAGCATTAATTAAGCAGTCAGCATGGACCAAGCATATGATATCTCTAATCCTAACAACCTGCAGCAAAGTGGGTACATTATCCAAATATTGCAGGTAAGAAATCTGCAAATCTGCGAGTCACCCTGTCATGTGACTGAAATCAAGACTGACACCACGTCTGTGTGCACCTCCAGAATCCAGATATACCAAGCTCCTTTGTGGGTTCTTGATGCAGTTTTTCAAAAGTAAGCCCTCCTCAGCCTAGGCTCTTGGTCAATAACAACAAAACAGCTCACTGAGTGGCCTTAGTCAAGTTCCTTAGTCTCTCCAGGCACCACTGACCTCTGTGTTGGTGTTCTTATTTGTCTGCCTCTCAGACTATGCACTCCCTGAGAGTAGAACACTCCACCAAATTCTGCCTGCAGCCCTCTGCCTAGAGTTGCATCTGGCACACCAGACACTCACTCAATGTCTGCTAGCTAAATGAATGAATCAATGAATGAATGCATGAACAAACACTCCTCAAAGTTAAGGTATGCCTCAGAAGAAAGCACTTATAGTACTTGCTTACCAGATTTCTCCTCAAAAGTAGAAGATTTGGACCTCTCCAAACCTAACTATGCATTAAAATAATCTGGAAATCTTTTTGCTATACAGATTCCTGCCCCACTCCCAGAATTTCAGACTGAAGATCTGGGCTGGGGGCCCAGGAGTCTGAATTATTAAAAAGCTTCCCAGATATCTCTAATCCAAAGCCAGTCTAGTATCATAAATGTATATTACTTGGCTTATACCCATTCAGTTATACACTGGGAACAGATGAAGCTAAGAAATAAAAACAAGTGACTCCTAAGGCCTCTTTTCCAAAGGGCTCAAATCAATTTTTATGCTGTGATGCTATTGCCTATTAGATTGAAACAGGGTAGCAATGCTTCTCTCCATTCTATAGGTTGGCAAACTGAGGTCTATCCAAGAAAGAGTACTAATTCCTTTTTATACCTCTCCCTTTAGTTCCTGAAGAAGGTAGGTATTGGAGGCTTTGGGGCCTCACCTAGATTTCTGGGGGGGAAAGAGAGAACAAGGCCAGGCACACGTCTGGCTGCAGGCAATGCTGATGCCAGGACTGATATCTCTATGCCTCCTGCCCAGATATGGAGGACAAAACACAGTTGTTCTTTGACAGCTCATCTAACTCATGTCTAAACCCAAATACAAAGTCTCAACAATGTCAAATCATCTGGCTAGAAGGAACAGAGACCCCATCCCCTTCCTCTCACACCTGTGCCCATCTCCCTGTCCTAGAGATTGGGAAAGGCCATGTATTTATTCATTCGTGAAAATTGCAGCAAAGCTAAGTGCCAAGTAAAGGAAAAGAGTTAGAAGAGTTTGAGTCCCAAGAGAATATGAAGAAAAAATATAAATATTCCTATTATTTTCAATAAAAAAAATAGTCCATCTGGAGGAACTAATGCTGAGAGTCTGAAAGCTAAGCTACCCACACCCCACCAATTACCCAAAAGCTGGGACAGACACCCTGAACCCTCTCTCTCAGCACTGGGAGACACCTCTTAGAGGCAGAAACCAAAGTCACCTGGCCAACACACCCAAGAGGCCCTCTCTTCCCTCACCCCCCTCCTTCCACCCAGTCTTGGATGAGACTGATGGAGCTGAACAGCTGCAGCTGTGAGGGGAGGGAGATGGACAACAGCTGGACAGAGAGAGGGCCCCTCCCCCGCCTGGGCAGAGTCCCAGCCAGAGCTGGAGAGGAAGGAGAGAGACAGGTCTCCTCTGCGCACTTCTCTTTCAGGACTGGAATGTGAGCCTTCAGCTTCCCTCTGACCTTGCTTCCTAACCCTCCTGGTCATCAGAGGGGCAAGTGTCTAGATTCCACAAATAGCAAGGTCACTCAGTGGTGTGGTTGCAGGCCCTTGAGAAGGCAGCCCCACACTGCTCAGCCATGCTCCGTGAAATATTCCACACCCCCTCCCCACCACCACCACCACCACTGGCCTCCCACAAGCCATGGATGCTGGACAAAGGAGTTCTGACCCCCCCCGCCCCACATGGTGGAGGCAATGCCATGATCTGCAGTGAAGAGTATTGGCCTGATGGTCAGGGGACATGGGTTTTGTCACAAATTAAGCTTGTGACTCTTTTTTTTAAAAAATGTTTTTATTGATTTTAAAGAGAGTAAGGAAGAGAGATAGAGAGACAAAAACATCAATGATGAGAGAGAATCATTGATCAGCTGCTTCCTGCATGCCCCCTACTGGGGACAGAGCCCACAACCCGGGCATGTGCCCTGACCGGGAATCGAAACTCCTGGGTTCATAGGTTGACGCTCAACCACTGAGCCAAGCTGGGCAATCTGACTCTTGACAGACTTGGGATCAATATTGATTCCACTAAAAAGCTTCATGACTTTGATTTCTGGTTACTCTGACTACAGAATGAGGATGGTAACATATGCTTTACAGGGTAGTTCTTAGATTAGAAGGAGTGGAACCAGTTCCTGTTCCATGATAGGTACTGATGTTTGTGGGTATCAGTTTCTTCACCTGTAAAATCAGCATGCTAGGCTAGATGGTCTCTCACATCTCCTCCAGCTCCTATAAAATCTACTCATGAAATAGATCCCCTTCTTCCCTTTCCTCTAAGGAGAATCGCTGCTCAAATACATTCCCTGAGGTGAGTAGCACACAGCTGTGAGAGGTGCATTAACCTCTTCAGACCACTATGGTTCAAAATGTTCCCTAAGGGGTAATTTATTAAATTGGTCCTAATTGCTTGGTAATGTACCTTCCAAAAGTCACTTCACTATGCTATGATTAGGCCTAGGATTTGCCAAATGCTGTCATTCTCTTTGCAACTACATAATGGAACCCTAGGATGTGGGAAACTAATCCATTGGAGAGCTATATATCTAATCAGGGTTCAGAGTCCTACCAACAAAGCCAGACATCCTTTCATTTAATTTTCCAGTGTGTAAACACAGAGATACAAAATTGATACACCTTGTAGTAAGATATGCCTTTTACTAAGTAAATATACATTTTCATAGAAAAAATGCAGACACTGATTCTGCAGTGTCTCCCAGGTGTGAGGCCCTTAAGACTTCTCCCTTCATATTCTCCTATCCAGACCCTATACTCAATCTCCAAACTTGCCCAGACCAGACTCCCAAGGGCCAGACCTTTATGTGACAAACCATGTCCCCAACATACCTGCAAACCAGTCACACAGTTCAGTAATTTCTTACCAAGAGCCAATTATTCATAATACACCTCACACCAAAGGTGACCCAGCAGTGTGTGGCAACACTGCAAGTGAAAACCAGTGGTGTAGAACAGTACTGTCCAATATGGCAGCCACTAGCAACAGGTGGCCACTTAAATTTTATTTTAATTAGCAAAAAAGGAATAAAATTTAAAATGCAGTTCCTCAGGTGGACTAGCCATATTTTAAATGCTCAATAGCTACATGCAACTAGTGACTACTCCATTGGACAGTGCAAACTAGAACTCTCCATCATCACAGCGCTGGTCTAGAACAGTGGTCACCAACCCATGGTCCGCAGACCACTGGTGGTCCGTGAGGTCCGAAAGGTTGGTGACCGCTGGTCTAGAAGATGTACTCTTCAGGGGCAGAACAGGCCACAGGTGGCTCAGACTGAATCTGGAAGGGGACAAGGAGCGAGGGGAGGGCCATCCTGGAGGAGGAGGGGCCATTTCCCATTGCTTCAGGTGAAACACCACCAGGAAGGTGGCTCCAGCAGACCCACCAGCTCAGGTTAAGCACCTCAGTGAGGGTCTTCCTAGACCTAACACTCGGCAGGATGCAGCCAGCAGCTGTCACACTATGCTTCATTTTTGGGATTCATAGGATGCTTGTCATTCTCTCTAGCCCATGGTAGACTCCTGGATCTTGTCCCAGAGAAGGGAGCAGAGCTACCCTCCTGCAGCCCACCTCAGCTGAAGTATAACCTACAGAAGGCCAGGATCCTCTGCCTCCATCCCAGACTCAACAATATCAGGCTACAAACCCAGTGGGAGGTGATAAAGCTGGCTTTAATCAAGCACCTACTATATTTAAGGCACCACAAAGATACTTTACTTACATTTTCCCATTTGATTAAAAAAAAATGCTGCAAGGTAAGTATAGTTAATCCATTTTCCAGATGAGGAAACTAAGGCTCAGAGAAGGTAAGTGACTGCTGCAAGCTGGTAAGGGTTACAGTCTGAACACAAACCCAGAGAAGTCTGACTCCAAAGCTTCCAATCTATTACCCTCTCAGAGGCCACAGGTCCATGGGCAATGGATGCAGAAAGGACAGGCAATGCCACACCCCTCCCCCAAGGAATTCTCCGAACACACTGAACTTGAGTTTCTGGCCTGCGAGAGCCCAGCATCTCAGGAAGGTCTTGGCATTAGATAGGTGAAGAAAGGCCAGAGTTAAAGCAGGGGAGCAGAATAAGGAAGGAGGAGGAGGAAGATAGTGGTGGGACAGAAAAGCAAAATCAAGGAAGAAGTGCACGAGGTGTTTGAAATTATTCCAAGTGTAATTCATTATTTCTGCAATTATTTGTCTATTACCTGTATTCCTCAATTAAGCCTTAGGCTCCACGAAAGGATGACCTCATCTTATTCACAGCTGTGTCCCTAGCACTAGCAGAGCAGGTGCTCAATAAGTACCTGTTGGAAAGATGGGTAGGTGGATGGAATGGCAAACTGTCAAGGGACTATGAAGAAAGAAAAGTCCTCTTTTCTGCCTTTTCAGAGACCATTATTTCCAAGACACCTTTCCGCCCTCTGGGCCAGCTCAGCTACCCGAGGGCTCTGAGATGTCTGGGGAAGCCGTCCTCCTCCAATAGTCCAACATCCTGGGCCCTGTCTTCCCCTCCTCCATCATACACAACCCCGTCACCACTCTCCTGGTGACCACAGGTTATGAATTTGGCCACATCAGACCTAGAGACCTCAAAGTCATCTGGTGCAGTCTGCTCATTTCACAGATGAGGAGGCTGAGACCTAAGAGAGGAACTGGCTTGCCTGACCACAACTTCCAAGTGGAGAAAGTTCCTCATAACAATGCCAGCAGAAGCTTGATAATAGAAGCTCAGTGCCAAGCCCCAAGTGCCTTGTAGCTCGGTCACAGAGCCAGGCCCAGCGCCTGTAGCCAGCCCATCTGTCTCTCCAGCCTGCCAAGAGCCCTTCCTTCCCCTGTGCCCATGTTGATGAAACCCACCCCAGGTGATTCAGAACATTGTACTGGGGGAGGTTTTGCTGGCTATGGTGCCAGGCCTTTAATTTCCGATTTCCCAGCCTGACACCCCTAACGGTCTGAGACCTCTCTGCTCTGAGCCCCATGTGGTCATACATCACCTTGCTGATGCCAGCCATGCCTTCCCAGCCATCTGGACAGGAAAATGAGGAAAGAGAGGACAGGATGATCTTGGCAGAGAGACCAATGGGAAGCTACAGACACCTGGTCCCTATCCTTCCTTACCTTGCTGTGTATGTGTTATTAAGATGCAAGGATGATGGGAATGCTTCTTTTTTTATATAGGACTCAGTTTCCCCATAAGTAGTTGGGAATCTTCAGCCCAAACTCAGTAAGGTGTATTGAGATGGGAGTATTTCTTCCCCCAGATACAAAAAAAAAAAAAAAATCCATAACAAACACTGGTTGGGCACTTTCTAGGTACAGTAGGGCTCTGCCCTCGAAACACTCTCAATCAAGTTGGTTAGTCAAACAAGTTCACATACAAAGGTTAATTTCACAAATGAGAGCACTGCCAAATGAAGAACACAGGGCAGAGGCACCGCAGACTGGCACAGGTAAGAAGGACATGACAGGAGAGACCCTTGAGCTGGCGCTGAAAGATGGGTGTGATCTCAAGAGTCTAAAGGCGAATGCGAATTGTGGCTACTGAGCACAGGGTAAGCGTGGTCCCTAAAGGAGGACCTCACTGTCCAAGTAGTGAATGCACAGGCCATCCACCAAGGATGCTCAAGGCCGCTGGATATGCACTGTGCCACCTGGGGGTGGGAGGAGTAAAGGAGCCTGCAAGATGAACTTGATTCATGAAAACATGAATTTTCTAGGAGATGACCTTGAGCTTCACAAGGAAGCAAAGGAAGACAAACAAATTAAAAGCTAAGAAACACAATTTGACAATCAGATTATCCTTGTAATCTAAAGGTTTTGGGGAACAGGGGAAAGAGACAAGTATCATCACTAGATATTGTTCAAATCCAAGCCCTATAGATCCTAATTAGGCCAAAACACAAGCTTCACTGAAGTGGGGCCCTGACTATGGCTCACATGCTACTGAAACCTCTGCTTTTACCTTCCTGGGTATAGCTCCAGCCTAGGGCCACTCAAGAAAGAGAGAGAAGAATCAACTATGGAGGAGCCTGGCAGGAGCTGTCCACATCTGTGCAAAGGATGGAAAGCAACACTCATTAGAAACTCTATTGCATTTACTTTCCTGGGGTTGTCATAACAAAGTACCACAAAACGGGTGGCTTAAAACAACAGAAATTTATTGTCTCACATTCTGGAGACTAAAGCCTGAAATCAAGGCATTAGCAGGGCCATGATCCCTCTGAAGGCTCTAGAGGAGAACCCTTCCTTGCCTCTTCCTCACTTCTGGTAGGTGCTAGCAATCCTGATGTTCCTTGTTTTGTAGCAGCACCACTCCAATCTCTATCTCCATCATCATATGGGTGTTCTTCTTAATGTGTTTCTGTGTCCAGATTTCCCTCTTATAAGGATATCAGTCATCAGGTTAGGGCACACCCTAATCCAATATGATCTCATTTTTATCTGATTATATCTGCAAAGACCCTATCTCCAAGTAAAGAGATTCACAAGTTCTGGGTATATGTGACTTTGGGAGTGAGGAAAAACACTATTCAACCCAGTATGTCCACCTATTGCCAAAAGATGCCCTTAGAGTCAGAGACGCTGACCACCGTGGGGAGACATTACCCTGAGGTGGTAATGCCATCTCCTACTCAGCACCATGGCCACCCTCAGACCCCCTTATGAAGCCTGAGATCATCAAAAAGAAGACCAAAAAGTTCACCTGGTATCAGTCAAACCAGTACATCAGAAGTCTTAAGTTCTAGACCCAAATCCACCTCTGACTGGCCAGGTAACCTCAGCCAGAATGAGAACCCTCTCAATGACTCTGTTCTCTGTGAGGGGAGAATTTGGATTTGATTTCCCAGGTTCCTTCTAACCCACAAACTGCCAAATTCAAAGCAAATGAAAATCAGTACAAACTCATGATTTTTTTAAGTATAAATACAGGTAGTCCTGGCCAGTTTGGCTCAGTGGATAGAGTGTTGGCCTGTGGACTGAAGGGTCCTGGGTTCGATTCCGGTCAAGGGCACATGCCCGGGTTGCAGGCTCGAGCATGATGCAGCCAGTCAATGATTCTTTCTCATCATTGATGTTTCTATATCTCCCTCTCCCTTCCTCTCTGAAACCAATAAAAATATATTTACATGTAATACAGGTAATTTAATACAGGTAAATAAATACAGGTAAACAGAAATAAATAAAGGTATGTATGTGCACATGTGTTGGCATACATAGATTTCCTAGCTGTATTCTCTACAAGGACATTGAAGCAATGACACTCCCATAGCAATGAACACACCCAGTGCCTAGATCTTAGTTTCTAAACACCATTCTCCAGCAATGGAACTAGGGCTCCTTAGAGAAGTGATTGATTCCAGGGCTACGACAGAAAAAACGCAGCAGAAGTCTAGAGTATCTTGTGATGCCAAAAAGTAAGGAAGTACTCAAAAAAAGATGAAACCATGTCAAAAGGGCACAGGTTCACCTTAGTACCAGTCAGACCAATATGTCAAAATTAAGTGTAACTGGCAGAAACCCAGAGGTAGTGACAATATGATGTGCAGATTTGAGGGCCAGGTCTTGATGCCCAGCTTTGGTTAGAGAAGCAACAAGAAAACAAAGCACATGCTGTCCAGTGGCTTTCAGAAGTTCTTGGTCCACACATCCAGGAGCTTGATGTGCTGCTGAATCTCACTGTGCTGAGATTATTCACAATGTCTCCTCAAAGACCCGCAAAACCACTGTGGAACGAGCAGCCCAGCTGGCCATCAGAATCACCGATCCCAATGCCAGGCTGCACAGTGAGGAAAATGAATAGACAGCTTGTGCACACATTGTATTTGTGTTAATAAAACCATAGCATTCTGGCAAAATAAGACATATTAGAGAAGGGGCACTGAGAAGGACGCAGCATTGCATCTGTGATATTCTTGCCAAAAATGCATAACCTCACTCTCAACATGAGAAAACATTGGCCAAACCAAAAGTGAGAGACATTCTACAAAGTGGCTGATTGGTACTCTTTAATACTGCCAACATCGTGAAAGACAAGGAAAAACTAAGGAACTGTCACAGGTTGGAGGAGCCTAAAGAGACATGATAAATGCAATGTAGGATATTGGCATAGAAAAAGGACATTAGTGGAAATATCCAAATAAAGTCTACAATTTGGTTAATAACGTTACACCAATGTTAATTGCTTGGTTTAGACAGTTGTACTATGGTTATGTGAGAAGTCAAAAAAAGCAAAAGAAAGACGGTGTGTGCCATGTGTACACCACACATGTACATGCTACGGGCACATGAGTGCAAGAATGGAAGAATGGCAAGAAGCATGTAAGAGAGCATGGTGGGGTGAGGAGCGGGGAAGCGGGGAATGGCCTTTTGCTGTTTCAGGCAGCATGCTGAGCCTCGGATTCAATTTTCACAAAAGGATTACTAGATTGCATTCTTTACCACAGGCAGCTGTCCCTGTCAAATAAATAATCATCGCCTTACATTTACATATCACCTTTCATCCCACAGCCCTTCTCCTACAGCTAGGACCAGCCTGGGAACTGTCTCAGCCCTTCTCAGGGAAGGGAAGAAGTCAGAAGCAGGGAAGGGGACGGTCCATACTGAGGAGACAAACCTGAACCAAATCTGGTTCCCAATAAAGTCAGAGGAAGGGGAAACTCAGCTGCCAGGAAGAGAGGGTGGTGTTGGTGGGTAGGAGGGCTGCCCCATAGGTGCTCCAAAATAAAGGCCAGGGCAGGGGGGTGGCAAGCAGCAGGCTCCCCAGCAGGGCGTCCAGACCTAGCAGCAACCACCCAGAATCTATCCACTCTCAGCCTCTAAAATGTGTGTAATGTTGGGCAAGTTCCTCATTACACATCCCCTATCACACAGGATTCCTATGAGCACAGATCCATGTAAGCACTTGGCATACTATGGCACCTAATCTTACAGTTTCTCCTGTTGGCCACATGGGAAAGGCCAGATGTAGGAAGTGCACATCAGGCATGGTGGAAAATATCAGGACACCTACTGGTCTCAGGAAGAGAAGCTATGAGTTTTCCCAAGAGGCTGACGTTTCAGAAGTCCACTGGTGAGCAAAGTGGAGTGGGGTCCTTGTATCCAAGCTATAGGAAGCTACTCAGAGGAGGTGACTTGTTCTGATGAGGGGCTGTCCCTGAAAGGTGTGATGGCAACAACTACCCTGAAAGGTCCACAGAGCAGGGCTGGGCCAGGCTGGGAAAGGAAGAGGAGGCGTGCTAAGGATGGGAGTTCCAACTCGGAGAAAAACCTTTCTATCAAGAGCTTTAAGTTTCCCAAGCAATTAAGACACAAGGTCAGAGCTACCAGGCCCTGTATCTGGTGTGGTTGGACAAACAAGTGCACACTAAAAAGTCAGGTCAAAATATGACAGCTGTCACCATCCGTAATGCAAACTGAGGGCAAATGAGAGAACCAGAGGAAGCGCCACAGGCACCAGAGGACAGAGAGGCCACTCTGTGTGAGGGGCTCCAAGGAGCAGAGATGGGCAGGGGAAAGGGAAAGCTGCAGACACCAGAACCACAGCATGCTCCGGAGGCAGGCAGGACATCCGTCACCGCCTTGATGGGGGACCGAGGAAGTGCACTGGAAAAGCCATTTGAGTCAGAGTGGAAAGAGCTGGGGTTTCAGGCTCTAAGTTAAGACACCTCATGTGCTCCCACAGCATGGGCACAGAGATCTTGGGTTGAGAGAGCTGGGGATGCTGGGGGAAAGGAGGTTTTGGCATCAAGGAGCAAGTTTTCAGGGAGTAGGTTGAGAGATTCTTTAAAAACTTTCTCATGACACAGGATATTTGAGAGCTGATACAGACTGGAAACTTAGGTCACGTTGTGTAATAGAAAACCCAAACTTCCCCTTTGGCAGGGACCCAAAGCCCCTTGGTTCTCATCATGAATCTCATGGCTCCTCACTGGCCTCCTGCACAGAATCCCTCTCTTTTGGCCTCTACTATGAACCCCAACACTTCCATGGCCCTTTCCCACTAAACCCCAATACTTCCCTTTGGCCTTCTCTAATAAACTCTAAAATCTCTTGGTCCTTACCCAATACATGTCCAAATTTCCTTCTGACATTCCAAATAAAACCCCAATTTCTTTTTGGCCTTCTATAAACCTCCCAATTTCCATTGGTCCACACTACTGAACCCATTCTCCCCTGTTCTTTCCCAAGAACCCAATATTCCCTGGAGTCATCATCACCCATGGAGCCTCAAAGGAATATATCATCTAACCCCCAAATATCCAACATCCCCCCCAACACAAAATCCAACTACCTTTTCCCTTCCCGTGCCAAACTCCAAACCTTCCTTGTTCAAATTCCCCCAAGAAATCCTGCACTTTCCTCAACCCTTCATCATCAAACTCCCAAATTCTCCTCAACTTCCCATTCCAAATCAAACTGTTCAGTTTCTCCTAAGAAGCCCTCTCAGTTTCTTTTTAGGGACTCTATAGTAGGTTTAGGTGCCACGGGCAGTATTGCTCAACTGATCAGTGGCAAATGCCAGGCATTTTATTTCTAGTCCATCCTGGACCATCACACATTTCACAATATGTGCAAATCTCCTGGAGATTTTAACAACATCCAAACTGGCTTTACCCTTAAGTCCTTCCAGTTCAACGAAAAATCCCTAAGAGTTTCCTTGGTTCCAACTACCAGATTCCAAGACTTCCTTCAAGATTCCCCTAGGAAACACCAAAGTGTTATGGCCAAGCCCATCACTAGAGTCATTTCTAAATGCTTACTTCCTTTTTCTGTACTTACCTCATCACCATCAGCCCTGGTCTACAGGATACACCTTAAGCAGCACTCACCTGATGATTTTCCTTCTCAGACTGTCTCAGTGGTTGCCCTGAGATACCCTTTCATGGTCAAAACAAAAGGCTTTCCCAGGTATGTGGATAACCAAGAACTACTAATAAATAGGTACAGAACAAATCACTTGGGACCAGCTAGAATCTACTGTTCCCATACTTTTGGGGAGTGGGGAGGTGCAGTAATATGAGCCCCTGATGGACTAGAGGGAAGCCTTAAAGAAGGTTTTATGCCATGGATCCCAGAGGTTGCAAACTCTGTCAAGGGGTGTGTCAAGGAGGGAGTGAGGCAGGTTGAAGAGAGTCCCACTGTCTCCAAGTTGTCCCACAAATGTTAGGCTGGGGGGAGAAAGCCCCTCCCACAGCATAGTAAGGGGACACATGGGGCAAGCTGGCCTCTGATGAGTAAGAAAAAGAGGGAAAGTGTGAACAGAAGAGGGGGAAATCTAATTAAAAGTGGTTCCTGCTCAGCCACCTGCTAAAAACCACAGCTCACCCAAGACTTGGACAGAAGGGTCACTGACAACATTGCCAAGGATTTTTCTCTATAGCCTCAGACAGATGAAGGAAAGACTGGGCCGCCATCCTCCTCTGAATCCCCCAAGAGAAATAAACGCTCATGAAGCCGAAACCTGAGAAGATGCCAAGGGGTAGCAGGAGGCAATTTACAGCCAGGAAAACTGAGCACTCTGGCCAGATGTGGGCCCTGGGGAGGGGGCTGGGCCTAAGGCATTTGTGCAGGGAGCGGGTAGGGCAGAGGCCCAAAAGTTCCTTCCCCAGGACACCCCCAGCCTGCGGCCCTGGGCTCCCACCTTCCCAGAGGCGGGGGAGGCGTGAGCAGGCTGGGGGTCAGCAGCCTGAGGAGGCATGAGGAAAGGTATAAGGAAAGTAAAGCAAAGGAATGGAGGTAGATAGAGGAAAGCCACAGAAGACACTGGGAAAGGGTGAGCCAGAGAAGAGGTCCACAGAAGCAGGACACCAGGCCTCTGCCCTGGACCGATTCGCCCTGGCCTAGCTCCTTCCTCTAGTAGTCATGACTCCAGGGGCAGTAAATAAGAACCAGCAGGAAGACAAAGCTAGTTTTCCTTCTTGGCTTGGCCCTGCACTTCACAACCCCCACCCCAGGCAGAAATTTGGTCTTCCTGGGCACTGATGAGCATCTCTGTCCATAACAGGTGTGCCAGCTTCCCGCCTCCAGCCACACCTACCAGCCCACAGGTGGGACAGAACGGGAAAATCACATTAACCAGACTGTGTCAGAGCCCTCTCACCATTGCAAATAACAAATGTAATCCTAAGCAAGTGAGAGGGAAGCCCAGGTCCAGAGAGGGAAAGGGCCAAACCTGAGGTCACACAGCAGCAAAGAAAAGCCCAGCCCCAGACCCCTGGCTCAGCTCTGAGTTCTCCCACTCCCCACACTGCCGTCCTCCAGCCCCAGGGCCAGCAAGAGCCCTAGTTTAAGGAAACAAAGCTGCCCCATCTCTTGAGCATCAAGGAGGCTGGGATAGAATGCCTGGAAGAAGTCAAACCCCAAAGAACTGAATACAGAAATCCATTGACAAGAGGTGAAATTATTTCCCCTGGAAAAAAAATTAATAAAACGCCCTCCCTTACTAGACCCCAGGGGTATTGGGCTGGAAGCTGACGTAATATAGAGAAAAGAGGCCAAGGAGAAAGGAGCCCCCCACTACCCCCAGCAAGCCTACTGCCAGGAGCACAACAGGGAGGCTACAGCTGGAGCTGTGGGGTGGGGGAAGAGAACAAGCCAAGCAGGATGTTGGAGCCTGAGACACAGTTCTGTGGGCGTCTGGCTGGAAAGCAGAAGCCCTTGAACTGGCAACCCAGGGGGCAACACTCCATTGGGGCCCAAATACAGGCTGGTGTGGATGTCAGGTGCCCAAGGGGCTGCATGTACTGGCAGAACCCACTGGGTGTGAAGCCAGGGGATGCCGTGGGATGCAGGAGGTAGAGATCTTGGGAGAGCAGGGAGTTGGGACGGAAACTGGGCTTCAGAGGCAGATACGTGGGCCCTCCAATGAGGAGAGGTGGGGGGCCTGGGGTGACCAGAAGCAGATGGTCCAGGAAAAGATAGGCATAGCCAGCACCCATCTTCCCATCCACTCCTGTCAGTCACCAGCTGCAGTTCTGACGAAGCTGATGGCCGTAATGGGCCCCACACCCGTGCCCAGAGAGAGTGAGAATGGGGGTGGAGGACCAGGACCTTGAAAAGACCCATCTTGGAGAGGAAAGAAGACAAGGAGAAGCACGGAGCCATCCCCACCACTGCCCTGAGTTGAAAAGGCGCTGCACCAGGAAGGGTTCAATTGTAAAGGGGGTCCAGCAAAAGCCCCCTTGCTTCAGATGAGCCCAGAGAAGCACTTGTAACTCAAAAGGTCAACAGAAAGTTGGTTCCCAGAACAAAAACCCCCCACAAACACTTGGCCCAAGCCTTCCTGGCATGACGGCCAGTGGAAGGTTCTGGCAGCTGAGACCAACTGGCAGCTCCACAGTGCCAAGTGTGAGCTGGGGCTTGTCCCAGGCCAACCTCCCCTCCACCCTGCCTCCCACTCAGGACCCGATGGTGGGATGCTCGGAGAGAGGAGGTGGTAGCCAGGTGGCCAGGTGGCCACCTCCCAATCTCATCTGCTCTCTCCCCGCCTCCCTGTTCACTCACAGGCTAGGGGCCTCGGCTTCCCACAGCGCACCTGCAAACACTGTCCTCTTACAGAGGTGTTAGATGTGACTGTAAAATAACACGATAGGTTTCCTGACAGTCACCCCGACCTTGAGATGGGGTGAGTGCTTCTCCCACTCCCACCAACCCCCCAATACACACACCTGCTTCACTACAAATTAGAGGCCACAGCGTGTGAGCGAAAACAAAAATAATGGACTGAGTCAGCACCCTGTCTTTGAAGTGTTAGACACATCCTTACCTTCTCTGAGCCTCAACTTCCTCATCTGTAAAAAGAGAATACCCCAGTACCTGACACAGGGCCATTGGGAAGACCACGTGAAACCGTGGGAGATAGGAGGAACTATGTCGCGTGATAAGCAAAGGGCTTAAGGATGATGGCGCTCAGCGGTGCGGGGCTCTGCGGAATCCGGCCTCTGGAGCAGCCTGCCTGGATCTGAGTCCCCACACACCACCAGCTGTGTGTAAGGAGTCAAAGAGTTAACGTTGGGAGAGGATGAGAGCTCACCCTGGCTTGAGGGAGTATTTGTAGATGTCTGCTATTAGGCATCACTATGCAGGTCCTTGGCCTCATGCCGTTGTCCTTCCAGCACCAACACTGCACTGTCAGTATGTGCACGGGCTGCCAAGCTGGGACTCCGCAGGGAGCAACTGGACTGTCCTCAGTGACACTGGGTCTCAGCTTTTGGTCCATTTAAGGCACTAAAACCCAGCCTGGGACAAAGGATAAGACTTTCCCAATAGTGAGATCTCTGCTAACAGAGTCTGGGCACATAGAGGGCTCTGGAGAAGGCACTCCTGGGACTGTTTGAGCTGAGACAGCCACTTTTCAGGAATGTTGTGAGACAGTGGATGTTAGGCTGCCTTGGCTTCATCCCAGCCTTTCCTCAGACCCATCCTGGAACTGGTGATGTGGGGAATTTGAAAATCCCTGTGCCACCCAAGAAATGATGGCTGAATCACCTAGAGCAGTGGTCGGCAAACTCATTAGTCAACAGAGCCAAATAGCAACAGTACAACGATTGAAATTTCTTTTGAGAGCCGAAAACCGACTTCTGCGCATGGGCCACGAAGTTTCAATTGCACTGTATGTGTGCACCCGCACGTGGTATTTGTGGAAGAGCCACATTCAAGGGGCCAAAGAGCCACATGTGGCTCACAAGCCGCAGTTTACCAACCACTGAAAGCAAAGGTCTTGACCAGATTAAAATCAACATGGGAGAGAAATTTATGTTTTCTGCTGCCATCTAGTGGCCATGACAAATAAGAGCAGGCAACAAGCCAGAAGGCCATTAGCAGGTCTCAATGACCATCAGTCAGCCCTGCACACCTGGATTGTGGGTAAGGGACCAGCTATGTGAGGCAGAAGCTAGCAGAAAGCACAGGGCACAATAAAAATCAGGAGGCCTGGGCCCTAGCCTCGACTGGCCACTAACTGGCCACATGACACTCAGCAAGTTTCTTCCTTCCTAGATAGAGCCTTACAACTTCCCCATTTGTAGAACAAAGGATCATTTCTTGGATCCCTTTCAGGTAAAATTATCTATGACACTAATTCATACTAACGTGTCAGTGACCAGTAACAGCTAATTGTGTAACTGTTCCCACTATACTCTCATCTTGAGAAGTGGGGAGCCTCAACCCATCATCCATTCATACAGTAAAAATGCATTGAATGCCCCTGTGCAGGTGGTAAGGCTGCTATTTTTAGCAGTGCCTCCGCCTTGGCTCTGCTCTAGCCTCACGAAGACAGGCTGAAAAGGAAGGCCGAGCTGACACAGGCAAAGGAAGGAAAGCACTAACCCTGCACCTGACACAGCGAGGACAGAGCCTAACCCTTATACCAAACTTTCTTCAGGCACCGTTTCCTGTAATGCCTCACAACAACCCGAGGAGTTGACTCTTCATTCTAGAAGAAACAAAGGCCCAGGGAGGTTCAGTAATCTATACTCGCCCACAGTGACACAGCCAGTAAGTGTTGAGCTGGAATGGAAACCAGGCCGCTATCTAGCTCCGTACACTTGTGTGACGGCGGATGAGCATAATGGCGGTTCCCCCTCCTGCCCTTTGCCATCCATTTTCTTGGTATCTGATTCTTGAGATCTTCTGCCCCTGAGATCCTCCACCCTCCTCATCCAGGTTTCCCTTCCCAGTTACCCCTCATTCAAGTCCACACAACCGAGTTAGTTAGAGCCAGCTAAGGAGAAAAAAGCCAAATGCTGTCCAGCTTTCAAGAAGCACCATTCTAGGGCATATCTGAACTCATTTTGTTTGATTTCAGTCTGATGGTGTTATTTCGTTTGGAGCTTCTCTTAGATGAGAGTCAATTGCGGGGGAGGGGTTAAAACATTGGAATAAAAGGCCTGAAAGAATCCAGAATCCAGGCCAAGTTTTACCTGTGATTTCCCCTAGGAAGGACATGGGGGGTGAGGGACAAGTGTGAAAATGGGCTCTCTCACATTTTATTCTATTACTTTTATGTTGGTTTTTTTTGTTTGTTTGTTTGTGGTTTTATTCATTTATTTTGCAGCAACCACATTTTCATGTAATTGAGCATTATTTTGAAGTAAACACTTCATGCAGATAGGTCAGTGGCAGACAACCAAACCCTATCCTGGTAAGGAAAGTGCCTGGGGAGGACAGGGCCAGAGAGCGGGAAAAGAGCCCATGCATTTTCCAGGATGGGTGGGGTCTCTAGCACCGAGGCAGATGGTGGAGTGGTTTCTAGAGTACAGAGACAAAAATCTCTGCCCCCCAAAATACCTCGTCCATCTGCTCATTCATGCCTGAAATTCCTCCACTGAGGGGCAGTCTTTGATTCCTAGTCAGAAATAGGCCTGAAACTGTAAACCCACCCCAGGGATGCAAAATGGTGCCTTCCAGTCACACACAGAGGGAACAAGGTTATTAGTCTCTGGGAAGCAACGCTCTCAGAATAATCCTGTGGAGAAGGTGGGGACATTCGTGCTGGAGGCAGCAATAACCTGGCGGATTAATAATTGCCCAAAGGGGAGGAAGAGGCGTTTGTGCCAGGCTCCAGGGAGGCATCTTTCCATACCCTGACTTAGGGGAAAGAGAGAGCTGGCTAACCAGGAGTGGACAGGACAAGGCTGAATCATCTGCGACCACTAGAGATTAAAAGCGGAACCTTAGGAGCTCCACGAGCTAGAGGGAAGGATGATGCTACCAAGACGAAACTGGATAAAGGAAAGCAGCATACTGGGAACTTGACCAGTGGGAGTCTCCCACGCCAGGCTGGTCCCAACCTACCTGGAGGCCTGCGCTGGACCTGGGCATTTTTAACAGGATCTACACAAATGGGGCCACATTCTGAAAAGCATGAAAAATAATGCAGGACCTGAGAACTGGGTCAAGAGAAAGTCGGAATGTTAAAACTTAAGGAGAATGCTCAATGCCATTGTCATCAGGAAAGTGCAAATCAAAACCACAATGAAATATCACTTCACTCCCACCAGGCTGGTCATAATTGTTTTTAATTCTTTTTAAATGGAAAATAACAAGTGCTGGCAAGGACAGAAAGAAATCGGAACCTTCATATATTGCTGGTGGGAATGTAAAATGGTGTAGCCACCGTGGAAATAGCTTGACAGTTCCTCAAAATGTTAAACATAAAATTACCATTTGATCCAGGTATATACTCAAAAGAATGAAAACAGGTGTCCAAACAAAAACTTGTGCATGAATGTTCATAACAGGTCTATTTGCAATAATCAGAAGGTGGAAACAACCCAAATGTCCATCAACAGATGAATGTATAAACAAAATATGCTAAATACGCCATGGAATATTATTTAAGCCATAAAAAGAAATGAAGTACTGATATATGCTACAACATGGATGGATCGTGAAGATATTATGCTAAGAACTGAAATATTCCAGGGACAAAAGGTCACATATCTGTATGATTTTATTTATACAAAATGTCCAGAATAGGCAAACCCACAGACATCAGATTAGTGGTTGCCAGGGGCTGAGGTGTATGGGGGTGAGGGAGATGTCTGATTATCTCATTGAGTCCTCACATCTCCATGGGCAGCCTTCTGTTTGGGGCAATGAAAAAGTTATGGAACTTAAGGAGCGGGTGGTTTTACAACACAGTGAATGGACTTAATGCCAATGAGTTGTACTTTGAAATGGTTATTTTATGTTACGTGTATGTACCACAATAAAAAAATAATTTTGTAAAAAATGGAGAGGGCTTTGAGAGGGACATGATACCTGATGTCAATACCCAAGGGTCTATCCAGTAGTGGTCAGAGGACAGAAGGAGCCTCCCAGATGTCAAACTCTGGCAGTACAGTACACATGAGGGGTAACATTCCCTGCACATCACCACGTGCCAGGCACTGTGCCAATGGCTTTATCAGCATAAGATGTTACTATTATTCGCATTTTCAGAATAAACAGAGGCCTAGAGAAGGTAGGGAACTGGCCCACAGTCACACAGTAAGTGGAGGAGCTGAGCACCTGTGCTATTGGCCTCTACACTATATACCAGCATCCATGCGGAGAACACGGCTATAGCTTCACAAAGTCCACGCTTAATCAAGTCCCACTATCCTTCTCCCATGGACCTTTAGTGATTTACTCAGTTTTCTCATCTGTACAAATTGAAATAACACCATCAACAGGCTCCAAGGCCTGGCTGGGCAATGAAATGAGATCATGAATGTGCCTAGCAGCTCCTGGCAAATAAAGGGCTCCATAAACGTTCAGTTCCCTTTTTCCCCCAAAAGTGGAAAGCATTACAAAGACAGAGTAAACTATATAAACAGGTGGAGAGCTCCCTGTCAAAGGAGGTGAGAAGGTAGAGAAAAGCAAAAACCCCACTCAGCAAGGATAGGTATCAGATGGGGACTGGCCCAGATGACCTTGAAGTTCCTACCCTTAAAATCTAATGTGGCTACAATATGAGGCCTGTTCCCAAGAGTGGGTTTCACCACCGGAGAAAAGGAACCAATTCAAGGACACTGGGATCCTAGAGGACTCAGGGTTGCCAAAAAAGAGAAAGGGTGTAGAGAAGCGGATGGCTGGGCACAGCAAAAACGCAGTTTGCCAATAAAAATAGAAGTAACTTATGTTTTTAGAGCATCCCCATGTGTGCCAGACACTATGCTAAGCATTTTCCAGGGATTATCTCATTGAGTCCTCACATCTCCATGGGCAAACACTATTATTATCTCATCTCACTGATGAGGACAGAGGCTGAAAAGCAGAGCAGCTTGCTCAAGGTCACATAGGTAGTGAGTGCCACGTGGCCACCATGCCACAGGCCAGTCCTGAGTGCCAGTCTCAAGAAGCCCTCTCGCCTGACTTGAAGGATGACTGACTGCCTTTGGACTTACCTGCCTAGCTCCACCTTCTGCTTCAAGCAGAAGTCTCTCCAGAACAGAAAATTAGCCTCACGTGGCAGACCCTTCTCCTCACCTGCCTATGGGCAGAAAGCTGAAGCTAGAAGCTGATGCTAAAAAAGAAATTGTGAGAGGATCCAGCAAATATTTGGGAAATTTGTGTTAAGTAGGAAAAAAAAAAAAAAAACCTTCTGTTTTTCACCAGCTCACTCAGCTGGTGAGGCAGGACTGGCCACAGGCACAAGCAGCCAAGCAGCTGGGATCATCCCAACAGCACCCTCTTAAAGGAGCCCGTCAGTGTGGTGCCCCAGGCCTCCCCTAGCTGCTACTAATCAGCAGCCCATGCAGGCAAAAGGACTCACGGAGGGCATCAAAGAAAACCCAGGGCCTGGGGTGCTCAGAGTCCAAACACCATGTGAACGGGGTCAGAGGGCAATGGGGGAAAGTAGAGAGTAGCAGTAAGCAGGGCTCTAACTCTGCCTGGTACCGCATGGCTTTCCCCATGACACTGGGATTCAAATCCATAGGAGATCCACTCCTCTTCCTCTTCAGCCACCTCACAAAGAAACTCTGAGGACAAAAGAGGCACATTCTGAAAGGGGTGCTGAGATCTCAACTTATTCTTAGGCCAACATTTAAGGGTTTATGGTGTATCAGACACTGCTAAACGCTACATATGGATTATCTCTTTTCATTTCTGTAATGGGCCTATGCAGTTGGTTATCACCATCATCACCATTGTTCAAATGCGGACAAACTATGCTAAAGAGGTAAGTGACTTCTGCAATGACAAACCAGTAGATATAGAAGTGGGATATAACCCATGTGGTCTGACCTCAGAACCCACAGTCTTAACCAAGATCTGTTACCACTTCTTGAAACAGACTCTCAGGAGCTAGTAAAAGTAATTATTAAACACAGTTCCTGGTCTCAGAGCATTTACAGCCTGAGAAGGGAAACGGATAAATGGATCCAATGCACAGGAAAATTTACCTACTTTAAAGAATTAAGAAAAATAAATGCTGGTGGTGATGGTGATAACCACTGAGTCATGTATTATTACTAAAGTTGTGCATTCATCACTTCAATTACACAAAATCATGTGTGTGCATGCGCACACGCAGGCACATTAATACACAAGTGCTGGAGAATCACTGGAATGACTCAAAAAGAGGATGGTGGGAATTTAATTTTAAAATATGATAATACATAATGGCCAAAAGGTAGAAACAACCCATGTCCATAAAACAGATAAATGGATAAACAAAATATGATCTATACATACAATGAAATGTATTATTCAGCCTAAAAAAGAATGAAATTCTGATACATGCTACAACATGGGTGAACCTTGAGGACATTATGCTAAATGAAATAAGCCTGTCATAAAAGGGCAAATACTGCATGACTGCACTTACAGGAGGTCCTGGAATAGTCAAATTCATAGAGACAGAAAGTAGAGTGGTGGTTGCCAGGGGCAGAGGGTTGGGGAGAGAAAGGGGAGTTCATATTTAATGGGCTCAGAGGTTCAGATTGAAATTATAAAAGTTCTGGAGATGGATGGTAGTGACGGTTAGACAATAATGTGAATGTACTTCATGCCGCTTGTGAGGCTAAATTTTATGTGTAACTGGACTGGCCATGGTGTGCCCAGATTAAACATTATTTATGGGTGTGTCTGTGAGAGATTTTTCTGGAGGAGGTCAGCTTTTGAATTGGTGGACTCAATGTAGATGGGCATCATCTAATCCAGGGTAGGGAACATCCAGCCTGCAGGCCATATAAGGCCCAAGAAATCATTTGGTCTGGCCCTGCCTATGCATTAGGGGTGAGTTAATTAAATGCTTAACCAAATATAGCAGGCTAATTTTTAAGCTGACAATTTTGTATGGCCCTCAGATAATGTTATAAATATCAAAATGGCCCTTGGCAGAAAAAAGGGTCCCCATCCCTGATCTAATCAGTTGAGGGCCTGAACAGAATAAAAGGTGGAGGAAGTAGATATTTGCCTTTTTCCTGCCTCACTGCCTGAGCTGAGACATCCCACCTCACTTCTCCTATCCTCAAGACTAGGATTTACACCATCAGCTCCCCTGGTCCTCTGGCCTTTGGACTGGGCTCAGATTACACCACCTGGATCTCCAGCTTGCAGATGGCAGATGGTGGGACTTCTCAGCCTCCATAATCACGTGAGCCAATTCAATTTATACTATACTAGAGGCCCGATGTACAAAATTCGTGCACAGGTAGGGCCCCTAGGCCTGGCCAGCCACCAGGGCCAATCTGTGGGGCAATCAGAAGGTGATCGGGGTTCCACGCTTGCACCCGCCTTGGCTGGCCTGGCACCGCCTGCTCACCAGCCCCATCTCCCCCACCATCGCCGCTGGTCAGGGTCTGCGAGCTGGGGGCAGCTCCTGTGTTGAGCATCTGCCCTCTGGTGGTCAGTGCACGTCATAGCAACCGGTCATTCCATCGTTCAGTCTATTTGCATATTAGGGTTTTATATAGATAGAAAATATAAAATGTGTGTGTGTGTGTCCTATTGGTTCTGTCTCTCTGGAGAACACTAACACACTACTAAACTTGGTCACTTAAAAATGGTTAAAATAATAAATGTTATATATTTTTGCCACAATAAAAAAAATTAAGAAAAATAAATGCTGGTGGTGATGGTGATAACCACTGAACCTTGGAGGTTTGTCTTTGCTCTAACCAGTGAGGAACAGAGAGTGGCAACCCAGGCAGCATTGTTGGGATGTGCAAGGGGGAAGAAGGCAATTCTGGGGGGAGAGGGATTTAGCCTTTTGTATTTAAAGCCCCCTTGAAAATGATCTGAGAATAGGCCTTCTATGTTTTGAAAGTTTATTCCCCATTAAGTGAGAATAGTCAAGAAGGTAAATGAGATCAGCCCTTCCGGTGTTTGACTGTCCAAAGGGGAGGGTGCTAGGGTCCTAAAGGTGGAAATGGGGGAAAGAAAGGGATCAGGGCTCCGGGTCTTTAAGATAATGGGCCACTGAACCCACGTTCCTGGCTCACTGTGCCACCCCACACAAGTTGAGAACCAAACAGGATGGGGAAACTCTACAAAAATAACAAAATTACCATTTTAATATTAGTCATATATTTATTGATCCTGTATTAAATACTTTATAAGCATCATCTTATTTAATCCTTATTATACCCATTTTACAGAGGGAGGAAAGTGAGGCTCCAAGAAGTTAAGAGAAGTGCTCACAATCACTATGCTAGTAAGCCAGGATCTGAATCTCTCTGATCCAAAACCTCTTTTCTTAACCACTATAGGGTACCATTTTCTTTGGATTCTTGAATACAACAAACTCATAGGAAGTCTCATTGTTGGGAGTGAATACTGCCACAAAAGCCAGTATTTATCCAAACATCATGTTTAGGGGCCTTAAATGCCACGTGATATGCTAAATCCTGATCCCTATCCACAAAACACAAACTAAAAGGCTTTTTATTTTTTAATTATAGAAAAATATTTACTGATGTCAGAGTTGTTTGCAATAAATAATGTTAAATGACAGAAATAAATGGAATATATCATATGACAGACACTATTTTTGTAAAAATGTCAATATATCTATAATAATATAAACATAATATGCTAATTAGACCAGACGACCTACCGGACAAAGCCAGGGCTGCGAGGGAAGCACAGATCCTGGGTGCCTGTTGGTGGCCAGGGGAAAGCTCAGGTCCCAGGTGCCAGAAGGAAGGCCTACTCTTTTTTTTTTTTTTTTTTTAATATATCTTATTGATTTTTTTACAGAGAGGAAAGGAGAGGGAGAGTTAGAAACATTGATGAGAGAGAAACATTGATTCAGCTGCCTCCTGCACATCCCCTACTGGGGATGTGCCCACAACTAATTCATATTTCACATGCCCTTGACCAGAATCAAACCCAGGACCCTTGAGTCCACAGGCCAACGCTCTGTCCACTGAGCCAAACTGGCTAGGGCAGGAAGGCCTACTCTTGCACAAATTTCGTGCATCAGGCCTCTAGTGATTATATAATTGGATAGAAATGTGAATATTCAAATACCCAAATGGCAACTATGGTTTTCTGAGTGGTGTGATTACAGGAGAATTTTATTTTGTTTTCTTTACTTCTATGTATTTATTATATTGAGCATTTTTTCCTAATTTTTTTCAATTACAGTTGACATTCAATATTATAATGGGTATACAGCATAGCAGTTACACATTTATATAGCTTACGAAGTGATCCCCCCAAAAGGTCTAGTACCCTTCTGACACCATATATAGTTACCACAATATTTTTTACTCTATTCCCTATGCTATACTTTACATCCCCGTGACTATTTTGTAACTGTCAATTAGTACTTCTCAATCCCTTCACCTCAAAGAGGCTGTTCTTGAGTAAGGATCACAAGTGTTCTCTGGGCTCACTTGGGGGTCGGTTTCAAGCTTAGCGTCGGCCAAAAAAATTTGTTAAAACAGCAAGCTTCCCTCTTTACCACTCCTCTCGTGTAACCAGGCAGGACTGTTATTCCTAATAGGCCAACGAGGTATCATTTTAAATTGGGCTTTCAGAGGCCATTTAAGGCAGGAGCAGAAAATTCTTCTGACAAAGACCATCTGAACTAAAAAGAAAGAAGTCAATTGAGATCACATGGGTGGGAAGGAACTTAAATTAGTGGGGTTTTTTAGAGTAAAAAATAGGAAACATCTCTCTCATCACAGTATTTGGAAACAACCAATAAATACATACATATTTTTAAAAATCATTCTTCAGTTATAAATCTACAACCAATTAAGGGAGAAACTGGAGGGGGTAGAGCATGACCTAAAAGGAGAGGAAGAGGAAGCACCTCCTCACACACAGTGCCATGCTTTGCAAAAGACTAGAGACCTCATTTCACAGGGTGAGGTGGATTATATCCATGCAATGAACACCCCGAGGTCCTGGGGAACACCAAGATGGTGTTGCTTTTCACTAAAGAAATTTTAGACACTACAGAAGAACATAAAAAAGAACAAAAATCAGCCCTGGCCTGTTGGTTCAGTTAGTTGGAGCATTGTCCCATGCACCGAAAGGTCACAAGTTTGATTCCTGCTCAGGGCACATACCTAAGTTGTGAGTTGGATCCCCAGTCAGGAGTTCACAGGAGGCAACCGATTGAAATATCTATCTATCTATGTATCATCTATCTATCTATCTATCTTAAACTCAATAAAAACATATCCTTGGGTGAGGATTAAAATAATAATAATAATTCTAAGCAATGTTGCAATTTTACAACTCTAGACAAAAACAGCACTATATCTCGGCATTTTCTACATGGACCAGTTTCAGTCATGCTGACAGCTGAATCAATCCTGTTGGCCAGGAATTTCCCACTTCTGTTTTTTGGGTGGTTTTTTTTTTTTTCTTTATTACTGAAAGTATTACATATAACCCCTTTTTTCCCCCCCACTGACCTCTTCTAACCCGCCTCTACCACCAACCCCGCCCCCCCAGGCCTTCACCACACTATTGTCTGTGTCCATGGGTTATGCACTTCTGTTTTAAAGTGTCTCTTCAGCCAGTTGGTCATATACCAGATGAAAGTGCAGTTCCAAATCCCTCCAGCAGCCCCCCTGTTAGCACCAATCACACTGTTGTGCATCAGACTTAGCAGATAGCAGGCGTGTTTCTCCCACTCTGCTGTAAACCCCAGGCCTCACTCACCTTTCCATGGCTGCACCGCCTTCAAACATTCATCTTCTATCATTGGTTCACACTGTTTTTTAAAATCTTTCACACACCCAAGTCCCTGCCTAGGAAGTCATATATCACAGCACTTCAAAGTGAGAAGGATCTGACATCTTGGCCAAGCTCTTTACCCAAAGTCCCTACGACGCCTCATCTGTAAAAGAGGGGTGATGATACCTTCCTGAGAGAGTTACTGGAAGGACAAAGTTAGATAACTCACAGGAAAAAAAAACATAATACATAATACCAAACCCACCAAAAAATTACTTAATCCTCTACCCACTGGAGGAGATTAAAGAATCACACAGCTGTCTTTCTCATCTGAAGCTCATCCAGGTCCTGAATGCCTGGGCAGAGACTCAGAACCTTCAGGAACTGCACCAAACCACTGAACCTCAAACCAAGGGTAAGGGAGGTCTGGCAAAGCTGGACTTGGATGGCAGGTGGGCAGCTGGTCAGCATGGAGCCACAGAAGCTCTGGATCAGCTGTGAACAAAGGAGTGAGGACATGCTTAGGGAAACCAAAAGCAACAGCCTTAAATCAACCCAACAAGGGCACTCAGACCAAGCAGGGAAACCATTCAAGATTCCACTGGCTCCTCCTAACTGGGAGCCTGGAAGCAGGTGACTGGTACAACCACAGTTCCCTAGCTGACCCTGGACAAATCTGCTATTGTTCATCCACGATGCTCGGAGTTGAGTCACCGTGGCATTGTCCAACAGCGCTATCAGGAGGAAACAGCTGGAGAGACCAACACCAAGTGCAGGAAACCTCCACCTCCACCAGAGCTCCCTTCAGGGGCTCCACCCTGTATGAGAAGTCCAGCATCCTGCCTGCCTGGCCCTCAGGGACCCCCGAACAATCCCAGAGGCATCTACAGTCTGAACAGACATCCCTATTTCCTGCCTCCGTTTGCCTGGGGTGAAATACTAGCTCTTTATGTAGCATTTTGGTAATTCTCCTAGGGGAGAAGAGGTAGGATCTCCTGGTTTCAACACTCCAGTAAATAGAAGCCAAGGTGCAAGAAACCTGGCAGTAGACAAAAAAACAATTACTCCAAATTAATTTGAAAAGGACATACCATATGACAAGGAGATGGATTTTCCCTGGACTAAAAACATGAGCACGTAGATGCCGCCTCACTGCAACAGCACCTTGGAACAGGGCTAGATGTTTAAACCTTTCTGAAAGAGGGATTCTTGCCAACTTCCTCATCTAGAGACCTGATGAAAATTTCCTATGTTCCAACAGAGGACCCAAGAATCCCTGCTGGGATTTAGAAACAACTCAGAAAAGCAGCAGGGTGGTCAGGGGTTAAAGTCCTAGAGAGCTGTGTTTGACTCCTGCCTCTAACAGAGTACTGTGTGATCTCTGTGGTGGGAGTCACAGCGCAGCCTTAAATCAGGTTTGCAAACTCAAGTGCATGCGATACCACCTGGGTTTACAGGCACATTCCCACATTGTGCCAAGACTGAGGGGTCAAGGAAGCACCGGCCCCATGGCTGAGACTCAGATCCAGACAATAGGTGCCACAGGGCAGCAAGTCAATGTCATTAGGTCTGACAACAATAAAAAGCCAGAAATCTCTCTTTTTATGAAATCTCTTCAGTATTTAAATGTTGATTCTGATAAAACATCAACTGGGCCCAAACAAAAGACATCTGTGGAATGGATCTGAACGAGGGCCACTGGGCTGCAACCTCAGCTCTGGACCTTAGGCTCCTCGTCTATAAAATGAGGGCGAATAAAAGAGCCTGGTGTTGGGAGGATTCGATGAGATTAGGCCTGTTAGGCGCTTTCCACTGCCTGACACTAGAAAGCACTTGACAAATGGAACTGTCAACTAGGCAGAGCTGAAAGAGCCTTGGGGAAGATCCACCCAACCTTCTTGTTCTATAAAGAGGAAATTGCAGAGAGGTCCTGGGACTGACCCACGATCTGCAAATGAGCCAATGGCAAGAGTCCGACTGGGCCCAGATCCCAGACTCTCCCTGTTAATGGACTCAGTTTATCACGGACAGCCCCGCAACTCTCCCTCACTAGTACTGGGCTCACCAACTGTGAGGGGCAGCTCCTCAAGGTAAGTGTGGTGTTACATCTACAAAACTCAGCCTCACACCAGGCAGGTGACTAGGCTCACTACTCAATGTGAACTGGTCCATGGATGTGCTCCTCCTCCCCGCACTGCCCTATAGTCCAGTTTATATTATAGTCCATACACTGGGCCCTGTGCCAAGCTCAGTCCCCTTACCTATCACCTACCCCAGCCTAGTATAGGTGGTAAGGGAAGACTAGGCACAAAAGGATGGTGGTGTGTGTGTGTGGGGGGGGGGGGGGGGGGTTTGACATCAACATGTAGAGAGGATGAGGAGGAGACAGAGCAGGCCTGAGTGAAAGAAGGTGGCCAGAAGGTTGGGAAGTATACTTGGGGCCCATGTGGGCTGGTGCAGCTGGAGGAGAGAGGATAACTGAAAGGCAAGGGAGATGAGAGAGTGGGCTGGGAAAGAAGGTTGTGGTGGCTGGTAGGCAAGGGTCCCTAGGCTGAGGGGGCTCTGGACCAGCTGGCCTGCTGGGTTTCTGCCACACAAAGGTGCTAATTAGGCAGCCTGGGGCAGGTCCCAAAGCACTGAGCTGTGTTCCCTTAGGTAAATGAGCAGCCAAGGTTGTATCCTGTCCCCAGACCCCAGGGGTATCCTGTTTGAACTTGTCCTTACTGGAAAACTTTCCACCCTTGATGTCTCAGGAGCCCTGGAATTTCTCCCAGTTCCTTCCAAAGCATGCACTATAGCTTTCTAATTAACATGAGCTGAAAAATAAACCTTAGCTTTAAAATGGCAACAGGGAAAAGAGAGAGCTTGGGTTCTGTATTTCCTAATGGAGTCATCAAGTTGTAGAACTTCGTAGGCTGAAAGGACTTGAGGGACCATCTGGTACAAACCCCTCATGTTACAGAGAGGCAGGGAGGTCCAGAACAGGGAGTGATGTGCCCAAGGTCAATCAGCCTGTCAGTGCAGACACCAGACTCTAGGACTCCCACAGCCAGGCCAGTGCACTTTCAGGGTCAGGACAAAGCCTCAGTCACTGCATTTCTTCTTTTCACCTGGGACTACCCCCAGAGCCACATCAACACTGTCACAATACCTCACCTCCCCAAGGGGGCCTTAGAAAAGCCACACTCTAACAAAGGCCCAAGGTCAATCACACCTTTTAGTACAGGTTTCTCTCACCTGCTAAGAGCTTACTCTCCTCCCAAATTACAGGTGGTAAAACTGAAGGGTGGGAAGAAAGACATAGGTTTCTGGCCGCCAGAGAGATGGATGGGATGTGTTCACCTCGGAGAGGTTCACAGGTTAAACCCACAGCCCTGCAGGGCCTAAGCCAGCTGGCCGTAAATGAAGGGGGAAGGGTGGAAGGGCTGAGACTTTGAGCAGAAAAAAGAACACACAAACATCACGTGGCTGAGAAAGAGGGTTTCACAATACTCCAGGAGGGCAGAAGAGAGATCTGGGAACTGCAACAGTCTTTGTGGGGTCCAGAATCAGGTTTTCCTACCTGGAACGAAGACAGACTTTGGAACCCCCACATTTGAGTTTCAATCCCTTCTCTGGCACATCCAACTACATAACTTGATGGGGGGGGGTTTGGGGGGGGGGAAACAGTAATGAGCCCCTTTGTTTTCCTCATTTTATAAAATAGATGCATAAAGAAAAGCATTGAGCAATGGTTATTCATGTCATTGAGTCTTTCTTCCTGATATTAAACCATCTCTTGCCCCTTTGTAAGTATCCTGAGAGCAAAAAGCATAGCTGCTTGTCCATCTGGGGTAAGAGAATGAGCCTGGAGAATGTTCCTGTGTGACTGACTTTCTAAACCACATTCCACCTCCTCCCTTGTGGGTGATATTACCTGAGGGACATGTGTCTGATCAGCATGGAACGACTCACAGCACCCTGAGGAGAGTGTGCAGCTCCATTTCATCCCACTCCAAACCACAGAGGTTTCTGATGGCCAGTCCCCCAATAACTCTGCCCTGTGCCTCGAGCTCGCCCATACCATCCACCACAGTTCTGTCTTTGAACCCTACCTGCCATGCTTAATAGATGTCACCTGACATGATTCACATTTCTGGAGGGCGCTGGGAAGAAGAAAGAGGAGGGTAAATGTTTTCCCACAGGTTACAAATGAGGACGCTAAGGCAAGGAAATTAGATTGTCTGCTGCTACCTGACAGTCAGCCCAAGGCTGGTTCTCAACTCAATGGGCGGGGGTAGTGAGCTATGTTGGACAGGAGTGGTAGACAGAGGCTTATGGGTTCTAAGAGCAAACGCAGGGGGTTGAGCTGAGAAGTTTTTAAAATACTTGTCAATAGATCTTTTTTTTCGGAAGATGGCAGCTGGCAGGACGGAGGTGAGGGAGAGGAAGTGAGTGAGTGAGGGTATGAAAGGAGAGTGTGTGGATGTGTGTGGTGTGTGAGTGAGTAAGTAAGGGACAGTTAAAGCCCCGTAGGAGCAGCAGGGGCTGGCAGACCAGGCTCTCTTAGACAAGGAGAGACTACCACCGCTGCGGGCACTCCCTGGACTGCAGGACTCCGGCACAGAGCCCACGCCATCTTGAAGGGGAGAACGGCCTTTTTTAAGAACTCATCAACACCACCAACCAGACAGGCCTTGGAACTGCCCCACGACCCAGCAGCCACTCCAGCCAAAATCCTGCTGCCCCACCCGCAGACTGGCGGGCCTTGGGACCTCCACCTCCAATGGTGCACCACTCGGCAGCAGTAAGTGCAACCTCCCCCTCCGCAGCGGCAGAACTCCAGACAAAACTTTCACACATTTCCAGCATGCGCAGACATCCAGGGCACACCACTCCGTAGGCTGTGCCTGGGAGCCACTGGAAGCCCCCGCGGGTGTGATTTTGTACAGACAAGGGCGCGCAGCCCTGCAGTAGAAATTCTGAACTCCCTCTTCCTGAATAACTGCTCAGGGACACCCCAGCTGTGCAACTTCAGTGGCAGGGCCCCTCACAGTGCCTGAGAGCTCTGCACAGGCAAAGGCACCTCCACAGATGCGCATTTCCTACAGGCAGGCCCCCTGACCCCATCTATCCACAGTGTGCTCAGGGGAGCAGCTGTGAGACTCTGTTGGGTGTGATTCTGCACAGACAAGGGCACGCTGCCCCACAGTAGAAAATCTGAATTCCCTCTTCCTGAATAACTGCCCACATTCACCCCAGCTGCTCAACCTCAGTGCTAGGACCCCTCAGAGTGCTTCAGAGCTCTCTGAAGGTGTGCCAGCAAACACACCTCCACAGATGCGAATTTCCGACAGGCAGGCACCCTGAACCTATCTATCCACAGGGTGCTAGTGGGAGCCACAGTGAGCTCTCCCTGCGTGTGATCTTGGACAAACAGGGGCGCACTCCCCCCCAACAGTAGAAATTCTGAATTCACTCATCCTGGATACCTGCCCACAGGCACCTCAATTACACGGCTACACTGCCAGGGCCCTTCAGAGTGCTTCAGTGTGCCTCGCGTACCACGGGTGACCCTGTGAGCTGCCACTGGGAGTGATTGCCTATCCACCACAGGGAGTGATTGCCTATCAGCAGCAAAAGCTGAGTCTGCCCACCACACAACTACAGAACTCTGGACACCACAGTCACCCCTTTTCAGAGTGCAGGCCCCCTGAGCCCTATCACCCCAACAGATAGTTCCTGGGTGCCACTGTGAGTCCCCACTGGGCACGCGTGATTTCAATTAAGGGTGCAAGACAGCAAAAATTGGGACACTCCCCTCCATGGCTGCTGACTTCTAGACACCGCAGTTGTGCCTCTCAAGCTCACAGGCCTACATCAAGAGAACCCAAATAGCTCAAGTAGGGAGCTACACTAGATTACCAAGCCCAGGAGAACTGAGAGATTACACCAGTAGCACCATCCCCAAAAGAACCTGGATAGCAAAGCAATTGGATCTACAATTAAAACATTATAGGAAAACATGGGAAGACAGAAAAGCAATCCCCAAAAGAAAGAAAAAGAGGAATCACCAGAAAGGGAGTTAAATGAAATTGAGGCTAGCAGCTTATCAGAGAAAGAATTCAGAGTAATGGTTATAAGGTTGTTTAAATGGCTGGAAGACAAATACACACAACTCAATGAGAATTATAAGGAGCTGAATGAGAATGTCGCCAAACATGAAAAGGAACCAAGAGGAGATGAAGAATGACATAGCTGCAATAAAGAACACAATGGAAGGCTTAAACAGTAGACTAGAAGAGGCTGAGGACCGCATCAGCGAATTAGAAGACAAGGTAGGAAAAAACACACAAACACAGCAGCAACTGGAAAGAAGACTTAAAAAGCAAGAGGAGAGCCTAAGGGAGCTTTGGGACAACAAAAATTAAACAATATTCGCAAAATTGGGGTACCAGAAGGAGAGGAAGAGAAACAAGGAATGGAAAACCTGTTTGAAGAAATAATGACAGAAAACTTCCCTGATATTGGCAAGAAAAAAACCATGCAAGTCCAAGAAGCACATAGAGTCCCAAACAAGATGAATCCTAAAAGACCGACACCAAGACACATCATAATTAAATTGGCAAACACCAACAACAAAGTAAGAATCTTAAAGGCTGCCAGAGAGAGACAGAAAGTTACCCACAAGGGTTCTCCTATTAGAATATCAACAGATTTCTCAACAGAAACATTCCAGGCCAGAAGGGAATGGAATGAAATTTACAAAGTGATGCAAAGCAGGGGACTGAACCCAAGAATACTATACCCAGCAAGGCTATCATTCAAAATTGAAGGTGGAATCAGGAGCTTCACAGACAAAAAAAGGACTGAGAGAGTTTATCACTACCAAACCAACAATGCAAGGAATGCTAAAGGGACTGCTGTAAAAAGAAGAAAGAGAAAGGTAAGAAGAAACACAAACATTAAGGAAAAATAAGACAACAAATATGTACTTGTCAATAATAACATTAAACATAAATGGATTAAATGCACCAATCAAAAGACATAGGGTAGCTGAATGGATAAGAAAACATGATCCATATATTTGCTGTCTGCAAGAGACCCACCTCAGAGCAAAGGATTCACACAGACTGAGAGTGAAGGGATGGAAAAACATTTTTCAGGCAAATGGAAATGAGAAAAGAGCTGGGATTGCGATACTTATATCTGATAAAATAGACCTCAAAGTAAAGGCCATAACAAGAGAGAAAGAAGGCCACTACATAGTACTAAAGGGAGCAATTCAACAAGAAGATATAACTCTGGTAAATATATATGCACCCAATACAGGAGCACCCAAATACATAAAACAACTTCTGGAAGATATCAAGGGAGAAATTGATAGCAATACAGTCATAGTAGGGGACTTTAATACCCCACTGACCCCACTGGATAAATCAACTAAACAAAAAATCAGCAAAGAAACAGCAATCCTAAATGACACACTAGATCAGATGGACTTAATTGACATCTTTAGAACATTTCACCTCAAAGTTACAGAATATACATTCTTCTCCAGTGCATATGGAACATTTTCAAGGATAGACCACATATTAGGACACAGGCAAAGTCTCTTCAAATTCAAGAAGATAGAAATCATATCAAGCATCGTCTTAGATCACAATGGCATAAAACTGGAAATCAACTACAATAAAAACAATCCAAAATAATCAAACACTTGGAGACTAAATAGCATGCTATTAAACAATGACTGGGTTACCTGAGAGATCAAAGAAGAAATAAAAAACATCATAGCAACAAATGGCAATGAAAACACCAACAACCCAAAATCTATGGGATACAGCGAAAGCAGTCTTGAGAGGGAAGTTCATAGCTTTACAAGCCTACTGCAAAAAATAAAAAACAATGGTAATAAATTATCTAACTCTACAACTCAAAGAGTTAGAATGAGAGCAACAAGAAAAGCCCAGTGTAAGCAGAAGGAAGGAGATAATAAAGATCAGAATGGAGATAAACAACATAGAAACCAAAGAAACAATACAAAAGATCAACAAAACCAAGAGCTGGTTCTTTGAAAGGATAAACAAGATTGATGAACCTCTCGCCAGGCTTACCAAGAAGCAAAGAGAGAGGACCCAAATAAACAAAATTAGAAATGAAAGAGGAGAAATAACAACAGACCCCACCAAAATACAAAGGATTGTTTAACAATACAAAGGATTGTTAAAAAATATTATGAACAACTCTATTCCAACAAACTGGACAACCTGGAGGAAATGGACATATTCCTAGAAAAATAACAACCTTCCAAAACTCAATCAGGAAGAATCTAAACATCTCAATAGGCCAATAACTATGAAAGAAATTGAAGCAGTCATTAAAAAGCTTCCCAGCAAACTAAAGCCCGGGGCCAGATGGCTTCACAGGGGAGTTTTACCAAACATTCAAGGAATAACTAAAACCTATACTCCTCAGACTATTTCAAAATATTCAAGAGGAAGGAACACTTCCAAGCTCATTCTATGAAGCCAGCATCACCCTAATACCAAAAACAGATAAATACAACACAATGAAAGAGAATTACAGGCCAATATCCCTCATGAACATAGATAATAAAATCTTCAACAAAATTCTAGCAAATCGGATCCAGCAGTACATCACAAAGATCATACACCATGACCAAGTAGGATTTTCCCAGGAATGCAAGGATGGTACAATATCTGCAAATCAATAAACGTGATACATCACATAAACAAATTGAGAGATAAAAACCACAGAGTCATATCAATTGATGCAGAAAAAGCATTTGACAAAATCCAACACCCTTTCTTAATTAAAAACTCTCAGCAAGGTGGGAATAGAAGGATCATATCTCAACATAATAAAAGCCATATATGACAAACCCATAGCCAAGATCATACTCAATGGGCAAAAACTAAAACCATTTCCCCTAAGAACAGAAACAAGAAAGAGATACCCACTTTCACCACTCCTGTTCAACATAGTACTGGAAGTACTAGCCATTGCGATTAGACAAGAAGAAGAAATAATAGGCATCCAAATTGGAAAAGAGGAAGTAAAACTGTCCTTATTCCCAGATGACATGATACTATACATAGAAAACCCTAAGACTCCATCAAAAAATTATTAGACTTAATAAATGAATTTGGCAATGTAGCAGGATACAAAATTAATGCCAAGAAATCTATGGCATTTCTATATACCAACAGTGAACTTACAGAAAGA
The DNA here is from genome assembly GCA_026230045.1 of Corynorhinus townsendii. Taxonomy (NCBI): domain Eukaryota; kingdom Metazoa; phylum Chordata; class Mammalia; order Chiroptera; family Vespertilionidae; genus Corynorhinus; species Corynorhinus townsendii. Next base: position 127,127,064 of record JAPDVU010000003.1, on the reverse strand, counting down.
GAGGCTAAGAAAACAATCCCATTTACCATCACACCAAAAAAATTAAGATACCTAGGAATAAACTTAACTAAGGAGGTAAAAGATCTCTACTCAGAAAACTACAGGACATTGAAAAAAAGAGATAGAGGAAGACATAAATAGATGGAAGAGCATACCGTGTTCATGGATTGGTAGAATCAACGTCATTAAAATGTCCATACTACCCAAAGCAATCTATACATTCAATGCACTCCCCATTAAAATACCAACGGCATATTTCACAGACCTAGAAAGAACTCTCCAAAAATTCATCTGCAATAAAAAAAGACCCCGAATAGCCACAGCAATCCTGAGAAAGAAGAACAAAGTAGGTAGGATCTCAATACCAGATTTCAAGCTGTATTACAAAGCCATTGTTCTCAAAACAGCCTGGTACTGACACAAGAACAGGCATATAGACCAAAGGAACAGAACAGAGAACCCAGATATTGACCCAAACCACTAAGCTCAATTAATATTTGACAAAGGAGGCATGAGCATACAATGGAGTCAAGACAGTCTCTTCAATAAATGGTGTTCAGAAAATTGGACAGATACATGCAAAAAAATGAAACTAGACCACCAACTTACACCATACACAAAAATTAACTCAAAATGGATACAGGACTTAAAAATAAGATGGTAAACCATAAAAATACTACAAGAATCCACAGACAGAGAAATCTCGGACATATGCCGAAGCAATTTCTTCACTGATCCCACTCCTAGGGCAATGGAAACTAAAGAGAAAATAAACAAATGGGACTACATCAAAATAAAAAGCTTTTGCACAGCAAAAGAAGCCATCAACAAAACAACAAGAAATCCCACTGTATGGGAGAACATATTTTCATATGTTATCACTGATAAAGGTTTAATCTCCAATATTTACAGGGAACTCATACAACTCAATAAAAGGAAGATAAACGACCCAATAAAAAAAAATGGGCAACGGACCTAAATAGAAACTTTTCTAAAGAAGACAGAAAGAAGGCCAAGAGACATACAAAAACGTGCTCAAAGTCACTAATTATCCAAGAGATGCAAATCAGAATGACAATGCGGTACCATTTCACACCTGTCAGAATGGCAATCATCAACAAATCAACAAACGACAAGTACTGGTGAGGATGCAGAGAAAAAGGAACCCTCGTGCACTGCTGGTGGGAATGCAGACTGGTATAGCCACTGTGGAGAACAGTATGGAGTTTCCTCAAGAAACTAAAAATGCAACTGCCATTTGACCCAGTAAACCCACTTCTAGGAATATAGCCTAAGAAAGTAGAAATACCAATCAGAAAGGATATATGCACCCTTATGTTCATTGCAGTACAATTTACAATAGCTAAGATTTGGAAACAGCCTAGGTGCCCGTCAGCAAATGACTGGATCAGAAAACTATGGTACATCTACACAATGGAATACTATGCTGCTATAAAAAAGAAGGAATTCTTACCATTTGCAGCAGCCTGGATGGAAATGGAGAGCATTATGCTAAGTGAAATAAGCCAGTCAATGAAAGAAAAATACCACATGATCTCACTCATTTACGGATAATAAAGAACATCATAACCTGATGAACGAAAAGATAGATACAGAGGCAATAAAGCATCAAACAGACTGTCAAACTACAGCAGGAAGTTTGGGAGGGGTGGGGGAGATAAGAGATCAACCGAAGGACTTGTATGCATGCATATAAGCATAACCAATGGACGCAAGACACTGGGGGGTGAGGGCATGTATGGGAGTGGGGTGGGGGTGGGGGGCAATGGGAAGATATGTACACATGTAATACCTTAATAAAAAATGAAAAATAAATAAATAATTAAGTTTAAAAATTAAATTAAATTAAAAAATAAAACACTTGTAATAAATATAGACTGTGTGCCCTGTTCCACTAAGAAAAAAAAAGTGCCCTGGCCAGTGTGGCTCATTTGGTTGGAGCAGCATCCTGTACACCAAAAGGTCGCAGGTTCAATTCCCAATCAGGGTACATGCCCAGGGTGCAGGTTTGATCCCAACTAAGGAGTGTGTCAGAGATAGCTGATAGATGTTTCTCTCTCATAGATGTTTCTCACTCTTCCTCTCCTTTTCTCTCTCTAAAATCAATAAAAACATTTAAAAAATAAATAAAATCAATAAAAACATATCATCCAGTGAGGATTTAAAAAAAAAATTTTTTTTTTAAGTCCTGGATGGGTGGTTCAGTTGTTTGGGCATCTGTACATCAAAAGGCTGCAGGTTCGATTCCCAGTCAGAGCACATACCTTAGCTTGTGAGTTCGGTTCCCAGTTGGGATGCATTTGGGAGACAACCAATCAATGTTTCTCTCTCACATCAATGTTTCTCTCTCTCTTTCACTCTCTCTCTCCCCTTCTCTCTCTAAAATCAATAAGCATATCCTTGAGTGAGGATTTTTTTAAAATCATTTTTTTTTAATGTAAGGAATCAGGTAATCTAATAGGAGAGATAGGTTAACCATCCTCATCATCCTCGTCACCACCCCCACCTGCTACATAGTACTTTCTACATATTAGGCAGGTTCTAGATGCTTTACATATGTCAACTCACTTAATATTCACAATAACCTTGTGAAACAGGTGCTTTTTATCCTCATTTTACAGAGGAGAAAGGGGTCTTAAAGAATTTGCCCAAGGTCACGTGACTGGGGAGTGACTGCCAGGATCTGAACCAGGACACGTAGCCTTAACCATTTCCTGAGCTACCTCTCACCACACAAGCTCCTCCACTCCCAGGTCCATCCCCTTCACCTCCCAAGCCATTAGGTAACAGGCTGGCAGGCAAATTCTCAGGCCCTGAGGTTCCGGTACCTGTAGCAACTGCCTCCCAAAGTGTTTCCTCCAACTGCAAGAGCCAAGGACTCAGATCTTCATGATGGCCTCCACAAATGTTCTGCCCTTGACTTCCTATGTTCCTTCTCCAGGCTGGGACATGACACAAGACGAGGCAGGAGCCAGAATTCTACCAGGATATTCTACTCCCATTGACTCAGAACCCCAGAACAGATGGACAGAGGGATTTCTGAGTGAGTAACCACAGAAGAATAAAGTTATGTAAGTCATCCTGGAACACAGAAAGAATCAAGCTGAGCAAGTGGGAAATACCCAAAACACAGGCTCCAGCACTGTTCTTGCCTTGGGGCAGAGCTGGGCCTATTGTGAGTTTCTAGACTGTTCCTGATTATAAAACTATAAGGCTTTTACCCCACAGGCAGCAGCAGAGGGATTGCTAACACATTTGGATTTCTCCCACCAAAAAAAGAAAGGCCTTAGGATACTAAAATCAGACAGATAAATGAAGCTGTGATTCCTCCCCTTCCCTGTATTCTCTTTTTGCTGAATTATTTTACCAATGGGCCTCTTGTCACCATCTCCCTCCTGCAGCTTCTAAAACTGAACCCAAAGGATACACCAACTGCTTGGCCTCATCAGGACAGGAGGTGACAGTGGGGGAAACTCCAATGGCAAACCCTTTGGCCCATCAGGAGGCCAGGCGATTAAGGCAGTCTGTGCTGCCTGCCTAGAATCAGCTTGCAATGCTGGAAGGGGAGACTGGACATGCTGTAGTTGGAATTTCAGATTTTTCCTACGTTAGAATGAAGTTATCTTTCCTGCTTGAGCACCTTCTTATCTTTCCTGCTTGAGCACCTTCTTCGATAAAACCATCCTGCTGGTAAAGGTGAAAATTTGTCACCCTCAAAGGCTTACCACTCATTCTGGCACTCTGTGTACATCTCCAACAGGGAAGGTTCAGGCCGGGTCTAGGGAACAACAAACAAACTGGAGTGTGTCCAAAGGCGCAACAGGGTGGTGGGGTCTAGAAATGGAGTGATCTGGGAGACAGCTGGTAGAAGCAGAGAGGAGACTAAGAGTAGCTGTTGTCAAATACTTCTGGGAACGGGGGAGCAGGCTCCCTGTCTCAGGCTTTACCCTTTTACCCTCAAGTAAATTGAGGCTTACAGAGGATCAGCATATTGCAAGGCGAACCAATAGAGCTGGTCTAAGAAGCCACGCTGTGCCCCAGGGCCTTTATCCTGACCCACTGCACTGCACACTATGTCAAATGCCTTGGTCGTGAAAGAAACCAATAACAAAAGACCACATATTGTAGGATTCCATTTATATAAAAACTAGAGGCCCGGTGCATGACTTTCTTGCACTTGGGGGGGGGGGGTCCCCCTTAGCCCGGGCCTGTGCCCTTTAGCAGTCCAGGAGCCCACGGGGGATGTCTGACTGATGGCTTAGGAGCAGGCTTAAGCCGCCAGTTGGACATTCTTAGCGCTGCCACAGAGGTGGGAGAGGCTCCCACCACTGCCGCTGGGCTCGCCAGCCGTCAGCCTGGCTTGTGGCTGAGCAGTGCTCTCTCTGTGGGAGTGCACTGACCACCAGGGGGCAGCTCCTGTGTTAAACATCTGCCCCCTGGTGGTCAGTAGGCATCATAGCAACCAGTCATTCTGCCGTTCGGTCAATTTGCATATTGCCCTTTTATTATATAGGATGTCCATAACAGGAAAATCTATAGAGATGCAAAGTAGATTAATGGTTGTCTAGGGCTAGAGATGAGGGAGAAACTGGGGGAATGACAGTTATGGCTATTGGGTATGGCCTTTCTTTTAGGGGTGATGAATGTTCTAAAATGGATAGTGGATGCCCGGCTGGTGTGGCTCAGTAGTTGAGCATCAACCTATGAACCAGGTGCTCACAGTTTGATTCCCAGTCGGGGCACACGCCTGGGTTGCAGGCTCAATCCCTTGTGGAGGGCATGCAGGAGGCAGCCAATCAATGATTCTCTCTCAATATTGATGTTTTTATCTCTCTCTACCTCTCCCTTCCTCTCTGAAATCATTAAAAATATTTTTAAATAAAAAATTTAAAAAGAACCAGTTGGCTACCCTGGCCAGTGTTTCCCTTTGGTTAGAGCGTCGACCCACACACCAAAGGGTCGCAGGTTCAATTCCCGGTCAAGGGCACATACATGGGTTGCAGGTTCAATCCCCAGCCCTGGTTGGGGCATGTGCAGGAGGCAACCAATCGATGTTTCTCTTTCCCTCTCCCTCTCCCTCTTCCATTCACTCTCCCTCTCCCTCTCCTTCTTCCCCTTCCTCCCCACTTCCACTCTTCCTGAAATCAATGGAAAAATATCCTTGGGTGAGGATTAAAAAAAAAAAAAAAAGAACCAGTTGTCTATCTTACTTAACAGATTACAGGGAACCTGATAAGAGATAAAGATTATGAATCAAGCAAGGGTAGACAACAGCTCACAAACTCACTACCTCTTGCCCAAGATGTCACTCACTCAGTCAACAAATATTTATCAAGAACCTACTCTAGGCCACAATTTACAATGCTCAACATCGGAGGTCAGTGAACTAGAGTCCAGAGGCCAAATCCAGACTGCCAAGCAAAATGTGCCACCCCTGTGCTAGATGCTAGAGCTGTGGGTGAAGGAAAGGGATGAGTGGTAACAGTCAGGGTCTCCTTGTGGAGTTCACATCCCAGTGAGACAACCATACAGGTGAGATCCAATTACAATGCAGAGAAATGTTATAGAGGAAAGAACTACAGCCTGTGTGAGCTCAGAACAAGGGCCTGACCTGGGCCAGAAAAGGCTTCCTGGCTGATGGACTTGACTCTAATACCTGAAAGAGAAGGAGGAATCCACATTTACAAAGGCCCTGGGGAAACGGAGAGGTGGGGTGGGCGGAGCGTGTGGTCTGGTGAAGGACTAAAAGGCACCAAAGCAGCAGTACAGAGTGGTGTGCAGGGCAGCCTGCGCTCCCCAGGCCTCACAGCCCCAGGTCCGATCATGGAGGCTATGAGAATAGGGCTGAGAGCCAGCCACCTGGCAGTGCTAACTGTGTACAGACCCTCCGCCAGATGACCTAGGAAGACAGAGGTTGGAGAGTTAATCACTGGAAAAAAGTTTCTTAATCACCTAACAAAGTGCCCATCACTTTCTTTATCCAATATCATACAGGACATAAAATAAGAAAAAGATGCAATCTCGGACTTCAAAGAGAAAACCAGAAGTTGAGGAAACAAGCCCAAGCCCTCAGCTCTGCTACTCAAATGTAATGGCACTAACCCAGAGCCTGGAATGTACTTCCCCAGGTCTCCCAAAGGACTGTTTCCTCCATTCCTGGAGGTCTCTACCAAATGTAACATTTCCCTACCCACTCCACACGAATAACACACTTGCCTTCTCTCCTTCTCCCCACTTCTCCAGCCCCTCTTCCCAACCCCTCCTATGCCCAGGCATTCCCTCCCTATGAGCTGACCTTGCTTAGTTTCATCCAGTACACTTAACTCTGCCCATTTTACATGTATCTGTTTGTTCACTGAACAGCTTACACTAGAATGGAAGCCTTATGAGGACCAGAACTTTTGTGTGTTTTTTTCAGCACTGAGGTCTGACATAGAGTCAGCTCTCAAATAATGGTTTGTGGAATAAATGCAAACACAAAACTCTTAAAGAAAACTTAATCCCTAAATTCCTTGATTTGCAACCTTGGGCAAGTTATTTCTTTATGTCTCAGTCTCCTCATTTGAAAAATAAAAATAATAAAGTATCAACTTTGTGAGTAAATAAGGAAATGCATATAAATGTTGATTGTTGTTATTACCACGATCATTTGTTATGGGTCTATTTTGTGTCATGTGTTACACATATAGCTCATTTATTTTCATAGAAACCCATGAGATAACTTTTATTACAAGTTCCCTTAGATAGATGAGACTAGGTTAGCACACAGTGACTAAGCAGCAGAATTTAAATTCAAACTAGCACCACTGGGCTTCAAGGTCCATGCTCCTTCCTCTCTGCCTGCCTGCAAACTGAAAATGCCAACGGAAGCTGGAGAGACGGGGACTGGTGTACCCTGGAGCAGTTGGGGCATGATCCTGAAGCAACAGGGACTCGGATTCTGTACTGAAGGACTAAAAGGACTCAGAGCAGACAAAAGTCATTCTAGGTCAAAAAAAAAAAAAAAGGAGGAGGGGCAGTTCTTTTCCACAAGAGACTTACACTACCGTAATACAAACAAGAGAGGACAATAGTGGAATCACAGGACTGGCACTTGGACGAAATCTGAGATGCATTCGGTCCAACCACTTGTTTTATGGAGCAAGAAACTAAGCTGGAAGAGTGACCTGTGAACAGTTGGGAAATCAGTAGATTGTGCCTGTGTTGATGCTTCTGTTCTAAACTAGATGTATTTTTACTCTTATTCATGTACTTCTTTTTCAAAAGTCATACAAGTAAAACATGCCCACTACAGCCAGAAAAATTAAGCCAAGTGAGGAAAAAGTTAATAGTGTCCCGCCACTAGCCAAAAGCTATGTTAAACAGTTTTATATTTAACGGGTTCCGAGTTACATTCAGTGGCTTGCATATCAGAACAGAGTAGGAACCTGGGTGAACTGTGCTTCTGTTCCCATTTTTGTTTTCAAGTCTACTTGTAGTTCATTTGTTCATTCATTCATTCACCCAGCAAGCATGAGGATCTCATTCGTAAGTGGCACAGTTCTGATTATTGGGATTCTGCAACAAACATACATAATACAATGATCCCACCAAGGTTAGGAAGAAGCACACCCATTGCTGTTAGTTGCCACTGTCTGTTAAAAACAAAACCAGGGGCAACTAAATACACTAACGACATTCTGGCCAAAGCTCTCAGCAAGAACATGTGCATCACCACTGCGGCCCCAATGCCTCTCTAATACAAGAAAGAGCTTTGTTAAGGCATAATCCACACTTTCAAAGAGAGCAGAAAAGGAGATGACAACAGAATTTTAGAGACTACAGGGTCAAAGGACAAGTGTTAATTGACATAAGAAACCTAAGAAAGCATTAACTTCCCAGAGCCCACAGAAGGCTCAGTAATGGCAGCAGCAGAGGGGATGCCAGTGGGCAGGATTAAAGTCTGCTTTAAAAAGAGTCCCACCTCCACCTCCCTCAGGCAAGTGACTGTACCTCCCTTACCCCAGAGGTTTATTCTTTGGAGAGGATAAAGCAGTAGTTCTATAGGCTGAGGAAACCATACTGGGAAATAAATGCAGGGCACCACACTGAAGACAGCGGTTAAGTTTAAGTACAGAAGGCCTAGATCCCTACCCTCTCCTCCTTAGGTTCCTGGGCACAGGTTTAGTCTCAAACCATCCAGGAAGATTAGATTATTCTTCTCTAGGGAATTTACACAGCTTAAGAGAAAACACCCAAGATACTAACTTCCTGGGTTCCTAAATGAAACAGGCCACCCAGGTCATCCTATGTGAGGCCTAGAACCCACAAGTGCCACACACACACACACACACACACACACACACACACACACACCCCTTAATACCCTACACATATGCAAGCAGATTACTAGGACACTAGATTTCTGGAGAAAGCCTGTCACAGGAAAGACAGGGAGAACACACACACACTTTATAGGAAATGAGGAAGAATACCACTTCTTCCCAAAAATAAAGCTATCATTAATGGCCCCAGAGAAATAAGAGGTAAATATTGCATCTATGAAACCAAAACAGAATGCTGTACTTAAAAAGGTATATTTAGAAAAATATAAGAATGCTTAAAAATTAAAGATAATGCTAACTAAAATGAAAACCTCAATAGAAGAGGAGTGTAGGGGGGAAGATAATAAAATTATAGGACCAATCCAGGATATTCAATATTCAAATTCTAGGAGTTGCAGAGGAAAGAAGAAAGAAAATAGGCCCTGGCCAGTGTGGCTCCATTGGCTGAGCTTCATCCTGTGCACTGAAAGGTCCCCAGTTCAGTTCAATTCCTAGTCAGGGCACATTCTCAGGTCGATGTTTCTCTCTCTCTCCCCCTGTCTCTTACTCTCTCTCTCTCAATCAATAAAAACATATTTTTAAAAAAAGAAAGAAAATAGCAGGAGCAAATCATCAATGTAGTAATTCAAGAAAACTTTCCAGGAGGAGGAATCCAAGATGGCGGCATAGGTAAACACCTAAACTGCTGCCTCCCACAACAATTTAAACTGCAACTAAAAGATAAAACGTCTATCACCCAGAACCACCGGAAAGCTGGCTGAGTGGAAGTTCTACAACTAGAAGGAAAGAGAAAAGAGCATTGAGATGTGCACAAGCGCTGAAAAGCTGAGGTACGGAGGCGCACGATCCGGGCTGGCGGCGGGCGACTGGGTGCGTTGCTTTTTTCAACCCCAACGGAGACAAGCCCCCGATTACTCTGAAATCCAGTCTCTGGGGAGACGCGGGGGACCCAAACTCCTACGGGGAGAAGCTGGACTGTCTGCCAGTGAGAGTGGCTTGCTAGCAGAGCTGCGTGCAGGAATAATTGTCTATGGCACTGGGGCACAGGATTCCAGGACACGGTCGGGACACAGAGCGGGCTTACTAGCAGCCATTGCTGTTTGCCACGCCCTAACCTAGTGACGCCCTGAGACCCCGCCCCACACAACCTACAAACCCACCCAAGCTCCAAACAGCTCAATTAGCATAAGAAAGCCTGCCCTATCGCAGCTTAACCTAGAAAACTTGCAGCCCGGGTCAGACAGCTCCAAAACCTCCAAACCCCAAGCAAAGAGGAGAAAACTGCAGCTCTCACTGTAGCTCCTGCTGAGTGGCCTCAGACAGTAGCTGACCTGCACCCCATTGGAGATCCAGAAGCCAGGGTACCTAGTGGTCAGTGTGAGACACCAGATTTCAACTCCTCACATCCATAAGTGACACATTCAAGAGGCAGACTCAGTGAGCACCAAAGCCCCACTGAAACAAGTCCTGCCCCATAAGCGTGTCTTCAGCGCAGCACTTCTTCCATTATAGACACAGGAAGTGCTCACAGCTAATTGGCCTGGAGGTCAATTCCTCCCAGCATACCAACAGCAATTCAGGCTTAACTACACCAAGACTTTGCACTCAGCCCACAAAGGGGTGTACCAAGAGCATCCACATCAGGTGATTGGGGAGGCTGAGCTACTGCCCCCTATAGGTCACCTACCACACAAAGCCACTCCATCAACACAGGGAAGAAGCCAAAATGCAGAAACAAAGAATCATGTCACGAATGAAAGAAACGGAGGAAAGCAAACTACTGGATGACATAGAGTTCAGAATCACATTTATAAAGTTACTCAAGAATCTTCTAAAAACTGCCGAGAAACTTGATGACACTTCTGAGGAGCTTAGTGAGACCTTCAAGGACCTTAATGAGAATGCCAAAAAAATGGAAAAGGATCAGTCAGAAATGAAGCATACACTGTCTGAAATAAAGAATATACAGAAACTCAACTGTAGATCAACATACCCCAAGAATCAAACCAAAGATCTGAAATATGTGGAAACAAAAAACATCCAACCAGAAAAACAAAAAGAAAAAAGAATCCAAAAATATGAAGATAATGTAAGGAGCCTCTGGGACAACTTTAAGCGTACCAACATCAGGATTTTTGGGGTGCCAGAAGAAGGGAGAGAGCAAAATATTGAAAACCTATTAGAAGAAATAATGACAGAAAACTTTCCCTACCTGGTGAAAGAAATAGACGTACAAGTTCAGGAAGCACACAGAACCCCATACAAGAGGAACCCAAAGAGGACCACACCAAGACACATCATAATTAAAATGCCAAGGGCAAAAGACAAAGAGAGAATATTAAAAGCAGCAAGAGAAAAACAGTTAATTACCTACAAGGGAGTACCCATACGACTGTCAGCTGATTTCTCGGCAGAAACTATGCAGGCCAGAAGGGAGTGGCAAGCAATATTCAAAGTGATGAACAGCAAGAAACTACAACCAAGATTACTCTACCCAGCAAAGCTATCATTCAGAGTTGAAGGTCAGATAAAGAGCTTCACAGACAAGAAAAAGCTAAAGGAGTTCATCGCCACCAAACCAGGATTACATGAAATGCTGAAGGGCATTCTTTAAGAAGAAGAAGAAGAAGAAAAAGGTAAAGATAAAAATTATGAACAACAAAATGACATCAAATACATACCTACCAACAAGTGAATCTAAAAATCAAGTGAATAAAAAATCTGAAGAACAGAATGGACTGGTGAATATAATAGAATCAGGGACATAGAAAGGGAGTGGACTGACGATTCTCAGGGGAAGCAAGTGTGAGGGGTGCGGGAAGAGATTGGACAAAAATCTTACTCCTATGGATGAAGACAGTGGCGGGGGGTAAGGGCATGGGGTGGGGTGGGGAATCAGGTGGAGGGGAGCTATGGGGGGAAAAAAAGTGGAACACCTGTAATAATCTGAACAATAAAGATTTAATTAAGGAAAAAAAAAAAAAAGAAAACTTTCCAGGACTAAATGATGTGTGTTCCAAGATTAAAAGTTTCCAGAGCGCGCTGGATGAAAGTACACCCACACTAAGGCAGGTCGTCTGTGAAATTTCAGAACACTAGAAAGGACACTAGAGATTCTAGAGAGAAAAATCACATTACCTACAACGGATTAAAATTGAAATGGCATTAGATTTCTCAACAATAACTCTGGAATTTAAAGGAAAATTAAGTAATGCTTTGCACAAAAACAGACTTCTACCTTAGAATCCCACAGCAAGCCAGAATGTCAATACCGTGTGGGTAAAGAATTAATTATTTCTCAGATATGCAAAGCCAACAATTATAGAGCACCTCCTCTGTGTACAACACTCTGCCTCCGGTGCACGTACCCCACGTGTTGTAAATGCCAGTTACTCGCTGTCTAACCCCACTGCACTCGAGGGTCAAAACTGTCTACTCCTCTCACTAGCCTTACTGGTGCTACGAGGCTATCTAAGAAGAGCACCCAGCCCAGCAAGGGATAGCAAGGAGTGCTTAGTGGAGGGAAGTGACATCTAAACTGACTCCTCAAGGATAACTAAAGGATATACAGCACAGTGGCGTTCCAGGAAGCAGGAATATCTGTAAAGACGTGGGGATCTGTCACAATCCATCCATCTGCTGACCCAGACAAGAATCCTCACCGACAGGTGAAACTCAAGCCAGGCACAAAAGAATCCATACCCAAGTAGCATCAGTGGCATTACCAGGTATTTGGGTTGGTTTTAAACATCTCTCCACAACAAGGTGATATACAAATCTATAAAATACAACCTATCTGAGCATAAAGAATGAAGACAAGGAGGCAAAGGCTGGCTCTGGATGTGACTTAAGGGTTCCTGGAGCAGTCTGGCAGTCCCACAGGACACAGGACACCATAAAGCCAGTGCCCTAATCAGAAAGGTGAAACCAGACCTAATAACAAGCATGCAGAGGCCCCAGATGAAGGGCACCTGGGACTGGGAGGCCAGGTTGGGGCAGAGAAATTCTCTGTATTTGGACCTTCTCTCTTCCCCTCACTTGTGAAAGCCAGAGCTTTAAGCTCATAAAGATCCTATGCTGAGACTGGGAATGAAGGCTCTGTCAGCTAAATGGCTGGGAATACAACCAGGTCTCCTGGCTACCTCCCACCTCTTATAGTCCCGCCTGGTTGACCTCAGGTTTCCATGCAGATATTCACTTGCTAAATTTCAAGGCAAGAAGAAACAGCCAAGAATGAATAACTGTCTGGCCTCTCCACTACTCTAACTCAAATTTATGGAGGCAGCTTTCTAGATATTGCCTCCCACCCCTTGGCGCCTCCTTTCCCCATTCCTGGAAGGAGGCAGCTGGCAGCTGAAGTCTAATTGGATCCCACAGCCCCCTGATGATCTCCGTGCTCTGTAATGGTGGCTTCAGAAGCAGCAGTGAGGTTTCTGAAACAGAAACAAAGTCAGCCCTGACCAGTGTGGCTCAGTGGTTGAGAGCTGATGCATGAACCAAGAGATCACTGGTTCAATTCAGGTCAAGGCACATGCCCAGGTTGCAAACTCAATCCTCATCAGGGAGCATGCAGGAGGCAGCCAACAGATGTTTCTATCTCTCCCTCTCCTTTCCTCTCTCTGTAAAAAAACAATAAAAACATATTTTTAAAAAAACAAAGAAACCAAGTCAGGGCCTGTTTGCTTGGCTTCTGCTGCTGGTAACCCACTGGGATCTGAGCAGCCAAAAAGGAGCCTTTCCTTCCCAAAATGGTCCTTTTACACACTGCTGAACAATGTGCTCTCTTCCCCAGGGCCATGCCAAGGTCTGGCTCTGCTGATAGTCTATGTTCAAGGTCAAGGAGTGCACTCAGCTTCAGCTCCCAGAACCATGGCCTAGGCTGGTGCAATGCAGGTCCTTGCTTCCCACCTCCAGGTCCCTTCTTCGATGATTTCACAGACACTTCACATTTCATAAATACAACACCTCCCGGTCTGAGGCTCTCAGAACTTGAACCTGTATGTTGTCCGTCTCTCCATTTCTTACTCTTTATGACACAAGTGGTAAGCGGAAGTATGGGGTGGGGTAGCATAAAGGCTGGTGTTGTGGGGACTGCACTGCTGTGACAAATTCTCATGTCAAGTCAACTCCCAGCTGGGAGTGCTTGTCTCTGACACATGCACCCCAGACACCACAGTGTGGTTGTAGGAGGGTATGTGCCTGGGTGAACTGGGCAAGCACATGAGCAAACATACAAATGTGTGAGACATGAATATAAACAGCATGTGAGTAAACCCACTTGTTGCATGCTATGGGTGAATGTGCATGTATGAGGGTAAAGGTAGAGGCAAATGAGTATATACGTGAGCAAGCATGTGTGAACAGGAGTATGAACAAGCATGTAAGTATTTGTGCAATAGTGAGTATGTATTGTGTGTGCATGTGTAAGGATAAAGGCACACATGAGTGTATATATGAGCAAGTATGTGTGACAACATGAGATCACATGAACATGAAATATGTATGTGTGTATGGAAGTACACACAGAGAAGGCCATGGGACACCAGGGCCACATTAGCAACTTGAGACAGTTCCTAATAAGGGCAGAGTACCACCACCCCGTCACCTCCTACATCCAGACTTCACAGCACATGATCGAGAAGCCCCAGTGTCTCACCTCAGTCACCTCTTCCCTCTCTGCCCACTCAGAGTGAGCTGCATCCAGGCCTGGGCTTCTGGGTTCCTCCCCCACTCTAGCACAGCCTCGCTCTCTGGCCCCAAATTTCCACCCTGCAGGATTTTTTTTTTGTTTTAAACAAGGGAAAATCCTCCTTACTTCCTTAGGGAGCGATAAATATGAGGATTAGGGAAGTGACATTCTGAAAATGATCTGAGTTACATGGAAGAAAAGGGGTAGATAAAATACAGAGCATTTTGGCCCAGACTTCACTCAGAAAGTCAGGGAGGTTCTGTCTCTAGGGAGGGGAAGACCATCTGTAGGGGTCTCCTGCTGCCTGCCTTGGAGTGCTGGGCCCAGTTGAGAGTACAAAGTCCAGGTCTCTAACTAACAGGGCTTGTCTAATATGCCAAACAGACACAGGGTCCTCACAGGCCCAGAGAGACTGCTGTCTGGAGACAGGGTACAAATTTCACTCCCCAAGCAGCCTGCCCCCATCTGGAAGCAATTTGCTTCACCCTCCACCAAGCCAGAGAGTTAGAGGAGAAAGCCTGCCCCTCACCCCTCTGCTGGGTGGCCAGCTTGAACACCTATGAGCAGCCAAAGAATGGGAAGAGGGTCAGCCTGACTGTCACTCCGGATGTTTGCTCAATGCCACCTAAACAATCTCTCCCTTTGCCCCTGAAAACTGGATGATAGTTGAGAGCACAAACTTTGAATCAGACTGACCTAAGCTGACAGCCATCTCCACGAGCCGAGTCTCTGCTTCCTCCTAAGTGAGATGGATAAAGTTGTTGCGAAGACTGAATAGGACATGCACATAAAGGGTTTGCATTGGGCCTGCATGCACACAATAGGCACCGAATAGATAAGTTACTATTGTTGCTGTTGCTGCTACCTACTCTCAGTCAATTCTCTTTACAGGGGCCACAGTGATCCTTTTAAAATGTAAAGTAGGTCACCCCAGCCAGTAGATCAGCCCATTAGAGCGTTGTGGCCGTACACCAAGGTTGTGGCTTCCATCTCCAGTCAGGGCACATACAAGAAGCAACAAATGAATGCATAAATAAGTGGAACAATAAATCAATGTTTCTCTCACTCTGTCTCTCTCTCTCTTCCTCTCTCTTTCTCCCTCTCTCTCTCTCCCCCCCCCACCTTAGTCCCTTCCTCCCTCCCTTCTTTCCTCTCTCCTAAAATGAATAAATAAGATTTACATATATTTTTTTAATATATTTTTATTGTTGATAGTATTATAGATATCTCCCATTCCCCCCCCTCCTCGCCCTTTACCTCTCTCCTCCCAGCCCCTAACCCCTTCACTACCCTTTTGCCCATGTCCATGGGCTATATGCATATAGTTATATAAGTTCTTTGGTTTCTCTCTTCTCATCCCCCCAACCTCACATCAAGGTATGTCAGTCTGTTCCATGTTTCCATGCTTTGGGTCTTATTTTGTTGGTCAATTCATACACACACACACACACACACACACACACACACACACACACACACACACTAGAGGCCCGGTGCAAGAAATTCGTGTGGGGGGGGGGGGGGCACAGGGTGGTGTCCCTCAGCCCAGCCTGCACCCTCTCCAATCTGGGACCCCTTGAGGGATATCCGACTGCCCGTTTAGGCGCGGGCCTAAACGGACGGTCAGACATCCCTCTCATAATCCAGGACTGCTGGCTCCCAACTGCCCTCCCCTGCTGGCCTGGTCGCCCCCAAATGCCCTCCTCTGCTGGCCCGGTCACCCCTAAATGCCCTCCCTGCTGGCCTGATCGCCCCCAACTGCCCTCCCCTGTAGGCCTGAGTGCCCCCACAACTGTCCTCCACTGCAGGCCTGGTCCACTCCCAAATGCCCTCCCCTACAGGCCTGGTCCCCCCAACTGCCCTCCCCTGCAGGCCTGGGTCCCCCCCCAACTGTCCTCCCCTGCAGGCCTTGTCCCCCTCAACTGCCCTCCCCTGTAGGCCTGGTCTCCCCAACTGCTCTCCCCTGCAGGCCTGGTCCCCTCCTCCCCCACAACTGCCTCCCCTGCAGGCCTGATCCTCTCCCAACTTCCCTCCCCTGCAGACCTGTTTCCCCCTCCCCCAACTCCCTCCCCTGCATGCCTGGGTCCCCCTCAACTGCCCTCCCCTGCAGACCTGGTCCCCCCAACTGCCCTCCTCTGCTGGCCCGGTCACCCCTAACTGCCCTCTCTGCTGGCCTCATTGCCCACAACTGCCCTCCCCTGAAGGCCTGGTCCCCCCCAACTGCCCTACTCTGCAGGCCTGCCCTCCCCTGCTGACCTGGTCTCCCCCAACTGCCCTCCCCTGCAGGCCTGGTCCCCCACAACTGTCCTCCACTGCAGGCCTGGTGTCCCCCCCCAACTGTCCTCCACTGCAGGCCTGGTGTCCCCCCCCAACTGCCCTCCACTGCAGGCCTGTTCCCCCCCAACTGCTCTCCCCTGCAGTCCTGGTCCCCCCCAACTGCCATCCCTGCTGACCTGGTCTCCCCCAACTGCCCTCCTGTGCCAATCCGGTCACCCCTAATTGCCCTCCCTGCTTGCCTGATTGCCCCCAACTGCCCTCCCCTGCAGGCCTGGTCCCCCCGCAACTGCTCTCCTTTGCTGGCCTGGGTCCCCTCCAACTGCCCTCCTTTGCTGGCCTGGGTCCCCTCCAACTGCCCTCCTTTGCTGGTCTGGTGTCACCCAACTGCCCTCCTCTGCAGCCTGGTCACCCCTAACTTCCCACAACTGCCCTCCCCTGCTGGCCATCTTGTGGTGGCCATCTTGTGTCCACATGGGGGCAGCCATCTTTGACCATATGGGGGCAGCCATCTTGTGTCTTGGTGTGACGATCAATTTGCATATTACTCTTTTAATAGATAGGATATACATACATACACACATACTTTTTTTTTTTTTTTTAAGAAAAAGAAATGTAAGGCAGATCGTTTCTCCTTGGTCAAATTCCTCCACAGGCTCCCACCATAAAAGTCAAAGCCCTCGAAATGACCTTAAAGGTCCTATGTGATCCAAATCCCAAGACCTTCTCTTTGCTCACTTCACTCCAGCTGTACTGGGCAGGTCTATACACTCTGACCTCAGAGCCTTTGCACATCCTATTCCCTCTTCCCTGGGATGTACCTCCTGCAGATATCTATAAGACCTGCTTCACCTCTTCTTCCATCTCTACTGAAATAACACCTCTCAGTAAGGCCTGCCCTGTTTAAATCATAATCCTTGACCCCCTATCCCATTCTCCAGCCTCCAGCCCCCTTCCCTGTGTGACTTTTCTCTACAGTATCTGTCACCATCTGATATACTATAAATTATAATTATTTATTTATTGTCTGTCTCCCCCACCAAAATATAAGCTCTGGAAGACAGGACTTTTTTTTCATTCCCGCATCCTCAGACCCTGAACAGTACCTGGCCCAGAGGAGCCCCTGAAATATTTGTGAAATGAATGAGTCTCAGGACACTTAGGGTGAACCAAGCTGAGGCTAGAATCCGAAACCCAAGTCCTAAGACCCACTCACAAATTGTCAGTCCTTTTTGGCTCTGTGGCTGACTCTGAAAAAAACAATCCTCATTCAGCCATTTCTCAAAGTCATTGTCAGGAGGAAAGGACAATAAAGCTATGTCTTAGAATACGCCTTGGTGCTTTCATAATGGGGAGCTCTATAGAAATAAAAGACACCAAATCTCTTTCTCCAACATCATCCCCAGGCCAGCTTCCAGTCCCAGGGCAGAGGCCCTAAGTGCTAAGAGGATACCACAGGTAGGAATCTACACAGACATAGTCCATGCCTTGAGGAGCTAGCTGAGTCAGGTTTTAGGTCTTCCGATGGCCGGGCACATCTGGTGCTATTCCCCACTGAATCCCTGCTGCCAAGGACCTGCATGCACACATTAGTGCTCAATAAATGTCATGCAAAAGCATAAATGAGTAAAATCCCATACTGATGACCACACAGAAATTAGAAAGATCACCAATCTATACTAATAAAAGCCTAGGTGGCCCTCACGTGCAATGTCATCACAAGATGGCCACCACAAGATGGCCATCACAAGATGGCCACACACACAGCAGAGGTGGGGCCTGGTGGCTGCTCTGCATGGTGAGGCCTGAGGGTCCCGCGGCTCCATACGGCACAGAGGAGGCCAGTCCTGGCGTCTCCGTCGCCTCATGAGGAGGAGGCAGGTCCCGGTGGAGGAGGCGAGTCACAGCAGGGGAGGGCAGTTGGGGGCGATTGGGCCGGCAAGGGAGCAGTTAGGCATCAATCAGGCCTGCAGGGGCGCCGTTAGGGGGCAATCAGGCTGGCAGGCAGAAGTGGTTAGGGGCAATCAGGCAGGCAGGCAGGCAAGCAGTTAGGAGCCAGTGGTCCTGGATTGTGAGAGGGATCCCAGAATGGAGAGGGTGCAGGCCAGGCTGAGGGACACCCCCCCCCCCCCGACCCCCGTGCACAAATTTCATGCACCAGGCCACTAGTATTATGTGAAAATCCTGAATAAAGTATTAGTTGACCTAAAACAGCATGCAGACAATAGCTACCACAGATAATACTGACAAAAACATATTTTCATTATCTTCACATCAAGGGCAAGTGTATTGTAAGACAAATGCTAAGGCATTGGTGAAGAAAGCCCTGGGGATGGGAGAACAACTTCAGGAAACCCTTGGTGAATACATTTCAAGATTTAGGCCAAAATAATGCAGATCGTCCCGCCCAGGTCCAGGCTCGTGCTGGAAGCAGCTAATCGATGTATCTCTCTCTCTCTCCCTCCCTCTATAAATCAATGAAAAAAAATATCCTTGGGTGAGGATTAACAACAACAAGAAAAAGCAAACAAAAAACCCAAAAGAAACTTGCTTTCTTCCACAATGCCAAATTCTACCAAAATGAAAACCAAAGAGCACACATTAAAAAAAAAAAAAGAAGAAGAACATATATTAACACTCACCACTGCAAAAAAGGGATGGAGGTGAAAATAATTACATTCAAATACTCTATTCCATTTTCTTACATTCCAGATAAAACTCTTTTTCTTTGGGGTGGGGGCAGATTTTGCCTACTAGACTATGGCCCCTTAGAAGATAGTGAGAACATATAGCACTTAGAAGTTAATAAATACAATAATTTCCAGCTGATTTGGTCTAGTACCAGTAGTATTACCCTACCCAAGTCCTATCAACAATCTATTCCCACATTCTTCCCCTCTCTCTCAATATTTGTCTTAAGAATCAATTCTCACCCTGGACAGGTAGTTTAGTTGATTAGAGCATCGTCCTGATACACCAAGATTGCAAGTTCAATCCCCAATCAGGGCACAAAACAATAGTCAGAAGCATATTTCAGGTGTGTTTTCTGAATGTCTGTGTATAGGTTGGGGATGCAGAGTTGAAAAGGGGGGATGAATCATCAGGCTCAAAGGGATGAGTAAGATTTAAAATCATTAAGGTGAAGGGTATCTTAGAGATTATTTCACGCAACATATGTAACCTTACAATGCCAAACACAAAATCCCCTGATCAGTAAATATCAGTGCTGAGAGCTTGCTACTTCCCAAGGCTCTACCTGTAAGAAAGTTCTTCCTGGAACTACATTCAAACGCATTTTCTGGGCCCGGCTGGTGTAGCTCAGTGGATTGAGCATCATCCCATGGACCAAGAGGTCCCAGGTTCGATTCCCAGTCAGGGTACATGCTCAGGTTGTAGGTTCGATCCCCAGTAGGGGGTGTGTAGCAGGCAGCTGATCAATGTGCCTATCTCATCGATGTTTCTATCTTTCTCTCCTTCTCCTTTCCTCTCTGCAATCAATTAAAAAAAATTTTTTTTTAATCTCTCATCTTTTGGAATCCCCTACCCATGGGACCCAGGTTTGGCCTTTTGAAGCCAGAGGATATGTGTAATCCCTCCGCTTCCACACCAATCCTGCATGAGTTAGGAAACTATTATTATAACCCCACTTCCTATAACACTCCATAAAAATAATTTCCAGACAAAATGAATATTCCCAAATCCTTCATCCAAGTCACATGTAGTGTAGTTTACACCATCTTAGTCACTCTCCTCTGGATAAATTCAGATTTGAATGTGTCCCAAGCACAATCAACAAAACCCAATGCTGCAGATGTAGGACGAGCTCCATAGAGCACAGAGAGTCTAGTCTGTATTCCCAAGAGCAGAGCTCCGTACCCAGGATGGTACTTTTCTTCTAAGCAACGACAGGGCATGGTTAGCTTATGTTTTTTTTCCCATTGATTCATTCAGTCAATAAACATGAGCTGCCAGGCACTGGGCTAGGTACAAGGGCTACTAAGAAAAATGGCATATCATCTTTGTGCTCAGGGAGACAGCCTATTCAGAGAGATTTTAAAAAACACAAACACAGATAAAACTATGAGGGAAGAAACATACTTGCTTTTGGGGTCTTATAGAAGACTGACTAGGGATCCCTCCTTCAGTGAGTCTTTCAAGAATACACAACTTCTGCTTACAGGCATAGTGACTGGATTTACCTGCCTCCCTTCAACAGCTAAAACGCTGGACAGAGCACATGAAACAACTGCTTTGCAGGATGGACAATAGGCAGCACAGATCCGTACTCCTTGAGAGAAAGGAAATAAGAGTGAGTCCCATGACTGCCCAACTTACTGCCTAAAGGCAACTTCCACACAGCAGCACAGCAGGAAGAATCCAAATGGTCCCACCAAGTTAAGGAAACAGAAATTCAAGTTAACAGAGTTAGAATTTATAGGGCACAATACTGGAGAGGAGGAGACTGCACAGGGAGAGCACTCTGGAGAACTGCAGAAGAGTCCCCTTGAACCTCTTGCTGATCTGCACATGTGTGGTGTGAAGCTCCACAAGACTGAGAAAAAAACCAATGGCAAGCAACAAGCCAAACAATTCGTGGAGCTCATAAAGAGCCAGAAAGAATTCACATTTCCACCTGCAAGAGTAGCGGGACCTCATAAAACATAGGGCACTGGATAGAGTCCTTAAAAAGATGATGCCTCAGTAGTGAAGCTAAATTAGTCCAGATTAAAGGCTGGATCCACCTTAACAAAGCTTAAAAGCAAGCCTTGGAAGTATTAGACTGATCCTAAGCAATTTAAATGCATGCCAGAATAAGTCCAACACTATTTAAAGAAATAAAACAACATTAAATTCACAATATCTGGAATCCAATAAAAAGTTAGCAGGTATTGCTCCACTCATGTGGCTCAGTGGTTAAGCGTCAACCCCAGTCAGAGCACATGCCCAGATTGTGGGCTCCATCCCTAGTAGGGGGTGTGCAGGAGGCAGCCAATCAATAATTCTCATCATTGATGTTTCTATACCTCTCTCCCTCTCCCTTCCTCTCTCTGAAATCAATAAAAACATACTTTTTTATTAGCAGGTATTTAAAGAAGCATAAAAATATGACCCATAACCAGAAAGAAAATCAGTCAACAAAATAAACCCAAAAATGACAGAGATGATAAAACTAGTAAACAGGAATGAAAAACAGCCCTGGCTGGTGTGCTCAGTGACTAGAGCATTAGCCAGAGCACCACAGGGTTACAGGTTCAAGTCTCAGGTAGGGCAAGTACCTGGGTTGCAGGTTTGATCCCCAGCCCCTGTCAGGGCTCATGCAGGAGGCAGCCTGTATCCCTCTCCCATTAATGTTTCTCTCCCGTGCCCCCTTCCCCCCGCCCGCTTCCACTTTCTCTAAAATAAAAGCAATGAATGGGAAAAATATCCTCAGTGAGAATTAACAGGAAAAAAAAGAATGAAAAATAGGTTTTATATGTATGGTCCACATACACAAGAATGAAGAGGAAAACATAAACATGATGAGAGAAATGAAAGATATAAAAATTCAAATGGAACTTATAAAGATATATATCTGAATATATCTGAAATGAAAAATATACTAGATGGAATTAATTAATAACAGATTAGACACTGCAAAAGAAATGATCATTGTACTTGCAGATAGAACAATAAAAACTATTCAAAATGCCCTGGCCGGGTGGCTCAGTTGGTTGGAGCTTTGTTCCATACACCAAAAGGTTGCAGGTTTAATTCCCAATCGGGGCATGTACCTGGTTGTGGGTTTGATCCCCGGTCAGGGCCCATGCAGGGGGAAACTGATCAATGTT
Organism: Corynorhinus townsendii; assembly: GCA_026230045.1. NCBI lineage: Eukaryota > Metazoa > Chordata > Mammalia > Chiroptera > Vespertilionidae > Corynorhinus > Corynorhinus townsendii. The sequence continues at coordinate 127,104,928 of JAPDVU010000003.1, read as the reverse complement.
TCTCTCTCTCTCTCCTTTCTTTTTCTCTCACTCTCTCTCTTCTCTCTTTCCTCTCTCTCTAAAAATCAGTAGGTATATCCTCAGGTGAGGATTTTAAAAAACTACTCAAAATGAAGCAGAGAAAAAAAAGAGTGAAATTAAAATTTTTTTTTAATTTTTTAATTGATTTCAGAGAGGAAGGGAGAGAGAGAGCTAGAATCATCCATGATGAAAGAGAATCATTGATTGGCTGCCTCCTGCAAGCTTCCCTACTGGGGATCAAGTTCACAACCCAAGCATATGTCCTGGCCAGGAACCAAACCATGACCTCCTGGTTCATAAGTCAACGCTCAACCACTGAGACACACCAGCCGGGCTAGACTGAAAATAATTAACGAAGCATCAGCAACCTATAGTACAATAGCAAACAGTCAATATACTTGTAATTAGAGTTCTAAAAAGAGAAGTGAGAGAAAGGAGAACAGAAAAATACTTGAAGAAATAATAGCTGAGCAAATTTCCAAATTTGCTAAAACAATGCAAATAACAGATAAAACAAAGCAGGATAGAAGGGGCACTTCAACCAAGGTAGACACACCAAGGACAATGAGAAATGAGAACCTTCATGGTGGGCAGAGGGAGGAGGGGCCACGGGTAACCTGGCATTACAGAAACAACAGGGACACAGCGGCTCACAGTGGGAAGCAATGAGGCTGGAGGGGGCAGGTGCCAGTTTACAGCAGACTCTGCATGCCTCACTCAGTCACTTGGACCTCATCTTGTAGGCCAGGGGGACCACCTTATCCTGGAAGGGCAACTGATTTTTTGAACTACAAAGTCAGACTTTACAGTTCTCCTAAGTAGGGGAGTCCAAAGAACAGAAGAAAGGTTTGAGGCCTGGCTGTGACATCTGTGCCCTCAGCCTGCTCCCGTTTGGAACAAACACCAGAGACAACAGAAACATCCTACCCACCTGAAAAGTTTTGCCTCCCTAGGACTCCTAGCATCAGATAACTCTTAAGCCAGAAAGGACCTCAGGGATCAAAGACTCCTGGCTTTACAGATCAAAAAAGGTAAGGCCCAGAGAAGTGACAATTGATCCAGGACCACTTAGGAGTCCTGACTTCCAGTCCCAGTCCCTACTGCCCCACCAGCCCTATGGACTGCTCTGGATGATATAGTGAACCTGTGAATGTCTACACAGGCTTGCTGCTACATGTCCACTCTAGCTCCTTCCAGGCACTGGCAGATTCCTGGCCTCACTTAGCTCCTGAACATCCACTGGGTAGGTGCTAGGTGTCTCCCTCATGTGCACTGAGCAAAAGTAACTCTGGGCCTGACTCCAAGGAAGGGAGAAGAAATAAAGTTCCCTGAGTATTGGAGACCAGAGCTGTCCTGAGCCTTCCTAAGGATGAGAAGGACAGAGAAACAAAAGTGACAGAGAGCCTAGCCCACCAACCCAGCCAATGGGAGTTAGCGGCCGACCCCCAAAGAGGCAGGGATGAACTAACTGGTGGGGAAGAGACATTCCTATGGCCTCTAAGTCCAACTCCCTTAACAGACTGGCCCTGAGCCATGCACTGTGCTTGCCACCCCTCTCCTCCCAGGGGAAGAGGAAATTGCCTTGAACGCTCCTTCTCCCCCTCCCCAAGGCCCACACAACCTCAGCTCTGGGTTGGGCAGCACCTCTCTACAGGGTTTAAGAATAAGCAAATTCTTGGGCTATTCCTGGAGCCTTGATTTTTATCATCCTTCCATTCTGGTTAATTCTGAGAGGCCAGCGGCCCGGAATGCCAGAGAGATCTGAGCCGAGTCCACCAAACCCAAAATAACCCTACACATGCCTCTCTCAAGTCCTCATGGATTTGGCCATTTTGTGTGTATGTTTTCCTATAAATGGCCTATTTTGCCCACACACACAAGGTGCTGGAAACTCAAAGGCACCCCTGAGTGAGCTACGAAAGATGGGAGCAGGGTGCTGGGGGAGGGGAGCACACAGAAACCAGGGTTGGGAACAGAAAGTCTGGCTCCAGGCTCCTCTGCTCAACTGTCTGGAGATCCTGGGATAACCAGCCTCCGTTCCCTCAGTTATGAAACTCGCAAGCAGTGGCCTCCTCTTCCCTGTAACTTCTCTCCACCTTCAGGGGAAAGGCAGCAGAAGCCCCCCGCCCAGAGCTGCAGACTCTAATAATCAGCTCCTGCCTTAGGAGGAGTCCTGCTTCCTCCAGAGATATTTCAAGCCCCTGCGATTATGGAGATGGATGGTTTTAAATCATGCAAGTGTGCTAAGTGTCCTGGGGAAATGGCTAGACTAGGGACACGTTTCTTTTTATATCACAAATGTACTATTCACTCATTCAAAAAACATTGGAATGCACACCAGATGCTAGGCAATGAGAAAACAGGCAAAAAGCATCAGTGGAGGGGAAACCAAGACCTTTGCTCTTCAGAAGGAATAGAGAGACAGAGATTGAGGTGAGCCGTCAGAAATGCCCTGCCTATCAGAGCTTCCCATGGGGGCTACACACATCCTGAGTGTATAGGTCAGATGTCCGGCAGTGGGAAGGCTGCTTGGAATCCTGGTGCATGGGGAGGGTGAGGCGGCTGCAGAGTCTCAGAAACACCAGGGCCACAGACCAGTTCCCTATACTGCTGGGTTCAAGATGTGGCCACTCCCAGGTGTCTGTTCATGACATAAAGCAAGAATATGTTTAAAGTACTTGATTAAAAGCCACCACCACCACAAAACAGCGACACCTGAACTTGTAAAATGACCAAGAGTCATTTGGATAAGCTGTGAGGAAGGTGAAGAATAAAACTGAGGTAACATCATTTTTATGCCAAATTAGGTATGAAATAGGGCAGTAAGACTTCAGTGGTCATCTCCTTTGAGTCCGACAGAGAAAGCTCTGGTGGCATCTACTAGCAATCTCACCCCTTCCTATTTTCAGAGCCCACTCGTAGGGCTGTGGATGCTGCAGGACCAAACCCTGGGAAAACAGAACCAGATAAAACAAAAAGACAGCTGATAGCCAGAAAAGGTCTGGGGACTTGCCTATCCCACATCAGCTAAAGCTCTCTTATCACACAGAGCACCTGGCCCAAAAGATGCCTCAGATCCTTAAGGAATCAAAGTGTTCGGTAATTACTTGTTGATGAACTAATATTGTGACTCTTGAGCATGCTGAAGTGGGAGTCCATCCTCACAGCGGTAGAGACCCAGAAATGGTGGGTGGAGGCTGGAAGAGAAGCCTGGCACCATATAGGGGCCTCTTGGGTCTCACTTATGGAGAATTTACCTATTTTATGCTTCAAACTGGCCAACTTGGAGCAGACTGAGGGCCTCCATCCAGTTTTTCCAATTCCTTAGCCAAAAGCATTGCTGAGGTTTCTTGTCTTGCTTGTGATGCCAGAGTTCTTAAAGGTTTGCAGACATCAACACTAAGCAGAGGTGCACATTAAGCCCGTAAGTTGATATCATTAACCCTGCAACGGTAGCACAATGCTGGCCCCAAGTGTGGTGCAGCCACTTGCCCTTCCCCACCCACAGTCCTCACCAAGTCGTCTCACTGAGCTGGGCCAGTTCTCCCACAGCACAGTCAAGAAGAAAGAGAGTGACCAAGAGGCTGAGCTGTGCAGTATGCTCTGCACTGTTGCCCAAACAGTGAACCTCCCAGCCACAAAATATTTCTTTCCCAAGAGATGCCGAGAGAGAGCAAGAAGAAAATAAAACACCAAGGGGTTTTCAAATGTGAAAGTCCACTCAGCCTTTGTTCTTATTTGATGAATGCAAAAACCACCAGGCAGATGGCAGGCAAGAGAACACTGTTGTCCTAGGAAAGTGTATTTCATCAAGTCTGGCCTGAGATCTGCAGGGAGAGGTACGTTTGACGAATGATTAGCACTGGAAGGACTTCAACAGCAGCTCTGCTGCAGCATCCTCTCAACCAGGACTGGGGATTCCTTAACAACCAGGAGCTGGCTCTTCCCTATCTCCTTCTGCCTCACCCCCACTGGTGAATTCACAGAGAGAAGAGCTACCAAGGCAGGTGATAAGGAAACTATAAAATGAATACATTGTGGGAAGAAAAAGTTCCACTCAGGCCTGTTCTTGACTGGATGGTGTCCTGAATTATTCTCCCTGCACTGCAGGTCTTGACTGCCCCTCAAAGGAGACTCACAGACCAGCCAACTGGCCACCACTATCTCCAGCTTCTCATCTAACAGTGCGAGAGGGGCAGAGTCCAGACAGGTAGTTCCAACCCTCTGTGCTGCCCACAGCCAGGATGGTGGATGATAACCTGGGCTGGCACTTTCTTCCTACCCTGCCCATTTCCAGCAGCAACCAAGAGGAAGCTTGTGTGCAGGCTGCTAATATAGAGTGACTCCTGCCTTCAGGGATGTTCTCAGAGCCCCCCTCCCCACACTCCAGGTCCCACATGCTGCATTCGATCCAAACTCTGGCTTCAAACCTAATTGCCTTCCTGGGGGACCCAACAGCTCTTCCTCACTCGGGTCTCTGCAATCTGCATGTCCAGTTTTTAAACAAAGCTGTTTAGAATCTCTTAGGAATAGGACAAGTGGAAAATTGCAAGCATTGACCTCTATCATTCTCTAAAACAAAACACGTCATTCTACATGTTCACATACCCCTCAACATACACCCCCATTCAAACCCAGCCCATCACCCTGCCCCTCTGAGCCCTTCTATAGGATTTGGCCCAAGTGGGGGCTGGGGACTTGCTGAGACAGTGTCTGCTCCCTCTGTCCCTGGCACCACCACCCCTAGGGCTTATTGGAAAGTCAGGCGCCTAAGCCTCAGTCTCCACACTATGTCAGGTGGCCAAGTGAGAGGACTTAGAAGGGGCTACCAGATACTGTGTTTGAGTTTTATAATTCTGCTAAGGAGGGAGTATTCATGTCACAGATATGTCATAATCTATTGAAAGTGCTCAGGTGGGCCTCCCAGCTCAGTCCCAGAACAATGCAGGAGAACCGTCCCACACAAACCCATTTAGGCATACCAGCCATGCATACTCCAGGGCAAGTATACACATCCTCTCTCTCTTTCTCTGTCTCAAGTATACATATTCTCTCTCTCTTTCTCTCTCTCTCTCTCTCTCTCTCTCTCTCTCTCTCTCTCTCTCTCTCCACCCTTCTCACACACATACATGGCCACACGCTGTTCCAACCTTACTCTGAGCATCCCCTGAGATCACTTTCCCTACCTGTCCACTGTTCTCACAGGCCCTTTCACCCCAGGCCTTCTCCCAGACTCTGAAACTGACATACATACTTTCCTCACTGGGAGCGGGGAGGAGTGTGAGCACGGGTATATACACAGCCAGGGCCCTGCCTACCAGGGTTCTAGAAGGCTATCCTATGCAGTTGGATGTTGTTCAGGTTTTACAATAATATCTTCAGTTTAATTTTCCTTTTTAACCTGAGAAAGAGAAATTTTTCAAATTTGCCCAAAAGTGCTGTGGGGATTAGCAGCGGCTCTAAGGTGCTAAGGCCAAGGCCCACAACTCACCAAGATCCTGAACCAGAGGCCATGAGGCCCCTCAGCCTTCCTACAGTGACGGCCACGCCTCTCTAATTAATGGAGGGTTCCCAGGGGATCCACTGAGCTGCCTGACTCTTCAGACCCCTGGACTGTTCTCCAAACCCCATCCTTCCCTCTTCTCATCACAAGGTCAGATATTTTTCATAAATGCTGACCATTGAGCATAGAATTGGTCACGAGTCTCTCAGAAAGTAAGCGAGTATTCAAAGTACAATTAATTTCCAGCCACTGTAAGGGGAGAGGGTGTAGGAAGACAGAGGGGAGGAAGGGGTGTGGTAAACTCAAAAGCACAGATAATAATAAACAATGGATAATCAAAAAGTAATCTGCATTTAGCTCCTGAACGTAGACTGGAGCACATACTGGGACACTGAAAGCCAGCGGAAGTGCTCCTTCTGGCTCCACCATTCCTCAGTCCAGTTCAGCTAAGTTTTTGGTTGTGTTTATGGTTTGAGAGGAGGGAAAGGGTTTGGAAGCTGGACTTCACCCAGGGAGACACTCTTGTTTCATTATGCTGTGACTATCATTGAAGTTGAAATTAACTTGTTGTACTGGACTCCAGCAATGGAGCCTCCTGCCTCCTAAATGCATCAGGCTGGGACAGGAGGCAGTTAAAACGAAAGTAGCAGCAGAGCCATGAGCATAGGGTGGAAGTAGCAAGGCCCTGCCACTAACCAGACAGGTGACCATCTCTGTAAACAACCTTCACCCCCATCCAGTTTCTATCAAAAATCAGAGCCTTGGGTTTACTCATTAACTTTCCTCTTTCCTCTTCCATCCACTTCTAGGCCAGGGCCAGAGAGCACACTGTAAAAGGAAGAGATATCTGGGAAGCCCCAGGATTAGAAGCCAAGACTTGTGCCTTCATCCCACCTGAGAAACCACCTCCATCAGAGCTGGAAGGAACCTTAGCAATCGATAACCCAGCCACTCCTTCTGTGGGAAGAAGACGACCTGAAGAAAGCAAGTAACTTGCCAAAGGTCACTGAGCCTATTAGAGGCAGAGGTAGGAGCCAGGATTAGAACCTCCCGCCCGGAAGCTGGTCATCATTCCCGAGGTTCAACAGCATGACAGGCCTCTGAGGCCAAAGCCACAGGAGAAGATACACTTCCTGTCCAGAAAGTCCTCCACTCAGGTCTCCCTCATTGTGGCTCCAACACAGATGCACAGAAGGACGGTCATCTGGCTAAGATGACTGGTGATGTCATGCAGGCCTCCTGGGAAGCTCCCCACCAAGTCCTCCCCTAGGACCAGGCTCCGCAGAATCTGTGTCATGGGACAGGATATGCTGAGGAGCCAGGATGTACTGAGCAGCAAGGCCTCTCATCACTTGGCCTCAGTCCTTCCCTCCCCACCACCTGATTTTCACCAGGCTGATTTCCCTCAGCCCAGGCCCATGTGCCTGTCTACCCCGCATAGTCCACTCACAGGTGGTGCCCTAAACCCAAGAGCAGTGAGAATGAAAGTGGATACCCATCCAGGTCCCAGGAAGGGGGGAGACTTAAAATGGGAGTTTCCATATTCCTGGTGCAGCAGCTCCCAGGCAGGCCCTGCCCAGGACCTTATGAGAACAGCCAGCCAAGGTCTGTTGTAGGACAGGCAGCGTGGCAGCCAGCCTGCCTGGGTTTGAACCCTGCAGGTCTCTGACCAACTCTCTCCTTAGCTGCTGCCTTTATAAAATGGGGGGAAATGACAGCTACCTCCCTAGACTCTTGTGAAAATTAAATGAGATTTAAATTAAGATTAATACACTTTAAATAAATTAGTTGTGGACATATGTAAAGAGTCTGAAACCGTGGACCATGAGGATAGTGACAAATATAAATATTGGCAACCCAAGTACAATGTGCAAAAACATGGCAGGACAATAAGGTTGGTGGCCACTCCTGGAACACCAAATAATTTCTGCTGGAACTTAGAGAAGGGACCCTTTTGGCAGGTTAAGCTACCAGCCAGCACCATCCTTTCCGCAACCACCACCCCCACTGCCACACTGCTAGATTCTTAGAAGTAGAAGATTTACACATCACCCAGCAGAAGGAAGCCACAGAATAAAACACATAGAAAGTAAAACATGAAAAGACCAAGGTCTGTAAGCAGCAACCCTAGGGAACCTGAATCAGCAGCATCCACACAGGCTGTCTAAAGTAGCTCCATAGGGGCTGATGAACAAGTGCTGGGAACAAAGCAAGACCCCCGGAGTCCGTAGGAGCAGAGGAGGACCTTGAAGAGGGTCCCAGCAGAGGGTGCCACCTGGAGGGCCAGGGGCATTCCTGTAGCAGCCAGTGCAGGGGAATAAGAGTTAGGTAGCATTGGCCAGATTCCCACAGATGCTTTTCTGAATTGCTGGTGGGAGGTCCTCCACCCTAGCTCCCAAGCCTGCTGGGAGGAGACAGGAAGCAGGAAGTTACAGGCCTCTCCTGCTTCCCTAGGCTTCCTCCTTACAATCAGGGTGGTTCTCCAAGAAAGAAATTAAGAATATTGCTAGCTGCCAATCAGAAAGAGTAGGGAGCTTTGGTCCCCAAAGCCCAATTTAAGGAGCTTATCACTTCCAAGTCAAGTGCTAGGGCAGAGAGACGGTCTAAAAAATATCAGTATCCTATGTTATCCTCCCTCCCCAAACCACAGTTAAAGGGCAAAAGAGACTTTGACTTCAGTTTATAACACAGACTTTCTAAGGCTCCACCACAATGGACCCAGGCCAACACTGACCTGTTTTCTTTGAATTTCCTACAAACACCTTGGCTGCTGACAGATAAGATCCCAGGATATTCCTACAGGAAAACAAAAATTAGGTCATCACTTCTCTGTGAAGCCACTCTAGGGTGAATGTTGTCCAGCAGTGGCCACTCTTTGGGGCAGCAGTCTCCCATCAAGAACCCATTCATTCAATAAGTGGAGAAAGCCAGAAATGGCACACTGGTTCCAGCTGCTGTGCCCATCCCACTGAGCTGGTGCTGGGTGCCTAAAGCATTATTAGCAGAACCCAAGCCCTGGAAAGACCACTGTGGTCAATTAGTGATGTCTGGTATGGGCAGTTATGTAAGAGTACCCATGTCATCTCTGAGGTAGACCCTGGGCATCCAAAGATTTAATGATTGTAATTTTGATCACTCACAAGCAACCCAAAGTTTCAAGATATGTAAAAGTGTGTAACTTTACTGAGACTCGAGTTTGATTCACATACCCTAGGTGGCTGATGTAAAGAACAGGCCACTTTGTTTTCATCTCTACCACATCCAAAGTACTCTTGTGGAACAATAAAAACTTGGTGGAAAATGGCCATCAAATGAGAGATGAAATTGCAGCAGAAGTTTAAAGGGTAGTTAATTTGGGGTGTAAAGATATACACAGGAAACACTTGGCTCTGTGGAAACATGACTCTGGAGAAATCCAGGCCCATGTAAAAATATTCCTGTGGATGCAAATTTGGGATTCTAGAAGGTACAAGATTATTTTGGGGGGGATGGCAAAATGGATTCATATTTTTTATTGAAATATAATTGACATATAAATTATATTAGTTTCAGATATACAAATAATTATTTGACATTTATAAATATTAAAAAATGATGACCACATAAGTCTAGTCAACATCCATCAACATACATACATAGTTACAATTTGTTTTTCTTGTGATGAAAACTTTTAAGATCTATTCACTTACCAACTTTCAAATATACAGTACAGTATTATTAACTACTAGGTGCCTGGTGCACAAAATTCATGCATGGGTAGGGTCCCTAGGCCTGGCTGGCGATCAGGGCCAATCTGTGGGGTGCTCAGTGGGGCAATCAGGAGGGGAGCCCCCACACTGGCACCAGCCTTGGCCGGCCTGGTGCCCCTGCTTGCTGGCCCCAACCGAGTGGCTGGCCCCGCCCCCCAATCGCCCTGCCTCCACCACTGCCGGTCCCCGCTGCCCCCCCTCGCCCCGCCACCCACACAATGGCTGCCCCCCCCCCCCCCCGCCACAACTGCAAGTCGCCTCCTTCTGCAGGGCAACTGGCGGGGCGATGTGTGGGGGCTCCCCTGCTGCCACCGGCCTTGGCTGGCCTGGGGGCTGCAGGCTGGTGGGGGAAGCTCCTGCATTGAGCATCTGCCCCTGGTGGTCAGTGTGCATCATAGTGATTGGTCGTTCCACCGTTAGTTCCACCATTCGGTTGATTTGTATATTAGGCTTTTATTATATAGGAGAGGATAGTCACCATGCATACATTACATTCCCATGACAAGACTAATTTCTTGAAATGTCAGGGGTCCACACTGTGCCTACTCTATGTCTCTCAGCAGTGGGTACTGGGCCAAGGAGTACATAGAGGTGATTAGAATCTAAGTCTGAAGGAGCTTACAATCTAATTAGAGAAACTATGATACTGACTAGAATAGCAAGTGGCACTGCATCTTCCCAATGATGCTCAGAATCCATTTCAATCCCCCTTCATCCTTTCCTCACCACCCCAGCCAACCAATTCACAAATTGTCTCAATCCTTCCAAAATGTTTCAGGTTCAGTCCTTTCTCTCCATTCCTCACAGCTGCCCAGCCACTCTCCTCACCATGATTTCCCCTCTTAACAGACCCCAGACTCACCCACCATTAGTCTAGCCCTGCTTCTGTAACCCCTATTCAAAAACCTGCCAAGTTCCCAGGGCCTCCCAAAGAGTGCACATGGTGGGCACTCCCCTTCTCTTGAATGAATGGATAGATGAAATTCTTTGGCTGGACATTTGAAGCTGCCGACAATATAGCCATTGTCTCCCTATCTAGCCTTTTATTTCTCTGCTTCCCTCCACATAACCCACTCACTGGCCCACCTATGCTATTCACACATCCCAACACTTACTCAGTGCCTTTTCTCAAGTTGGTTCCTCATCCCTTCTGCTGAAATGCAAGCCACCCTTCAAAGTTCATGTACCACCTGCTACATGAAGCATTCCTCCAGAATCAGGGTGACTTATCCTGCTGTTTGAACCCACGTGACATTCTTCCCTCACAAGCCACTCACCTTATCATTTGAATTGTCACTGGTGAACCCCTTTCTTAACCCTTTACTGCACTATAAGCCCCATGAAGACAAGGACCTTTACCTTTTTAATTTTTGCATCACCAGAACTTAGCACAGACTCTTGTACTATGACACATACATACTAAGTATTCATCAGATTCGCTGAAGAATCACCCCATGTAATATATAAAAGCCAGGAGAGATGAAGATAAAAAATGTCATAGGCGTTCCAAAGAAACTTTTAGGATAGGTGAGCCAGGGAAGGTTCCATGAAAGAGCTCAGACATGAGTAGGGTCTTGAAAGAGGGAAAGGAGGACTGGGAAAGAGCATTCTAGGAAGATGGGACAGTATGAACTAAAAGACAAAGAAGGAATGAGCAAAGCATGCTTGGGAGATCTATCTGGCTAGAACTGAGGGTTCCTGGAGGGAGACCAGTGGGAGATAAGGCTACACAGGAAGGCCTGGAATGGATAGAAAGGATGTTGAGTGCCAGGCTATGGCACTTGGATTAGATCCATTCCCTCAGTCACTGGGGATGATAACCACAGCAGGCCTGGGCCTTATGAGTAGAAAAAAAGAAGTCTTGTTCCAAGCATATTAGACTAGTCTCTTCAGCTAGAGTTTAAATAACAGCCACCATCTTCTGCACACCTGCTATGTAGGAGGCCCAAAGCTTAGTGCTTCACATACATTACCTCATTGCTCTACAAAGGCCTGAGAGACTGCTATTGTTATCCTTACTTTGCAAGCAGGAAACTAAAGCTATGAGAGGTGAAGGCACTTGCCCAAGGCCTCACCAACTCACTCATTCACTTAACAATACTCCAGTGCTGGAGTTAGAGACTCAGGCATGAGGACCAGCACACTGGCCAGTTACCCCTGGCCCAGGGGCTTCCCACTTAAGCTGAGCTGCTTCTCAATTTCTCAAAGGCAACATTTATTAAGCACATAGTAGGAGCTGAATAAAGCACAGTAACTAGAATGGAGGTTGCCTAGGGCTTGGGGAGGGAGAAATGAAAAGTTACTGTAATGGGTATGTGGTTTCAGTTATGCAGATGAGGAAGTTTGGAGATCTGATGCACAATGAATATACTTAATGCAATTGAACTGGACATTTTAAAATGTTTAAGATGATAAATTTTGTGTTTTTTTACCACAATTAAAATTATTTTTCACTTATTAATTGTCTGATTGGCTGCCAATATGATCTTATACTGCTAATTATCTGGTGCCAGAAGAGACTCTAGAAAGATTTTACCCCAATACCACTCCAAAACAGAAATTTGGAAAGAGGAGGTAATGTGCTCAGAGCTGCACACATAGGTGGTGTTGAGGCTAAGACCCTCCAGCTCAATAGAGAAAAATGGCAGATGGCAGCACAGCACAATAGGAAAGCACAAGGCATGATGGGTCAGAGGCCACAAGTTCAAATTTTGTTTCTTCCACTTAATGGGTTCTGTGACCTCAGAGAAGTAATTTATTCTCTCTGAGCCTCACTTTCCCAACCTATAAGAAGGCAATGAAAAATAACATATACTTTGAAAAATTATATGTGACTCAAATAAAATTATATACATCTATTGTGCAGAGAAAGCACTTGGTCAACTATCCTATCTAATAAAAGAGTAATATGCAAATTAACCATCACTCCACTATACCCACAAGCCACGCCCACCAGCCAATCAAGAGCGAGTATGCAAATTAACCCAACCAAGATGTCTGTGGCCACAGAGCAAGCAGGAGGCTTGGGTTGCCCCTGGCAATGGAGGAAGCCAAGCTTTCCACACACCCTGGCAGGCCCAGGCCTCCACTCAACGCTACAAAGTTCCAATTATAGAAGATAAATAAATCCCAACAAAAATGGCTGCAGCCATGGAGCAAGCAGGAGGTTTGGCTCTGCTCAAGGCTACAAAGTTTCAATTATAGAAGATAAATAAATCCCAGATACCAGGGCCTCTGCTTGGGTCGCTGGGGGGCATGGCCGGCCTGCAAACCACCACAGGGCTGTCGCCCAGGCCTCCCCATGACCCAAGGGAACCCCCACCCTGATCCGGGACACCCTTCAGGGCAAACCAGCAGACCCCCACCTGTACACCAGGCCTCTATCCTATCTAATAAAAGAGTAATGTGCAAATTGACCATCACTCCAACACACAAGATGGCTGCCCCCATGTGGTCAAAGATGGCTGCCCCCATGTGGACACAAGATGGCTGCACCAAGATGGCCAGCAGGGGAGGGCAGTTGGGAGGGACCAGGTCTGCAAGGGAAGGCAGCTGGGGGCGATCAAGCCTGCAGGAGAGGGCAGTTAGGGGTGACCAGGCCTGCAGGGGAGAGCAGTTAGGGACAAACAGGCTGGCAGGGGAGCAGTTAGGCATCAATCAGGCTGGCAGGGGAGTGGTTAGGGGGTGATCAGGCTGGCAGACAGAAGCAGTTAGGGGCAATCAGGAAGGCACGCAGGCGAGCATTTGGGAGCCAGCAGTCCTGTATTGTGAGAGGGATGTCCGACTGGTGGGATCGGGCCTAAACGGGCAGTCAGACATCCCTTGAGGGGTCCCAGATTGGAGAGGGTACAGGCTGTACTGAGGGACACACACACACACACACACACACATACATACCCCGTGCACAAATTTCGTGCACAGGGCCTCTAGTATATTATTTTATAAACACTAGTTATTGTTATTAATATTAAATATCAGTTCTCAGATTTTAAAAAAAGATTAATATCTGATTAAGTCAAATAAAAAAATAATCCCACTTCATTGTAGCCTACTCTCCGCTGTCCAGAGCCTTGCACACAGCAGATCCTCCATGAATGAGTGCAGAACAGAATTACCTTTCAAGTTTTATCCACCCCTATCCACTTCCCTTCCTCACCCCCAACCCACTGCCCAGCTGCAACAGCCATGCCAGCACCAGGCAGAGGGTAGGAAGCTGGTGTAAATGTCTGCCTCCCTGGCTGCATTCCTTAGCTAAATATAAATTATTTGTACAGTCCATTGTTTGAAATTATCCATAATACCTCTTCCCCCCTCCATTACTTATGATGACAAGCTGACTATACATCTTTATAGCAGAACTACATACAAAACATTCCCTATAACTATTTTTAGTAGAGAGGAAAGCTGGCTGGTACAGGGGGATCAGAGCCTGAGTCCTCAGTTTTCTCCTCTAGTCCAGGAAAGCTTCCTGGAGGAGGAAATACCTGAGTCAGAGAAGAGGACAGTTGCAGGTCAGAAGGGCACCCTCACATAATGATTTTGGTTCTCTGAACCAAAGGGAGGTAAGTAGCTGCCTTCCTGTTTCCGTTTTGGGGATGGGGAAAGGTCCACACAGCCCAGGGGATCCCATACTACCCAATGCTTCAAATTTCCCGGGACTCTGCAGGCATCCAGGGAAGAGGTAAAGAAGTGAACAATATCTTTTGCAAAGAAAGGCGAACCAAGACTCCAGTTTCGAGATACACAAGTACAAATACTGCCCTCATAACAAGCCAGTTTCTTCTTTGGACTTTTTTTATTTAACCACAAGAAAGTTTCCTAAAGTCCCAAAGCTGAGGCACAGATGGACTACATCTTGTACCTTGAGGTGTGCCAAAGCTCTGTCACTCTGAGTGCCGATTAGCCAGCAGTGACCCAAGGAATGGGGGCGGCGGGGGGAGGAGGAGGAGGAGGGCCTGCAGGCGATATCCCAGTCCTGATCGAACCTCTAGCCCTCCCTGGGGGCGCTGTATGAACAACCCCCACGCCACTGGGGTCTACTGGGCCACACAGTCAGAAACCCATGACAGCTCCCAGACTCTCCCTTTCTGCTGCACCCTTCAGACCTCCCATCCCTTCGCCAGGGACCCCTCGGTTCACCCTCCCTCGCTCCACTCCCAAAAGGTCCTCCGAGCTTCTCCGTGCAGATCCCTCTACGCCCCAATCCCGGGCCCCCACACACACACCTTCCTCTTCCTGGGCCGCGTCCTAGCCCTCGCAGAGAGCCTGCCCCATCCCTCCCTCATTCCGCCCCACAGCCGCCCTCCCGACACCCCCTTCTCGGGGCGCCCCTGAGGCGCTCCCCTCTCTGGAAACCTGGTGAAGGGCTCGCCTAGCTCACCCAAAGCCGTCCTGGATCCCGCAAGCTCGCCCGACCCGCTCCCGAGCCCGCCACCCGCCCGCTCGCCCGGGGCCGCACTCACCGAGCTCCCAGGAATGCGGGATCCCGGCTCCCTCGAGCTCCCTCGCCGCCACCGCCACAGCCACCGCCAGCGGAAACGGGGGGCGGGGCCTGCCCGGGAATGGCGAGGCTGTGGGGCGGGGCCGGCCGCTGAGCAGGGGCGGGGCAAGGATTCGGGGGCGGGGCTATGCTAGGCTGCGGGGCGGAGCCTGTCCGGGAATGGCAGGGCTGCGGGGCGGGGCGAGGCCACGGGGCGGGGCTTCCCCCGGAATGGCAGGGCTGCACGAGGGGGGCGGGGCGAGGCCACGGGGCGGAGCGAGGCCGCGGGGCGGGGCGGGGAGTGGCGGGGCCACAGGGGCCGGGGCCGGGGCTGAGCGTGAGGGGCGAGGTGACAGGGCTGCCCGAAGGAACTGGAGCCGGCGCAGGGGCCCCGGCTGAGGTTGCGGGAGGATCAGGGGGTCTGCAACACCCCCTATCAGGTTCCCCTGCGTCAGAGCAGGAGGGAGCCCGAGGAGGGAAGCTAGGGTCGTGCTGGGAACGGGTTTCCCGAGCCTGTCGGGGCCGCCTGTGGGTCTCCGGAACCCCCGCACCACTGCCTGGATTCTCGGATTGGCCGCTCATCAGAGGCGCTAGTACGACGCCTTCCCCTCGCCCTCACAGCCCGAGCCGCAGCCCGGACCTGACTTTGGGGAGGGGAGGTCAGGGCCTATGTGTGCGCGCTTCTGGGCTCGGCCCCATTCACCACCCTACGTCCTCGCTGACCGGGATCTCAGCTTTCCCCTCGGGCCAAGGCTGTCTGATCTCACCACCCCCACATCTACACCTAAGAAATCCTTCCCTGGTATTTGGGACGGACTATTTGAGATGTTGACGTCGCGGGTGTGTATTAGATACTGCCAGGAGGAGCCGCTATCTTGCCTCCCGAGGAGCTAAAGGCCTCCAAGTGTTGGTAAAGGGCATGGTATGCCCCGAAGAACTGAACTGAAGCAGGAAAAACTCAAGTTAGATATCTCTGGTGGGGTGCTTCCTATAGGCATTTCCAGGCCTGGATTCTTGAAGCAGCCGGACTCTTCTCTGAAGTGATGACTGGCAGCCGTCATCATCATTACTGCCATCAAAAGAATTCTGTGCTTCCTCTGTGCACGATCATGTTCTAAATATGATTTGAGACAAAGTTTTAGAACTGGTTATAATCTCCTAATTAGACTGGCAGTTTCCATTCATCTCCTCAGCCCCCGCCCCCTCATACACACACAGTCTTGTTTGTGTCTTTTAGACTTAAATCAATAACCCATCTCCTGACTCTCCATTCCCCTTCTTCAAAACCTTATTCAATGCCCCACCCAAAAATTCTTCCAAGGCTAGTCCCCATTAGCCCCAATCTCTCCAGCCCTCTAGCACATATTTGCAAACTCCAACCAACTTCCAGAAGAAACTGATACCAAGAGAGGGAAAGGGGCTTGCTAATGACGTCTGCTGGTGACTGCTCTTACTGTAAAGGCTGGAGGCAGCCTGGTGTGGTAGAAACCACAGGGCTTTGGAGCCAAACAGATCTGGAATCCTGGCTCTGCCTTTTATACACTGTACCTCTCTAGTTTCTTCACCCTAATAACACCAATGCCACAGGATTGGTGGGATGGCCAAGATGATGGGGGCAAAAGCACAACGTTTGATTTTGTTAGCTTCCTCCTGACCTTTAAAAAAAGATAAGCAAATTTGATAACCAAGGATTATGAACCGTAGGGATGGAAGAAACCTTAGGAAAAACCCTTCAAGCAATAACCCAGGAAGTGGCCAAACTGCTCACCCTCCTTCAGCACATCCAGAGAAGGAGGACTCAGTGCCTCCAAGGGGGGTTACAGCTGCAGGAAAAAGCCATGGAGGAAAGCCACACATGATACATAATTATTCAACATAAGGAGGCTTGCAGTCTGTGAGGTAGACACATACTACTACGTCCACAGAGGACGAAACTCAAATAAATAACCTGACAAGGAGGCAATATTTTAGGACAGGAACTCCCAAAAGCAGTCTTGGCCACTTCTGCCTGCCTCACCCTGACAACGGTGGGAGGTCTTGGTTTGGATCCTCTTGGTGCAGTTGATAGTGCAGTGACCAGCAACCACTGTTCAGTTTGCACAAATAAATATGTTGAAGGGGATGGTGTAGGGAAGGAACTGCTTCATTCTTTTTACTGCACCAGGCTTCTGAGGAATGTCAGTGAGTTTGTGGCCTGGAGATTCTGGAAGAGTTAAGGAAAAGGTAGGGTGACTATATCCAGGTTGTCGGGAACATCCCATTTACTACTCCTGACATAGTTATTAATAGTCCGCGTTCACTCTCAAAATATCTTAGTTTGGACAATAAATTATAGGTCACATTAAGTATGAACAAAGGCAGTATTCCAAACAGCTCCTACCAGCCCTGCGTATCAGCAATTCTGCTGGAATTGCTGCATCCCCAGAGACCTCAAAAGATAGTATGTCAGTTTATTCCCCTTGAAATCACCAAATCCAATCAAAAATGATAAACAAGTAAAAATTAAGTTTCCAGCCAGCCACCCCAAGTCAAGGGACAGACAGTGCTTACTGAATTGTGACACCTAGTGGGGAGAATCCACACTGTTGGAGGCTTTTTCCGACACTGCATTTAGCCAGTTTTCTTTTTCACTTGTAGCTTGTAAAGCACAGAACAGCAGTTAACATTTTCCAAATGCTTATGTGCCAGGCACAGGTCTAAGTATTTTACATGTTCTAATTCATTTGACCCTCACAACAACTCCATGAGGTAGCTACTATCATCAGCCCTCCATTTTAAACAATGAGGAATTTGAGGATAAAAAAAACATTAGGTAAGCCCTATCGGCTTGGCTCAGCAGTTGAGCGTAGACCTATGAACCAGGAGGTCACTGTTTGATTCCCAGTCCAGGCACATGCCTGGGCTGTGGACTTGATCCCCAGTGACAGGCGTGCAGGAGGCAGCCGATCAATGATTCTCTCTCATCATTGATGTTTCTATCTCTCTCCCTCGCCCTTCCTCTTTGAAATCAATGGGAGAGAAAAAGTTAAAAATAAGTTAGGTATTTTCCCCCAGGTCATTTAGCCAGTAAATGACTGCCAGGGTTTAATTCTAGTTTGTCTGGTTGCAGGTCCTGGCACTTAACTGCTACTCTTATCCAGCTTCTATCAGTTGCATGTGCAAAGTTACTTCAGAGGTGTCTTCATGTCTTTGATCAACTCTCCTACATGAGATGACAAAAAGGGGGAGTGAGAACAGAGTGTACTAGGACAGCGGTCGCCAACCTTTCGGACCTCATGGACCACCAGTGGTCCACGGAACATCGGTTGGTGACCGCTGTACTAGAAGGTCAGCATCCACATCTACCAGTAATGAGTGGTCAAATCTACCCAGGATTAAAACCAGGGCATTAAACCAGACAATGAGAAGACATACAGTGTCAGTTAAGTGCACAGTAGAGCTGCTAGTTTAAAGAAGGAGAGTAAAAAATGAAATAGTTCCTTGCCCTGGCCAGTGTGGCCCAGTTGATTGGGCATTGTCCTGTTCTCTGAAAGGTTGCTGGTTCGATTCCCCATCAGGGCACATGCCCCAGTTGTGGGCTCGATGCCCAATAAGGGGCATATAGGAGGCAGCTGATCCATGTTTCTCTCTCCCTCTCCCTTCCACTCTCTCTAAAAATCAATTAGAAAAACAAAAGAATGAAGCAGTTCCTTCCCTACATCAGCCCCTTCAACAATATTTATTTGTGCAAACTGAACAGTGATTGCTGGTCACTGAAGCCTATCAGCTGCACCAAGAGGACCAAACCAAGACCTCCTACTGTTGTCAGGGTGGGGCAGGCAGAAGTGGCCAAGACTGTTCTGCTTCTTTTCCAGGCTCCCTCTTCTAAAGAATACAGATCACCCCAAGGGCCCCTCCCCTCCTTCCTTCAACTTCTTCCTCTCCCAAAGCTCAAAGTGGTGAGTGTAACAGGATTGAGGGAACCATTGGGCTTTGCAGACCAGTTCGTCTCTGTCACAACTACTCAACTCTGCCATTATAGCACAAAAGCAGCCATAGGCAATGCATAAATGAATGAGCACAACTGTGTTCCAATAAAACTTTATTTACAAAAACATGGATCAGCCCTGGCTGGTATGGCTCAGTTAATTGGAGCATTGTCCCATACATCAAAAAGTTTCAGGTTCGTCTGGTCAGCGTGGCTCAGTGGTTGAGCATCAACCTATGAACCAGGAGGTCACAGTTCAATTCCCAGTCAAGGCACATGCCCAGGTTGTGGACTCAATCCCCAATGCTCTATCCACTGAGCCAAACCACCTAGGCCAGGAGCATATTAATTTTGAAGCAGTGTTAAGAGGAAAAGAAACACAGGGAAAAAAAAGACAAAATGGAGATAATATGAGTATTAGAGAAAAAACTAAAGTCTTATGAAAAGCCTGAATCCATAATGGCATTAAAATGAGTTAGGCCAAAAAAAAAGGTACACGTGAATTCCCCCAAATGTCAACTATTTAAACAATGCCATGCTTTGGTTAATAATTAAGCTGTGGCCCTAGCTGGTTTGGCTCAGTGAATAGAGTGTCAGCCTGTGGATTCAAGGGTCCTGGGTTCAATTCTAGTCAGGGCACATGCCTGGGTTGCGGGCTCCATCCCCAGTAGGGGGCGTGCAGAAGGCAGCCAATCAATGATTCTCATCATTGATGTTTCTCTCTCTCCCTCTCCTTCCTCTCTGAAATCAATAAAAATATCTATATAATAAAAGCCTAAATGACTAAACAACCGGAATGACTGCTCACTATGATGCGCACTGACCACCGAGGGGCAGACACTCAATGCAGGAGCTGCCCCCTGGTGGTCAGTGTGCTCCCACAGAGGGAGTACCGCTCAGCCAGAAGCCGGGCTCACCGCTGGCAGCAGTGGCAGGAGCCTCTCCCACCGAGCCAAACGGTAAGGAGTGAGCAGGCGGGCAGTAAGGAGCGAGGAGTCCCAGACTGCAAGAGGGCACAGGCCAGGCTGAGGGACCTCCCCCCACCCAGCATGAATTTCATGCACCAGGCCTCTAGTATAATAATAATAATAATAATAAAGCTGTAAATTTTTTCTATTTATTTCCAGGCAGTGTGATACCCAGAAATAAAAGAAGCACTGAATTGTATTTTTGTGTGTGATTTTTAAATGAATTTTGTTATTGTGGCACGCAAAATATGACCACAGGAAGGCATTCCCACAGAGAGAGAGAAACATCAATGTGAGAGCGACACATTGATTGTTGGGGCCTGGGACCCAGCCTGCAAGCGAGGTACATGCTCTTGACCAGAATTGAACCCTCAAACCTTCAGGCCACAGGCCAACATTCTAAACACTGAGCAAAACCGGCTAGGGCTAAGTGTACAATTTTTATCTGCTTTTTAAGGTGTTGAAATAGTATAAAAAGCATGTGACATATTAGACTTGTGATGTTAATTTAATACTGAGGTAGATTAAGTTTAAAGGTTAAATGCTTACTAGTAAATATTAGATCTATAAGTTGAGACTTATTATGTTTCATGAATAATGTTTAGAAACAATTATGAATATACTAGTGGCCCGGTGCATGAAATTCGTGCATGGGGGGGCGTGTCCCTCAGCCCGGCCTGCACCCTCTCCAATCTGGGACCCCTTGGGGGATGTCTGATCCCTGTGGGATCAGGCCTAAACCGGCAGTTGGACATCCCTCTCGCAATCTAGGACTGCTGGCTCCTAACCACTCATCTGCCTGCCTGCCTGATCGCCCTGAACAACTCTGCCTGCCGGCCTGCTCACCCCCAACTGCCCTCCCTTCCTGGCCTGATCGCCCCTAACTGCCTCTGCCTCGGCCCCACCACCATGGTTTTGTCCAGAAAAATGTCTGGAAGGTCTCCCGGTCTAATTAGCACATTACCCTTTTATTTGTATAGTTTACTCAAACATATGTATATACCTTTCCCAGGGAAAGAAGCCCTCTATATTCCACCCCATGCTGCATTTCCAAGAGGAAGGAATTATTGTTGGTCATGGTCTGGAGGTGGAGCTTTTCTCTGCACCTAAAGTCTAGCCTGTTGCTTCTCTAACTTGAATGTGCATGGGGATCACCTGCAGATTTGGATTGCAAACCACTGGGATGGGTGGGATAATTTGCATTTCTACCGTGCTTCTGACGCACTGCCTGCCACTAACTGGGAGCCATGCTCTGAAGCCCTTGAAGTGCATGTGCCCCACATGGGAGCATGTGTGCATGTGGCTCTGGTCAATGGTCCTAGTTTCCAGTGACCGAGGGCTGGAGTTGCTCCCCTCAGCCAGAAGAGCAAGCTCTCGCTCACCCTTGTGCACATGCTCTCTTACGTTTTCACTGTCAGGGCCCCTTGGTGGTGGTTGCAGGGACTGGGGGATGGAGTGCTGCTATCCTAATCATTGAAGCAATGGACACCCCCCACCCACCGCTCTTAAGTCTTACACTCCCTGTGCTGATCTCTGATGTGAATGTGGCTTTGCCCCCATCACAGAGATCAGATCCAAGACTACAGGGCATTTGGATATGGTCCTGGGGGGATAAATAGAACAGGAGGCCTGATGTAATTTTATTAATTTTTTGTGATTTCCCATTACTAGATGTAAGCTCTCTGAGAATCACGGCTGCATCCTCAGGAGCTAGAACCATGCCAGGCACATCCTAGGAGCTCAGTAAGTATTTATGAGTTAAATGAGGCCTGTTTTGGCTCGAGGCATTCAAGCCAACCTTTCTGAAATTCCACTTCAGGGTCCAAGTCTTACCTGGTAAAGACAGTGGTAAGTGCCTGTTTTGTGCATATATCTCCCTTGAGGGCGGGAAATTGTGGCTAAGGGCAGGATTTGAGTCTTCTTCTTCTTCTTTTTAAATATTTTATTGATTTTTTACAGAGAGGAAGGGAGAGGGGTAGAGAGCTAGAAACATGGATCAGCTGCCGCCTGCACACCCCCTACTGGGGATGTGACCGCAACCAAGGTACATGCCCTTGACTGGAATTGAACCTGGGACCCTTCAGTCCGCAGACCAACCCTCTATCCACTGAGCCAAACCAGCCAGGGCGAGGATTTGAGTCTTCTTATGCCCCTTGCCCTAATGCCATCTCAAAACCACCTCTACCTCTGGCCCAGCTGTACGGTTCTGCAGGGTCCAGGCCAGGGGGAGAGGGCTCCTCACCCAAGGCCATGAAAGGACACAGAATCAGAGGCAGGAACAGAGCAGAGGGCTAACCAAAAAACTTCAAGGGGAATGTGATGAGTTGCCAAACTTGAGAGAGCAGAAGCAAATATCAAAGCCAGGGACTGCAGCCAGGAATCCATGATCCAGGGAGATGAAGAGCAAGAGCAAGTGGGCTGATGGCAACGGGGGAGGCGCCGAGGCCTTTCCCTGGGGCAGGCACGTAAGGCTTGCTTTCATGTGCCTCCAGGAGCAGTGCAAGGGTGGGTCAGACAAGATTAAAGGGGGTCGGGGTAGGATGAACAAAATGGTATTTCCCAGAAGTAGGGGGCTCTTAATTTTCTAAGGTGAAAGCTGGGGTCTTAGACAATATGGGGTCTAAGTCACACAGCTGGCTTCCAATCCCAGCTCCCATTTTCTAACTGTGAACTTTGAGCAAGTTACTTAAAAATCATCTCACCTTGGCTTGCTGTTAGGATGGTACAAACCCTTAATCAGCTTAAAATCTGTATATCCCCAACTATCTCAAAATGACGCGTGGCACGCATCCACCACAAAGTGTCTACATCAGGATCAATGGGGATTTAGGGAAAGAAACTGGAAAGAAGTCGGCAAAGCAGTTACTGAGAGGAAAAGCAGGAGAGAATCGTGCCAAACTTGTTCTCAGCTTGACCTGAGGAGGGGAGACTGAAAAGAGAAGCAAATCCCTTTGATACAGAGAAAACATTTTTATGGTCACAGGACACTTAGCAGACGGGGTCTGAACATCTGATTGCTACCCAATTACTTCCAGGAGGGACCACTAGCGTGCCAGCTGGCAAACACATTTTCCCTCCAATGTTGGTGGTTGTCTAATTTTCACTTCCCTTTATTCTCCACAACTTCTTATACCTCACCTCACCCCTATAAAAATATAGGCACTTCCCTGAAAACTGAGAAACTGTACTGCACAAGGAAAAAAAAAAAAAGGAGCTTTCTCTTTAATGTCAGTAATCTTAGGGGGCTAATTTCCAACTACCCCACCCAGCATCAAGCAAACTCTGGGGTAGAACCTTATGTACATTCATGACCTACTCTCCACCTATATTCACGAGCACTGAGTGAGGAGCCAGAAGATCCAGGTTGAAGTGTAAGTCCTGCGACTTAGTAACCAGGTGACATGAGTTAGTGATTTCTCTGAGCTTCAGTTTTTCCATCTATGAAGACAATGTCTACAGTATCACAATGGAGCTGCAAACACCAGGCAAGACAGTGTGTTTGAAAGTGCTTTGTATACTGAAAAGTGCTATAGAGTCAGCAGTGATATTATTATGGTTGTTTTTACAGCTGTTCATGCTTCAACCACTATGCCTCTAATGTTTGTCACCAGATCCAATGATAGATCAGTTAGAATTACATTTGGCTACTAATTATAGAAAACACAAAATAAAAGTGACTTAAACAAGATCATTTATTTACCTCTCATATAAAATCTGTCCAGAGCTGTTATGGTGCTCCCTGGTATCAAAGACCCAAGATCCTTTTTTTGTGTTTTTTTTTTTAAAGCTGTGAATCTTTTTTTTAAAAAAAATATACTTTATTGATTTTTTACAGAGAGGAAGGGAGAGGGACAGAAAGCTAGAAACATCAATGAGAGAGAAACATCGATCAGCTGCCTCCTGCACACCTCCCACCGGGGATGTGCCCACAACCAAGGTACATGCCCTTGACCGGAATCGAACCTGGGATCTCTCAGTCCGCAGGCTGATGCTCTATCCACTGAGCCAAACCAGTTAGGGCAGCTGTGAATCTTTTTAATATGTTTTTATTGATTTCTGAGAGAGAGAGGGAGAGGGAGAGAAACATGGATCGGCTGTCTTCCACATGCCCCCTGCTGGGGATCGAGACTGTAGCCCAGGCATGAGCCCTGACTGGGAATAGAACCAGTGACCTCCTGGTGCATGGGTCAATGCTCAACCACTGAGCCACATTGACTGGGCAGTCCTTTTTAACTTGTTGCTTTACCAAGGGTAACTTCCATTGCTAAGGGCATCTCATGGTCCAAAAAGGCTGCAGGAAATTCAGCCATTACATCACAATGTAGCCAACGGAAAAGGAGAGGTGAAGAAGAACATGGCCTCTCCCTTTGAAATTGCAGTTCTACTTATGCCCATTGGCCATATACTAGCTGCAAGGGAGCCTGGGAAATATGGTTTTTATTTTTAGTGGCCATGTGCCCAGCTAAAATGGAGGGGTACTATTACAAAGAAGGGGAGATCAAAAATGGCCATTTCTCCATCATCTTTTTCATCTACCTGCCAGTAGCATTTCACCACTTCCTGTGGAAACATTTTTTTCTCTTTACTACTGAGAAGAAAATCACACTGCCCTGGGCTCCCTCCTCTCTTCTATCCTTAAATGTTGGAATGACTCGGGCAGTCCTGGGCACCTCTTTCTTTTCCACCCATACTCTCCTCTTCCTAAATAATCTCATTTAGGGCCAAGGATTTAAATACCAATCCAGATGCCAATGAAGTCTAAATCCAGCCCTGACATTTCCCCTTGATTCCACTATCATATATGCAGCTGCTATTTGACAACTCCGCTTGGATGTCTAATAGGTATCTCAACTTTAACTCTTGATCTCCACCCACAAACTTGCTTCTCCCCAAGACTTTCCCATCATAGTAAATGCCACCAACAGCCAGGAAATTTTGGAATTAATCTTAATTCCTCACTTTCCCACACTCCCTACAACCAAACCACCTGGAAGCCATAGTGGCTGTCTTCAGGACATAACTCAAGGTCACCATTTTCTTCCAGCTCCACCACTGCACTCTCATCCGGAGCACCATCAGCTCTCACCTGGACCTTTGCATAGCCCCCACTGTGTCCTTCTGCTTGCACTCCTGCTCTCCTATTATCTGTCTTCACACAATGATCACAGTGGTATTTTAAGTAAGTAAATCAGGACAAAGGTGGTCGATTCAACAGAGCTACTTTGCTCCCTCTTGAAACCCTTCTAAGATGACTGTAAAGGGATTTTTAAAAATTTTCTCTAAAGAACAAAGGGAATAGGAGAGGAATTAATAGTTTCAAAAATTCCGAAGCTGGAAAACAGGACAAATGCCAACTGACTTAGCAGACCCAAGAAGCTGAAACCTAACCCAGAGAAAGTAAAAAAGGAACATGATTTATACCACCGACTTCCCCAAAGTCAAGAATTGATGGTACCAGGTATCTCTGGAAATGGAGGTAAAAACAGGGGACCGCTCAAATTCAGTTCAAGAAGAGACAGCTCCCCAAGTCATCTCCTTGACTCTGTGTAGTGGGGGCTGCCCCTCCTCAGCACAGCCAGAAGCTGGGAGTTCTTTCTGTGGGAGAGGGTAACATTGGGTGTGTCTGGGCCAGGGACACCAGGTCCAGTTGAGCACAAAAGTACTGTGCAGCAAACAGGAGAACTGGCAAAAGTGTCCAGTTGAGACATC